>CM037881.1:52631603-53831603 GCA_021292165.1 Shinisaurus crocodilurus | reverse complement strand
CCAAGAAGTAAAAAAAGTTATCGCCAGTTCCTTTTAAAAGAAAATCAAAATATTTTGCATAGCCCCCAAAAACCTGTACCTGTTTTTCTGACATTTGGCAAGCCTAAACCCTTCTTATGAAGCTACTATGCCTGAAAATATCATCCAGTTTTAACAAGAAGATAAAAAGTTATAGCCTTTTTTGGATTTCCCATGATAGTCAATGGGAGGCATGAAGCCTCGGATTTTCAAGTCTCGACGTGGGTTCAGCACCCCAATCGAAGGAGGTGGTCTACAAATTGGTCCAAACCAAATCAGGTCATTTTCTGAAGCCCCGAATTGGGTTCTAAGTTGAATCTGGAAGTCAGTGCACACGTCTAATGACTAACATATGGGTCTTTACAGCTTGAGTTCACTAGCCAGGCACTGTAGTAATCTGTTAATGATTCACCCATATTCTAAGCACAGTAGCTGATACAATACATTTCATACTCAGCATATGCATATTTATTTATATGATGTGCTTTCGGAAGTCTTTTCCAAGTGGAAGTAAGACAAGCCTTTTTATTAAGGGAATGAAAATGTAAAAAGGGAGGGGGGAAAAAAGAAAAGACATTTTGTTGGGGAGACTCAACATTTGTGTCCAATCATTTGTGCTAATAGAAGCAGTTTATGTCCTCATGCAGGTGGAGATTTCTCGATTAATCGCAAAGATGCTTCTTCTGTGCACGAGATTCTGCTGGTGGAACAACTGGGGATTCCAACTTCTCCGAACAAGCAAAAGCTTCAACTGGCCTCTGCATGAGATGTCTAGCCAAAATGCAAAAATTGACCACAGGGCACAAGTGGGCTATGTGTAACAAAGCGGAGAATGGTGTTCGGTCCTTTCATCACCTTTTTTCGTGCATTTCTTGGAGGATGATTTAAATTGGAGGCAATAGCACAGAGGAAGCCTAATAAAAATACTCTGTAAATTTTCACAGTATTTAGAGTTTATGTACTGCCTCTCCACCAAATTGCCATTGTTCATTATACTGTCACTAAGGATTCCCTCCTCCCCATAGAAACATGTTTGTACCAACAGAGAGAAAAAGCAGCCATAAATATTTAGCTGTGTTTAAGGTCTTTAATGGTGGCTTTAAATTGCATTTACCAATCCAGTCCAAGGCTTCATATATTTTAATATGTTCAGAAAGTATATACAAAGCATATGTTTCTGGTCACTTCATAAGGAACATAGTGAAGCTGCCTTATAGCGAGTCAAACTGTTGGTCCATCAAGCCCGGTATTGTGAACCTTGACTGGCAGCAGGTCTCCAGAATTTTAGGCAGGATTGCTTCCTAACCCTACTTGGAGACACCAGGGATTGAAGCTGGGGCCTTCTGCATGGAAGGCATGCATGGCCTACCACTGAGCTAGGGGCCATCCCTAATATATGGAGCCCTCACATTCAAAGGCAGTGTACCTGTTAATAGCTGGTGCATGGCACAGACAGTGTAGAAGGGCTGTCCCTTTCTTCATGGGACTGCTGGAAGCCGTCTTGTATGGAGTGAGAGACTACGAGCTTTCCTTCAGCAGATTTCACTTCTGTCTTGAATGCAGTCAGGCTTCCCACAATTTTCTCCATCTTTGCAGCCTCTGGGGGTTGCTCACCTGTGTCACTAGACCCCGGGTCTAGCTCCTTGATGGCTGCCGTACAGCTCCCCAGCCAAAGATTTAAGTTCCATTGACTTCAGTCAGAGAAATTAAACACATGAACTCAGGAACGTAGGAAGCTGCCTTATGCGGAGTCAGACCGTTGGTCCATCTAGCCCAGTATTGTCGACACTGACTGGCAGCAATGGCTCTCCAGGGTTTCAAGCTGGGGTTTTTCCTTCCCTACTTGGAGATGCCAGGGCCTGAACTGGGGACCTCCTGCATGCAAAGCAGGTGCTGCTCCACCACTGAGCTATGGTCCTTCCCCCAGTAACACGCTCAAAGTTAATATGACAGGTCTAGCTTCATGAAGTGGTAAAATTGTCAGAGGATTATACCACTTCAGACTGTAGGCATGGAAATCACATGACCAAATGCTTCTCCTTATACCCCAAAAATAAAAATAAAATAAAAATCCCTCTACATTGAAAACTAGATGTCAGGGAGAGTTGGGTTCTTGCCTAACAGGGATGCTAGTTCTCTGTGTGATATTTTATCTTGTGGAAAATGTCCAAACATGCAAACCCCACCCCTCCACTATCTGTAGTCTGACGTGGTATGGTCCAGTAACAGTTTTACAACTCAGGACACCTTTTAACCTGTAAAAAGCTCCCCTTACCTGGCCAATTTCAGTGAACATTCATGGGGTGGGCAATGAAACAGGGGTGGAAAAGTGAGTTTCCTTAATGAACTGTCAGGGGACCACCTTCACCTGTCTCTTGACAGGCAAGAGAGGAAGAACTGAGCTGTGCCATATATCACATTGGATTCCTTTCCCTCTTGGTGAGTGCATTGCCAGGAGAGGAATGCCAATTTTGCAGCAAAAGATGACATATAGGGGAGCACTGCTCTTTCAAAGAAAATGTTGTGCTCTACAACATGTTATCTCTCTCACTGTAAAAAAACAAACCCCATGAAAATGCAGCTGAGGACACACTGCCTTCTCTGCTATTTGTGTAGACCTGGAAAGTACCGAACACACACATCCCCCTAACAAGGTGAGTCTCTAGACCAAAACCCACTCTCTCTGGCATAGTAATCCCTGTCCAGTTCAAGCCACGGTAAGCCACCCTTTAAAGTTTAAACTTTACAGGCACATTGGGAAAAACCCTAAGGCACCCTGGAGTGCTAATTCCATGGGAATTCCAAGATCAGCCCAGCCCATGTTGTTGAGAGCCTTTGCCAGTTAAACAAGTGCTATGGAAAAGTGTGCCCCAGGGTACTAGAGCAGCCTACTCCAACCTGGCACCCTCCAGTTGGGTTGGTCTACAACTCCCATCATCCCCAGCAAGCATGACAGGAGAGTGCCAGATGCTAGAAGCAGGGCTCTCCAACCTTGGGTCCCCGGATGTTGCTGGCCTGCAGCTCCCAGCATACCCAGCCAGCATGGCTAATGGCAATTCTGGGAGCTGTAGTCCAGCAACATTTGGGGACCCAAGGTTGGAGAGCCCTGTGCTAGAGTAATGTTTAAAGAACACCACAGGGCAAAACCAGAGGTGATGCTAAATGTGTTTTTGCATTTAAGATGGAAGTTTTTCTTTTTAAACTAGGGAAGGGCTGACAATTATCAGGATTGCAGCAGGTTTGGAAGGGGAGTTTAACCCCTTCTTCCCATGAAATTAACTCCATAAAGCTCATTTTGCACTGGGAGGAAATGGGGGATTTCCTCCCTATGCAAAGAGCAGCCGCAGAGGAGGGATTCCTTTTAAGAGCATAGCAGAGAATGAAAACGTTCTTTCCCTTCCCTGTCTGCTGCAATCCTGATAATTATGAGCCTCCCAGAAGAAGCTATTTGCATTTTTTAAAACATGCAGTTAAATGCAAAGATGCATTTCCTCTGAACTGGATGGCAAGGATAGGTTTAAAAGTATAACTTCAGAGAATTCAAAAGGCGCAGAAGCCAAAAGGTATGTCATAAGAAACTGAAAGTATAGTTTTCTTTAAACTAAGAACTTTAAATCCCATAATGTTTAAGTTAATTTTATAATGGGTAACTGATTCTTACGGTCTCTCAACCAGCTGAATGGGAGTTACTTGCGAGTATTATAAATAGCTGCCACCGAACATGCTTTGGTACTGGGTATGGAAAACATTGGGAGTCCCTCACTTGTTGCAGCTAATCATCATAACCCACATGCCATAAACATGTGGTTGCCCCACACCGTGCCAGACACCCTATGACATCAGCAGTCAGGGCAACCATTCCAGAGTGTTTTGCATACAAATTGAAGTTAACCAAAATTGATCTAACAAGCAGATGGATTTTTGCAGTCCCAGACTGCACCAGGGCGTGTGCATGTGTTTGTCACCACAACAGGAGATCCCTGAAAGAGGTTTCAGGAGACGTGCCAAGGAATGGAAATTATGCCAGCATAATCGGATCTGTAGCCTTTTGGAAGGATGTGGCTCACAGTCACCAGCTTGCCAGGCGCGTTGAGTGCCAGAGCAATGGCGGTGGAATGAATTTGTCGCTAACACTCCATTTGGGAAGGCTTGAAATGCAATCTCATTCCTAAGGACTATTTTTAAAATATGTCAAACTTTTTAAAGATTGTTCCCCCCCAACCTCCCCCAATTCCTTGTTGAACTTTGCTTTTACCACTCTTTGTCACAGCTTTGCCCCTTCCCCTCTTGATGTGTTATGTAATATATGGACAAACCCTAAGGCAGCTTTCCTCAACTTGATGCCCTCCAGGTGGTCTGGACTTCAACTCCCCTCATCCCCAGCCAGCATGGCCAATGGCCAGGAATGCTGGGAATTATAGTCCAAAACATTTGGAGGGTACCAAGTTGGGAAAGGCTACCTTAAGTATACTCACTTGGAAGTAAATTCCATTGAAATCAATGAGGGTATCTTCCGTCTAAGCATACATTGGCTTGGGGTGGCAGACTACTTTGCCAGGGGACTAGGTTTGCTAGTTATTCAGAAATGGACTGGTAGCAAGGGTCCAGAATTTTCTTCATAGCAGATATATATAGTGAGCAGGAATAAAATAGTAGATATTCACCTTGACCCAGCAAGGGAGAGATGCGCATATAGAAGCAGCTTCCCCCACCAATTCTGCTGGATTGGGAAACACACATGGTGGACTGGATGTGGATGTGCATCTTCGATGGGATGTGCGTTTGCACAAGAGGCATTCGGTGTAGCCCGTGTTCACACAAAATGATTTTGAAGGTAATGTACATTTCCATCCACGTTGCAATATTCGTGGAAGCATGCATTGTCCCCAATCACTGTCTCAGGCTGTATGCACATTGCTGTCTGCATCTGTACCTGGAGTGGGATGTTTCTCTTTGATGCCTTCAATGAAATTGAATATTGCTGCCATAAATAATATTGCTGCCATAAATATTGATTTTGGAGGGTGCATTGCTGGGGGCGCAGGGAGGGGGAGAGCCTCTGAAATGGCTGATGTGGATAGGCTGATTGAAATAGCAGAGGCAAGGAGCAATAGAGCAGGACATGCTGACCTCCAAAGAGTGGGACCACTTAGACCATAGCTCATAGGGAGGGGACAGCTCTCAGGGGTAGAGCATATGTTGCTGTGTATGCAGAAGGTCTTAAGTTAAGACATCTCCAGTTAAAAGGGTCTCAGTTAAAAAGACTCATGCCTGAGACCTTGGATGACCTCTGACTGGATTAGGTGGGCCAGTGGTTTGTTCATAGAAGGCAGTTTCATGTATTCATGGGTATGTATGTAACCCTGTACCAGGGGATGGGGACCAGTGGCTTTCCAGATGTTTCTGGACTACAACTTCCATTATCCCTGACAATTGGCCATAATGGCTGGGGCTGATAGGATTTGGAGTCCAATAACATTGGGAGGGCCGCAAGTTCCCCATCCCTGTTCTACTGTGATGGAAAAGTGAAGATTCAAAAATGACAAGCTGTATCACCGTATTCTTGACAAGCTGTATCACTGGGTTAGTGTTTCACTTACAATTGCATTTTTAATAAACATTTTAGAATTTGGATGTTTGAATTTTTATTTGCAGAGACAATCTTTTTTTTTTTTTTTTTTTAAATCCCAGTGCAGCAGTTAGAGTTTAGCTCAATGCTGGCATTCTACTTTGGAATTTGTCATGTAAGTACCTAGCAAGTTAAAACGCTAAAGTAAACAGTGAATAACTCCATGAAAGTAACATCTCTTGGCTTCTTAAGGCAACTGATTAAAATGATAGTTTAGCCCCAAGGTACATAAACGGTCAATGTAAATATGTGCTATGGCTTGTAAGTGTGTGTAAACATTGGTTTTTAAATCAAGTATTTAAACAATGCTGCCTGTAGCCCTTAAGCTAAATAAACCTAATCTATAGTTTCTGCTCACAGAGAAAGTATAATAGGAACTCAGAGGAACCTCTGTTTCAGTTGTTCTTTCATGGCTACTACCCTTGAGAATGGCAACCTTATAGCACAGTGTCGCTGAAGCTGAGTGGGTAGGACTATGGTTGAGAGACTGGGCACGAAGATCCTTTGTGCTTCTTTCCAGATTCAGAATGGTATTGTTGTCTGACAATATCTTATTGTCCATCTCCTGTTAAGGATGGGTCATAGCCTAGTGGCAGAGTACACATTTGCATAATGAGGTCCCAAGTTCCATACTTAACTTTGCCTCCTTCTTCTACTTCGGAGACCCACTGCTGATCAGCAGCTTTGGGCTTGATAAGTAGACAACATTGGGCATAATGGACCACTGTTCTGATTAGGTATGACTGCTTTGCATGTATGAATCTCTACCCACCATGTTGCTAATGCCTGAAGGACCTCTAGCCTTGCCAAATATTTTCAGTTGGGTGAAAACGATCCCATAGTTAGGTCTTAAATGCTAGCCTCAAGCTGCTACTCTTTCAGCAGTTCAGGCTAGGATGCATGGGATGATTGGATTGGCTGAGACATGTCAAGCTGGGAAGTGGGAAGCAGGAAGCAGTTGGCTGTCCACTCCCCCTCCCGCTTTGGGGACTATGGTTGTCTGCATGTAGCAGTTTCAGTGGGACAGAACTCTGAGGACATTTAGGTTGATCAGATGCAATGGAGGACAAGTCTTCTGTTCCTTTAATGGTTGGCTGAAAGAGGGGATTTCAGTATGTGTCATTTCTGTCATGTCAGGCTCAGGAAAATTGTGCCTGCCAAAATGACTCCACAATTTTATCTAGTTCCTCAGATTGGTTTCAGCATTCCACTGCAACTAGAATTACCACTGAGTGAGGTTACCTGGGAATTGAGTCGGGTGCTGTCCAGTACATTGGTGATACCACTTATTACTTCACCTCTCAAATAAAATGAATTGGCAGAGGAATGATCCTGCCAATTTGTAAAAATGTGGATTTTTCTGTAGATATTCAGTTGCTGTCCACGATAGTGGCAGTCTCCAATGAGTGGCAAAGAAGGTGACAATTTCTTTATGGTGACAGCCATTTTGAATTTCCCAACATATTCCCTCAGAATAGGGCTTTCTGGGGAAAACAAAAAGGCCACCATGCTGATCCTCTTCCCCCCTCAAAGAATTTTGCTTCACCACCAGAAATATAGCTGAAACAGAACAGCCAACGTTGAGGTGGCTGCGACGGCTGAGAAATGGTCCTTGTCAACTTGGTACAGACCTTCTTGAAAGAATCAAGTTCATTCATGGTTTGGAAGTGTTGTTAGATCCAGCTCTTACTTTGGATGCTGAGATGGTGCCTGTGGCATGAAGTGCTTTTCACCAGTTTAGGCTGATGTGCCAGCTGAATTGTTGTGAACCACCCAGAGAGCTTTGGCTATAGGGTGGTATAGAAATGAAATAAGTAAATAAATAAATAACTGCAGTCTTCCTGGACAGAAGTAGTCTGGTCACTGTCATCCATGCCCTGATAATATCTAAACTTCTAAAGGATAACTTGTAAAGGATTTAGGTAACCTCTAAAGCACAAGTGGGCAACCTGCAGCCCTTGGAAGCCCTCAGCGCAGACTGGCCCCCAAATTGCCTCCATTGTTGAATTTTTGCTATGCCAGTTTTGCTATGCTTTTGCTGGGGAAAACAGTGCTCCGGAAGAGTCGTCTCCATGTGCCCCCTTCTCTAACAGAATCATGCTCGTGTCAGCTCCCAACAACTGTTGGTTGGGCTGGTGAGAGGGTGATTGAAATGGGGAAAGTGGCACATTAGAATGACTCTCCTCATACACTTTCCTCTCCAGCTGTTTGACAGAGCATAATTTAAAAGGGGAAGATGGTGCATGGGGAGAGTCATCCCTGTGCACTATCCTCCCCATTTTTATTGCATACTTCCCCACTGCCCAGAGGGGCAGGGAAGGCACAGTGTGATCTGAGGGTTCAGGGAGGAGAAGATCAAACCTTCCTATTGTTGCACAAATATGCTCAGTGTTTCCCTTCCCAGAGAGTCAATACTCAAAGAAGAGAGAAGCAGCCACCTTGAGTGAGTTTTCAAAGTTTTATTCTGTACAGAGGGTTCAGCAGGGGCGAGTGTCCAAATCAGAGCTGAACAAGGGGAAAAGGGAACATGCAGGCCTTTTAATGCTTTTTACACTCATTGGTTTATCTATTTTCAGCAAATCAAATGCGTTTACTTAAACATGCTAACTAATCACGTACATTCATTTGAACATGGTAACAACCAATCAGAGACTTCTCTTTGAACATAGTAAGTACCAGTCTTTAGTTGCGTAGAAGGCTATCTACCCCTTCCTCCCTTGGCTAGGTTGATGTTTCTCATGACCTTTGGGGTGCCTGAGATATCAGGTGTCTCATGAATCTGCTACTCTTGGTACCCCTTATCAATCGAAGTAACTCCTCTTTCATTTGTACATCTGGAGTTGGCACCTGAAAATACACATTTGGGACAAGACAGCGGCCAAGAAGATATGGCAGCACATACAACTAGTGGTGGGGCCGAGCTGGAGTCGGCTGGAGGCTCGCTCCGGGCTTGGCCCCCCCGCAAGCGGCGGTGGCCCGATCCCGCTCTTCAGAGCGGTGCAGAGCGTTGCTCGCACCGCTGCCAGAGAACCCCCCGCCCTCCGCCGCTGCTGCCGCTGGAGAAAACCCCCCTGCCCCCTGCCGCTGCCGCCAGGACCCCCCGCCGCCTACCTGGTCCTGCGCGCCGCTCCCACACGCTGCCACCACCACCAGAGCCACTGCTTCCGCGCGCTGGACCCCCGCCCGCGCTCTGTTTTGGCGGGAGGAACCAGGGCAACAGGGCAACAGGGCTGTTGCCCTGGTTTCCCCAGCCAAAAACAGAGCACGGGGGGCCCAGCGCGACAGAGCAGGGTCCCGTCGCATCACTTCCTCCACACCAGAAGTGACTCGATGGGACCCATCGCACAGGGAGGAAGGCTCTCCGTTCGGCGTAGAGCCCAGGTAAATCCCGCATGCGGGGCTGAGCAGCCTGTCGGACGCGAGCAGGCCCAGTTCGGGCCTTGCTCCTGTCTGACGGGCTGCTTGGCTACATCCCTACAACTAAACAAAGGAGCGACACAACTGTTTAAGGTTCTCTGGCTAAAATAGCAATTGGCAGATGGGCAGGGTTAGGAGAACAGAGAGATTAATACATCTAACAATTTGTGCTATATACAGCCTTGTTCATTACATGTGTATAATGGAGCTTTATTCTTACACTTTGTAAATACACCATGTCCACTTTTCTAACACTATCCCCATCTGCTGAGATGGGAGTGGGGAAGTATGTGTGTGTGTTAGAGTGAATGGGGGGGGGCAGGCTGTGTATGTGTTAGAGAAAGAGAGAGTGGGATAGGGGGGCAAGGGGCATACCGCTCATGACCACACCCATTGCCAGCCCAGGACCCACCCACCACTTCCTGCAACCTCACCCAAACTGGCAGACAGCCCCCAACTGACCGCACGCAGCCCTTGGGGGCAAAAAGGTTGCCCACCCCTGATCTAGAGTCTGTTACATTGTTTGTATATGACCTTTAGTTTGCATGTATTGTGTAGTTAGCAGGGATGGGGACTCAGACTCGAGGACTCGACTCGTGAGTCGGACTGAGTCCCCCCTCTGACTCGACTCGGACTCGAGTCCCAATATTTTTAATGGGACTCGAGACTCGACTCGGGACTCGAGACCAAGGACTCTTCAACATCCCTGGGCTGTGCCAGAAGGAGTGGAGAGGAGCGTGATTGCCGGCGAAGAGTGCATGGAAGCGAGGTGTGCTGCTGCTCGGCCACTATGGACGGCTACCAGGAGTGCAGCCCCAACAGTGTGTCAAGATTTATTTTGATTGATGTGTTGCGTACTTGGGAGAGGCAGAAGAAGGACCTGAGATTACTCTGAGTGTGTTTCTGGTTCCAGCAAGTTCATCACCAGTGGAGCGGGTGTTCAGTGAAGGTGGAATTGTGATGAGATCTCACCGTTCCAGAATGGGGCCCAAACATTTAGAAAAAAATCATGTTCCTCAAATGCAACATGGATAAGTTTTAGGAAGTACAGCAAGTTTATTTTTTAAAATCATTTTTCTAAAATGCAACCTGGGGTTCCCAGCCTCCTCTGCCTGCCTGGTCTCTTCTTGACCAGTTCAACAGTTGAATTGTCCAAGACAAAGGCCTCTGCCTGCCTGCTTTGGGGTTCCCTGCCTCCTCTGCCTGCCTGGCTATTTTGGGTTTTTCTGCCTGGTCTGTTCTTGCCAACATCAGTTGCAGAGTTTTGAAATAAAAAGGCACACTTGTGCCTAGAATTTATTTAAGCCACACATCTGAAGTAGCCTTATTTTGTTGGGAAAACCCCCCATTGATTTTAATAGGGACTCATGGAGTCAGCTTTGGGAGTGACTTGGGATTCGGGACTCGGGAGTCACCATTTTGGACCAAGGACTCAGACTCGGACTCGAGACTCGGGTCCAAAGACTCATGACTCGACTTGTGACTCGAGACCAAGGACTCTTCAACATCCCTGGTTAGCTCCTGAGGCATGTGAACCAAGGCCGCACTTAGAAGGGAAAGTCCTTTCTATTCGCTACTGTAGGGAAAATTCACCTAAGGCTACTTCCTTAGGTCACCTGATGACAAGCCTACAGATTATCAGCCCATCATTTAAATCTCACTGCCATGTAGTTTAGAGACTGTGTTTGGTTTTATCTGTCTGGCACAGTAATTCTCCTCAATGTCCAGGCATGCCAGGTTCTGTACCTTCTATGTGAAAAAAAACCCTTCCAAGTCACTGTTGTAGCTGACTGTATTCAGTATTCCTGTGTGCCTAATCTACCCCCCCCCTCTCTCTCACACACACACACTCCCCGGTTGCTTCCAGGGTTAGGCACCTCATTGAATGCCATGTGGAAATGCTTCAGCAGCCATTCAAACCCTTGGGCCGGAATGATTAGCCTCACGTGGCCTCTGATTTGCAACATGTGGCTGACACCCAAATCCTTGCTTTAAACTGCTTGTTAGTTTCAAATCTTGGTTTGGTTTCAATTTTAAACAGTTCAGGCTTTCTTATGGCTTCTCAACCAAAATACAGACCTGCTGAGGGGAGGGGGTCCCTTGTCTAGTCGTCATGTCCCTTAAAGTCAAACATGTGCTGCTATGTCTAATTTGCATTTTGAAAACAGGAAGAGAGCAGAGAGGAGTCCTGAAACTCAAATCCGCCCATTGCTGATCCTCCTAATTGCACTGTTTCTACTGGCACATGGAAAGAAGCATTGTGGGTTATTTTCTAAGATTGTTTGGGAACTGGTTTGACCATCCAAATGCATATGTGTTTAAGAAAAGGTAGACACAATGTACCTCTAGGCAAACATCTGAATTCAGGTTACAAATTATGTGATGGGTACTCCATAAATTATCCAGCAGATGTTTAAAGCTTTCCATGTCAGCCTTGGATTTGGCTTTCCCCTTTTTCCTAATTGGGAACAGAAATCCAATTAGACAATAATCCCATCTTCTTTGAAGTCCTTAACCACAGCGTCATACAATATTAAGTTGTGGATGTTGTGTCGTTGATGGAACTGGCTGCCAGGCAGCAGTAAATGACTTTGCTGATACAGGGTAGCAAAGTACAAGTACATCCCTAGGCGGTGATCTGCTGTTCTTGACTATACTTCTTGGGAACAGTAGATACATTACTGTGTGCTCAGACTAATGTTGGATTTAAGGCCCAATGTGCTACCCTTAGTGCTGCTCCATGCCATATGGTTCAGGGGAAAAGGCTTATCTTGTAAAAATAAACACATGCTAATATATAATATCCTTCCTATCCTATTTGTGAGGAAAAATAAAATCTACTGGCTCTAAAATAAAAATCTGAGGCAAATTTTACATTCATTGATGGGCTCTAATTGTAATTTTTCAGTTTACAACCACTGCTTCTTTTTTTAAAAGTGATTGTTCCATAGAGGAAGCAGAAAGGATATATTTCCTGCTCAGAGTTCTTGCAGCAGACATATACGGTAAATGTAGTTTTCAGAATCTATAATTTTGTCTTCAAAATTCTTGTTGCATGGATAATGCTATTTCTTGTTTGAGATTCATTCATTTCCATTTAATAATTCGGCTGTATTATTTTTATCCCCAGTCTCATGTAGGGATGTGTGAATCAGCAAAACTCAAGCTAGTTGAAGTCCTCCAGATTCCGTCTCGAGGCTTCTTCCAACTTGAGTCCGTATCAGACTGTGAACTTTGTTTTTTGGGTTTTTTTTGCATGAAACTCCATGTATATTTTTGTGTGTATTTTTTTCAAATGTATGCATTAGTTGTGCACATCTTTGAAATGTGCACATTCTTCTCCTGTTAATTAAAACATAGTTGTGCTCATTTTTCAAAAGTATGAATGTTTTCATGCACATTTTTCATGAACGTATGAATGCAATTCATACGTTCTGTCGAATGCAATTTTTTGGGGTCCACAAATCACATTGTAAGCTCAGAAATGTACAGACTTTGACTGTACATTGCATCCAAGTCCATGTTTGGTCCAGAAGGTGTGAACTGGGTAAAATCCTGATTAAAAATGAACTGAAATGAATTTCTTATACATCCTATGTCTTAGGTGTTTGTTGGTTTGGTTGTGTCATGCAATATGATATCAAAGATAAACATGTTATGTCCCACTGATTTTTACTGTGAGAGATATAAGCATGGACATAACACTCAGACTAATATCACTAGGCACACTCCAACCAAATTTGAGCACTTTAAAGTCCCATTCATTTCAATGGGAGAGAGAGCTAGACATTACAGACTTCAAAGTACTTATCTTAGAATGGATTGTGCCGTAAGGCAGAAGTAAAAGTACCAATAAATGTGAAGGAAATAAGTTCTTGCGCTTTTAAAGAAATGGGAATGTCAAATTCAGTTATGTGTTCACTTGTACAAATAACCAAATTTTACATGCAAGCACAATATGGCCAATTCGTTTCAGCTGTATGCCACATTTCCTTATTTATTTTAGTCCAAATTGGAAGAAGCCTGGAGGAATTAATTAAGAAATGTCATCATTGTTCTTAAAGGGTGGTGGTGTGGATTTAAGAGGGGGAGGGAAGGATGATGCAATTTGTTCTCAAATATCCAGCTCATGCCTTAGCATATTCTGGCTAACCTTTTTTTTCTGGGACATGCAGTAGTTTTGGATTATCTAATCATCAGAGCCTTTTGAGTGTCTAGTAGACCAGCCATGACGAAAAACATGTTATATCTCCAGTGGCTGGAATCTTGAAAATACGTGTATATATTTCTAACTTCTATGGCTATGAAACAATGGCCAGATCATTTCATGACACAGAACTTGCTGGCTGTACTATTTCCAGAAAATAAAAGATTCAAACAGATCAGATGGTATCTATTGTAGGATTAGGTTCAGGATTAGATGCAAGTTTTCAAAGTACACAGGAAGCTTCATGAGAGAGTGTATGTGCAGTGCAAAAGCTGCCATCCTCCTTTACCACAAATGAACCATCTGATTGGAAAGATATTGTTTTATTGCAGCAAAATCTGAGGGGAAGGATTAGGGGAAAAGGAAAAATTAAAAAGAGAAACCCAATTCCCTTCTGCATATCTATGATTTTTAAGCCTGTCTCATTATTTTACAGGAACAAACCTGTCTGTGTATGGTTTTTTAAAAACACTTCAAGTTGGCCACTTTGGATGTCCCAGAGCTGTGATTTCACTGGGAAAAGCCAAAGAGTACACTTTGTAACAGCTTCCTTGTAATAAACAAAATACATTAAAGTTTGATGTTGACCAGGTCTAGCGGTTGAGGCTGGAATTGAGAACGTATTCTGACCACTGTTGAATTGGGTTTGTCAGGAAAGCCAAATGCCAAGAACAGCAAGTCAGAAGCTCAGATTAGTCGCTTCTCTGTTTCTCCTCATCCCCAGTTACAAAAGAAAACAGGAAGTTAAACCGGATTAGGTGACTGCAGCTGAGCTTCTCACATAGTGTTCTGGGACTTGCACACTTTTCTATGTCTTCCTGTCCTAAAGCAGCAACTTAAAGGGCACTGATACACCACAAATTGGAGGGCTTGGTCTCCTGTTGTGGAAGAAAAACTGAGGAGGTAGGAATGAAAAGGAGAATTTCCAAAGTTTGTGGTCATCATATGTGTGCACACACACACACACACACACACACATTCATCATAACGTTGGAAAACACCCCAGGTTGGATCCAGAGTTAGTCATGTGCAATGGGCTGGCTGAAGCAGATTTCCCTTCCCTGCCCTCCCCATGCTATAAAGAGGGTTGGGTGACCCTGTGGAATGGGGTAGCCTAGAGTGTGGGTAGAAGGGAGAATTGAAAACTCAGCAGGGCACTTCCATGAGCTTAGCCCCTCTGTTAATGCAAGGCAGATCCTGGATGCAACCCAGTGGGTGTTTCTAGACCGAGGGCTCCTAGCGCTATCAGTCAAAGGGCATTGGGCAGCTATTCCTTCTTTTCTGCATTTGTGGATTTTCTGTAGTAAGAAAACTACATTCGTGGAAGCAGTCGTGGGAGAACGCAAGAGGGTTTCAAGTGGAAGAAGACATTGTCTGAAGCCCCCCCCCCCATTCTGTGAATGAGGCAGGGTGATGGCACAATAAAAGCGTCATCTGGAAGCAGCCCATATCTCATTACACTTAAATTAAACCTAAGCAGAGGAACAAAATGGCACATTTCAGGTATTGACACATAGGAAGGTTTTGTCTGTGCTTTCGAAAGCAATGTTTTCCTACCCCGTGCCCAACCACTTCACACATTACAATGTATAGGTGTACGGCCAAAATGTACACTTAGCAATGTGCCATGGGAATGCAACAAACATGGGTAACATGCAGATGCACTTGTCAGAGAGCAGTGGTCAGCTGCAGCTCTTTGGCAGGTGTACATTTAGTAGCAAATCTCTGAAAAATGACTTTTGGCATACCTGAAGTACTTGAAAAGGTGAGCACACCTCCTTGAATGCCAGTGAGCATGTTCACTTCCCTGAAGCCTCTCCCCCCCAAAAAATACTACCTTCAGCCAGGTGAAGGGGTAGAGCATCTTTTCCTGTCAGGGGTCACTAGTCCCAGCATCCATGATGTGAAAGTGACACTACATGTGCCATTTCCACTGGGGGGGGGGGAGCCCTCTAGCTAATTGATGAGAATGCTGGAGCTCAGCCATCGTGAGCCAAGATAAAACCTGGAGGGATGCAGCGGGGGCAGGTGGGCACATTCAGCTTGGTTTATAATATGCAGACTGGATTATTTAATTTCTGAATGTGCATTTCTGATATCTTCTCCATCCCTAAAAACCCACTGGCACAAGGAATCGAAGAATACTGTTGTACAAAAGAGCTATACATGTCTAGTATAATTTACGGAGCATGTGATATCTCCTGTACAAATTCCACGTAAACAAATGGGTCTAGTATAGGAGAAGTCCCTGGTGTGTTGTTTTGTGTTTTACTGAGAAAGGGGTGTGTTTTGTTTGTTAGTTTGACTGTCACTTTATCTAAAAGAAGAAGACACTTAATGTTTCTGAAAATTTGGGAATGATTCTCATGTTTGTATACATGGATATGTGTAATGTGTATGAAATCCAGAACAGGGAATTGGGGCTGTTGGCATGTTCAAAAACACATGCTAGCACCTGAAAAAGTGTACTGTGCAAATTGATCCTAAGCTTCTAGGCTAAGTACAGTGTTCATTTCTAATACGAAGAAGGCTTAGACTCTTTACTCATTCTAGTGGGAAAGAAAGGGTACTTTAAAAACCTGCTGAAAGATACTTTATTGTTACTTAAGATACTTTATTGTTACTTTATTGTTGCTGGAGAGGGCCAAGCCAGGCAAGTAGCCCAGCCTTGCTGCTTGCTGCTTGCTGCCTGCTGCCTGGGAGGGACCACCCGCACCACCGGTGGGACTGCTGGCTGCCGCTGCAGGACCGGGCCCAGCCAGGAGCCACCCCGCCTCACCTGAAACTGTGGCGCCATAAAGCTCAGGCCCCAGCGGGCCTGGGGCCTGAGCTGCCCCTTTGGGGGACCCACTTCGGGGGTGGCACGAGGGCGAGGGCCTGCCCCCGTGCTGATGGGGATATAGGTGGGCTGGGGTTTTTAAGAGGCCCTGCTTTTTGAAGGGCTTGGGGTTTTTAGGGGTTGATTTTAGGGGTGGGTCTCCCGCCTGATCGGTGGAAGCGAGGGGGCATGTGCCTCTCCCAGGGAGATGATGGAGGGAGTTCTGGGGGGCAAAATATACCACTGTTGAGCGGCAGGCGCTGGCAGAACGCTAGGGGCAGGCCACGCCAACTACGGGGGACAAGGGATCGATGCTTAATACCTATCCCTTGTCCCGGGCCTGCCCAGAGCCAAGGGATAACTGGGGGATGTGTGGCTCCTCCCCACACCTTGCGTTTGCTGTTGTGCAATGCTAGGTCCGTTACCCAGAAAACATCTCTCATCCATGACTTGATCCTGGATGAGGGTGCGGACCTGGCATGTATTACGGAAACCTGGCTGGATGAGGCCGCTGCTCCAACTCTGGCGGCCTTGTGTCCGGCTGGTTTCTCGTATGCCCAGCAGCCAAGGGTTGGGGGATGGGGAGGGGGAGTGGCTGTTATCTATCGGGAGTCCTTGGTCCTTACCAGACTCCCTCTCCGGGAGACCAAGTTTATTGAGTGCATGTACTGGAGGTTGGGTCCCAAGGGCAGTCTGGGGATTCTGCTCGTGTACCGTCCACCCCGCTGCACGACAGACTCCCTGGCCGAGGTGCTGGAGGTGGTCTCTGATGTGCATGTGTTGTCCCCCAGGCTATTGGTGCTGGGGGACTTCAATGTGCATTCGGGGGCTGTCCTCACGGGGGCACCTCGGGACTTCATGGAGACCATGGCTTCCTGGGAGCTGCACCCTGTATTAACTGGACCTACCCATGTAGCTGGTCATGCACTGGACTTGGTTTTTGTTTTTGGAGAGGGGGGAAATGATCTGGAAATCGGGGGTATATCCGCCACCCCCTTGTCATGGTCAGATCACTATCTGGTGGGGTTGGATTTCTCGATGCCACAACCCCTCTGCAGGGGTGAGGGACCTATTAGGATGGTCCGCCCCAGGCGTCTTATGGATCCGGATGGATTCCTGAACGCGCTTGGGGAATTGGAGCACACAAACGGTAGCTCGGTCGAGACCCTGGTGGACGACTGGAATGCTGCAATCACCAGGGCATTAGACCGAGTTGCCCCGAAGCGCCCTCTTCGCCTAAACAGAGCTCGTGCGGCGCCATGGTTCACTCCATCGCTACGAGCTCTGAAACAAGAGGTGAGAAGGCTAGAGCGCCGATGGCGTAATTCCTGCTCCGAAGACAATCGAACACAGGTTAGAGCTGCATCTTCAGCCTACCGGGTGGCGGTGAAGGCAGCAAAAAAGAATTTCTATGCTGCCTCCATTGCGTCTGCAGAGTGCTGCCCCAGGAGGCTGTCCCAAGTGGTCCGGAGTCTGGTCGGTCCAGTCGCTCCGGACCCACTGGAACAGTCTAAAGCCTCCTGTGAGGCTTTAGCGAAGCACTTCGCAGATAAAATCGATCAGATTAGGAGTGGGATATCGTGCGTCGTGGACACAGGGAGTGAGCGGGAGGAGGCCAATGGCAGACCGGTTTTGTGGGATCGGTTTCGGCTTCTTCCTTCTGGTGAAGTGGACAAGGTGCTTTCATCTGTGCTTTCCACCTGCTTGCTTGATCCTTGCCCGTCCTGGCTCATAATGAGCTGCAGGGAGAGACTGGGTGAGGGGATCAAGGCGGTGGTGAATGCCTCCCTCGAGGAGGCAGTGATGCCATCAGCCCTCAAGGAGGCAGTAATAAGACCGCTTCTAAAGAAGCCCTCCTTGGATCCCCAGGATTTAAACAACTTTCGCCCAGTCTCCAATTTACCATTTCTGGGCAAGGTGATCGAGCGGGTGGTGGGTGCTCAGTTGAAGGCACACTTGGATGAAGCCGATTATTTAGATCCGTGCCAGTCGGGCTTCAGGTCTGGACATGGGACGGAGACGGCCTTGGTCGCCTTGGTGGATGATATGAGGAGGGCTTTGGATGCTCCTCATCCAATGCTCCTTTCTAGTCCTCCTCGATCTCTCGGCGGCTTTTGATACCGTTGACCACAGTATCCTCCTGGACCGCCTGGAGGGGTTGGGCATGGGAGGCACTGTATTGCAGTGGTTCCGGTCCTTCCTCTCTGGAAGGTACCAGAGGGTAGTTCTCAGGGAGGAGGCTTCGGACCCTCGGCTGCTCACTTGTGGAGTGCCGCAGGGTTCCATCCTCTCCCCGATGTTATTCAACATCTACCTCAAGCCGCTGGGAGCTATCATCAGGAGGTTTGGGGTGCGGTGTCATCAATATGCGGATGACACGCAGCTCTACCTCTGTTTCAAGTCCTCACCGAGGTTGGCTGTTGAGACCCTGTCCAAGTGCCTGGAGGCAGTGGCTGGCTGGATGGGAAGGAACATGCTGAAGCTGAACCCCGACAAGACCGAGGTACTGCTGGTGGGGGACAAGGGGAGGTTAGGGGATGTTGACCTGGTGCTGAATGGGGTACATCTCAGGGGTACATCTACCCCTGAAGGACCAGGTCCGCAGCTTGGGGGTCATTCTAGACTCCCAGCTGTCCATGGAGGCTCAGGTGGCAGCTGTGAGCCGGGCAGCTGCGCCCCTACCTTCCTAATCACCTGCTCCCATCAGTGGTTCATGCCTTGGTCTCTTCTCGCCTAGACTACTGTAATGCGCCCTACGTGGGGTTACCCTTGAAGACGGTTCGGAAGCTACAGCTGGTACAGAACGCGGCAGCTCGCCTGGTTAAAGGCAGCCACTGGCGGGATCACATCACGCCAGTGCTGAAGGATTTGCACTGGCTACCAGTTGCTTGCCGAGCTGAATTCAAGGTGTTGGTTTTGACCTTTAAAACCCTATATGGCTCCGGTCCAGTCTATCTCAAGGAGCGTCTCCAGCAACACCAAGTGGGCCGCTCAACAAGATCTGCCACGGATGGCCTTCTCCTTGTCCCTTCAGCCAGAGCAGCTAGACTGGTGGGGATGAGGAAGAGGGCCTTTTCTGTGGCGGCCCCTGTACTGTGGAACTCTCTCCCGAGTGACCTCCGCCATGCCCCCTCCGTGATGAGCTTCCGTCGCTCATTAAAAACCTGGTTGTTCAGGCGGGAATATGGGGTGGGTTAAGATTTTAAAATTTTTATATTGTTTAAATGTATTTTATTGCTTTTATTCTGTGTACATCGCCCAGGGTGGCCGGTTGCCGGCCAGATGGGCGATAAATAAATATTAATAATAAATTAATTAATTAATAAGTTCAAGGGCTGAGCTCTGGCACAGCAGACAGGTTCTGGAGCTAAAGCATGGGCCCCAGAATGAGTCATTATGTGGCCTCCTCCATGTCTTTTCACTCAGCAGTGAACATGGCTGGCTGTGATTATTCCATTGGTTTTAGCTACATGCATTAATTTTAGAAGCCTTATACACAGTCAGCTAATTTAGGTAAAAGCATTTCATGTGCATGTGCCCAAACAAAATTCTTCTTAGGAAATATTGGTTCTTGTTCCATGAAAGCTATTTTTCTTCAGTGCAGAACTTTTCACACTCTCTCGCTGATGTTTGTCATTCTAATTCTGTCTGAATTCACCAAGCACAACATATCTTAATGCAGTTTTTAACTCTCTTCTCAGTAAGTTATGAGCAATACTTTGGTTTTATCCCAAGACAAGAGAGGTGGAACTGGCATACCTTGTGGAAGAAAAAACAAAGATCCACCCTGAGCATGACATACCCTGATGGCACTACCTGATGGGGTTATTCTCAACCTATTTCATATCCTACGGGCAGTTCTAGGCAGGCACACTTTCTACATTCTGCTTTCTCTGTGTAGCATACTGCAATTGGAAAGATTCAGGCTAATCTCTCAGGAATGTTTGATTATGTATCATTGCAGGAGACTACATACACACACAAGCATGACCTTCAGGTTCCTTCTAGTCTTAAAATTCTAGTATAATTCACTGGACTTTTGTTACTGATTAACCAAAAGTACTGATTCAGATCCAGATTGGGTGACTGAATAAAGCAGGGGTCTGCAACTCTTTTGTACCAATGGGCAAGTTTGGAATTTTGAGAGAGTGTCATGAGCACTCTCACAAAATAGCTACCACTGGGGAAGCTTGCCCATTCACAAAATGGCTGCCATGGTGGATGTGGACAGTCAGAAGACACCCATTTCCCAGAAGGCAAACTCACTAGTGGGCTAAATGAAAAATTATTTGTCCAAGAATCTAAGTACAAAAGGGCTGGCCTACAGCCAGCCGCCATTTTTATTTTCTAAGAATGCCTCTGAGGCCCATGTGGTGCTGGAGGGTGGTGTTTCACTGTGCAGCATGACAGTCTCCATCCTATTTTTTTAAAAAAAATCAAAACAAAAGCAAAGCAAAACAAAAACAGGGTGGCAGGGAGCCCAGAACCAGCAAAGATGACCCATGTTATCCTAGTTTTGTCTTGCCTTATGAAGAATCTGAGCCTTACTCGACTGCTAGAGGAATCTTCCTTTGAGTTGATCCATCCTTGTTTGTTGCTTACATCCCCTGGTACCCTCCAGTTGTGTTGGACTACAACACAATGAGGCTTAGATGCTTTATAAGACAATTACAGGGCCCGTGGATCATTTGCTGGCACTCCATCCTCCCTATCTGAATTTGGGCCTGAAAGACCAAGGAAACGTGTGGGTGCACGGAGGGTAAGTTGTAAGCAAGCATAATCAGCATAAGGCTGATGGAACACCATCAGCCTTAGTTTCCAATTTCCTGGCTTTGAGGAACTTGAGCCAACATGCGATAGACTTAACTCTGGTCTTAAACTGGCAGGGTTTTTTTTTTTTTTTAATTATCATTGAATAAGATTCAGTTGCTAGTCTGGTCAGCTTCTGTACATGGAATGGGGAGAGGTGCCAACTTGACCTTTGCTTCAGGCAGCAAAATGACTTGGGCACGCTCTGGGCTCATATGACTGAATGCTCTTCCATACAATTTAAATTTTTTTTCCTATACATAGAAAACTAGTGTCTTAGAGGGAAGGCTGGGCTAGAACCCTTCTCTCTGACCTCTAATTTTCTGTGTACAGTGCCTGTTTTCTACAAGTTGAGAAACATTAAAGCATTTGATCTACTGTCTGCTGTCTGAAATGGTACAGCTAAGCCCAGAAACAGGTTTACAGCTTCATCTGTGGCACAGCCCTTGGCTTCCATCAAGTTTTGTTGCCTACATATGGCAGACAAAACTGTCTAAAATGTTACACTGTGTGGAGTGTTCCACTGAAACCACTCATGCTATAATTATATGCTGCAAAATATACCATAAGAGTAGAAGTCCTGGTAACATGCATATGGGGCTCCTATAAAAGCAGGCTTAACCGTTCACTTCTGTTGCACTTCCACATGTACATGGAGCTGCCCTTCTGTTAAAGTTAATGGAGAAGTGCTTAGGAAAACTCCCATGTCTGGAAGGAACAGCTGGATTGGGACAAATCCATTTAGAACCAGGGTGTAAAATAGAGAGGTTCAGTGATATTTCTTCTCAGTGACAGAACTTTGTTTTATATGAGCAGAACTTTAAATGGCATGTTATAATGCCAAACATTATTATCAGTTTTTCAAAAGATTTTTTTTTTAAAGATGAGGATCACCTCCATTTTGATGACCTTCCCAGAAACCTCTAATCTAATTACAGTGAGTGCCAGCCAAAAGGCAGGTGTGCCAACAGGATTTTAAGGAGCGGGGGGGGGGGGGGACATAGAGAAATCCAATTAAGATATAAACCAAAACAAAGCTTGCTGGAGTGCATGCTGTAGGCTGTGATTAAGCTAAGATTGCGATGCCTTGCAGAGTGAGCTTGAATTCATAAAACAGCAATTTGTAAAAATTTCATTAGAGTTGTACAGACCAGGTAACATTTCTCAGGCTATCTGGGGGGTTTCTAATTATGCCTGTTAGGTGGACATATATTTAAGAACTCCCAAGTTATTCTCATTTCTGGGGAAAGCCTAGAGATTGTCAATTTGACAGCTCAATGAGAGCATCAACACCTGCAATGTGGACCCAGACTTAATTTAGCAAAAGGGGTGGGGTGGGGGGAGACACAGAAAGAAAAATGTTAACCACCATTGATCTGCTGCTGGAATGGACCTGGCTGAATGTCTTCCTTTTAAAGGTTGCCTGCGAATTTCCAGATGCATTAAAATACATTTGGGACATGGTGTGGGGTAAAGTTGCTCTCTGTTTTTGCCTCTACTTCTACATTAAGTAAGGACTTCATTTATCCAGGATTCACATCCCAACCATTTCCACTGGTGCCAAACTCACTTTAAACTGTAAAAGAGAGGTTAATAATGAAAAGGCTATAAAACAGCAATCACACAGTTGGGACAGCTTAAATTCTGAGAATGTGGTAGGCCTTCACAATCCCACATTGCTAGGAAAACTGAATTACACCCCTCCATATGTTTGGCATCAACAGAAGTGAGACACATGTGGCTATCAGGCAAGTCACAGTGAGTGGGCATGGCCATTTTTAATTTTCAGGGGACATAGTATCCACGAGGGCATGGATTAAGTTCTTCCCACTTTGACACTCAGTGCAATACATATTTATTTATCACACTGCAACCTTCTGTGGATGCTCCCGCTCCAGATCTGATTCAAGTCTTGGGTTTTGTCCACTTGGACTGTTAAAAAACAAACAGTGGCAGAGGGTCAAAGTAAAGTGTTACATGGTGAGTGGAGTGTTTGCTCTCTGTGTGAGAAGCCACGGCTCAGTTTCTTGCGCAGAGACGAAACTCGCTGCGTGGTCTGCAACGAATCACCATCCCACTGCTGCAGCCTCTGTAAGCATTCCAACTGAACACTTACGAAGGCTCAAGCTTTTTGCAGGCATTTGCTTGAATGGCCCACGGTGCCCCCATCCCCACCCTGAAACGTATGGCAGGGCAGAGCAAGGCAGAGCAGCTGGTGGACATGGAGGCAGTGGTGGAGTCACCAGAATTGCCGTGTCCACGAGAATGAGCCCCAGAATCTCCAGTAGGAAACCTACACTCTGGGTGTCTCCTCTGCATGGGACAAGCCCCCTCTGAGGTTGCCAGCAGGGCTGTGTCCACCTGGTCCTTTCTGCGCACCTTTGAGTAGGGATGCTTGCCTTTGTGAGTGTCCCTGCTGCAGTGCTTGGGCACCCTTAAAATAACTGCCTCTAAGCCTAACCCATTCTACAGAAGAAACAAGGTAAGGATTCTAAAATGTTGTGTTAAGAAAAAGCAACAACAACAACAACAACAACCTAATAGCAAGTAGTGGGAAACCTGAGAAATGTGTAGCATGGTGAATTTTATGTGTGTGGTGAAATCTCTCCCCCCACAGCAATTTCAGATGCTAGGGGGGAACTCCGCCTCTGCTTGCCTGGAAGGCAACTGTTGGGAGCAGGGATTTGAGCTCCAAGACAGCACACTGAGGACATCATGCTTTCCTCGGAGTTCAAATGTACCTTCCATGTGGTTACTTTTGGGGTGAGGATTGGACTCCGCCTTCCTTCCCCCCTGAAGCATTGCAGGAAGGACTTATGTCGGCCGAGGGAAGCAAATTACACTTGCTTCCATCATCAGTCAACACTGTTAATGTCTGTGCTGCTAGGGGTATTCCCTTATGGTAGAGTGTATGCCCCGCCCATGGCCAAAGCCAGTTTTAAGGGGTATAGGGGCAACTTTGATACCCCCCAATATCTTCCTGAAAGGGGTAGGGTGTCTCTACTGTCAGCAGAGATCTTCCCCTACCCTGCTCTACCTGTTCACTGGGTGAGCTCTCAGAGATTTAGTAGATAGCTTTGAAGCTATTGCCACCCTGTCGCTATTTTGCCAACCACGTGGCCTAGCTGTAAATCTGATTTAGCACCAGACTGCCACTGGGGAAGTCACAGGTTCCACAGCAGCGTGGCATTTTCCAGTGATAGTTCCAGCAGCCAGCCAGCAGTACAGTGGTAGTGCAAACACACCCTGTGTTCATCCAGAAGGAGAAAAGGAAAAGCCCAGAGCCAGAGGCAGCAATTAGGCATGGTGTCTGCTCTAGCAGGCATTCTATCCAAGTCGTCAGAGGCACAGTAAGCATCACTTACAGTCTCCGTGAAAAAAGAAACCACCCACTTCCTGTACACCACTCCGAGACATTTGGATCCAGATTTAGATTGGGCTTTAAATCCCTGCATTAAGTTTCAGGTTGTGCTGCCAAATGTGCTGCACACCTCTGGGCAAAAACGAAGAACAAAAAGCGGAAACCTTCGGAGGGACGAAATCCTTCCCTAACCTTTCAATTAGTCTCTAATCCCTTCACTCCCATAACATCTCTGCTCCAGGCTGCCCCCGTTTGTAGATCTTCACCAGCCAAGAAAGTCACCTCCCTTAGAGTCTGTCTCTGTGGTTTTAAGGGTGAGACCTCTCCCTCTCTCTTTTTGCCATGGACCACACCTCTCAGTAAGGATCACGCAACGGCAAAGTCTGTTCCCCCACCCCCATCTGGCACAAAAGGAACAAGCTTCCACTGGTGTCCTTTCCTCTGATGCAAACATTTTCCACCTGGCAGAGTCAGATATTTACAAAACATTATAAATAATTATTCCTCCCTTTTCCCTCTCCCTCAATTTTGTTTTAAAGGCCTCCGTTGGTGGAGATATTTTTAAAAGCATGACACAAATGATTGTGACACATTCGGTGTTCTTAGTGGGTGGGTGCAGTGTTATTTCATGTTGTCCTTGTCATGGAGCCCAACATTACAAGTGTGCACTTTATTAACGGAGCCTGATAATTGTAAGTATCGGGACGACCTGTTCCCAGAAATAGCATGGAATTCCATACAGTATGTGTGTGTCGAGAGCGGTTGTGAAAGTTGTTCACATAAACGTTTGGATCATTTGGCTAGTGTACGAGTGAATTCACAGTTTTATTTCAATTCATATCATTTCCATCCACAGATTTAAAAAATTGCACCAGCTAGATCCTCTGCTTGTGCTAGTGAGCACTTTGAAAACAACAACAAGCAAAACCTACTGTCCCACAAGACATAGAAGACATTTAGGGCTTGTTCACACAGGAGGCAGAATACCCCCCAGTATCCACTACTGCAACTCCAAACTAGCCAGTGACAAACTATTTCAGAGCACACCCAGACATGCCATGAAGGACACCAGATGCAACCAGTACTCCATAAAATATTAAAAAATAAAGATAAATATCCTAAAACAACACCTAAAACATGTTACAACAGTGGTCCTAGTTAAATCATCAGGCTCTGACCCAGCAACTGGGTCTCCCCTCCACAACTACTTTAGCTAACACAATCCTGCAGTATTAGAACAAATACACAAATAATCTTCTGTGGAGCGTAGAAATACTGTGGAGTCAGTTTAGACACCAGCCGCTTGTTCTTAGCATGGCTTCATTCCAAGAGAGGGATCCGCTGAGGAAAATGGTGGGGGGCATCCAGCATGCATTCCTGCGTGTGTCTCCAAGTGTTTGTTCAATGCTGACGCATGCACAGATGTTCTGCCTCTGGCTGCCATGCCCTAAATACCTGAAAGGAAACAGCAGAAGGTGGTATCGGCTCAAGTGTCAGGCTGGGGAACCAACAGGGCACACACAAAAACTTCCCCATTCTCCCAGTATTTGAGTTATGAAACGTAGTTGCTGTTGTTGCCTCCAAGGACCCTGAGGTCCAGATTTTGCAACAGGGCTACTTGCTTTGTTCAGGCCCTTCATAGGTGTTATATTTTCACTGGGAGAGCTGCCCCCTGTTGTTCAGCATAATTTTTCTAGGGATGACTAATGGGGTGGTGTAGATGTTGTGGACATCACATGGAAGCCACTTTCAATTGTTACATGTGTCACTAGCCATTTGTGCACTTTGGCCCACCATTTACATTGGGTGCCTATGCTATTTGTGGTGGCAAGAAAACTACTATAAAAAGGCCCCAAATATTTGGCCAATTCTTGTTCACCTTCTGGGAAAATAGAGGGAAGCTTTCCTTCTGCCCGAATAGCAGGTCCCTGTCACTGAACCATTCCTAGCCTGCTGCTTTCTTTTAATGCTTAGAAGAGGCTACAGAGTGAGTACCAACCATGGCTGACTAAGAGTGACAAGCATCCTAGGAGAGATCTAGGAAATGGATCCAAACATTATTCCCTACACATCTATTTGCCTCAGCTTAAGGCACCCTGAAAGTCATGAACCTAATTGTGGTGGTCCAATCATCTTCTCCATTCTAAGCTCAGAGCACTCTATTTGGGCACATCCATATTGTACATCGAAAGTGGTTTTAACTCTTCTAAGGAATCACTGGAAAACAACTGCGTGTAATTTTGATCAGAGTGTTTACGATTCTTTGTAAGAGAACTATAACAGAACAAGGCTTGGGAGTCATAGCAGCTAAAGAGGATTGAATCTGGTTTAAATGCAAGGCATATACATGCTCTGAAAGAGGCTACTTTTCCTTTTCCTTAATGTTCCTTTAGGGGAAGTTGGAAGAAGAAATTAGCCATCTGTACGTATGCCCGGACCTACACAGTCAGGCAGTAGTGTCAGTGGTGACGGTAGTGTCAGTGGCCAAGCCTGGCCCCCTTTCCAACTTAACTGGCTCAAGATCTTGAACATGAACTTTTGGTTTTATAGTTCTATAAAAGGCAGCTTACCGCAGAGTCCCATTTTAGCAAGTTCAAGCGGGCGGGGCTGGCTCAGTCTCCTGAAGCTGGTACCTCGTCTCTGGTGCCGATGTTCAAGCCCATGACGTCAAAGAGAAACAGGTTGGGATTCCCAGCGTGCCAGAGGGAGGGAGCAACAGTCTTTGGCCAAGCCACCAGCGCTGGATTTGCCAGAAACCCTAAAAGCTTTCTTGGCTTCCTTGTTCGGAGACTTTGTGCAATACTTGGACAGAACTCTCGATCAACTTACTTGCCTGCCTTTGCTTGAACAAGACCCCTCCCTATTATCCTTTGGCCTACCCTGGCTTTTAGTTTCACTTTGGTCCTATTAACAAATGGGAGAACATTGGCAGAGGATAGGTGCAGATGGCTACAGACGTCTGTAGAGCCCCAGGTATTTGTTCAGCCTACATATCCTCCTCATGGATTTTGTTTTATGGCAATAAACAACCCCTTGCCCTTGGCAACTATGCCAGATTCTTAGCCAATGTGTTTAAATGTAACTTTATGATCTGGCCCAGTCCTCCCCTAGGTATTTTGACTGCCAGGGTGCAGTAGGCAGGAGGTGCCTGTTCCACAAAGGTTTTCCAGGCACCAATCTGAATTTGATGACTCCTCCTAATTTGGCAGTATTCAGATGGCTTTTGGCTGCACTGGTATGAATTAGTATTTCTCAAATGTCCATAACCATGGTATTCACCTCTGTCTTGGCATGCCATTAAGGTCAGTCTTGTTATCCCTCAGTATTTCCTTGTTCTTATGCTGTCTTAATGAGGGCAAAATCCTCCATTCTATGGAACATTTTCAGGGAGTCTCTTTACACCCATATTTGATCCCATTCCCAAGCCCAAGGGTGGTTCACATGGCCATTTTTGATTTTGTGAAGATGTTTGCCTGTAATTTTGCCCTCAGCAAAGGATCTTGTGAATTTTCCCAACATGTCGCGGGATCAAGAGCCATTACTTCTAGCTCAACCTTGTTTTCAAAGATTGTCTGACATACTGGGCTGGTTCACATGCCACAGTCCGGTCATTGTGGGTTATATAACCCCCGACGAGCTGTGGTGCATGCTGGGTGTGTGCAGCTGCCATTTTGAATATGCAATCCTTGATCAGTTGTTGGGCTGTGTCATGTGAACCTAACCAGTGTAGGCTATTCAAGGATTAAACAAACCTTACATAACCCTACTACTAATCGAGGGTTGTTTAACCCTCAAATAACCCAAACTGTCCGGGTTCGCACAGCACAGATCAACCCCCGATCACCCTGTGTCGTGCAAACCAGATCATTGTGTCTTATAGTCTTACCACATCGGTGCATCCAGAAGTCTATTTCCCCAAGCCAAAATCGCAGGGGAAAATGAACTTCTGCAAATAAAGCTGATACAAAATGTGAGTACTGCAGTCAGATTTGTTTCCTTGATCTTGGATGTGTAGAGCTCTGCTGATATCCAGCAGCCCCATTAAAATGGGACGATCCAGTCATGTTTGAATACTTTAAGGTTCCATTGACAGAGTTAAGCATTCAGTTGGAATCAATGGGACATGCAGCACAATCCTATTTTGCATATTTACTCAGAAGTAAGGCCCATTCAGGTCAGTGGGACTTACTCCCAAGTTAGCATGCATAGCATTGCAGTCTCAGGATTGAGTAGGAGCCAAACAATCAAATGCAGCAGGAAAAATAATAATGCCATTTTAATTCTGCCTATTACTATTAGATATGGATATTTGCATGATATATGGGATATGTGCCTATACCACAACTAACAGGAGCCTTTAGTTTGCCTGATATGATAATTGGGCACAATATTTCTCAAAAGGCTAATGAGCATAGTTATTTCTGTGCTCAGACAAGGACAGAGGTGTCGTGGAGCCAGGGATCACCAGAATGCAGCGCTGGCACGTTTTGATTAGCAGGGATACTGATGTCATCTGCTCCCTCCCCCCAGAATCCCCTGTTGCTTCTGAGCTTAGCTGCAATCTTCACGGTATACGGGGGCGTGGGGGTGAATTTTCCCAGCAACAATATATAATTGTGAGCTATCCCTGTTGTAATGCAAAGTATTTGGGTGGGTGGGTGGGTGGGTGGTGGTCTTGAATGGGCAACGGAGACCCTTTATCTTTCCTGGTGGGGATGAGAACTGCTAGAACTGGTTTGTTAATACGAATCAAGACAACTGCCTGAGTGTTTGGACTCCCCTTGGGGATGTGGCTATGGGAACTGCCATGATGAGTGCCTGCACTTCAAAATTTACCACCACACCACTGGAGATGGATGATATGTGGATCATACACAAAGAAAAGTTTGGATGATGATGGATTCCCATTTTAAAAGCCTGAAACTACCATTCTAGAAGTCAGCTAGTCAACAGAGGGAGTATTGGTCCATCAGCTTCTCGGTCATAAACTGAATTTGGAAGTCATCTTTTGAGGTATACCATACACTGCAAACGACATGTAGTTGGAAGGACCTTGTGTTGCACAAAAGCAGTAGCTATGACACAACAAAGAGTCTCATTTTTGACAGGGTTGGAATCCTACTTTTAGTAGGGAAATGGCTGGAGCTTGGAGGACTTCGACTTAAGTGTCACATGCAAAATTCTAGAAAAAAGAAAAAAGACAGTCCCTAAAGCAGAACCACCAAGAAATGCCTTCAGAAGTTACAGGAATATACTTGCATTCATATTCTAAACTCTCAGGTTGCCTTGTGTACTGTAAGGAAATTAAATTAGACAGTATATATTTGTCCAAGAAATTAATAGCCTTGTTTAAAAACAAGCAAACAAACACCGTACCTTATAGATATTCAACATTCTGTTATAGTTTTCCATCAAGCTTTTTCTCATTTGGTTGGAAAATAAAATGGCCCATCAATATGGGCTATTTCCTTCCAAAGTCATGCAACAGCTACAAAAAAACACGCCACATGAAATGGCCTCTGCAGGTTTTGGATTTCAAGTGGAGATCACACAGCTGTTTGCTATTTTATTTATTTATTAAAACATTTATGAATTGCCTTTCCATCCAAAAGGGTCCCCAAGGCGATTCACAACTTTAAAAACAACCTCATAAGCAAACAATCAAATTAAGAACTGCACAAACCAACTTTCAGGGTTGGATCCAGAATCCTCGTTCCACCAATGGAAGGCTACTGCTTTCAGAATGAGACTTATGCGTCTTCTCCTCCATCTGCAGCCCCCACCGCACCTCCTCCAAATCTCCTCCAGAGGGTCCCCCAACCCTTCGGGGGAGATTTGGAAGGCATGGGCCCCCCCTGCAGGAACGAGGAGAGAATGCAATTGGTGCAAAATATGTCTTATCTGTGGTTGATATTTGGGCATATCTTTTATGCATAAATAGTTATAGACGGTCAGATATTAGGTCCATCGCTTTGACAAGGTGTGGACAAATGGCAGGAGGTTCTGTAGTATTAATGTAAAAAAAAAAATGGCAGAAATTTCAAATGTGTGAATTATATATGGACATGATCTAGCCCAGGGCTCTCCAACCTTGGGTCCCCAGATGTTGCTGGCCTACAGCTCCCAGCATACCCAGCCAACATAGCTGGGGACCCAAGGTTGGTGAGCCCTGATCTAGCCGAAGCGAAGCACTTCAATCCCATTGATTTCAGTGGCTCAGTTCATGCTTAATTCCCCCCCCCCCATTACAATAAAGAAGTTGGACTAACAATTAAATGTTGCAGCGTGGAATGCTCCTCTTCAGGATTCCAACCAATCGACCATGCCCTCTTCCAGGATACTCCATTACAGGGGCGTGCAACTGCTTCAGACAAAGCTCAAATCCAGAACCACCACAACCTGTTTCAGAGAGGCTTGGACCTAGTCCAAAGCAAAGTGGGCCTTCTCTAAAGCGGTCTGAAGGGAACTGGGCTGCTCTTGAAGCTTCAGACCTACTTCGTGGAGTACAGCACACACTCTGCAGTCCGTTAAAAATTGATAGATCTCCTCCCTTCCAGGCTCTGCATAAAAGAAAAAGGCCTGGCAGTGGGGAGGGAGAGGAGATGGGCGCAGTTCTGTATCTGATAGCTCCAGCTTCCAACTAAGGAATTACTTTATAGGGCTCTCCTTTTACTTCCATTCACAGTGTTTGGGGGACGGCTGTAGAAGGAGCTTATCAGAGGCTGTTCCTGTGTTTTGACTGTATTTTGTGACTGTGTGTCTCTGTGTCAGGAGAGGCAGCAGCAGTGCTCAGGGCTTCTAGGAATGGCTAGAGAACCAACACTGACTGGGAGATACCTGTGCCCACTGCTGACACCAGCTCCCCAACCAGGTATGTGGAAATTCCACTGAATCCCCACAACCAAATTCAATCACCCTCAGCACTTCCCCTCTGGCTGCTGGTACAGAGAGGGCAGGACACCATCTTCCTGCTAAAGAAATCTATAATAGAGGGCCAGAGGAGTAGCTGATGGGGATGGGACTGGTCTTGCCACCCACTCTCCCACTGCTTAACATAAAGCTGGTGATGATCTGGGCTTCTTGCTCTAAAACCAAGAATGTGAACGACAACATCTCTCTGGCTGAAAGTATATAGGAGCAGCAGGATCTCTGGGGACTTTACAAGCAGGGAGGGTTTAAGATCACAGTTGCACACTCGCTTTTAATGTAAAGCCACATTGGTAAGCTGGGCTTCTCAGCTGTTCAAAACAGAGAGCAAAAAGGATTTCCACTCATCTGCCCAGTCTGAGCAGAAACCAAACCAAAATAACAACCCCCACTCCTAAAACTCTTCATCATAACTCCCTAGTCCTTCTGAAATGCTGCTGCAACTTGCCTACCCAGAAATCGGACAAATTTTCCCAACTCAGGCCTCCAGATTCCATTCCATTTCCCCCATGCTGTCGCCGACTCGATCTGACACAAGTCAAGCCATCATGCAGATTTCCATTTTTAAAAACGGGCAGTGATTTGCACGAGTTTATTTTTTTTATAAAGCTCAGGAAATTTGCACAAATTTTGGGCTCCGCAATCTGCGCAAGTTTCCCAAGCTTAAAAAATAAATAAATCACAGCCTGTTTTAAAAGCAAAAATAATCAGATATTGTATACAAAATATTGGTGGGGAGAATGAGGGGGGGGGAGACTAAAAATCTACGACCCTGTTTGCACAAATCATGGGAGCTGAAAAAAAATAACTGAAAATAATGATGAAAAAATGTGTCTCTTTGATGTGCACAAATCATGTGACACTAGCAGAAAACTAGGGCCAATGCCGAACTAGTGAGAGGATGAAACTGAAAAGGATGTTTACCAAGGGAATATGTAATAAATACTAAAATTTGGGGGGGGGGGCTCCCTTGAAGAATTTTGGTGGAAAATATTCATTCAAATCACAGCTTGCAATTTTTGAGTTTGCAAATTAATCACATGACATTAATCACATGACATCCCCCACTCTTTCTGTCTTAAACTGAGCCCCAAAGTCCAGCCCAATTGCTAGATCTTACTCTTAAAGTGCTTAGGCCTGGCCCTCAGTGAATGTGCAAAGGCAATTAGCCAGCAGCATAGCTTGTAGGTTCCCATTGTACAAATGAGAGAGTAGAAAGCAGAGGGAAGTCCATTTCACACACTTGCTGCGCACTGCTTGCATGGGGGTGAACGCAAATGAATGGTAATGCAAGTTTATCGATATTATGCACTTGCCAGGAAACCCTAGGTGTTCAAAACTTCAATAACAAATTGTGTCAGAAGATGCTTGACAGCTGATTTGTGAATTCAGATTTCCCCTCTTGCCAAATACAGTGAGAAATTCAGAGGCACACTCCACAAATTACAGTAACATTAATTATGTACTTCAAGCAGAATACATTTTTAATGTCCACTAAAGAAGAACCTGATCCACATTGTCGTTTACCTCATTCATGCTCTTCAGGGCCATCAAAAGCCTTTTCCATTCTCAAACCCCCACCAAGACCAATGGGCTTTGGCTCTTATTTTAATGGACTCCCCACTGAGGCAGACACTAGTTAAAAGATTACTACCCAGCTGTGCAATGTGTAGACAGGGTAACAACTAAATGGTGGGGTGACCTCATATCTCATATTTATTGGCTAAATGTGGCTTGAACTAGTCACCACTAGTAAAATAAACCACAGACCCCAATATACCAGAACATTTTATGGCAAGCATACGTCAAATACCTTTTCTTCTCTCTCTCTCTCTCTCTCTCTCTCTCTCTCTAATACACAATAATAAAGTTGTGTGTCTACTGTCCACATTATGTCTCTCTGACTCGAAAGACTTTCACGAACCTTTTATGCACACTCTTGTTTCCCAGACTGCCTCAGAAAGATTGCTGGAACCATTTTTTTTTTAAAATTTTTTTTACAGCAGAGTGAGACATATCAGAAATATGTTCATCTTCATATTCCAAGTCAATTAAAACAAACAAACAGACAGCGGAATGGAAACATTTGACCCCAATCTCTTGAGGAAAAAAGTGTCTCTTCTGTGATGGTTACTACTTTGACTGCATCTTCTATACACACACAGATGGTTGTGGGAGGTCAGAATGAGGTGCTGTGACTTGACGGTGTGTGGCCAAACAGCAGGGGGTTCTGTAGCTTAACACTGATGATGAAGACTGAATTATGTCATTAGTTAGCCAGAGCTCGATTAAGCATTAAGCTAAATATATTATAGAGCAGGAATTTCAGTACTGCTATGGTGTAAATTATCTTAGAGTGGCAGTCTTAATCACCCTGAAGCAGGTTTGACTGAAATCAATAGGACTTTCGTTAAATTCAGGATCACGGTGTTAGTGCACGTCTGCGTGAGAGGGGAGGCCTAAGGTGGTGAGTTCTACACATTTTCAATTTGTCTAAACAAAGACAAAGACAACTATTTGGCACAGAAATTGGGATGCTGAGAATCCCCACTTTTAAACAGCAGGTTTCAAGACTCCCCTTCACTCATTCCCATTCAGTTCCCTCCAGTTCTCATTTGTTACTCTCTTCTTTGCATAACAAACAGACAGACAGACAAACAACTTATTGGAGCATAATAAACAATACAACAGAGCATGCAAATACAGTATATACACATACTGTATGATATGAATAATTTGTTCTGACTGTAGACTATTAGAGGATTTGGTTTTCTGCATGTATGAGAAGAATATACACACTCGACAGACAGCACAATCCTATGGCCTCTAGACAGAGTCCAGATGGCCATAGGATTTTTCGGAGTCCCAGCTCCAACCTCAAAAAACCTGCTCCAAGGTCGGAGCTGAGACTCCAACATCAAAGTACCCTTCCCCTGCCCTCACAGGCAATGTAGAAAGAGCCTCACTCACTACCTGTGGTATGGAGGTTGCAAGAGCAACCTTGGAGATGGGCTTTTTGGGGTGTGGAGGGGAGGAGACAGGCAGCTGCCACCAGCATACGAAGTATCCTGGTGGTGCCTCGCACCCGTTCCCACCTGCTCCAAGGCAGAACCCTTAGATGGCTGCCTGAAATCAACTGTCTAAGACTTTTGCATGGTGGGAGGAGCGTGAAGGGGACCTTCGCCTCCGCACCCCTCCCACCGTGCATAGGATGCCCATCATCCTCTGAGTTCAGAGGCTTACACAGGCAGCCTCATCGGATTGTGCCCTTAATAGATTTATTCCATGCCTTCTGAGGACCAGTGTGATGGAATGGATAGAGTATCGGGCTTGAACTGGGGAGTTCCAGGTTCAAATCCCCATTCTGCCATGAACTCACTGGGTAGCCATTGGTCAGTCACTATCTCACTATAATGGAGATTGGGCCTTCTCTGTGGTGGCCCCAAAAACTGTGGAACATCCTTCCTACGGGCCCCATCTGTACAGGCATTTAGGTGAACTTTGAAGACTTTCCTTTTCAACGTTGCCTTTAACTGAGATCGTAATTAGCATGTGTGTGTTACAGAGCAGATTCCCCAAAATAGTATGTATGTTTAAAAAATGTGACTATTAGATCTTTGTATCTTCCCTTGCTCTTGTTTGTATGTTGCTTGTGAAGGCAGAGCCCTAAGAAATGATGAATACATAAGAATCTCTTGGCCTAATTATTATTAGTATTATTGTCAGTTATTGGAGGTAGCATAAGATAAAAATAATAAATACATTACTGTCTTCTTTTAAATTGTTCACAGCTCAGAACATTAGTGGCTGTTCTCTTGTCATTTCACTGGGCCACAGTGACATATTTCTAACTACCAGATATCCCATTCTGATGAACACAGTGAACATGCATGCCATTAGCATTCCTGCTAATACCAATTCAAGTTTTTCTGGGCTCATGCAGATGTAGCCAAAACCCACATCACCCCATACAAGAGGGAGGTACGGTATCAGCAAAGCTGGTGTAACCCCAAGGTTTGCAGTGGTATGAAAAATCTTCAGAAAAAAATTCTAAGGGGAGACACCCAACCCCCAAAAGCCGCCCCATGATAACTCAGTGGCATAGAATGGTGACAGACAGAGGGTGGGTTGGTTGGATGACAATTGTGTGGAAGCGGTAATGGAATGGAGCGGCTGGACAAGGAGGAGGGAGGAAGAGACATCTGGAGATAAAAAGGGTAGACAGATCCTTCTCATTGTCTGGATAGATCATTTCCTGGTTCACACTGAGAAGCTGTTGTAAAATGTCCCCAGGAACAGAAGCCAGAGCGGTCCACAAATGGAGAAATCAAAGTTTTTAATGTAGATGGAGAGGTGCAGGGGAGACCAAAATGGGGAAAAGCCAATATACTGTGGGGGGTCAAACACCGTGCTTGTTTAGCATGAAAGAGAAAGTGTGCCTACAGGCAGAGGAAATGTGACACAGAGCTTGCTGAATTGTGGGTCCTGAAAAAATGGCTTTACTTGCGTAGGCTTACCACCTGTCTTTCTGAGTGAATACTGAGGGTAGCCTAGAAAGGGGAACAGCAGGCTGGGGCCCAAGGCCCATTGCAAGGGTCTCTGCATGCCAGTGCACAAATTATGGGTGAGAAGCCCTTAATGAAATCCACAAGCGGTATCCTGACTTCCCCTAATTTCAACCAAGTCATGCCCCTCTCCACCCTTCTGAAAAGACAAGCGAAGGGGGCATCACAAAACGTAGTGAGTGGTGCAGGCTCCCCGTGGCTCCACTGTAATAGGAGCCCTGATGCATAGTTAGAAATGGGAGCTCCAGAAAATTTCAATCATCCCTTCTACCCAAGAATATGAGATGAAAGAAAAGCATAAGACACAGGAGAGAGATGCCAAGCCTGTTTATCAGCAAGGGTCATCTTTCCAGGGGCACCAATAACGGACATCTTTTTGCTCCCATTTAAGTCACCTTTCAAAGAAAGACAGGAAAAAAATACCTCAGAATAATGCACCATTGATGATGAGCTTGAATTTATTTTCCAATAGTGCATAGAAAATGCAATGGATACTACTACTAGTAATAGCCCTGTTGCTCTGGTTTCCCCCGGCCAAAAACAGAGCGCGGGGGTCCCTTTTCGGAGGAGGCGTGGGAAGGTAGGTGGGGGGCGGCAGCGTGCGGGGGGGGTCCGGTGGCAGCGGGGGGGGGCGGGAGGTTGCAGAGCAGGGCTGCTTTCCGGAGCCCCCCCCACGGCACGAGGGGGGGGCGCTAAATATAATTTAGCCTAGGGCGCCAAACTGCCCTGCACCGGTCCTGCCTATGGCATCTCCAGGCTCAGCCCCAGTGCAGCTCTACTAGATGAGCACAGAGGTGCATCTAGAGCAGTGCATCTAGAGCAGTGTTCTCCAACCTTGGGTCCCCAGATGTTTTTGGCCTACAACTCCCAGCATGCCCCAGCCAGCATCTAGAGAAAAGAGACAAACATGGGGGACGGAGGGGCAACAATCGCCTCTGTCCTCCCTCTGCCCGGCCGGCAACAGCTCAGCAGGGCATTGGATTCACAGAACCCCCTGAGTTGAACCCATAAAATATATATATATCCCACTTTATTTTCAGAAAGCAGCTGGAGCTGGTCTTAGAACCCCTTAGCAAAATGAATCTCACCTGAGTCCTCCCCAGTGTCCCTTTCCTGAGTTTCCTCTGTGCATTTTTCATTGGTTTTGGTGGCAGACACTCTGCCTAGCTAAGTTTTTGGAGCTTCCGTCATGGTGCCCCCTGTTAAACTTCCAGACCCCTAAACTCTAGGTGATCCCAGACCAGGTCTTAGTGAGATAAACTCATCACAAGTGACTCTACTAGACTCCTGGCTCTGAGCATTCTTTTTCTGTACTCCCACTTCCATTTGGCTGGCTCCACCCAGTAAAGACTTGCCACTGCAGAGGGAAATCTCTTCTTTTGGGGTTTTTTTTTATCCTCACGCCCCATCCATGTGCTTTGGACACAGCATAAGGAAGGAAAGATGTAAATCTCTTCATCCCCCACCCTGTCTTGACTTCCAGATTCCACCGGCAATGGCAATGAAAAGACAGGATCACAGTCGGAAACGGTCCCACTAGCACATTTGAGCTAAATTACCCCATGTCATTTGTGTTCCAGAAGGGCTTATTCCCGAAATATGGAGAAATACTCTGCAGGCATATATAGAGACATGTGTCCTGAGCAAGGATGCTAACAAAACAAAGGTTTGCCTTTTCGCTTGACACACTGGGCCCAAGTCATTAGTCACATGATAGTTTTTCATTGTCCCTGGACAGAATACAACTAGCCCACTTTGAGGGTAGTAATGTACACAGTCTACCCTGAGGCCAATGGCCTTTTATTTCTCCATTGGTCCCCTCTGCCGAGATGGTGGAGAAGACGTGCACTACATTAACAGTAGTCTTGGCTCGAAAAGACTCTGCAGCAGCGCAGGTGTTGCCATAACATACTGCTCTGGATTCGTTTCGGGGCCAAAAGTTATGACGTATGTTCCCCCTCTGGAGATTTACATGCACACTGAGGGGTGGGAGTGAGGAGTGAAGGGAGGGGGGAATAACAAGCATGAGAAAAAGAACGACTTGGCACACGAATGGATACAGATGTTACAAGTGTGAGTCCAAGGCAACAGCAGCTATAAACTTCAGGCATCCTGTAAGCTCAGGCAATCTAGAAATGAGGCATGCTTGGTTTCTAACCATGAATGTCAAACTCTGTCTCCTTCAGTCTGCCCTCTTTAACTGGTTCAAATAAAACAGTAAGATCCAAATGATGGGCCAGTTGGGATGATAATCCTCTAAGGCAGGACAGTATCCATCTAGCCGTCTAGGGCAGGGGTGGGAGACCTCCGGCCCAAGAGCCAAATCTGGCCATATGGGTTTCCCCAAATGGCTATGCCCCTTTCCCCCGCCCCATCCCCTTTCCTTCAATCACCAATAGTTTGGTGGCTTCCCAGCTTTTGTACTGTCCTCCTCCCCCATTCTAAAAGGCTGAATTGCCTCTCCTAAGGCTTAGTTACTGGCTGTAAGAGCTTTCAGCTACAATAGGCTGGTATTTTTTTGTATTTTCGACCCCATGCCTTTTGCCTTCAGCCCTGCCCACCACTGGTATGCCCCCCCCGCTGCCCCCATGAGCGTCTCCAAAAGTGACTTTGGCCCTCAGGCTGAAAAGGTTCCCCAACCCTGATCTAGGCTTGTATCCAATTGTGGTGTAATGCTAGGGGACCCGTATGGTCAAGGAGGAAGCATTGGAGATATCCTTTCACTCTAAATCACTGCTGTGAAAATGCATAGGCTTTACTGTAGTGGGATAAAACAAGTGATTTGCTATGATGAAGGTTGGCACATGCTTTGAGGGGCTAAGAAAACTGTGGGCAAAAGGAAGACATGACAATGAAAACACACATGGGTTTAGAGACTAGTACAGGAGTTACCACTGGGCAACGTGATGCCTTTTCCGAGAGAAAAGTGGAGAATAATACAAGCGCACACTTGTATTTAATGCAAAGTTAAATACATATGTATTTTTACTCAGTATGTGTACTTGAGAACAAAACAAGGCATGAAAGAGAGCCCTCCCAGGGCTCCCATGGTCAGCAATGGCAGGACATCTTCAAACACAGAGGGAGCTGTTCACTGCAGTAGGCTATATTGGGATCATTACAGTGGCAGCATTGCAAGATCACGCCCATTCTGTTGAAATCAATGAATGTCCTAGAACCTTATTTAAGCATCCATCCATAGGCATCTGTGTGCATCCATGAGTGCATGCGCGCGCGTGCACACATACACACACACACACACTTTAAATTTGCTCCAGTGGAACCAAAACCCTTTAACAATATGGAAGCATATAAACAATGAAATCCTATGATCCATATATAGACATGGAAAAGGAATTTATTTAAACCAAATGAGCTAGGAATAATACACCTGTTTCAGATGGCTGGCTGGCACAAACCTGGCCAGTGTACAGGGTACTTAATAGTCTCTACCACAATTTACAGACTTTTTCCTGCAATTAATGTTAAATAAAATCAACCACCACCCCCACACACCCAATTTTGGTGTTTCTGGCTCTCATTAAGTTTCTTTCTCCAGCAGTATCTTTGTTCCTGTTTACTGTGAATGGTCAAAATCCAACACAAAGGCACACAGTGCAATTCTAAGTACACATTAGGGGGAAAGCCCCACTGAGCTCAGTAGGACTTACTTCTGAGTAAATATGCTTAGGATCGCACTGTTAAGGCCATTGATTTCAAAGGCTCAGCACAGTTAACTCAGATGATGGCAGTCACTTCCCCCCATTGCTTTTGAGTCCATTCTCTTTATCCCTACCAAATATTTCTTTACATTTGTACAAAATCCTTTCTCCATTCACTTTCCCCCTTTACACATTCCATGGTCTGGGTTCTCATTCAATATTATCATTCTCTATCCTTTTTTTTTTTTTTTTTTTTTTTTTACTGAGGTATTACTTAGGCTTCTATAAAAGCCAGTCACTGAGTGGCATGATTCCTTGCCATAGGAAGGCATATGTGAATAATATGACCAGATTGGTAGGCAGACTGTCGTGTGAGATTGGTACTGTGCCAGAATTACAGGATTGCACAGAAAGTAATCAGTTCCCATGTACAATTCTCCATGTGCATATTTTAAAGCAGTATTTTTCAGAATTTCTCCTGAAAGGCAAGTCTTTTGTCTTATGTACCCTTTAAGTACATAGGGACATAAGAAGAGCCGTACTAGATCAGACCAAAGGTCTATCTAGTCCAGCATTCTGTTCCTCAGAATGGCCAATGAGATACCTATGGGAAGACCACAAGCAGGACACAAGCACAATACCCCCATCCTGCTCATGTACCCCAGCAACTGGGATACAAGGACATACTGCCTCTGATATGGGAAGTAATTCATAGCCATCATCAACAGCCTTATTCTCCATGCATCTGTCTACTCCCCTTTTAAAGCTATCCAAATTGGTGGCCATCACTACATCTTGTGGTAGTGAATTCCATAGATTAACTATGCACTGTTTGAAGAAGTACCTCCTTTTATCTGTCCTGAATCTCCCACCGTTCAACTTCATGGGATTTCCCCAGGTTCTAGTATTATGAGAGAGGGAGAAACATGTCCCTCTATTTATCTTCTCCGCAATATGCATAATTTCCTTACACTGTTATAATGTCCATCCCTCTTTACTTGCATTTTTCTAGCTAAAAAGCCCCAAATGTTGTAATGTTGTAACTCCTCCTTAGGGGAGTTTCTCCAGCCCTTCAATCATTTTGGTTGCTCTTTTCTGCACCTTGCCCAGCTCTCTAATGTCCTTTTTGAGATGTGGTGACCAGAACTGTATATAGTATTCCAAGTGTGGTTGCACCATAGATTTGTATAAAGACATTATGATATTGGCAGTGTTGTTTTTGATTCCTTTCCTGATGATCCTGCAGGCCAGGAATTTGCCTGCAGCTGCACACGGTTGAAATTTTCATCAAATTATCCATCACAATCCCCAAGATCCCTTTCTTGGTCAGTCGCTGCCAGCTAACACCCCATCAGTTTATATGTGAAGTTAAAATTTTTGTCCCAATGTGCATCACTTTACACTTTCTTACACCGAACCATTCCCTCAGTTCAGAGAGATTATTTTTGGGTGTTTTGCTGCCCCCTTTTGTTCTAACCACTTAAATAATTTTGTGTCCTCACCCAACCTGGCCACCAGATCATTAATGGCCAAATCGAAAAGCACCAGTCCCAGTACAGATCCTTGGAGAACCCCACTATTTACATCTCTCCACTGCAAGAACTGACCATTTGTTGCTACTTTCTGTTCTTTAACCAGTTACCAATCTTATCCCATAACTGCTTAGTTTGATCAGGAGTATTTGGTGAAGGACTTTGTCAAAAGCCTTCTGGAAGTCTAAGTAAACAATGTCTACCACATGATCCCTATCCAGATGTTTGTTGACACTCTCAAATAACTCTAAACAGTGAGACAGGACTTAACTTTGCAGAAGCCATGTTGATGTTTTTCAGCAGCACTTGTCCTTCTAAGTGGTTGATAATCTTATCTTTAAGAACACTTTCCACCAATTTACCTGGAAAAATTGGTTTGTAATTTCCTGGATCCCCGCTGGATCTCTTTTAAAAACTGGTGTTACACTGGCCACTTTCCACTCTTCTGGTACCATTTCATCATTCCCAGCAGGCCTGGGAGGAAAATATATGCATCCCAATCTAAAGCTTTATATTTTCCAGTTTGTTATGGAATTCTGCCAGGTTAATATTCAGCCTGGTATTTCATTTCAAAGCATCCAAGTAAGATCAATGATATTAGCATTCTGTTGTTCACATGACTGTATGTAGATATCAGTTGGCTCCTACAGAAAGATGCTCTAGTCCTGGAGTCTCCAACATGGTGCTCACTGGCACCCTGGCACCCTCAGACAACTCCCTTGTCACCCACAAAGCCCCCAATCCCTCTATTTATAACCTGGCAGCCAAGGCGTGCTTCAAAGCCAAGTGCCAGCCCCCCGTGCCACCGTCTTCTTTCCCCGTAATGCCTGTGCCTCCCCATGGGCCCAGAGACATTCTCAGGCAATGAAGATGGTGGCTGCAGCCTGGCAGCTGGCTTTGAAACACACCCCAACTACCTGTTAAATCTAAAAGAAAGAAAAAGTGTCCCCCACTGCCACCTTGGGGTGGCAGGAACTATGGGAGGCATGGTTGTGGAGGATTAGGTGGATGGCAGGTGATTATGGGGGCATAAGGGGCAATCGAGGGATGATGGTGGGGTCACTGTCAGGATGGCTAGGCAATTGTCGGGAGGGGGTTGCAGGGTGACGGCAATGCCGCAATAGTGGAGGGAGAAAGATGGGCAGGGGTTTGTATGTATGCATTTGTTCTTTGTGTGGAGGTGGGTGTTTTGGGTGTGTTTGCTGTGCGGCATGTTCTTACGATGTGGGGTGTCTGGGTTGTATCCAACATTTGTCCTACTTAGAGTAGATCCATTGAAATGAATGAGACTTAAGTTAGATTAACATTGGATATTACCCATTGCATACAATCCTGTGTGCTTTGGGGAAATTGATTTGTGGGTGATCTTCTAATGCAGGTTCAAAGGAGTGATTTTGTGTTTTGGGGCCCAGTGAGATCCCACCGTTGCCTTGTACACAGGTTCTTGGGCAGATTCCTTGTCTTTCAGCCTCACCAATTTGCCTTCTGTAATACTGGCCACAAGAGCCAGTTTGTGTATGGGTACACACCCACACCCATGGCAGCCATTTTGTGATGGTACCCACACTTTCTCAAAATTCAAAATGTGACTACTGGCCCAAAAAGGTTGAGGACTATTGCTCTAGTCTAACATAATCCATAAATCAAGTGAAGGGATGTACAGATTCCATCTCCTCCATCTGTGTTTCATGGATTGCCTGGTGTCTTTTGTTCCATTGTCTGCTCATTGACCCATAGGGATGTACAAGAATTTTGTTCCACTTGTGCAAGTGCACATTAGCGTAAGTGTGCATTATCACAAATCGCTCCCAAAAGTAAAAAAAAAACAACAGTCCACAAGTCTGTGGAATCCACACAACTTGGACAAAGCCAGTCTGTTGTGGAATCTGCAGGTCAGATTCATAGAAAGCCAAACTCATTTGAATCCGTTGTGGATTTCTCCAACATCCCTAATTAGTGACATGCTAAAACAAAGATCCTAGTACTCAAGCATTCTAATTATAGCAGCAGACTGTCACATTATCTATGAATAAAAGCTGTAACTTTGAAGAACATCAGGGAAGAAATATAGCAAACTATCCAGTTGAATTATAGGGAAAGGGGTAGACATTTTATTTGGTTCTATGGTGCCTCCTACTGTCCTTAGTTAAGCCTCGTGGGTTGAAATGGGAAGCTGCATTGGAAACTCCTTTCAAAACAGTTAAAAAAAACACCCACCATGAAATAAAATAAAAACAACCATCACCAAGTTTTACTCCAACTGGACAAATAATTATCTTTTCATCTTCTCATAAAATTGAGTCTGTGGTTGCTTCAAAGACTGAGACCCCAGTCCCTAATTTAATTAATGAAGGTTTTTCCATCTGAGTTATAGGCTCATTCCAAACCATAACACATTTAGCAAAAGCTACCCTTCAAGGTAGAATATAAGTATGCCCATTCAAAGGGAAATGGAAGAGTCAGAAGTGAAGCAAGGTAAAATGAGCCCCAATAGGAAACTGGGATGCTCATGGCATAGGACAAAAATCAGTCTGTTTCCAATCTTTACACCTTAGTATATCAGCACAGAGCCCTAATCATTTCAGAACCTTGTTCAGGCCTGGAACTAGAGATGCCACCATCTGATGAGAACCAAGGAGTCTTGTCCAGTATTTTTGTGACCTTTGTGTCATCTAGAATCTACCTTTAAAGATCAAAAGTTGAGAGCATGTCATCTCAGAAATTATATATTCTTATAAATCCACAGAGACACCAAGTAAGTAAATTTCAAGTCTCCGGAGTTGAAAAACCCACTCCCCACAGAAAAGAGTACACACATGCACAGAGAATATTATTTTAAACAGGGGGGAAATCTGTCTTTAAAATAAGACAGATTTCCCCCCTGATACCTGGGAAACATAAGGTACCGCAGCTGCTTTGGGAGGATTTCACCTAAAAGGTGGCCTATGAACCTTTTAAATAAATAAATGGATAAATGGCCCCAAATTTCATTTTGAACTGAAATTTCAGGGAACATGGAATATTTGATTTTGAACATTTCATTTCTATTCATCTAGACTCTAATGAAAACTGCATGCAAAGCCGGATACTAGCAATGGGAGGCATAACATATGCCCAATTGATAGCTTACCGGTAGTTGCTATAGGCAAAGATTCCTCTCATTGGTGGTGTAGGAAGAAACTCTGAAGAAGGTTCCATCAGAAGATGCCATAAAGAGAAGAAGCTCATATGGGGATAGACACTCTTGAAGAAGATATGCTAGGTTATAATCCTGCAGATTACACAAGTAACAAGTAGCACTTTAAATTGAGCCCAGAAACATACTGACAGCTAGTGCATGTGAGCAAGAAATTGATTAATGTGCATAGTATATCCAGTCCCCTGATGTTTGCACAAGTTGTAGATACTGGCCCTTGTTCAGAGACAACCCCACATGGAACGTGTTACAATAACCTACCCCAGATATTACTAGGGCATGGATGACCATGGTTATGCCTCTGTGTCCTCAAGGAAGGGGCACAGTTGTGGCTTGTCAGTTTGAACTGATAAGAGGCACTCCTGGCAACAGACACCATCAGCATAGAGAGGAGCAAAACTAAACCCAAGAACACTCCCATACTGCAAGCCTACTCCTTCAGGATTAGCATCCATAGCTCCGGTGAGTCCTTCGGACCATCTATCATCAACACACCCAGACCTTAACAGCATCCAGGCACTGGGCTAGGACTACAACTACTTGTCCTGGCCTTGACGAAAACAATAACAACAGTAGAGCTGGGTATTATCAACATATTGATGTCCATACCCTCCATAATGATGAAAATGGAAAATGGATAAATCCATTATTCCTACTTTTGAGTGAACATGCATACGACTGCATTTTCAGTCAGTCAAGATGGCTTGCAATACATAAACCAATATCAAAAATGTAATCCACTAGAAATTATTAAAATGCATCCTACACATGATCTAGTGGTCCTAAAGTTAAAGAAAATGCACAAAGTCGTACTTAGCGGGAAAATGTTGGATGGCAACCGAATCTCATTTCCTGCAACTCAAGCAAATGGTAGGCCATCTAGCTTTCAATATTTACACATTAAAGTTGCAATTCCATACCCACTTCCTTGGGAATAAGCCCTATTGAATACAATGGGACTCACTTCTGAATAGAAATATATAGGTTTGTGCTATCAATCATTTATATGAGACAAATTATTCATCCATGCAATAAAAGAACTAACATTTATAAAAGATTCTCTTTAAGTTTTACAGAATTTTATTTTGGCTTCCAACATAATAATAAAACAAAAATTAGATGAGAAAGAGATGTTAACGTGCAAAACTATTAGCAATGAGGACTCTGTAAAGCTCGATATTTACCTCACAGTGTGTAAATTGAAAAGTATCTTTTTTTAATAATTATACTAATGGTATTACATGCCAACTAGACAATTGGTGCTTCCAGATGAGGCTTTTATTGTGCAATCACTTTACCTCATTCACAGAATTTTATGGGAGTTCCCAACTTCATTGGCCTTCACTTGTAAACCCCCTCCGCATGTTTTCCCACTGCTACTTCTGTCTTTTTTCTTTCTGCAGAAAATCCATTGAAGGCACAATCCTATGCAAGTTTAGACAGAGAAAGGGCCTACAACTTCCAGCATGCTGGGGGTTGTAGGTGCCTCTTTACTGTCTAAACTTGCACTGGATTGTGCCCTAAGGAGGAAAAGACAGAATAGCTGCACAATGTCTTTTATTGGTAGCACGAGGAAGCTAACAATATCAGTGCACCTAGCGCTGTCTGGAAGCACCCTGTGTAACATGTATAATAGTTTAGATGTATGCCGGTATTGTGGAGAAAGGGCCAAAGTTAATGTGATGGTAGGAGATTACAACTACCGTAGTTGCTGGTCACATTAAAAATGGGGTGGGAGTGGGGTGGAGGTTCATAGGAGCAGAAGAAGCTGCCTTCCATCAGGACTGACTAGCAGAAGCTCAACCAATTTCCAAGGTAGAGGGTCGTGCCTATCACCCGCCAGCTGATCCTTTTGACGACTGCTAATACCAGGGACTGGATCTAAAACCTTCTGCATACAAACCATGTGCCATATCACTGAGCTATGGGCAACCCCCTTCTGATTTAAAGTGCTGAAAGGGTGAACAGGAGATGAGCCAGTGTGGCGTAGTGGTGAGAGTGTTGGACTGGGACTCGGGAGATCCGGGTTCCAGTCCCTGCTCGGCCATGAAACTCACTGGGTGACTTTGGGCCAGTCACGGACTCTCAGCCTAACCTACCTCACAGGGTTGTTGTGAGGATAAAATGGAGAGGAGGATGAGGATTATGTAAGCCGCCTTGGGTTCCTTGCAGGAAAAATGCGGGGTATAAATATAATAAAATAAAAATAAAAATAAAATGAGTACAGAATCCTCCCCCTCCTCTCACAGCTTACCTCCCTACAGACTGTCTTCCTAGCCACTATTCTCCCAGCTGGGGTTCCACTACCAGAACTGAACTCGGCTGAGAGGAAAGCAACTGGGGGGAGGAGTTGCAGTAAGGGGGGCCCAAGCAGGGGTAAGGTTCTGCACTCCTTATCCATGAATCCTCTTTGCTTCCTTAAATCAGAGATCTTCCCACCATCTGCATTCTCCGTCATTGCAGCAAATCTGGGTTTAAATGTCGATCCACTGCCGTCAGGTTTACTTTGGCCCTAAGGGAAGCTAGAGAGCTACCTATATGCTGGTCCTGTAAGGAAAGTGATGTCTGCTGTAGAAAGGTGGTCTCGATTGCAGGTGGTCTTGTTTCAATTGATTGTAGGATACAGAATCCATGACATTTGTTTCTGAATTAGTAAGGCTTGGGGTATGTAAACAACATATAGAGTTGATATGGAATTTATTGACTGTTGCACAAATCTTGCAAGTTAAAAACAGAACTCAAATATCCCCAGAAAACTGGAATAGTTCATGAGGCATTGGGACTTTATTCTCCTGAATATATTGACATAGCAGATATGGATGCATCGTGGACCTGCTCTTAAAATTGAATTTGCAGAACTGTGACAGCCATTTTCTTCTTTTGGAACACTGAAACAAGGTTCTGTTATTCAAGATTCTGTTTTTATTGCATACATTTTAAAATAAAAAGGAAGGAGACTCTCTCTCATGCTTGAAGCTGGCAAAGGCACTCAGAGAAACTGGCAAGAAGGAGTTGTGCAGCCGATTGCATTTTGTATATGTCAAAAGCCTTTCTTAAAATTGCTAGCAATCACAAACATGTTTCAGCAATCCAGCACCGCTTGCCCTATCAGCCATGTACCTCAGATGCAAAGGGAATAGCAAAATAAGACACATATGTTATGGACTGAGCCATGAAGGTTAGACATTAAAGAGGATAAAGGCCACTTAAAAAGCAGGGGATCAGAATCTACTGGTTGCCTCTCTGCAACTCTTCCTTCTAGAAACCACACGTAAATCAAGAAGAGCTTGAACGCCAAGGCTGTCGAGATTTAGCAGAGGTGTAGCAAGGCCTGGAATTAGAGCCACGTGTTAGGCCTGCCCCATGATCTATAGGCAAATTCCAAGGGACCTACAACAAGTTGAAATATGATTTTGCTTTCTAACCATCTTTATACTCTCCCCCTCCCTTCCTGCATCACTCTACCTGCGGCCTTCTCTTTCCCTCTGGGCTCCATATGTCTGTCATTAACCAGCCAGAACTCTGGACACCCGCTTTGATTATTTCTTGTGGCTTAAGTGGTTGCTTCTCAGGAGGCCTGTCAGAATGCAGCTGTCATGCTTCTTATTTTCATCCGGCGAAGGGGCAACGAGAGTTGATCATGGTGTGGATCTTAGCGGGAAACCAAAGGACAACTGGTAAGGAGCAGTGAACCGCTGATCTCATAACATAAAATGCAGCCCAGTTCTGGAAACAAAATGAGAAAAATACAAAACAGACAATTGGTTTCACTTGATTCAGAAGTGACGAGGAATACTTCTCTGTCCCTTCCTGCATGGAAAATGTAGTATTGTAAAATCCAAAACAAGAGATGGGAAAAACCATCACAAGTAAGTAAGGCTGACTCGAAATGACAATTATCAATTTGACGCTGTTTAATTCACATCAAAACCAGTTGTTTCAATTCGTCAATTTTTCAGCAAAATAAATATGAATATCTTGCCAAAACTCAAAGATGCGTTATTTGAAAGCAAACCCAAAGGTTTCAAAGGCATCCCATGCTGTAATTTTGTTCTCGTGCGGAAGAGGACATCAGAGGTTAATAGTGCATTCCTATCGGTGCCTAATCAGAAGCAAGCCCCATTGAATTCAATGGGATTTACTCTCAAATAAATGTGCTGATTAATTTACAAAATGAGCAAAGTTGCAGGAGGCATTTCATGAAACTTTCTCCTCGAATCACTGGGTCAATTTCATGAATTTTTTGACAAATTGCTTTTTCGACCATTCTAACAAAAAGTCCAAAATCCATTTTAAGTTCATGCTAAAGGCCAATCTTGATATGACATTTTATTCCATGTAGCACTAGACATAAACTCCACAGCAGGATGTAAAATTTGCATGATTTTTGTAGGGAAGATCTCTGACAAGGGTGAGCAGGAATCCAGCCTCCTGCTCACCATTCTTTTCTGTAAATGCCATATAGATTCTATATAGGAAAACCATGAGCACATTGTCATGTGTGTGTGACAAGCAGACACAAGTGCACTAATCACGCACGAAGGCCTGTAAGTACAGTACTGAACACATAGAATGAGATTCAGAACTACTGAGAGGTGTTCGTAGAATAATGACTTCACTGACAGATGATATGCTTAAGCCTGCTGAGAGGCCATAGCCGCTGACCTAAAATATCTTCCCTCTAATATCAGGTGATATGGCAAAAGAGTTGGTAGTTTTTCAGTTGTGAAAGAATGGCATTCTGCAAATGCTCAGGCATATTTATTTATTTTATTTATATCCCACCTTTTTTTCTTGCAAGGAACCCAAGGCGGCTTACATAAACCTCCTCCTCCTTTCTATTTTATCCTCACAACAACCCTGTGAGGTAGGTTAGGCTGAGAGTCAGTGACTGGCCCAAAGTCACCCACTGAGCTTCGTGGCCGAGTGGGGACTAGAACCCAGATCTCCCAAGTCCCAGTCCAACACTCTCACCACTCATCAGGCGATCACTCGTGACCGAGTAAGATTGTCTTCCGGGATAAAAGGAGGAGATTCTAAAGAAGATTGTGTAGACTCTAGCGATGGGTCCGTAAGTGACTGTGGAGGCCAATTCTAGATCCACACAGCTTCCCACAGTGAGGACACAGGTTACCAGATAGAAGATGGTCCTGTAAAGGATTCATTTGACGTGCTTTTCGCTTAGCACGTTTCTCCCTTTCACCTTGCACTCGGGCTTCTTCAAAGTCCATGGAACCTTTGTGAAAGGCCAACCTCCATTTAGATCGTTCATGGGCCAGAGCTTCCCAGTTTTCGATGTTTATATTGCATTTTTTTAGATTAGCCTTATGAACATCTTTAAACCTCTTATATTGACCACCGATATTCCGCTTTCCATCCTTGAGTTGGGAGTAAAGTAACTGCTTTGGGAGACGGCAGTCAGGCATTCGAACAACATGACCGGTCCACTGAAGTTGGCGTTGAAGGATCATTTTTTCAATGCTAGTAGTCTTTGCTTCTTCCAGTACACTGACATTTGTTCGCCTATCTTCCCAAGTAATTTGCAGGATTTTCCGGAGGCAACGTTGATGAAACCTTTCAAGGAGGTGGAAGTGACGTTTATAGATAGTCCATGTTTCGCAGGCATACAATAAAGTTGGTAATACAATGGCTTCATAAACCAGTGTTTTGGTCTTCTTACAAATATCCCGATCCTCGAACACTCTATGTTTCATTCGAGAAAATGCGGCACTTGCGGAGCTCAGACGATGCTGGATTTCACTGTCGATGTTAGCTGTAACAGAAAGATAGCTGCCAAGATAGAGAAAATGATCGACATTTTCCAGTATTGTCCCGCCAAGCTGGATAGATGGCATCACCAAAGGATTGGCTTGCACTTGCTGATGAAGCACTTTGGTTTTTTTGATGTTAAGTGAGAGACCAAGTTTTTCGTATGCTTCTGCAAAAGCATTTAGGATAGTTTGGAGATCATCCTCTGAATGTGCGGAGACCACATTATCATCAGCATACTGAAGTTCCACAACGGAGGTTGTAATTACCTTACTTTTTGCTTTCAGCCTGCTGAGATTAAAAAGCTTTCCATCTGTTCGATATATAATTCCCACACCGGTGGGAAGTTTCCCCTCGACAAGATGTAAAACCATGGTGATGAAAATGGCAAATAATGTTGGGGCGATAACACATCCCTGTTTAACACCTGATCCCACTTTAAATGGAGCACCATGAGAGCCGTTGTTGTCCAAAACCGTTGCCGTCATGTTGTCATGGAGAAGTCGCAAGATATTCACAAATTTATTGGGGCATCCAATTTTCATAAGGATAGTCCAGAGAGCTGCACGGTCTACAGTATCAAAGGCCTTAGCCAAATCGATAAATGCCATATAAAGGGGTTGATTTTGCTCCCGGCATTTTTCTTGGAGCTGACGTGCAGTAAAAATCATGTCTACTGTCCCTCTAGAGGGGCGGAAACCATATTGAGTTTCAGGGAGGATCTCTTCTGAAATAGATAGAAGACGGTTTGCGAGAATCCTAGCAAATATTTTACCTGCGGTTGCTAAGAGAGAAATGCCCCGATAGTTTCCACAGTCTGTTCTATCACCCTTCTTAAAGAGGGTGATAATTATGGCATCCCTGAAGTCTTCTGGGATCTCTTCTCTTATCCAGATTTTTTCGATGAGTTTATGAAGATGTTGTACAAGTTCGGGCCCCCCTTCTTTAAAGATTTCAGCAGGAATCCCATCTGGTCCACTAGCTTTGTTGTTCTTCATTTGATTAATGGCTTTTTTTACTTCATCCCAAGTGGGGAGTATTGCAAGTTCCTCTCTAATTTGTTTTTGCGGGAATTTGCGAGAAAATCTCTTATCCACCTTAGATTTACGATTTAAAAGGTCATAATAATGCTCTTTCCAATGCAGTGCAATAGACTCTTTGTCTTTTAAGAGTTTGGTGCCATCTTTTGATTGTAAAGGGTTTGTACCATAGGTTTTTGGTCCATAAATGGCCCTTGTGGCCTTAAAAAAGCCCCGTGCATCATGAGATTCTGCAAGTTGTTGAATTTCTTCAGCTTTCTTTTTCCACCAAGCGTTCTTAAGTTCTCTTGTTCTTCTTTGGACCTCAGCCTTTGCGCTAGCGTAGGTTTTTTTCTTGGCAGCGCAGTTAATATCATTTTGCCATATTTGGAAGGCTTTCCTTTTTTGGTCAATTATATATTTAATCTCATTGTCATTTTCATCAAACCAATCCTGATGTTTCTTAGTTTCATATCCAATAGTTTGTTCACAAGCTGCAGTAATGGAGGTTTTCAGCTTAGACCAATGGTCCTCAATGTTGTCAGGAGGTTCCGTAGGTAGATGTTCTTTAAGAAGTGATTGAAGATGAGTTTGCTTAATAGGATCTTGAAGGACTTGGATGTTCATTTTACGCCTTGGTTTCCTTCCTTGAAGCCTACGTTGGGGAGCAATGTTGATAACCATAGTGGACCGGATTAGTCGGTGGTCTGTCCAGCAGTCGTCGGCACTCACCATGGCCCTAGTAAGAAGTACATCGCGGCGATCTCTAGCACGGACAATTACATAATCCAGAAGATGCCAGTGCTTTGACCGTGGGTGCTGCCATGATGTTTTAAACTTATTCTTTTGTCGAAAGAGCGTGTTTGTGATAGTGAGATTATGCTCTGCACATATAGACAAAAGTAAGAGTCCGTTCGGGTTGCTATTACCAACTCCGTCTTTTCCAATAGTTTCTGGCCATAAATCAAAGTCACGCCCGACTCTTGCATTAAAATCGCCTAGGAGGATAATTTTATCCTCCTTAGGTATCTCTGACAGGAGAGTGTCCAACTGGCTGTAAAAACTTTCCTTGATGTCATCATCAGCATCTAATGTTGGTGCATAAGCGCTCAAAATAGTTACCTGTTGGTTATTGGCGAGCTTTAATCGAAGAGTTATCAGGCGTTCGTTAATGCCAGTAGGAACTTCTGACAAAGAGTTCACTAGTTCATTTTTGATGGCAAAGCCTACACCATGTATTCGTCGGTCCTGCTCAGGTAGTCCTTTCCAGAAGAAGGTATAACCTCCTTTTTCTTCTTTCAGCTGTCCCTCTCCTGCCCTTCGAGTTTCTTGAAGTGCTGCTATGTCAATTTTAAACCGTCTCAGCTCCCTTGCAATAATAGCAGTCCTACGCTCAGGGCGTTCACTATCTATGTTATCCAGCAATGTCCGTATATTCCATGTTCCAAAATTCAAATGTCTTTTTCGACCGCTAAAGTGGTGACCCCACTGGACGCGGTAATCCAGTCAGGGGAGAAAGAGGTAGACTATGTTTAGGGCACCTTTTCTAGCCCCCTCCCCATACGGGGTGAGCAGAGTGGATCCTAAATAGGGCTGCTCAGTCATGGATACAGCTGCCGAGCTGCTCGACTACCTCGTTCCTTGAACAGGGCGACTGAGTCTGCATCCACCGCCCATGTGCTGGTCCATGACTAGGGGCTTCCAGATTCACAGTCCTGCCCCCGTTGCCATTCGCCAGTCGCCATGGGACTTTTTTTTGTTTGTTTGTTTGTTTGGTTGGGTTGGGTTGGGTTGGGTTGGGTTGGGTTGGGTTGGGTTGGGTTGGGTGGGTTGGGTTGGAAGACGCCTGTGCGTGAAACTGTTTTATGTGGGGAGATCGGTGCACAACGAATCACCACACAAACTTGACAGAGTACGGCAGAGATCCAATGGCACGGTTACCCTGACGATTGGAAAACCATTCTCTGCTGCAGCCTTCATCCGCCTTCACAGCCGTTGTGATTTAGGTTTAATTATCTTCCGCCTGTTCTGCCGTTGAGGACTTTATGTTTTGGATCGTTCTTTGTCTGGTTCCTCTCCCCGGACCTTACCGGCATGGGTGACCCTACTGGGAGTACATAGCTCCCGACGGCATTGCTCACAGGATTCATCGGAACACGCAAGCCCACTCACCACTTCAAGGTGACGATCCGGCGAGGGGTCTCACCACTACGCCACACTGGCTCTGTTTATATCTTCAGTATTCTCAGGAATGTTGGCATTATAAAACACAGATTCCCTGCTGATCCCCATCACTAAGGCTGAAGGATAGTGTAGGCAAAGAGTGACACTTCATGTGAGCAAGAATGTTGACCTTTAGAACTGTGCATGATTGCATTCATACTAATACAGTAGAATCAAAAGGCCACTTTCGTATGACAAGATACTGCGCTTGCCATATTGCAGGTCTTTGCTGTCTCCAAAGCCACCTTTTCAGGATGAGAAAGAATACATTTACATGGAATCCTATACATGTCTACTCAGAAGTAAGTCACATTTAGACATATATAGGATTGCACTGTTAACTAGCTTGCAGACAGATGCATGCAAGCTGGAATTCTAGAGGTGGCTCCTCTTCATTTTGTAGCTTCTGTCTTGGACTGGAGCTACTTGTGTGCTGTATCGAGATTGTTTTTTTTCAACACTGATAGTGTTGTGATTATTGTAATTTTAACTTCTTGTAAGCTGACCTGGGAACCTGTTGAAGGGTGGGGTACACATCCCTTAAATCAGGAATGGAGAACCTCTGACCAAATGGACCAAAGGCAGACCTCCAGGCCTCTCAGTTCAGACTTCCAGAGTATCCCTAAACTACCTATCCAGGCCAGGCCACCTAATAGGCACTCTTGGTCACTGATACTATTTATTCCGCCCTGCTCTGTCTCCCAACTACAAAGTTGATGGAGGGAACCTTGAACCAGTTGGGGAAGACACAAATGTCCCCCCCCCCCCTATTGCAAACTGAACAGAAGTAAGAGTCATATTCTAACCCCACCCACTTTTGACTCTGGCTCTACCCACTATGGGAATGTGGACCCCAATAGGTTTTGACCAAAATAACATTAACCTTGACAGGAAAAAGGTCCACTACCTTGACTTAAAATGAATAAATAAAGTGTGCAGGGATGCCCCAGAGTCTTTATGTTGCAATATGGTAGTGCAACATGGAACTTAAAGACCTTAAATTCCAGTGATCATCAGTAATCTAAGATTTCCTGCCGTACAGTTCTGTGCATATTCACTTGGAAGTACATTCTATTGTGTTAAATGGGGCCCACTCCCTAGTAAGTATGTGTAGAACTTCAGCCTTAGGGTGCAATCCTATTCACATTTCCCTGGGAATAAATTCCATTGAAGTCAATGGGACTTACTTCTAAGTAGACATGTATCAGATTGCACTGTAAATCTACAAAGGGTCGGATCCAGACCAGGGATGGGGAATGTCTGGCCGATGGGGGTTCCCCATCCAGCCCAGTAGCTTCTTTCCCTGGCCCCCAGCCCCACCCCCTCCACCACGGAGGGGAAAACTTATCTCCTATCAGCAGCTGATCATAGATAAGTGCTCTTCCCTACTTAGCACTGAAGAAGTCTCCCTGCTGATCAGAGATAAGAGATTCCCCCAGCACAGCACAGCCAAGTGGGGCGGGTCCAAGTGAGGAAGCTGCCGAGTGATTCAGTCCTCCTTCTTTATGAGCCTTGTCCTGCAGAGGTTTGTCTTTGCCCTACCTACTGAGTAGTCATGCAGAGACTTGCCCCACTTACTCATGAGTAGACATGATGCTCATGTTTACTTCGGAGCAGAAATGTTCCAGAAAGTGGTTTCCGGATGCTATCCTGCTGCAGCATTTCCAGCAGCAGGACAGCCTGCCTATGCTCTACTCAGAGTGAGTCATAGGGCGGGTGGCCACAGCCACTCCAGAGAGGCCACCACCCTATGCCTCACTCTGAGAGGCGCACAGGGCCAGTGGCAGGGCCCACAACCCTCCCGGTGGCAGGGAGCCCCTCCAGAGCCACTGCCTGAAGTGAGGGATTCACCCCAGCACATTCCAGGGCTGGACCTGTTCATCATGCAGCCAAATCTGACTAGCTGTGATGTTGCAGCATGGATGCAAGCAGCACTGGCAAATGCTGTCATAACAGGGGTGTGGCAAATAACTAAAATGGGGAGGGAGGCTAGAAAATACAAGCCCCGCCTACTTGAATGGACTGCCCCCATTTTGAGTTTTTAATTTGCTACTGAGGTGATCCACTCTCCTGTACTCTGCTGCACCCCATCCATCTTCCCAAGGTAAGGAAGCATATTTTTTCCCTGTGGGGATGTAGGGCCGGGGCTAGCAGGGAATCCTTCAAGGCTGCTCGAGTGTTTAGATTGAACAGTCAAAAGTACTGTTAGACTTGAACAGTCAAGCAGCCCAATTTATTCACTTATTACATTTGTATCCTCCCTTTCCTCCAAGGAGATCAAGGTGGCGTACCTGGTTCTCTCTTCTCCCTCCCATTTTATCCTCACAACAACCCTGTAAGGTAGCTTAGGCTGAGAGAGTGTGTGACTGGCCCAAAGTCACTCAGCGAGGTTCGTGGCTGAGCGGAGATTTGAACTCGAGTCTCCTCAGCCCTCGTGCAACATTCTAACCACTGCACCACACTACCTCTCTTATGGGCTGAGGAAGCAGGTGCTGCTCACGCTCACCCTTCTCCTGTGCTACACCTGTTTGCTGGCTATCTGTAGCTTGGAAGTCAAGGTGTGGCCCCACCCCCAGGGGAATGACTTAATGGCTGCCTCCTGCAAACACAAGCCTCTGTATAACTGACCAAAAGCCCTCATGGGAAATGCAAGATGTTACAGGCAGACATTGTTGCTCCTTGCAAGGAATTACGCTCACTTGCATATCTCTGGTCCTTTCCCTGGGCCTGCATTCCTGCAGCTGGAAACCTGTCCTGATATTAGTGTACTGATTAAAAATCCTCTACCTGAGCTGGTAGTTGAGGATTATTTACTCCCATGGAATGTACTTCATCTCAGCCTAGACATAATAGTATTAATTTAATATTCCCAGCATATTATATTTCCTGTTACCGCCTGCGCTGCTCGTGGTTGAGGGCTAGGAGAGGTGAACAGAGCTGCTCTCCAGTAACGTCCTCTGCCCTTGTCCTCCTTGGATTTAATTTCTCACAGATTTTTTGCTCTTCAATAAATGAAAGGGGGGGGGGAGTCTCCTACTCCTTCCCAAGGAATGGGAAATATTTTAAAACTGTTACCCCTCGAAATTCCTTGAGGATGGAATTTTTTTATTTTTGGGTCCTTAAACAACTTCCCTGTGCATTACATTTCCTGCTACCACCATTAGGAAAGCCAGATACTTTGCTGCAGTAGGCAAACCCAAGCAAAGCTCACATGTTTTGGATCTGAGCATGGGAAATTGTGTGTGTGTGTGGGGGAGAAAAATTACAGAGGAAATTAACCATGTGAGGATACTTTGGTATTCCAGGTTTGAATATTTCATTGCTAGGGCAATAGATACATTGAGCCTTATGAGATGCTTACACCATAATGTAGCAGACTGTACTATGCTATGGGGGCAGGGCTTGGAGAGGGGAGTGGAGGGAGCCCAAGCCCCCACAGGCTGGATAGGCAACCTCTGCAGGCAAGGGGTTCCCCATTCCTGTAGCAGAGGGGCCCCTCATCTTCATTAGTTTGGTAATTCGGTCAGATAGCTGTCAGATCATGCATTGGGGCCAAGACAATAAGGAGCAGGCAGTTTGCCAAAGTGGCAGCAGCTTCCTTCACAAAGGAAGCATGAGGAAGATGGAACAAAGATGGTGGACAAAGGATACGAAAAGATTGGGGCAACTATTCAAAGGGAGCAACTATAATCGGTTCAAGATGAGAACAGCACCAAGTGGTCGAAATGACCATTTTTGGTGTAAAGGGGGAGGTGGTTTTATGAGCCCCTCAAATGGTTCACTGATCACCTGCTTGCTTGGCCCATAAAGAGAGGCAGTGTGGTGTAGTGGTTAGAGCATTGCTCACCTTTTTAATATCTGTTTACTACTGTTCATCCTTTACCATTTCCTCTGCTTCAGCACCAGTTTTGTTTCCATTTTGCCTGTGTTTCTTCCTCAGGTGATTTCATCCAACGAGGGATGATGTCATGGTGCCACATAACCAATTAGATTTTGCAGTGTGGCATTGCTACAGAGGAAAAATGAAGCCAATTCAGAGGGAAGGTAATGCTTTCTTTATCAAATGGTCCTCACTCTGAAGAGATGTCACACCGAGGGTGTGGCGTTCAGTTACTTTACTGAATGGTTGTAGGGGACAGAGCATGACCATTTGCTGAATGGGAGTCAGGGAGGAGAAATGCACAAACATTTTCAGCCACTTTTGAGCCCCTTCTCAAAAAGTTGCTGAAACATGGAAAAGTATTGGCGAAAAGTGCCCTGTTTTAGCTCATACTGAAGTACCAGCAAAGTTTAGCCCTTTTATGATCCATTCATCCCAGCGAGAAAGACTTGAGCAAATGTGTAATTCTCCCATTGCAACACATTGAACTATAAAATATTCAGCTTTAGTTGGATCATGCTCTATATCTGTTTTAATCAGATCCACCTCCCTCATATCTTATTGACAATCAAAACACTTTTGAATCTGTTACTCCATCTTATAGTAAAGTAATATTATCATTATAAATGCTTGCACCAAAAGGGGAGAAATACATCACTTACCCATGATTTTTTTTTAAAGCAACCCCTACGTGGTTGGAAAAGATCAAAGCCAAATAACATTTGGGCAAACACAATCTTCCTTAATGAAATGCAAATTAGTCTGAGTAGCAATGCCAAATACAGTTTTTTCTCCCTTAAAAAAATGTTTTCCAAGGTTTCCTCTTTTCCCCCCTCCTTGGATAAGTAGCAATAGCAGAAAAGTACAGGGGCCTGATGGCCAATCTGGGAAACGTTACCCAACTCCTGGTCTTAATGAATTGAGGGCTCTTAAAAAACAACAACAGAATGCTCCATTCGGCCTGGCTTGGACTCAAAAGCTTTCAGCCCCACTAGGATCTCAGCCAACCATTCTTAGTTTGTTTTCCTGAGGTTTGTACACCGGTATTTGTGAGGAGGTTTTGGAAAAAGCTGGCTCTACGATTCAGCAGATCAAAAGAGAGAGGCCCTGTTGACGGCCTCCTCCCATGGGACCTGTGAGGCTTTCCTTAGGGGAAGCCACAAGGTAATTTTTCATCTGCTTTTCACCCTGTGTTTGTATGAGAGACAGAAATAGTTTTTGCTAAGAGGATGACAAGGTTACACACCCTCAGCCATCCTGATGAGTCAATAATCTTAGAACACAAGAACTGCCTGTAGGCTGCCATTCATTTTCCATCTGTTTGTGGAACGGAGATCTTGATACTGCTGACAGAGTCTCCTGAACATTTTTAGAAATATACTCACCAATAGAATTAGGGTGGCCCGTTAAGCACTGCCCCAAAAGAGGAATTGCATCAAAAAAAAGAAAGAAAGAAAAAAAGAGGACAAACGCTGCATAACATTTGCATATGCAAGTGTATATGTAGAGGTAGAGATAATATAACTATAATTTAAATAGAAATACAATACATCTTACAAAAGGTGGGAAAACTGTGACCAGCTGACCTGCGTGCCTTCTCAATCTGCTGTCCAGGTTGCTGTTGATGGGCAACTTCAAGGCCCCTGCTCTTCCTTCTTATGGTTTTTTATCTTTAAACCGGGCTTGGACTGGATATTTGGTCAAATAGAGGGCTGTCCTTTGCCAGCAATCCAAAATAGAGGATTGTCTTCTGTAAAATAGGACACCTGGCCAACCTAAGAGAATGTGACTGTGCTTCGAGCCTTTTATGTCTCTTCCACAATTCCACATAGTTAGCTTGCATTTGGGAATCACTGGGATAAAGTTGAGGCTTTGAGGCATAATGGAAAGTTCAGATAACAGCACCACACAAGCCCTGTTCAGATCTTTAGTTTTCCACAGGTAGGGCAAATATGTGGGGAGTCGGTCTGTGCCGCTGGCCCCACTCCTGACATCGCATGTGCCTCTGGCCCCACCCCGCTGATGTTTGTATGTTCTGCAAGGGGATACAGCTATGCATGAGCAGCTGAATGTCGGTAGAGGCACTTCAGAATCAGGACTGCAACTGTACCGGGGCCCCTATCGCATGGAGTGCCTATGCGTGGTCAACTGCTCATGCGTAGGTTCCCATTTGCAGAAGTCATGCTGAATGCATGGAGAGGGCAGTGCCAGCAGGGTTATCAGTATTAACCACTTTAAATCACATGGACTAAAGATGGCTTTGCCATCCCTTACATGTGGACTGTAGCGATCAGATGCACAGGAACAGTATACCCAATTTAGAGTTGTACAGATGGACTTTGAGTGAAGACTTGCATTGACTCTTACTAAACATGGTCCATACACTAAACTCTCTCTCTCTCTCTCTCTCTCTCTCTCTCTCTCTCAATCTCTCAGCAGCAACAGATGCTTCTCTACAGTATGATTAAACTAAAATGATTCAACAAAATAAATCCCATCATCCACTAAATGTGAATTTCTAATGAAGATATGTGTGCCAGGATTCACAAAGATGGTTGCCAGTGGTGACTATAAATTTGACCCTGATAACTGCTGCTTGTCCCTCCTCGCAACACCCGGCACCAAGTGAGAGACCCCTCTACTGAGTTAACTGTAACTCAAATTTAAAATTTAATTTTAACTCACAGATCCATGAGACTTTCCCTCAAAGCCATAATGATTCAATCTTTCCTTCCTCTGTTTTAATTATCCATCTTTGTCTGAAACGTTTTCTACAAGTTGTACAGTTCAAGTCAACACTGCACACATTTTACCTCTTTCTTGTCTTCCTTGAAAATGCTTGTGGGGACTGATTGCTCTTTGGATTTGAAGTGTTGAATTGTGTCCTGCATATACACACCGATTTTTATCACTTATACTATCCAAGGGAGGTCTCAGTTATAAACAAATACATAAACAAAAAGAAAATGGTGTTAGTCCTGTTCAACCAAAGCCTCACTTCACTTGGCTAATAAACACAGAAATGTTTATTAGTCAAGCGACATGAGGCTTTGTGGGATATATTGTTTTCTTGCAACTGTAAATATCTTCATCTTGATATGTTACAACAGGATCAATGAAATATTGGCATAGGGGCCGTGCCCGTAAAATTCCGTTCTACCTGACACCATTGGTGTCATGAGAAATTATTTCTCCAGTGCATATATTAAAGATCAAGTTATTGCATGCTTACTTAGCCACACAAATGGTGTTGGTGCTTCAGAGTAAGTGGTTACTCATCATCATCATCATATTAAGTTCCACTCAGCCCTTTCCTGAGTCTCCTTAAGGTATATAACCAGTTATGCCAGGAAAGAAATGCTAGATAAACTACTGAGAATGGATTTCTTTCTCATGTGCTAGGTGTGTTAGCTCATGATGTAAATCCTTTCCCAGAGGTATAATTAGAAATCACCTCACCTGCCTTTCCTCATGTCAGGCAGGCTTGACATGGCTTGCGGTGCTGCAAACCTTTCTCAGTGGCACAAGTAAACAGTCCGTCGCCTGCCAGAGGGCTGGGTGCTCAAGTCTGATTGTGGTCAGTCTGCCCCGTGCCAGAACCATGGTTTAGATGCCTGCCTGTGGGATTGCCCATAACAGTCTGAAAAACCAGACTGGATGTTTCTCAGCTCTTCGAAAGCAGTTTACATTTCCTTGTTCGAAACATATAACCAGGGTCAGAATTTGGGTGTGGCAAAGTAGGCATGAACCAACCGAGCATTTACCTTTGAGGCAGCAAATATTACATTCAAGGCATAGCAACAGTCATTGCCTCTCTGGGCACAGAGTCTTCAGCTAGGCTATCAATACTTAGGTGAGTTCCCTTCCCCTTTTACATCCCCAACTTTAGTCCTTCATCTCTAGTCCTACTTCTCATGCTGATTGCCCTAGCCTATAAGCTGGGGATGGGGAAAAGCCGGGGATGGGGAACCTGTGATCCTCCAGGTGTTGTTGGACTGCAACTCCCATCAGCCCTCACCAATGGCTATGCTGGCCAGGGCTCTTGGGAGTTGCAGTCCAACAGCCATCTCGAGGGCCACATGTTCACCACCCCTGCTGTAAGCACAGCCACATAATAAAAGCATCCCAAACTATGTGGGTCATTGTGCGTGTGTGCGTGCGCACGCACAAACTTGTGCTGCTTATAACCTAAGATGTACCAGAGCCAATGGCACATTCACAATAAAATCCTATGCCTGTGTACTCAGAAATCTATTCCACTGGGCTCAATGGGGCATACTTCTTGGAAAATGCATATGCATGTAGGATGCATCCACAGGGATCGTCATTGTCTGCCTGGGTATATCTGCTAGAGCTGTGTGCAAATGGCCTCTCAAAATTGTCCATCCTTTTTGTGGACAGAGAAATTGAGGGGACAATTTCAACAAATTTCTCCAGGGGAGGAGAAATTCTCAACAGTTTCTTCCCAGGTAGGGCTCACCATTGGCGGGGGTTGTTGTAGCACAGCTTCTTTTTTCGTAAAGGGTTTTGGATTTTGTGTGTGCCCCCACTGCGAGTGGCAACAGCACCAACTGTGTTGGCAGGCTGGCCCCCAGTTTGCATCCACCACAATGCAGGTGTGAGGGGGGCAATGTTGTGTCTGACTCCAGGGAGGAGGTGGGGCCGGTGCTGAGCTAAAATGTCCTGAAAGTTTTCTTCCCCTATGAATGAGGCTTCCATTTTTCTGCCTCATTCTCAGGGTGTTTATCATTTATTTTTGTGGTGTTTTTATTTATTTTATTTATTATATTTATACCCCGCCTTTTTTCCTGCAAGGAACCCAAGGCGGCTTACATAATCCTCCTCCTCCTCCTCTCCATTTTATCCTCACAACAACCCTGTGAGGTAGGTTGAGCTCACCTAATTACTGCGGAGGTAGCTGAGGGTGCTGTGTGTGTATTTTCTTTCTATTACACATCTTTCCATTGCTCTGCAGCCTCATAGGCTGCCTGGACTTCCTGATTTGTAAAAACCCTATGGGAGGAATTATCTTACAATGTCTTCCCCTGGGCTTTAATTGAAGAACAGGAAGCCGAGGAGGCTACATGCTGCCAGAAATATGATTGTACAATGAAAGACAGGGCACTCACACACACTCCTCAGCCATCTCCTAAGTAAGGTAAACACAAGAACCCCCAAACCTAACCCATGACAACTTGGGACCAGGTTACCATACCAACCTGCCTGGTCACTGAGGTCATCAGATGGCATGCTCCTGGTGGTTCATCATGGACCTTTGGCCCAATTGGAGTCCACCAGGAGAAGAGCCTTCAGTATGGCGGCTCCATTTCTGTGGAACTCCCTGCCTCTGGACATCAGGCAGGCTCTGACACTGTGTTGCTTTCGGTGCCTGCTGAAGAACTCCTTGTTCCAGGAAGCCTTCTCTGCTGCCCAACCACCATTTTAATGTTACCTTGTTTTCAGTGTATTTTTTTTTGTTTCTTTTATCTGTTTTTATCCTTTTATTGTTCTCCACTCCAGAATCTACTTAGATATGGAGTGGTATACAAATACTGTAAATAAATAAATGAGAATTCTCCAAAACTTTCTTCACCTTTGAATTTCTTTTCAAAAGCAATTTCTTTTCTATCAAATTGAATGAGAACGGTCGAAGAAAATGTGGGAGAAATGTTCGGCACACCCATAAAATTCAGCAAAACTCCCCCCCCCCATAGAACCATATGCAGTTGTACAGCTCATCTGATCTCTACTGTCCACACAGTGCTGGGGAGATTTCAGTCCACAATGGAGCCCTCAATGGCCATTCAGTTGATCAGAACTGCAAAATGGCTTCCCATTGTAGGCTTAGTTGTTACTGATTTAAAAATTCATATTCTTCCTTTTAGCCTGCAAACAGCTCCTCAAGGTGTTTTATATATGATAGAACACAATAAAATGAACATAAAACCCTTAAATTATATAAAACCAGTACAAATCCAGCACTTTCACTAAATGTCCAAGTAACCCCAGTGTCACAGAGCGCCTTCCACCAGTTCTGGTTGGTGTGCCAGTTGCGGCCTCTCCTGGATATAGTTTTGCTTTTGCCATACTTACATGTGCTCTGGTAACCTGTTTGGACTCCTGATGTAGTCTATGTAAGACTGCCCTTGAAACTGTCTGGAGACTACCCACAAGACAAAATGCAACTGCTAGAATACTAATTGTGGCCAGTCATTGGGAACAGATCCCAACAGTGCTGAAAGATCTCCACTGGCTCCTAATCCATTTCTGAGCTCTACATCGTCTTGTCTTTACACTGAGACCATCTGCTGATACTCTCCTCCAAGTGCCCTGCCACCTGAGGTGAGGGGCTGGCAAAGAGGGAGAGGTATCTTCTCTCTGCCACCTGCTCACCAGAGTGGCTCACCCAGTGCCCATGCTGTTATCGTTTCAGTGCCAGTCAAATATCGTATTATGATCCCAGGCTTTTAAAATGGTTTGAGTTGTGTTGCTTGTTATGCTGCCTGCAATTTCTGTTGCTATTGTTTTCTGATAATATTAATTTTCTACCATTGTGCTTTTTATTTGCAATTTGATAAAACACCCTGAAAAACTGAGTTTGAAGAGTGGCAACTAACTAACTAACTATCTATCTAAGGGAGCAATCCTATGCATGTGTAGACAGGAAAAAAGTCCTACAACTCCCAGCATTCCCCAGGCAGCCATGCTGACTGAGGCATACGGAGAATTGTAGGACTTTTTTCTGCCTAAACAAACTTTGGCTTTCACCTTAAAATGTTAAAAACTCACTAACTGTCAATCTAACAGACCATAATTGCAACAATTTTATCCTACAAAGGCTGGTAGGGGGAAACAGTCACTATTCTCTGAAATCGGATAGAAACGTTGCTTGGCAAGGAATTCCTTGGAGAGGGTGACACTACAGAAAGATCCTTGCCACTTATAGCCTCCTGCCCTGACCTTCTGGCACCTGTAGGGCTTTAAAAGCTTCTGGGAGATTCTTTGGACCTGGGCGTCACTGGTCATCTAGAAGAATGAAGTGCCAGAGTTGGGCGTTGCTCATTGAAAATGACTCTCTATATGCCCACACCTTTTCATGTTTACCATCTGGAAGGCATTCTCAGCAGGCTGCAGAGATAGGGAGAGCTTCAGGATTCAGCAGGGCCTTCAGGCAAGGCACCTCCAGTAGGCCCCATTAACCTGAAAGAGGGGTATACATACTGTGAATTCTCTCATGCTGCCTCTGGCCTTCTGTGCAAAGTGAGAATGGCAGGTTTGGTGGGACGACCTTTGACCACCTTGAATCCCTGGAAAATGCCCAACCTAACTGCCAACCTAACTGCCCAACTGTACTACTATGCGGAGCCAGCCCTGAGTAGTATGGGACTCAGGAAAGAGCCGCTAAATGATGTAGGGCCCAAAACTATTGCAATACTGTATTTAAGTAATTACTCTACAAGTGTCATCCAGCTATCTTTGAATTCCTTAAACTTTAATACCTAAATGTCTCAGAAACACAAGGGGGGGGACCTATTTAAGGTCTGAACTTATATGGAACAGGACATCATATTTGAGGCAACCTGTGCAAAAGTAGCCATATTGATGATGCATCACTTCCAGTCTGATCCTAAACTCTCACCAGCTGCCCAAAAGAAATTTAGCAGAAACAATATGATGTTTATTATTGCAATTCTATCCTTCATCTGGAAGAGCCAAGACACCAGTCAAGACAAAAGCAAGAAGTGTGCCAAGGATGTTAAATGCAACTTACTTACGTCAAAAGAGAACTTGTTCTTCATCAACAATTCACCTGAGATGCCAGGGGGTAGTGGTGGGGAAAATCTGCAGAAACATGTTGTGGTGGTTTGAAGCCAGCTTAAAGAATGGTTGCTACATGGAGATAGTGCCAAAAAAAGAGGCAGGCAGCCCCTTGTGTTAGGTTTGGGGTACTGGGGATTCCAATATTCCTAGCCCTCTATCCCATATCTAGATTCCAGTTCTTAAAGTGCCTGCCAGTGCTCTCTCTCTCTCTCTCTCTCTCTCTCTCTCTCTCTTCTCTTTCCTAGTAGACAGAAGCCATTTTAACAACATATTGTTGCAAGAAGTAGAAACCATTCCCGAGTCAAGAAAATTGTCAAAAAGAAAAGAAAAAACCAATTTAAATAATTTGATTTAAATCAAGCATCTGATTTTGTAATTCATATGTTTCTTAGACAAGCAGACATATTAATTGTTTGCTTTAACAATTAATGTATGTTGGTATAACAGTTAAAACGTGTTGGTTTACAACCAACTAGAGCACGGCTGCAGAATCTCAGGGCCACAAGCCAAATCCAGCATGCTGGGGGTCCCAACCCAGCCCAAGCTGTGAAAAGGAGCCCTCCATTTTTGATGACGTGAGCTGGGGCAGCTACAGAAGGGTGAAATGTTTACTCATCTTACTGGTAGTAGGATGTAGCTGCAGGTACAGCCTGAGGTATGTAACTGCCTGTATTGTCGGGGTGGTGGTGGTCCACATTACACGTATATCGCCAAGTTAGCAGAACAACACTGCTATATTCACGTTCCGCAGTCACTCCTCACAAGGCACATTCTCGTTAAATGTACTGCAGTCATCCCGGTTTGCCACCCCACATCTAACTCCGTAGCAGTAGAACTGGGTGTTGCCTTGAACAGGGTTTTTTTTTTTTTTTTGCTTCATCATCTCTGTGCAGATGCGAACGAGTGCAGGTGCGATCTTTTAAAAAAGAAAGGAAAAAGAATTGTTCCTCCTGTTCTGAGTTTCCTGAGCACAAGGCTCCTGTTGAATGAGTGTGGTTCACTTGGGAGTAAGGGCATTGGAGAGAATGTGATTTACTTCTGAGCAGACGTGCCTTTTGGCTAATTTACAGCTCCCTGCTCTTCGGGCAATGCGGGTGAACGCAGCTGTTTATAAAAGGGGGGGGAAGCCTCCCACTCTTGTTCCTTCTCAAACTCCATGGCGGTTATCCTGGGGGCATTGCTTTTCACACGCAGGAGAAACGGCCATTTCAGAAGCAGTGGTTCTTTGTTTCTGGTCAGCTGTTTATGCAGAGGTGTGCACGTGCGCACAAGTGAATTTTTTAAAAACAACAACAACAACACGCGATCCCCCAAAGCATAGGAGCTGCATAGCTGTGGAGGTGTGGAGCCATGCAGCACCATTTCCAAACCCAAAAAAATTTTTTTTAGAAGCTTCCAGGGAAGAGGGCAAACCGCTGCAGAACAACAAATGGGCGACATCTCTCTTCCCCACCAGACACACGGGACGTCGCACTCCCCCTGCCCCGCAAAAACTATTGGCTAACTCCAGTGATGACACTTTTGTGGCCACACATCGGACGGGCAACTGCAGTGCAAGTCACACCTCGGACGGTGTGCAGTGCAAGTTTAGCACATACTGGCTGCGTACTGTGACAATGAACTGCAATAACTGAAAAAAACGTGCTAAACCTAGTCTGGGAAATTCCGGATAAACAAAGAACAGTAACACAGGACTAGTGCAACCAACACTGAGAAGTGTTTGCGTCGTGTGCCCTGTAAGTCACGGCAGCGATACAGTACTGTAATATACTTTAGGAGAGGATCTGGCCTGGGTAACATGTTGGACAGCCAGATAGGAGCTGCTGCTGCAGGCTGGGAAACATCAGCATTGACAGCTGATATTTTGCAGTATTTGAAAGTCCACAAGGAACAGTATTTAGTAGCTCAGCCACAGTGGTGCATCATAGTGGTTTTCAAACTTTCTACTTTCAGGGAAAGCATTCCACATCAGTGGCTGCCAAGAACGAGCACATGACTGCCATAGAATCTCTGCATTTTGCAGAGGATTCTGAGACATGTACTAGGACAGGGCCAGTTCCAGGTTTGAAGGGGCCCTGGGTGGGTCCTTTCTTACCTTGATGGGATCCTTGCGGCTTACCTGGCAGTGGCAGCAGCACTCTAGGGGTGGCATAGAATCACCATTTAAATTTCCCACAATACCCTGGGGTATTGCGTCACTCCAAGATATTTGGGAAATTAAAATGGAACCTTGCAGACCCAAGGTTGGGTCTTACCATGAACTGAGTTTATCTTAGAATGCAGCCGTCATTCCCCTGCATGTGTCACTGCAGAAGCTCAGTAGGGCAAGCTGTCTTTCAGCTGCTCACTGAGGATTTTGCAATGTGGCTGCAAAGAAGGCAAATGCTATTTTGGGCTGCATTAATAGAAGTACTGGTATAGCTTCCAAATTGCGGGAAGTGATAATTCCCCTTTATTCAGCACTGGTTTGGCCCCATCTTGAGTACTGCGTCCAGTTCTGGGCACCACACTTTAAGAAGGATGTAGACAAACTGGAGAGGGTTCAGAGGAGGGCAACAAAGATGATAAAGGGACTAGAAACAAGGCCCTATGAGGAGAGACTGAAAGAACTGGGCATGTTTAGCCTTCAGAAGAGGAGACTGAGGGAAGGTATGATAGCACTCTTCCAGTACTTGAAGGGTTGTCACAAAGAGGAGAGCCAGGATCTCTTCTTGATCATCCTGGTTTGTAGGACACGCAGGACCGGTGCAAGGCAGTTTGGTGCCCTAGGCAAGATCAGATATTTAGCGCCCCCCCTTCCCACTTGAGCCCTCTCTCCCTCCAGCCCTATGCTCCTGGAGCCTCCTTTAGCCCGACGCCCTAGGCAGCCGCCTAGTTGGCCTAATGGTAGCACCGGCCCTGAGGACACGGAATAATGGGCTCAAGTTACAGGAACCCAGATTCCACCTAAACATCAGAAATTTTTTTCCTGACTGTTAGAGCAATAAGACAATGGAACCAACTACCTAGGGAGGTAGTGAGCTCTCCCACACTGGAGGCATTCAAGGTGCAGCTGGACAGCCATCTGTCAGGGATGCTATGACTTGGATTCCTGCATTGAGCAGGGGGTTGGACTTGATGGCCTTATAGAGGGATGTAACCACTCGCCTCGAGCGGGCGTAGCGGGCCGAAATAGGCCCCGCTCACGCACACCCGAGGCGAGTGGGCCTTACCGGGTCTCGGTCCCCACTTGCCTCTGTGCAGGCGAGCCGACCGTGACGGTCCCGTCGCGTCACTTCCGGCTGGCCAGAAGTGACGCGACGGGACCGGCGCGGCGGGCGTGGGTGGCTTGAGCGGCGCAGAGAATTGCTCCGTGCTGCTGAGAATTGAGCGGCGGGGGGCTGCCACAGAGAGGCGAGGTGGGGCACCCCCCCAGGTACGTGTACACCCCTAGCCTTAATAGGCCCCTTCCAACTCTACTTTTCTATGATTCTCAATATGATTCTTCTTTAGTTCTTACATTCCTAATAGCATTATAAAACTCTTACAGTATTTGATAATGCCATGCCATAGTTTACACACAGCCGATGAGATTTCATATTTGAAACCTGACAAAATTGAAATGATCAAGAGATGCAAACAAGTCATCTAAAGCTGGGATGGGCAGAAAGTAGATCTCCAGATGTTTTGGATGTCAACTCCCAGAATTCCTGACTGCTGGCCATCTTGGCAGGGGTTTCTGGAAGCTGAAGTCCAAAGCATCTGTAGATCTACCTTCTGCCCAACCTTGATCTAAAGCACTGGATTTTGAATTTTGGGTTAAAAATCTTAATTTCTTCAGGTTTCACATTCAAACATTTAAGAACATATTGGGGAAATGGGTCAAATTTTGAATACTTATGAATATTCCTGTCAGTTCTATTCAGACACCAACTGGCTATATTTAAAGAGAACTGCACAGTTGAAATGGACTGGAACATTATTTATTACCCTAATTATACAGTATATGGCCATTTATTTCCTAACAACCAACAGAGAACAAGGAGAATCAAAAGGGAAAATGGCACCATTTAAGGAAGCTAAACTCAGGCTAAACAAGGAACTTCCATTTTGCACTAAAAATATGTTTTAAAAAACTAGTCACCTAATCTCATTCAAGTGAAACTGAAGGGAAAACTGCTTAGTACTTGCAAATAGGATATATTAAGAAATCCAGAGAAAGGAAAGGAAATAAATAGCTTCCTTGAATCTAACAGAGATAATGGTTTAATTAAAGTGCCCACAACATGCTCCTACAAATAAATTCAGCTTCATTAATGATATTTTTATTCAGCCAGTATAAGATGGCAAGAAATTGGAACCCATGTAGCTACCTTATACTGAGTCAGAGCACTCGTGCTTCTAGTCCAGTTTTGTCTATACCTCAGTGGCATCAGCTTTCCAGCACCTCAAGCAGAGAGGTCATTTCAAGAATTTGCTATCTGACTGGGCTTGCCAGGAATTGAAAGTGGGACCTTCTCCAGGCAAAGGAGTATGTGCTCTGCCACTGAGTTTTGGCCCTTCCCCGTTGTCAGGGAAAGATACAGGCACTGTCTCCCCCTAGGCAGGGTTTGTACATGATTTGAACCCAGGACCTCTCATACCCTAAGACTAGTGATCATCATATCCTAGGCCAGGGGTGGGGAACCTTATTCATATGGAGGGCTCAGGAGTCATGACCCATGGGAAGAAATGTCAGGTTGGAGCCACCACTAGGTGGAGCTAGAACCAAATGTAGGTGAGGCCAGTGTCCCCTCCCTTTCCCTCCCGATCTGCCAACACTGAGAGCCTCCAGTTCTGAGAGCAGTGGTTGAAATGCAGCTGGATGCTTCATCTTAGAAGATCATTTTCTTTCTCTCTTTATAGTTGCCTGCCTTTCTGTACGTATGGTCTCTCTGTGGCAGGGATGGGCAACTTGTGCCCCCCCCCGAAGGTTTGGCCTACAACTCCCATGATCCCTCACCATTGACTATGCTTTCTATGATGGGAGCTGCAGGTCAAAACAACTGGAGGGCCACAGGTTGCCCATCCTGTGCTCTATGGTCATCTCTGTATGGCCTGCCTTTTCTGTTCTTCCTCCACAGAGTCAGTGCCAGCCCTGATGGTGCACAGTTGCCACCACTGAGAAAAGCTCTCAGGCCACATGTTCCCAAGCCCAACCCTAGATGAACAAGCCAGATGGAGCTAGACCAACTTTCCTTGAACCATGGCAGGGCCATTCCTACTTCTTGCCTGGACTAAACTAACTAAAACCAGCAGCAACAGGATAGGAAAGTGAAACTGGACAAAAATAACTCTTTTGACAGGAGGATATAACTACATTCCCAATTGTCCCAAACTGATATTCCCCATGATATAATGATATAAGTATTTTGATCTATAATTGTTCTAAGAAGACTAGCTCAAATTTACATTCTCTTCGTAGAATCTTTTGCTGATCTCAAGCCCAAATGTATCAGTCCCTGTTTCATCATAGCACAATTTGTGCTTGCTTAACTTCAGACTTCAGTCCTTCCTCACCATCATTTTTGCGAATCACAAGGTAACATACTAGATCCATGGGGGTAGGAGGGGAGATATCTCCGGATATGCTCCAGTCAAACTTAATCACTAATTCACTAATCCCACTAATTTAAGGGAGAATTAAGCAAACATTTAACTCTCTCCCTTGAAATCAATGAGCTTTCACAGTGCTTAACTTTGCCTGGATCATGTCCTCTATTTTTAGCCAGTTAAGAGGGAAATATCAAACACTCAGTTATAAATGTGTCTGGTTGGAAATGTCATAATCACCAGTAATTTTCCATTCTACGACATGCTTTACAATAAATTTTTAAAAATCATAAATAGTGGTGGTATTACATCATCTGTTCTTGTTTCAGAAATAATGTTGATGTCAAATACACTGCATAATCAAATATGCTTTTCTGGGATATATCCCTGAAGCTGTGCCTATATTAGTGTTTTTGCTGTAATTAAATTATTGCTTATAAGAACCATGTTAGGTCACAAAGAGGGAGGGGGAACGTAATTCCATTTCACTGTTTTCCACAGATTTCTTTGCCAAGTTGGCCAACCACAAAAGACAACAAAATATAATTATTTTATGCTCGCTTAGAAACAATCATTTATTGTCTAACATGTTTTCCTCCATGCCTATCTTGACTACCAAGCAAGTGAGCAGTGGAAGGATCCAGGAGAAGGAGCAGCCTTTACTCAGCTAGCCTTCTCCCTTTGGACAGTGCTATGGATTGGACCCAGAGGGACAGGGCAAGCAAAGGTGGAGGAGCAATGGCACTAGGGATGGCCATTTACGAATGGTCAAAAAGGAGGAAAAGCATCATCAAAAAGGAGAACAAAAGTGGAAAGCAATTTGCATAAAGTTTGCATATGCTAATTTATAAGTGTAGATGCAAATTTGGAAATAATGATTATAATTTAAATGGAAGTCCCCAGGTTATGAACGAGTTCCGTCTTAAGAATGTCTTTGAGCCAAATTTGTACGTAAGTTGGAACAGTATAGCGTAGTATACATTGAAAACAGCATTTATGCAAATTGCGTAAATTACGCAAATTGTGTGAATTATGCAGATTGCATAATATACTACGCTATGTACTCTACGTAAACGATGTAGTGCCGGGGGACCCGGAAGTCCGTTCGTAAGTATGGGTTGTCCGTAAGTCGGACGTTCTTAACCCAGGGACTGTCTGTACAGTACAACTCACCATAGTGTGGAAGACTTGACCAGGTGCCCCGTGTCCGTGTGCCTTGCTCAGTCTGCTGTCCAGGTGCTGTTGGTGGGCAACTTAAAGGCCCCTGAGCTCTTCCTGCAGATGGTTCTTGATCTTTATACCAGACTTGGACTGGACAGCCCTTCAAATAGAGGACCCCTTCAAAACTGAGGATAGTCCTCTGGCAGCCCTTCAAATAGAGCACTGTAAAAGAGGATACATGACCACCCAAATACATACATGGCAGTGAGGAGGACATGGGGCTATTCAGGGATACCTTGAGGGCATCCTGCCCATGGACCCACCCCCACCCCTGAAAAACAAAGACAAAGCTGGCACTGAAACTGGACTCAAGAGTCTTGTACTGGCATAATGTGGGGACTCTGTAGTTACCCCACAGTGCAAATGTACTTCCGGCAGGCCATGCTGCTCCAGCCATGCGGGCCTGGCCAGAAGAGGATGGGTTTTATCAGATCTGCAGACCAGGCTTATAGAAATAAGAGACTGATATGAGGAAAAAAGAAGACAGAGAAAAGAGGAGGAAGCACTAGCAGCAGGATGTACACAAATAAGCTGCCGACCATATGTTTCCTATCACAAAGGTCAAATGCTAGGTCCTTAATTAAGAAACGTGAATTCTAATGTCATCAAGACAGCCTCAGGCAATGGCGTTTGCTGTCCAAATCATAACACTTAATTGTTTACCAGCAACTCATGATGCTTCGGAACTTCAGTAGGCATGATGTCTTGGACAGCAATTAGATGCCTATTTGAAGAAACCTCTTTGAGACATCTGATACTGTCAGGCAAATTCTCAAGTATCAGGGACAATTAAGAATATGGTTGCTAACTAACTGGGATGGGGGAATGGCCGGGATGGTTTGGGCTATCTGGGCCTCCCGTTGCTGGAAAAGGGAGGAGAAAACCAGTTTTTCCACCTGTCTGCTTTACCCATTGCAACGGATGTATTTTAGTATTTTAACTGTTAATTTTATACACACACACACACACACACACACACACACAAATAGTGGAGCTAGGGATGGGAGAACCAGGGATGCTCGAGACTGAAGCTCAGTTTTCCTCACTCCCATTTTCCTCTGCAACCTGTTTTTCTCAGTGTTCGAATGGGAAAAGTGCACGTTTCCAAGCACTTTTTTTTTTTTTAAAAAAGTGTGCACTTTCCCCCTATTGAAGAAAGCATGAAAATTTTAAAGTGCACATTAAAACAACGGCAACAACGGATTTTTCTAATGTGATTTCAAGCTTGAGAATATGCAAGCATTTTTTTTTTAAAGATGCATTCCTGTTCGTGTTTGGGGTTGTGAATGGGGCAAGTTCTGAAGATTTGTGCAATGAACTGAAATTCTTATACAGCCCTAAGTGGAGCCAGGGTCAAAGTGCTAGGACTTTCTGAGAGCAGGAACAATGGCATCATCTGCCATCTTCATCAGACTTCCCTGCTTCCCTTGGAGCTTAGCTGCAATCATCACAGTACAAGGGGCAGGGGGAGGATGGATTTTCCCAGCAACAATATATAGTTGTGAGCTATCCCTGTTGTGATGCAAGGTATTTTGGGGTGGCCTGATCTTGAAGGGACAAGTGAGACCCACTCCTGGAGGAGATGAAGCTTCCTAGAACTGGTTTGTTGACTTTGAGATAAAATCTTTCTCTCTAGTACCAGGAAAACAAACTCATGGAAAATCTTAAGCTGGTGTGTGTGTGTGTGCGCGTGTGCATGTGTGTGCGCGTGCACACACGTGTGTATGCACACGCACACATGCACACGCACATATATAGATAGGTATGGATTGATACAGCTACCTGCACATTTGGACTCTCCTTGCGGACGTGGATATGGTGACTGCCAGGATAAGCGCCTGCCCTTCAAAATGTACCACCACACCATTGTATGTAGTTCTCCATCGCATGGGCACAAAATGTGAAATGGGTGCCAAGAAGGAGCCAGGCTACTGGATTGCTTGTTCAGATGGTGTGTGGCAAGTGGCAGTGGCACTGCAGCAGCTATGGTTGTGTGAAAAAGGGCAGTCAGAAGGCAGGGCAATGAGGAGGAGCTGTACTGGCTAACTGGCTGCCACTTACTGGCCATGTTCCACAATGGTAGTGAGGTGACCAGGCATCAACCCCAGCCTTTCTGACAGGCGAGTCCACTGCTGAAGGGCTACTCTAGCACCCACCTCTGGACTGTTTTCTTGGACTGGAGGACTGCACTGGAGTCTCAGCCAAGGATATTCTACACAGGAGCACTGCAGTCAGAGCCTAGGTCAGGGCCAATCTTCTTCCCTCTGTGTGAGTATTAGGGACAGATGGATCTGTCCATCTTGGTTTCACTGAGATGGTTGTTTTTTTGAGGTCAAATTCATTCAATTTCTACACATCTTTCTTCTTCTTCTTCTTCTTCTTCTTCTTCTTCTTCTTCTTCTTCTTCTTCTTCTTCTTCTTCCTCCTCCTCCTCCTCCTCCTCCTCCTCCTCCTCCTCCTCCTCCTCCTCCTCTAAACTCTATATGGAAATGTGTACACATTTTTCATAATATATGCATTAATGTACACATTTTTAGAACCATGCACCCATTGAACAAAGTGTGTTTGCACATTTTGGAAATGTATGCACTTTTCTTTGCACATTTTTCAAATGTGCACATGTTGTCAAACACTTGATTTTGTTTTGTGGAATGTGTCACAAGCTCAGAAATGTACAGATTTCTGAGTGCAAATTAAATTCAGGTCTGCATTTGGGTTCGAGGTGTGCAAATTGGGTATATCTAAAACAACCACAACAACCACCTCAACAGAGCAAATTTTTCATGCATCCCTAATGTGTATGTGACTGAGAAAATCAGTGGTTCACTATCCTGAGTTATCTGCACTACATATCTCTTCCCCTACATATGTTTGAGTTGTCTGCCATGGATTTACTGATTCTCCTTTGCAATGAGACTCACACCCTCAGTGTTCCCCATCTGTAAAATGGGTAAATGATTCCTAGTATGTATTCTAAATGCTCCATTCCTTAATAATATATTGCATATGTGTGTTAGAAATGTGATTTGACATACAGTCTGTAGCTGGGCTCACCTGCTTGAGTTATCTGCTCTGCATGCACAGAGTTCTTGCTTTAGTTCTTGCTCTGTGCTTATGACATAGTTGGACCCCAGATTGCATTTGGTTAATCTCTGTTGGCCTGTTCTCAAATGCGCTTTTTTTTTTTTATTGGTATGTTTTTATTTCAAGGGTTGACAAGTCTTATCAAAGGATGGGATTTCTCTTAACTTCAGCTCTCTGCAGGACTGGTGCAGGACAGTTTGGTGCCCTAGGCAAAATTATATTTAGCGCCCCCCCTCTCGTGCCATTGGGGGGGGGCTCCGGAGCAAAGCAGCCGGGAAACGCCTGCTTGCCCAGCGCCCAGCCGCCCTGGCCTCCTCCTCCGAGCCTGCCTCGCCATCCGCTGGTCCCGTTGCGTCCTTCTGGCATGGAGGAAGTGATGTGACGGGACATGACTGGAATACAGCAATTGAAGGGTATAACTTGTTCAAAAGGAACAGAAGCAACAGAAAGGGAGGTGGAGTTGCACTGTATGTTAAAAATACGTATCTCTGCACAGAGATACAGGAAGAGGAGCTTGGCAGCCCCATTGAGAGCATCTGGGTTAAAATAAAGGGGGCAAAGAATAAAACGAACATGGCGGTTGGAGTCTACTACCGACCACCCAATCAAGGAGAAGACGAGGATGGAACTTTTGAAAAGCAAATTGCCATTGTTTCAAGGAGGCACGATGTGGTAGTAATGGGGGACTTCAATTTCCCTGATATCTGTTGGGAGACTTATTCAGCCAAACATGGCCCCTCCAAGAAATTCCTGAGCTGTGCTGCTGATAACTTCCTCCTACAGAAAGTGGAGGAAGGAACTAGAGGATCGGCTATCCTTGACCTGATTCTAACCAACAGAGACGAGTTAGTGGATAAAGTGGCAGTTTCGGGAACTCTGGGGGAAAGTGACCATGTTATACTTGAGTTCTTAATTCTAGCAGAAGCAAAAGCTGAGTGTAGCCAAACACGTACCCTGGATTTTAGGAAAGCCAATTTTAACAAACTCAGAACAATGATTAGTAAGATCCCATGGCAAGTGACTCTCACGAGAAAGGGAGCCCAGGAGGGGTGGGAGTTTTTAAAAAAGGAAATTTTAAAGGCACAATTGCAAACAATTCCACAAGGAAAAAAGGCAGAGGGCAACAGAAGAAGCCAATGTGGCTTCACAATAAACTCAAAGATGACCTGAAAACAAAAAAGGACACGTATAGGAAGTGGAAGGAAGGACAGGCTACAGGGGAAGAGTACAGGCAGGTAGCACAGAACTGCAGGAATAGTGTCAGGAAGGCTAAAGCTGAGAATGAGCTAAGGTTAGCGAGGAATGCTAAAAGCAACAAAAAAGCTTTCTTCAGATACATGCACAGTAAAAGACAGAAGAAAGAACTGGTGGTTCAACTACGCAATGAGGATGGCAAATTGATAACAGAAGACAAGGAAAAGGCAGAGGTGTTCAATTCCTACTTCGGCTCGGTCTTCTCCCAAAAGAGGGTCTATGACCCCCCTGGCAAACCTGAAGTGCAGACTGAAGGGGCAGAATTGCAGCTTGAGATTGATAGGCAAATGGTCAAGGAGCACCTGATTACTCTGAACGAGTTTAAATCTCCAGGGCCTGATGAGCTGCATCCTAGAGTAATAAAGGAACTGGCAGAAGAACTCTCAGAACCACTGTCTATTATCTTTGAGAAATCATGGAGGACAGGTGAAGTGCCAGACGACTGGAGGAGGGCAAATGTTGTTCCCATCTTCAAAAAGGGCAAGAAGGAGGAACCTGGGAACTATAGGCCAGTCAGTCTGACATCAATCCCCGGGAAGATTTTTGAGCAGATTATAAAGAAGTCAGTCTGCAAGCACCTTGAAAACAATGCAGTGATTACTAGAAGCCAGCATGGATTTGTCAAGAACAGATCCTGTCAGACTAATCTGATCTCATTTTTTGATCGGGTAACCTCCCTTGTGGACTGTGGGAATGCTGTGGACATTATATACCTGGACTTCAGCAAAGCTTTCGACAAAGTGCCTCATGATATCCTGATTAGTAAGCTAGCTAAGAGTGGGCTAGATGGAACAACTATCAGGTGGATCCACAATTGGCTAAAGAATCGGACTCAAAGAGTGCTTATCAATGGTTCCTTCTCAAACTGGGGAGAGGTAACGAGCGGGGGTACCACAGGGCTCGGTCCTGGGCCCGGTGCTCTTCAACATTTTTATTAATGACTTGGATGAGGAGGTACAGGGAATGCTTATCAAATTTGCAGATGACACAAAGTTGGGTGGAACAGCTAATACTCTGGAAGACAGAAACAAAATCCAAAGTGACCTCGATAGGCTGGAGCGCTGGGCCGAAAACAACAGAATGAAATTTAATAGGGATAAATGCCAAGTGCTGCACCTAGGGAGAGGAAACCAAATGCAGAGTTACAGAATGGGGGACACTTGGCTCAACAATACTACAAGTGAGAAGGATCTTGGAATTGTGGTAGATCACAAACTGAATATGAGCCAGCAATGCGATGTGGCTGCAAAGAAGGCAAATGCAATTTTGGGCTGTATTAATAGAAGTATAGCTTCCAAATCGCGGGAAGTGATAATTCCCCTTTACTCGGCACTGGTTAGGCCTCATCTTGAGTACTGCGTCCAGTTCTGGGCACCTCACTTTAAGAAGGACATAGACAAACTGGAGAGGCTTCAGAGGAGGGCAACAAGGATGATAAAGGGACTGGAAACAAGGCCCTATGAGGAGAGACTGAAAGAACTGGGCATGTTTAGCCTTCAGAAGAGGAGACTGAGGGGAGATATGATCGCACTCTTCCAGTATTTGAAGGGATGTCACACAGAGGAGGGCAAAGATCTCTTCTCGGTCATCCCAGTTTGCAGGACACGGAATAATGGGCTCAAGTTACAGGAACCTAGATTCCACCTAAACACCAGAAAAAATTCCTGACTGTCAGAGCAATAAGACAATGGAATCAACTACCTAGGGAGGTTGTGGGCTCTCCCACTCTGGAGGCATTCAAGGTGCAGCTGGACAGACATCTGTCAGAGATGCTTTGACCTAGATTCCTGCATTGAGCAGGGGGTTGGACTCGATGGCCTTATAGGCCCCTTCCAACTCTACTTTTCTATGATTCTATGATTCTATGACCCCCGCACTCTGTTTTTGGCCGGGGAAACCAGGGCAAGAGGGCTGTTTAAGCCCTGTTGCCCTGGTTCCTCCCGCCAAAACAGAGCGCGGATGGGGCTCCGGCAATGGCGGAGGCGCTGTGGCAGAGAAGGTAGGTGGTGGTGGGGTCTGGCAGCTGCAGGGGGGTTGCGGGGGGGTTGCGGGGGGTCCGGCGGCTGCGGGGGGGATCCGGCGGCTGCAGGGGGTGGCGGCGGCTCAAGTGGCGCGGAGAACGCTCTGCGCCGCTCTGAATGTCGAGATTGGTCACCACTTCCTCGAGGGCCGAGCCAGGAGCGAGCCCCGAGCCGACTCCAGGCTCGGCCCCACCACTAGCAGGGCAGGAGGATCAGCGGAGGCCTGGCGCCCGCAACCCCCCCGCACTGACCTGATGGTGCCTTTGTCGGCGAGGTGGCCGGGCGGGGCAGGAGTGCGCCAGCAGCGAAGAGTCGGCCAGAAGGAGCGCAGCATGCGCCCTCTTCAGCCACGCGCCCTAGGCAACCACCTAGTTTGCCTAGCGGTAGCGCCGGCCCTGGCTCTCTGTACTGTACTCTGAGGATTTCAGAGTACTGAAATTATTATGAAAGTAGTTTAAGTAATCATCCTCATTTTAGGTAAAGAATTTGAGGTTAGAGGTATAATAGTACTCTAAAACTGTACAGTATTTAAATTCACATCATTCACATTTGGGTTAACTGTCTTCTAAGGAAAGAAAACACACATACCATCCTTCTGCAGGTTGCCAAAGGGCATGCCCAGAGGAAAGCCTACCACTCTGGCAGTTTCTAATTTTCTTGTGATATTGTCTGCCTGGCCTCTTTGCCCACTGGGATGACTAGTCCTCCAAGAATGTGCTTGTAAATGGCATTGTGTTCACACAGTGCTTATAATACTTTGCTCACAAGTAAGTCAGATGGTAACCAATTTACCTGTAAGGTGTTCAGGGAGTGCGTGCGTGTGCAAATGGGGTTATCCTATTTTATTGTTGTAACAACTTTGTAAGATAGGTTAGGGCAGCCTCCCCCAACCTGGGGCCCTCCAGATGTGTTGGACTACAACTCTCAGCATCCCCCAGCCAGCATCTGGAGGGCACCAGGTTTGGGAAGGCTAGGTTAGCATGAATGGCCAAGCTCAGCCACTGCACTTCATCGCTGAGCAGGGATTTGAAGCAGGTGGCTCTGGTCCAATGACAACTCTCTATCCAGTACACCACATAGGCTACATCTTATCAGTGCCCTAAGTAACTTTAAAAATGTTTAAATACAATACAGAGGAGAGGGGGGAAAACATCTATAGTAGGGCGCTCCAACCTTGGGTCCCCAGATGTTGCTGGACCATAGCTCCCAGAATCCCTTGCCATTAGCCATGCTGGCTGGGTATGCTGGGAGCTGTAGGCCAGCAACATCTGGGGACCCAAGGTTGGAGAGCCCTGATCTATAGGAATTACACCAGGAGAAGGCATTGCCATGCTACACCTCATTTGCATTACGGTGGCATCAGTGGAATTGTTGAGTCTTTCAAATCAATGGGATTTCTGGAGAAAGGAGACAGATCTTGCATGAAGGGTCACCCTCATTCAGCATTTGCCGGTGCCCACTCCCAGGTAAGGGGTTCATCCATGAACAGAGCAGACCACTGATGCAAGATCTGTCAGATAGCTACAAGAATGAAAAGGAGAGTGCAGTTCACATGTATAGATTGTGCATTCAAAGAGCCTGCTGTGTACATGGTTCATACAGGGCAACAAGGAAGGCCAAGAGGCCAGAGTTTCACATGGACGGAATTTGCCTCTTCAAACGTTCCTTCAGATCCTCTGCAATAGGTGATGATTCCGTGGAAGACAAATGGCTCCAAATTTAAAATTGTTACTGGCAATTGGAAGGACCAAGCTCTCACTTTCTCTGGGGCTCAAAAAATGACACAGGAGGCAATACCCCCTGTGACTGAAAATTAAGATTTATGTTGGAATTGGATCCCCTGGTACAGAACGTGAACAACACCCTCACCCCTCACGAGGCTTAACCTTTTGCGAGCACCATTTCCTGGCCAGTGACTCCAAAGAAAATAGAACTCCTGGCTGGTATTTAATGGAAGTCTGCAGAAAACTTGTCAAAATACAGCACTTCGTCTGTCAGATGCTTGGGACAAGACCTCTACAGTAGTTTCCAGAAACTGAGCTCAATTACTTACACTTTAAATTATCTTTAATTGTCGTATGTGAGTTACAGAAAAAAAAAATCCCCCTCTGAACTAAGACCCTAGCTATTAAGGATCACCTCATAATTGCAGCTTTAATAAGTGTACTGTAGCAGGTCAGCGGTGGAGGTTAGCATGGGGTATAGCTAGGTGAAGCCCACTGCTTAATATGGGTAAGTGAAAGTGACACATCACTATAGTTTGATCAATTACGTATGGGTAGTTTAGACTATAAACTTTTTAGTGCATGTAATTACCTAGCCAGATGTTTTAATTTAAGACTTTCTCCTCCCTCCATCACAGTCCTCCTTTGCCTTAAAATCCAGTTTCTCCCTTCGTTCTACAGCATGAAACTTGCAGCAGGAGGATGAATCACTGAATGCAGCTATAGTTGCCACCAAATCTCACCCAAATCAAAACTCCAGGTGAATTTTGACATTTTGCTCAGGTGAGACATGTGTAGGAACATGTGAAGGAATGTCAAAAGAATTATGCTAAGATTTGCCAGGTTTCACTTGGCATTTACAAGACAATAACAACTTGACGTTTCTTGCAAAGCATGTGGGGAACCCCATCCGAACAAAAAGTGAACCTTGCAGTAAAAGCAAAACATACTAAGGTCAGGGAAAAATTTGGGGAGAGCCAAGAGACCTCACCAAAGGGAAGATCATGACAAATCAGCAAATGTTATTGTAAAGCTTAAACTGACTCCATGGCCCTGACACCAACGTGTCCATCTGCCCTGCCTCCTACCTCTAGCCAAAAAATTAGGTTGAGATCCAGGGGGCAGATCCCAACAGGTAGCAAAGTCAGAAGAACAGCCTATCCAAAATTGCCAGCTGATATTGCTACCTTTGAGCCAGGGGAGCAGATAATAGTGCAGAGGAAAAATGTCGATGTTGCCATTCTTGATTATAGATTTCATAGATCATAGAGTTGGAAGGAGCCTGCAAGGCTATCGAGACAACCCCCTGCTCAATGCAGGAAACTAGAGGAGGGGTCTCCCATCCAAGTAATAACCAGGCTTGACCCTGCTTAGCTTTCCACACTCAGACAAGCTGAGCCAGCATAAGCCACAGGCTGTTATCAGTGTGGCTGAAATGTACCTCCACTATTTCCAGGTCTGGGTGGTTGTCTGGGTACGATCCTGACAAGCAGTGATTTATGTCCTGTCCACCAGTTTGTAAAAAAAAATGCTACCCTTCTGAGTTTGCTTTCCTTGGATCTAGAGAGCAGGTGATTTTCCAGGTTAGTTTTTCACATGTAGCAATTTCTGACCATCTGGATACAAACATGTATTGTCTAGTTTTGCTAGCTGATGATAGTCCAAGGAGAAAATCCTGACAGGTAGCCATTTGTAGAAACTAGCCCTGCACTAGCTCTGGTCCTACAACCATGTGTTCAGAGAATAAGCCCTTCTGGAACAGGAATGATGGGGTTGTTGTTGTTTTACCTTAATGTATATCAAGTGCTAAGGGAACCTTTCCCCGCCATGTCCCTGGCTCTGTGCAGAGACAGGCTGCTGCCTGTCTGATACAGCTGGCCCAGAACTAGCACATCTTCCAAATCACAGTGTGAGTAACATGGGATGGGATAGTTCAGTCAAGCTAGTGAAGTGCCCTTATAAGGTAATTGGAGGAGCAGCAGAAAAAAGATCAGAGCTTTTCTGGAAATGCAGCAGTACACACTGGCAGCAAGAAATTACAGTTCAAAATCACAAAGCCCTAGCTCAAGTAGCTGTTTTTTCAGAAGGAGAGAGTGTGATTGTCCCAGTTTGGGATGTCTGCAAATCTCTTAACCATGTTATAACAATTGTTTCAATGTCCAAAGAAGATGATAATGCTCCATGCCAAATTTATGTGGCTTAAAAAATCAAAAGTGGCCAAAATGCAAGTGTGAATAGCAGCTGATAAACAAAGTACACCTACATTTTTAGTTGTTGATTGAATGATTTAGCTATCTCACCTGTAGACTTCGTTTTCAGTGAGGATGCAACTCTCAGTTCTGTCTTCAATTTGCAGGGGATCACACAACTGCTGCTCTGCTCAGTGCTCTACATCAGATGCTCCAAAGTCAATGCATATACGAAACCAGCATGCCAAGGAGAATAATTCTAGCCTAGCTTTTTCCTTGATATTCTAGTTTTCTATGTGAAGGGAATGCTGTATTCAATCTTGTGAACCCAATTCCAACACCTGCAGCCCAAAGTGGCACAGCTCAGGCATAAATTTACCATCTCCGTGAGAACTAGGCCATAGGTGCGAGGAGACTTATTCAGCTCACTTATCTGGAGAACTTACTGAGGCCTGGACCTTGGTCTTGATCATGGTAAGCCTACAGATTTACTTACAACCTGATCTGGGTGAGAGCTCTAGGACCCTGTTATATTAGGGATTCTCTCTCCCATATGAAACGATTGTAAAATGGGACAGGTAATGTAAGACGAAACTTTCACTGCTTAAATGCGTCCACAGATGTTGCCATATCTACTGGCACTTGAAGTCTATGGGTTATGTTACAGTTGGTCCTTTACTTAATTGAAAAGCTTGATACATAAATTACCTGAGCGATGTTTCAAAGCTCACGCTTTAGCAGACACGTAATCCCCGTTCATCAAGCAGTGAAGGTTCCTGTGGGTTGGTTTTTGTGTATGTGTCAAATAGTGTACACATAGTTTCAATCACAAGTAATGTAAACATAAAATAATTAATGATACTGCAATTGATAACACAGGAAATTATGTTTTAAAACATGTTATCAGACCATCTGGCATAAGTCATTGTCATAGCATCCTTAAAAAGGGTTATATATATATGTGTGTGTGTGTGTGTGTGTCATTTCCAGTCACAGCGTATTGTTGTCTCTCCTCCCTTATTTTCCAATAAACTAGGGTGAGGAATTTCACACAGCTAAGCTACCAGCGTTCTATGTTCAATGTTCAGTAATTAGATTTGTGAAGCTTTTTTTTTAGTGAACCAGCACTCTTAGATGAGCTTTTGACTGCTCTCCAAATGAATGCCTCCTCCCATGTTACAACGCCCACACATTCCTCTGTGACCATCAATGTTTGACCCCACCTTTGCAGTTCTCATCTCTCCACAATACCTGATGCTGTTTAGGTCTTGACGATCACACCCCCACCCTCCTCCTCTTCTCCTCCGACTTATTTGCTCGCTGTATGGAAGATTTTCCAGCACTAACCCTTGAACCATGCCTTGTGCCAGACTGAGGATGCTTTCAGACAGAGGGCTCCTAGCACTACCAGTCAAAAGGCACTGTGTGCAGCTAATCTGTCTTTTCTTCCTTAACCAATTTCTCATGGTAAGAAAAAAGATGGAAGCAGTGGTGGGAAAACATGGGAGCCCCACAAATTGAAGACCACGTCATCTGGACCCCTTGTAAAATTCAGTGAATGAGGCAGAGCAATGCATGATAAAAGCCTTGGCTAGAGGCACCATAGGTTCCTTAGCATAGCAGAAATTACTTATCATGCTTATCTCATGAATCCTAAGCGAACCATCCCCAGTTTCCACAATATTTCTTTAAAGGTTTGGCAATTCAAACTCTTGCTTTCTTCATGTGGTTTGTTCATAATTATCTGAAAGTGCAAAACCCAAAACATATTTAATATTCCAGTGCTATAGCACCATGCCCGGTGGAACAGAAAAACAGTGCTTACCTTCTTTGAACAATAGCAGCATCAGGGCGCACCAAACAGTGCTCTCCAACAACAAGGCACCATATATGTTGCTTTTCATTGCTGCCCTGAGAGTATTTATATTGAAGGTGACACATACATTCAAATAAATAAAATAAAATCATGGGATTCTCTAGTAGCTAAGCCTGAGCAGATCAAAACATGTGTTCTACTTATAGTAGCTAGATAATGGTAGCAGTAAAAGTAGTAGTTGCTTAGTGGCAGAGGTTGCTTATGATTTATTTTAATTTTATTACAATTTTTTAAAAATCCAACCTAAGAAACCAAAGGTAGTAACAATTCAAATAATGAAGAATAATACATAATAAAGCAAGAGCAGAAAAACTAGAAAACTAGCACTAATAATCAAAAACAGGACAAGCCATACACAGAACCACATGCTTCTCTAAATAAGCAACTCTAAAAAAAACAACCAACAACCCAGGGGACAAAAAATAACTGTGATGAGCAGTTCTCCCTGGGGAGGGCATTTCAAAGCACTTGTCCCTTGACTGAAAGGCTCCTGTCTCTTGTGGCTACCTGCCAAGATTCAACAAGACAAGGAACACAGGGAAGGACCTCGGTTGTTGGTCGGGGAATTCAGTAGTGGTGGTGATGGTGGGAGGAGACATACATACAGGAGAAGACACTCCTTAAAATATTTCAGTTATAGCTAGGCGTCACCTCCCATTCATTCAAAGGAAACGAAGGAAGGTCTAGGCAGAACGTCTATGATGATGATGATGATGATGATATTTATTTGTATCCTACCTTTTTCCCAATTAAAACAGAAATAGAAAAACACAAAAGTTAAAATAGAATTAAATCATCAATAATATTAAAAATTATATATATACAGTAATACCTTGGATTGCAAGTAACTTGGTCTGAGAGTGTTTTGCAAGACAAGCAAAAATTTTAATTTTTTTTTTACTTGATAAACGAGCAAGGTCTTGCAAGACAAGTAGTCGTAAGGATGTAACTGCTCGCCTCGAGTGGGCGTAGCGGGCCAAAACAGAGACTCGCTTTGATATAAGAGTGTATTGGATTACAAGCACGGTTCCGGAACGAATTATGCTTGCAATCCAATTTTTCCTTATTGGAAGATGGGTTGAATAAGTTTTATGTTTCTCATTTTCCATAGCTTATCAAATTCATAGCTGCTTTCGCCCCCCCCCCACCTACTCAACCCCTTCCTTCCCCCCCTCTTTTCTACCTTACAGAGCATTCGGACTCAGACCAAACATAACTTGAGTCACACACCCTTGGGACTGAAACATGCAGAGAAAACAATGAAACAAGACTGTTTATAAAGCCTTCAACACATTAACTGGTGGAGAGGAGCCCAGGACCAGGTTTCCACATAAAAGAGTTCTGAATGGATGAAAGTGACATGAAGCACATGGAAAATACAGAAAATGTGGAATAAGTAATAAAATCACAAATAAAACAAATACAGTAAATTAGGGATACTGTTGCAACTCATAATGATTTGTGCTCCTAAGAATACAAAACGACCTAACGTATGGAAAAGAGCATAACTGCTCATGGCAGTGGGGGTGGGGAGAAACCATGTACAGGTGGGGGTCTTTAGTGATGTGGCTGGATGGGGTATACAGGTTTTCCAGGTGGATCATGCGTTAGAACTCAGAATGAGGACCATAGAACTCTTGATCTCTTAGTAACTGAAGGAGGTGTCTATGTCTAGGCAATCCTTTCACTGTTGGATGCGCTGTTGCATTTTGTTTAATCCAGGCAAGCCACATATGTCTTTCATGTTCAGGCTGTGCTTGCTTCCATCTGCACTACAGGTGTGTGTGTGTGTAAGGAATTATCACCTTTGTCAATCAAGGAGCCATGCTGCCCCATCATTTCTCTCCCCCCCCCCCCGTACTTCCCCTTGTACTTTCAGCTTAGTGAAATACATTGATGCAGGAACATCTCGGCCTTATGAACTATCAAGTTGAAGAAGTCTATTACTCATGCTCTGAGCCTCTGATTCACTGGAAGAGGCTCGCATCTCTCTGGCTATTGGTCTCCTTCTGTCTAAGATCTCATGGTTGCCATAGCAGTTGGAGTACAACAGAGCATATCAACCTGATGTATCAGGGGGATGCTAGGATAGAAATAATAGAATCATAGAATCATAGAAAAGTAGAGTTGGAAGGGGCCTACAAGGCCATCGAGTCCAACCCCCTGCTCAATGCAGGAATCCAGGTCAAAGCATCCCTGACAGATGGCTGTCCAGCTGCACCTTGAATGCCTCCAGAATGGGAGAGCCCACCACCTCCCTAGGTAGTTGGTTCCATTGTCTTATTGCTCGGACTGTCAGGAATTTTTTCCTGATGTTTAGGTGGAATCTGGGTTCCTGTAACTTGATGGCGGATACCTCTTTTCCCCACCAGTTTGGGAGACACACGTAACGCCGCACTTCCCCTGGCCCTCAGAAACTATTGGCTAACTCCAGTGACAACACTTTCATGGCCACACCTCGGATAGGTAACTTTAGCGCCACTTTAGCATGCACTAGCCATGTACTGCGACAGCAAACTGCAATAACTGGGGGGGGGGGGACACAGACCATGATAAACCCAGCCCAGGAAATTCCGGAAAAAACCTAAGAATGATTACGCAGGGCTAGTGCTACCGGCACTGAAAAGTGTGTGTGTCGTGTCATGTGCCCCGCAATAATACAGCACTGCAATGAACCTTAGGTGTGGATCCGGCCTTGGTCTTGAATGGGTAATTGAGACCAGTTTAGTAGGTACAAAAGACCTCCAAAATACATCTATAATACGTGCACGCGCACACGCACACACACACACACACACACACACACACACACACACACATATATATATATCGAGAGAGAGAAGGAGGGGAGGGAGGGAGGGAAATGGATCAACGTAACAGGCTGCATTTTGGACTCTCATTGGTGGTGCCATTACGGGGACTGTCATACTGAGTGCCCACATTACAGAATTTACCACTGCAGCACGGCCTGTGTCTGTAACACAGCCATAGTAGTGTGGAAGTCGTGAGGGAGGGGAGCAGGAGACAGAACTCCTTCTTTCCCCCTGGCATCGCTGCTGCTGAAGCACTGATGATAAACTGAAAGTCTGAAATTTGACATCAAGAGGACAGTCTAGGATGCTAGAAGGAGATCGATCATAGCCTGTGAATGGGTGGCAGCTCTAAACAGGCCCCAATGCTCCATATTTGGGTACTGCAAGCAATGCAAACTACAGCTCTCGTGGTGCCTAGTGGCTTTGAATGCACCAGGTACACACTGAAGCATTCTGGGCCTGTGCAAGGCAGAGATCTATATCAAACCCTGAAAACCCATTTCAGGTACATGGATGATATAATGCAGCCTTCCCCAAACTGGTGCACTACGGATGTGTTGGACTGCAATTCTCATCATCCCCAGCCAATGGGAATGATGCTTGGGGTCAAAACCTGACGTTCATACAAGAGTATTTTTGGATACTGCAGCAGCTTTCTTGTGTTTTGTTGACAGATTTTATTGACTTCAAAGTCACATTGGAATTCTAATAGGCACAGCAAAAATACTGAAATAATGAAACCTGACAGTGTTAGTGGTCTTCTGCCCAAAGACGGTGTGCGACTCAGACAGTGCTGTCACCAAAGTCCACCAAAGCCCACCCTGCATGGTCTGTCAGAGCCAAGGACCGGATGTCTTTTCTTCAGACTCTCTCTCTGCCTCATATTACAGAGAGGCTGAAGTCACCAACAATTCCTCACTACAGAGAGACTCCCATTATTAAAAAAAGTCCTCCTCTCTCTCCCTCCCTGTCACATCCCAGGCTCATGCTGTGATTTTCCATGTGGACATGTGTGTATGCTGGCAAGGTTTTCCCATTCACCTGTGAAGGTTGCCAACCCCCCCCCCCCCCCGCAAAATCTGCATCCTATTGTCTGCTCTACCAATGACTCCAGGGAGTTACTGAAGTGTGGCGCAATCAGGCAACTCATTCCAAATACAGCCCGAGATACAGCGCAGATTTAATTGTGAAGGTGCAAGGTAATCAACAGGAGAGTACGTGGATCTGCTCCGTGGCTGCATCTATGCTTTGCAGAAATCCAAGAGCTTTTGCTTTCTTTGGCATATTCTGCAACCATTTGTTTCACATTTTGTTTAAAGTGGATGTTAATTTCATGCCAGACTAATAAAGCTGGAAACTGAAGTCGACTTCCCTCGACGGAATAACCCTTGCATACAGAGCTGGTGTGTGAATGTCACACACAGGCCAGGGGAGTGTTATCTACTTGCTAGAGCAGTCTTCCTGAACCAGGTGCCCTTCAGATGTTTTAGACTACAACTCCCAGCATTCCTTACCATCGACCATGCTTGCTGGGGCTGATGGGAGTTGAACTATGGGCTGAATGTTGCTTCTAAAACAGCAGCTATTCCCAGAGGCTGTACTGATGGAGATGAAGAGGGCCATTCCACCAGCCTGCTGAAAGATTTACTTTTTTTCCTCTTCCCTTCCCATTCCTTTTTCCTTGCATGCCATGTCTTTTTAGATTGTAAGCCTGTGGGCTGGAATTGTCTTGTGTTGCTGATTATATGTAAGCCGCTCCAGGAGCCTTTCTGGCTGAAGAGCCAGATAAAAATACTGCAAATAATGAAAAAATAAGTCCAAAAATCTGGAGGGCAGCAGATTGGGGAAGGCTGTGCTCTAGTGGCAGAATAGGGGCCTTAAAATGGTTAGTGGTGCATCATTTAGCTGACGTAGCAATGAGGCCTCTGCCAGGGGCGGTGCTAGATATCGAAAAGATCCGGGGCTCAAGACCACAGGACAAAAAAACAGCACAAATCTGCATATGCTAATTTACATATGTGCTAAAGTCTGTCTCTCTCTGTGTGTTTAAAGGACCCTGTCTCCTAAGGACACCCCTATTTGTATAAAGGGATATATGGAGAGGGGAGATTTCAGAAAAAACCTCAGGCAGAGGTTTTTCTGAAATCAGGCATTTGATTTCAGAAAAAACCTCAGGCAGAAAGATTCAAGGGGGGGGGCAGCAGGAGGTGAAGCACATGTGGGCAAAAAGCCAGCTAATCCAGGGGGATCAGATGCAACAGAGATCATCAGGCCCCCTGGACCTTCGTTTCAGCAAGTCCCCATGGACAGCAGGGTGGCGGGGCAGATGGCCTCCCGGAGATTCGGGGCTCCAAATGAAAGATTCAGGGCTCCAGTCCTTGTGGGCTGCCGCCTAACACCGCCTCTGCCATTGCCACTTCAGTTCTCAGGTTCAAAATCCACCAATGACAAACTCAGGTAAACTCAAGCTTTTCTCCTAATAGTATAAGCAACTTGGAAGATTCATCGAAGCAAATGTCTATAGTGAAGATGAGGCTTCAGTGTCACAAGAGCACAAACATAAAAAAAAAAAAAGATGTATAGGGTAGGATTACAGGAGGACCTGTGCTAAACCATATTCTAGGAATGCCCCATGTTCTCGGATCCATATGCCACACACACTTTCATTCTTCAGGAACACAGATATAAGATGGAGCCTGAGATGGGAACTGAAATGGTGAAGCATCACAGTTTGTTGACCAGCCTTCTATGGTGGGTAAGTGATTCCCAACTGGTCTGAAATCAGTTAAAGATGCAGTAAGGGCAATGTTTTGATACACATAGAATTCTGTGCCACTTTATAACCACTCAGACGTGTTCCACCTGAAAAATTATGTAGAAGTACAAAATCATGAGACACATTTTATAGTAAGCAGCTTTATGGCTCCCTGTGTGGGTATGTGGTGAAGGGGAAAGAGAATCTTAGAAAAAGTAAAAATCTACACTGAAGCTTTGCCTGTCACTTTGTGCTGAAACACCACCCCATTAGGTTCTATTTGGAGACTGATAGACACACAATAAAGGCCTCAATTTTTTAACTTTATTCCCAAACTTCTCAACTTTCTCTGCTCCATTAAGTGTAGTTCTGCCTATGGTTTATTTCCTACAAATTCAAGGAAGTAATTATTATGAGTTATCACCATATTCTGCCACTATAATCACTGCTTTTAATCTTGTTACCACAGATCACAAGCTGAATATGAGCCAGCAATGTGATGTGGCTGCAAAAAAGGCAAATGCTATTTTGGGCTGCATTAATAGAAGTATAGCTTCCAAATCACGTGAAGTACTAGTTCCCCTCTACTCAGCACTGGTTAGGCCTCATCTTGAGTACTGTGTTCAGTTCTGGGCACCACACTTTAAGAAGGATGCAGACAAACTGGAAAGGGTTCAGGCGAGGGCAAAAAAGGTGATCAGGGAACTGGAAACAAAGCCCTGTGAGGAGAGACTTAACTGGGCATGTTTAGCCTTCAGAAGAGAAGACTGAGGGAGATATGATAGCACTCTTCAAGTATTTGAAAGGTTGTCACACAGAGGAGGGCCAGGATCTCTTCTCCACCATCCAAGAGTTCAGGACATGGAATAATGGTCTCAAGTTACAGGAAGCCAGATTCTGCCTGAACATCAGGAAAAACTTCCTAACTGTTAGAGAAATACAACCATGGAACCAATTACCCAGGGAGGTAGTGGGCTCTCCCACACTGGAGGCCTTCAAGTTGCGGCTGGACAGCCATCTATCAGGGTGCTTTAACTTGGATTCCTGCACTGAACGGGGTTGGACTTGATGGCCTTATAGGCCCCTTCCAACTCTACTATTCTATGATTCTATGATCTTTGTCAATATCTTTAAGAACTCAGAAAAACAATTATGTATACAACTACACACATACACACCACCCAGAAATATATTGGTGTTTAAGCTTTAAAGAAAGAGAAATATATTTTATTTTTAAAACCATATTTTGACACATTTCTATTGGCCAAATTAAAAAAAATAAAGATAAAGTAGGGGAAAATCTTCTTTACTTGGACCAACACGGATAAAACTGGATGCAGGAACGCCTCCAAACTGTCAAAACCTGTGAGTCTAGAACAGGCTGAACACCTCTTCTCCAGGCAATGGTACCACCCATCAATAGTATAGCTATCATGTCCGGACTGAGTTTCAGTTCATGACCCTCCTCCTGTTGATTACAAGCCCAGACACCAGTTCAGCACTGCCACTGCCTCACCTGAATCAGATGTAAAAGGGAAATAGAGCTGGGTGCCGTGAGCAGACTGATGATATCTCACTCCAAGCTCCTGGGTGGCCTCACTCAATATCTTCATGGAGATATGGAAGAGCATGGATACTCAATAGCACCAGGGCCACAGGCCAAGCAGGAAGTCCCCAGCACCACCTCCTGACACTGGCCTTCCAAGTAGGAGTGGAACCACCACCACATGGAACCACCCCCCAACCCCCATCTCAGAAAGCCTCTCCAGAAGACCACCTAGACTTGTCTAGGAGAATTAGCAGGGTCACACTACACCTGTGTCTCTTCAGGGTGCCAAGGCAGTTTCTATGCCAAACCAGCCCTGAAACTAGATTGAAACGTGTCTCGAAAACTCAGGCCTGGGGGCCAAATCTGGCTCTCTTGGGGACCCCCACAGGGCACCACCCCTTCCCCCCAATCACCAATCGTTTGGTGATTTCCTGGCTTTTGTGCAGTTTTTTCCCCTTCCAAAGGTTGAAATGCCCCTCCCAAGGCTTAGTTACTGGCAACAAGAGATTTTTAAAAAATATTTTGAGCCTCTTTTGCCTTAGACCCTGCCCACCACTGGAATGCAGCCCCTGAAAATACAGATAAAAACAGAGTTTCAATTAAAACATTAAAAAAAACACAAATAAATTAAAAGCACAATTAAAAACACAACAATAAAAAATGGACAGCACCCAGACAGTTAAAAACTCCCTTCAGCAACAAGTCAGCTTCCATGCCAGAGACCTGCCCCAATCAAAACACATTTGCCTGCCCACGGAAGGACAACAAAGAGAGGAGGACCAACCTACCCTCCCTCGGCAGGGGGTTCCAGAGTCTGGCAGCAGCCACTGAGGAGGCCCATCATCCCCACCTAAGGTGCCTCTGATAGTGCTGGGATAGAGAGAACAAGTCAACCCCTGTAGTCAATCATTTGCTGTGGTGAGGGGTGATCTATGGACAAAGCAGATTTTTGCCCTCCGATTACACCCCCTCCCCTCGTTAAAGAGATTGTTGTGGAGGGAGGGGAGAGTGTTTCCCTCATCCGGTGAACTGCAATTGCCGTTCTCCACTCCTTGAAGCAACAGGGGAGTAACACTCCTTTCCAACAGGCCTTATCCCCATGGCCTTATCCCCTCCAATGAGCATTTGCTGAACAATGTGAAGTGACAAATGAAATCCACGAGGGGTGATATTGTTCTCATGGATCTGTGGATTAGGGAGAAGGTGACTAGAGTCAAGGTGCTGGATTCAAAGGCAGCCTTCATATGTTCATGGGGGGAAAAGGACAGAGAACTGTTCAGAGAGAGAGAGAGAGAGAGAGAGCTGTGGCGGGGGTGGCAAATTCTGAAATAGTAGGAGGGCTGGAATGTGAACTCCCCTCCTTTGAAAGAGGATGCTTCATTTGGAATCAGGTTCAGTCTCCTTTGAGTTTTGGTCTGATTTGAAATGGGGGTTGGAAGGATCCCCTGCCCCTGCTATCAGTTAGCTCCCCCTTCCCAAACAACCCCACTCACCATTGTGCATGGGGAGAAGTTAACTGATTGCCAGAAGGGGTTTACTATGGTCAGGAGAAGTGCTGTGGAGCTGGACATCAGAGAATCATAGAGTTGGAAGGGACCTCAAAGGTCATCTAGCCCAACCCCCGCCAATACAGAAAGCCCACTGCTACAGCATCCCTGATTGGATGGCCACCCAGCCTCTGCTTAAAAACCTCTGAGCATGGTCAGAGGCATAATTAACCCATACATTTGTAGGGTCTGTTTCCTGTCTCGAGTTGAATCAAGAGGCAGAGAAAATCACAATCCCATGCTGCCTGTGGCAGCAAATGATGCTCTTGGGCATGCTTCGGGGCATAATTTTCAGCTATGAACAGGCCCCAAAAGGCCTCTCCTATCTATGTGAGCCTCCCTGCTATCAGTTACTGCAACGACACAGTCTCTTACACTTTAGGACCAGGCGCATAAACCCTTCTCACGCTAAGCATCAACACTTAAAAACCTGAGGGGAGGGTCAAATGAAACCTTTCCCCTACTAATGAGGGAAAAGATTAATACTGGTTATTAAGGATCTACCGGTACTTTTAAATTTATGATGCTGTGGGTACAAAGGTGTGTGTGTAGATTTAAAAGTAAAGCAGGTTAATAACGCCAAGCTGACATGTAGGATTTGGGTAGCAAACAAAATAAAAATAAGTTTATTTTAATTATCAAAATCTTAGTTCCAGAAAATAAACCTGCCTACACCAAACACTTTGGAACTAACCTAACTCCCCAACTCCCAACTCTCCCCACACTCCAAACACTCTCCCATAACACACTAACTCTCCACACCAACTCACACTCAACAACCCCAACCACCTAAACTAAAACTGACATCACTCAAACACTCCTTATATACTCCTCCCCCCACCCTTTCCAAGACATCATAAACCACACCCACTCAGTTCAACATTCTAGACACATTAAACATACTAATGCAGACATACACCAGGGAACTGAATTGTGGGGTTACGCCACAGAAGCCCTTTCAGAGTGGATTTTTTTGTTTGCTTGGGAAGGAGGGATACTGCTTTAGAAGGATGACCATGATTCACCTTTTGGGGGGTGGGGTAGGGGGGCTGACTGCTCCTGCGGAGAGCTCAAGAAGACCCTTGAGTCTGAGCATTCATCAGGAACACTAGAAAAATCCAAATTGTTTCCTGACATGAGCCAGGTGTATGTGTATGTGTGTGTGTGTTGCACATCAGTTCTATCCAGTAATTGTTCATCCTTCATCCTGGAGAAGTATAAGGTAGCATGTTGCTACCTTATCTATTTTATCATAATTACAGAACATTATTTTAAAAAGTTATTTTGACTGACTAGTGGAACTTGCTGGATCAGGGTTAATGTGTCTCAATTATCAGTAATACAATCAAGTTTAAAAAAAAACCAATTTCATTTTTATCACATTTCACAGTTTCATCTTCCTCCCACCTTTCATCCCAGAGTTCTCTGAATAGTGTCCATTCCATCATTAAATTCCAGATAAATATTTCTATGTTTTCCAGTATTTCTGGGAGCTGTGCACAACTTCACAGACAACAGTCTGTAACCCAAGTGGGTCAATATAGACAAGGAAGTTCTGTTAGAAAAATGAGGTCCCTAAATTGCTTTTCCAGGTAAATCCATTTTATTGTCTTCCAGCGATCACCCACTTGTCTTCATTTTACTGTGGGGCAAAGCAAGTATGGCAGGAATTTGAAGGCAACAGTGCATAGCATTGCGTTCTGGTTACTCAAACCAAGGTCAAGGTTTAGACTGAGGCGCTTTCCTTCCAAGTGACAGCTACTGCCCTCATCTCAACCTGCTATATTTGTGGTGCTTCATGGATTACTTGCAATCCCCCAGAGACCAGAAAGACTTTTACCTCCTATAGATTCAAAACCATTTCAACAGCTGTAACTATTTCATTTTTAATTTACTTGATACAGCCTTGTCTCTGCTTAATCCATCAAGACAATTCTGTGAGTTCCTGGACCATAAATTGAGAGGGAGGAGGAGGTGGTGGTGGTGATGGTGGTGGGAAGGTATCATTAATGCATACAAAGGCTTTGAGAAATTGTACCTAAATTGTATCCAAATGTATTGGGAATGCCCTGAGCTCTCTTGCAGATGGAAGATGGCTTTGCTGTGCAATCAATGTAATGCAATAAGGAATATTCTCTGCCTTCGACCATAGTACAAGCCAGCCGCTAGACTTGCCACCAAGTTTGCAAATGAACAAACAAACAAACACAATTTAAAAATAGTATTCAGGTTGAATATTGTGGTTCTATTACTTCCAGTTCCAAATCCTGCTCTGTAAATTCTGGAAGCGATGCTAAAATCCAACATGCTACTCAGGAATCCAACACATGTTCATCCTGGACTTGGACATTTCCCTCACTCTCTGTAATAGATATGTACATTATAATTAGATATATTACAGGAATAAAACCAGAGAGAGTGAACATAATACACTTCAGGTGCAATCCTGTGCACATTTAGACAGAAAAAGTCCTACAAGTCCCAGCATTTCCCAGCCAGCATGGCTAACTGGGGAATGCTGGGAGTTGTAGGTCTTTTTTCTGTCTAAGCATGCATAGGATTGTGCGCTTAGATTGGAATCCTATATTCACTTACCTAGGAGTAAGCCTCATTGAACTTAATGGGGCTTACATCTGAGTAGATGTATAGGGTTGCACTGTTAGTTGGCTTAAATGCAGAAATCCTGGTATCAAGCTGCTTTACTTCATTTCCAGAATAACTTAATCCACAATTGCTGGAAAAAAATAAGTCCAGTAAGGATGAAATGCTGACTAGCGAGGAGCACTGATTGGGTTAAATGAGAGCATACAAGAGAGGTGAGAATACCAGTTAGAGTAGTAGTAAGTACTAACCAGCAGGACAAGTCTCAGAAGAAAGCAGGACCCAATCACTCAGCAGCTTCCTCCCCAAGCCCTGCCTCTGGCAGGGAAATGCTCTTATCTCCAATCAGCAGCTGATCAGAGATAAGAGCTTTTCCCTGCTGGGAAAGGGTGTGTGGCCTGGGGAAGAAATTGGTGGGCCAGATGGGGATGCCCTGTGGGTTGGAGGTTTCCCATCCTTGGGCTAGAGCATATGGTTCATTTGCAATGTACAGAGCCTTGATCTAATTCCAGTGTAGACAGGACCGGTGCAGGGCAGTTTGGCACCCCAGGCGAAAAAATATTTAGCACCCCCCCCCTCTCCAAAGCAGCAAAAAAACAACAACCCTGCGCCGCCCCCACCAACCTACCTCCCCCCCCGCCCTGGCGGCGGCGGCGGCTGCTGCTGCCGCCTCCTCCTCCTCCTCCTCCTCCTCCTGAAGTGACGCGACGCGACTGCGATGCGACGGGACCCCCGCGCTGTTTTTTGCCGGGGAAACCATGGCAACAGGGCTGTTTAAGCCCTGTTGCCCTGGTTCCTCCAGCCAAAACAACGCGGGCGGGGCTCCGGAAGCGACGTGACGCGGAGAAGGTAGGTGACGGGGGGGTTGGGGGGGTGGCGATGGCGCGGGGAGGCACAGCGGCAGCGAGCGGGCGGGTGGGGGGAGGCGCAGCGACGGGCGAGCGAGCGAGCGAGCGGGCGGGCGGGCGGGCAAGGGGAGGCGCGGCGCGGCGGCGGCGGGCGGGAGGGTGGGGAGGCGGAGGCCTGGCGGGGGCGGCGCAGCGGCGGCGAAGAGGAGCGCAGCGTTTCCGTGCCCTCTTCAGCCGCGCGCCCTAGGCAACCGCCTAGTTTGCCTAGCGGTAGCGCCGGCCCTGAGTGTAGATATACTGTTGGTATTTCAGCTCTAAACTTTGAATGACTTCCATAAGGAATCTATGGTCACTCAAGAGAGTGATCTTTGATCACTATGTCAGATACTGTATGAGTGTTATAAGTGAGTAAAGGAATATATTGGTATATATGATCATGTTTTAGTCAGAACAGGGGGTTATGTGACATCAACATCTGAAATATAGATTTCATAGATTATAGAGTTGGAAGGAGCCTACAAGGCTATCGAGTCCAACCCCCTGCTCAATGCAGGAAATAGAGGAGGGGTCTCCCATCCAAGTAATAACCAGGCCTGACCCTGCTTAGCTTTCCACGCTCAGACAAGCTATCTTTATCTATTGTGCTGACAGTCAGTAAAAATCTGAGGAAGCCTTCTCATACTATCTTTTCGGAAATATTTCCCAGTTGTTGTCCTTTAAGGAAATAACATTTCCTTTTGGTACCACTTTCCACCCATTGCTACTAAGTCTCTTTGAATGAGCTGTATTACTTTCATTGCTAGGTTGTAGGCAGGACTGTTCTAAATCAATCTGTTGACATCACCCTAATTTCCAATTAGCCATGAGTGGGCAACAGAGTTTGATTATAGGAAAGACCTCAGGCGATGGTCTGGTGTTTTGAAAGTCTATTTTTGCACATATCATCATTTGACAAGCAGAGCAGGCAAAACAAAGAAAAAAATCATTGGAATGAAAAGAACTGATGTAGCTAATGATGAGCAAATTCCCCCTAGCCTAGTCTGGAATAAACCTGATTAAAATGAATTACTCTGAATACTGTCCGTTGGACTTTCAAAAATAATTCATTTGAATTTGGCCCCTTTCAGAATCAGGCCCTTTCAAGCTCCCAGTAAGGACATTGGGAGCAAGATGGGCCCACCACCAAACCCTGATGCAAGCCTCCCCTGCCACTGCTCCTTCGTTACCAAAACACAATGCAACAGAACTTGTGTGGCAATAGTTGGCCTCAGGATTTAGGACACGCACAGCAAAATGGACACGCACAGCAGGGTCCATTTTGATTGACCTATTTGTCATGAATGTGTCTAATTCTTTAAAAATAAAAAAGTTATCAAAGCAAATGACGTTGCCACATCTTAGGGTAGAGGATCCCATATATTAAATATGCAATTATGTGCAAAAATATTTTTCCACTATCCCGACCCGAACCTACCACATATCAACTTTATTAGATGACCTCATTCTACTATTAGGAGAGAGATCAAGATCTAGCCACCCTTTCCATCCCATTCATAATTGTATAAAACCTCTATCATTTTAATGTTGGTTCCAACGTTGGATATTCTGATATCGATAGGCAAGTCCTCCACTATCCATAGCCACACATTGAGAGTTGCCATAATGCTATGCAGCATCACGAGCCTCATGTTGTATTTCCTGCTCATGATCAAATGAAACATTTCACACAAATTCTTAGTAGTCTTTTTTGCATAAGCAGAAAGATGCGTTGAAATGGGGAGATTTAGAGTGAAGATTGAGAGAGAGAAGCTTAATCTGTTCCTTGGCTGCTGCTCCTCTGCACAACTTGCTCCCCAGCTGCTTCCCCCTGAGTTGCAAATTCATGTGTTTGCCCTCAAACACACTGTGGCATGCCAGCCCGAGGTGCCCCCCACGCCCAGTTGCACCTGTTAGGTCCCTCATATCGCAATGAACGATCCTCTCCACCCATAATCCCTAGGAAATAAACTGCCAAATCCATCTCATGTTATGAGACAGATAGAAATAATGGTGGGGCTGGCTGTGGGAACCTGGAGTGTTAAGGGGGCAGGAGGATCCTAGGCAGCAAGAGAGAGGATTTCTTCTTCCCTCCAATACATTCCACTGCAGGAGAGAGGGAGAAAAAAGGTGATTTGGAGTAGAGGAACAGCAGATGTGAAAAGAGTTTACCAACAGGGAGGCTGGCTGGTGACTCCTATGTCAGTGGGGCTCCTTATCCATTGCAGGTTTTATTATGAGCTTTATAGGGGCTATCCATGGTGCTCCATGGTGGTGAACCTATTTTGGGGATGGAGTACAGAACCATGGATACCTCCTATAAAACTCAGAATAAATGCTGCAATGGATAAGGAGCCCCACTGAAATAGGAGTCACCAGCCTCCACTGCAAATGCAAACCCCTCTACTTCTCTGCTCCAAATTTCCGTCCCAAAGTAGCTTTTCTCTCTATATATAAAAATGTGTCAAAGTTTCATGAAATACATTAGCATATGTAACATTAAGTTAAGCACTAAGAAGAGTTCTTCCACTATAGTGTTTGAATACTAATATGATTATCTGTGGTTTGCTGCTTGGAGAGCTGGCTAACAAGCCATTTTCTTCCAGACACTCCATCATTTTTGTGCAGGGGGGGGTGTAACTTCCATTGAGTCAAGGGACACTTTTGCTGTTGGTCAACAAGCAGCAGCCACACATCCCAAAGGGGGTGGGGCCATGGCGGAAAAGGGGTGGGGCCAGAGCAAAAATGGGGCACGTCATGGATTTATTTTCTCAATTTCCAGTTTATTCACCTTTTATTCACCTGTAGTTTCTCTCTTCCCTTTTATTTCATTAATTTCGGTTTCAGGATAGCATGTTAACATAACTGACCAATAGGTTTGGTATCTGGGTTTCTGGAATGGCAAAGTAATGATCATACTGTATGCCAGTGCATATTAGATATTTTTCACATTTGAATGCAGTTCTAGTAGAAGAAACAGGGAAATCTCCCAATTCACTTTCATATCACTCATCACATTTTCCCCATTCAAAACACCAAGGCTGCAAACCTGCAGCTGGCTAGAGGCTGGCTCAGGGGCCTTTGGCATGTGTGTAAGTGCTCTGCCAGTGGAACGGCACCTTTGCCTCTGGAAGAGCCTCCAGCACACCCATGGAAAGCTCCATAGGTGTACATGTACCACTGCGGATGTTCCACCAGCAGGTGAAAGGGGTGTGTCAGGGGCAGCCTTGGATCTGCAGGATCCAAAGCCCACTCAATTTCCCAAACATCCCCCCCTCCCACTGCAAAGGACCAAGAACTATGCCAGCCCTGGACCTGGTGTAGTTAACTTCCCCACACCTGCAATTAGTGTGGATGGAAGGGAAACGATGGGGGGGGGGGATTATGCAGGGAACAAAAAAAAAAGGCCATGCCCCCATCTCCCGCTGTGACTGCATAGAGCCAGCAGGGCATAGGAAATGGCATTTGCCCTGCCATGCATTAATGGCACCCCACCTCCATAGGATTTCTCTGCCCACTCATTTACAACTTTCCCTCTATATTCGCAAACTGTGGACGTCTATACATTAATGACCAAAAAAGAACAAGAAAAAGTAGACAGCTGAAATAAGGAGAAACTGACAAAAAATATCTGTGCTATGAAGGAAGGAGTAGAGGACAATCAACCAGGCGCTATTTCAGGGAAGATGTCCAGATCTCAAAACATGATTTTGGTGAAAAGATTTCTCCTGAAAATGAAGTCACACATCTTCTGTTAAACTGTTTCCATAATACGACAGTCACATTAAGTTCGTGTTAATGCAGTAAATAAATATACACACAAACACAGAATTAGGCTATTTATTGGTCTATAAACCTTTGCTGGCTATTCGTGTGCTTATACGTCATAAAAACTGGCATATTGAGTCTACTTTGCTCTCCTCCCCAGACTGAGAGGCTTTTCCGTCTGCAGTCAACATCTGTGGAGACTGGGGGTTAGTTACTCCATCTTAGGCCATGTTATTATATTTCCACCATTAGTTTCCCTAAAGGTGTTTGGTGCCAACGGAGACAAAATATTTGGTTGTGTTTTCTTTAATCCATCTGCAAGAACAGGCCTGCTTCAAGAGCACAAGACTATAGAAAGCAGTGTTATGTTTACAAATGGGTTGGATTCAAGGTACTTGGCTTTTTAATGAATAATTAAAGTACTGTAGAACTAGAACCATACCATCTGAATCACAGTTTGGTTGGATGATTCATTTTTTTGGTATGTGTTCCTACATATGTAGGAGAATTGTGGATTTATACCACAATGACATCTATCTGTGCCATATAAGCAGCAAAATAAAATAAAATAATGGAATGCCCAGCTATATAGTTCTAGGTCTAGCTATTCAACCATACCCCTTATTATAGTAATGTTCTAGATTTCTTCCCAGCTCTATGGATAAATGGAATTTCATTGCATTCTCTTTATATAACCTTAAGGTAGAGATGGTAAGCAGCTGGAAAACTACCAGTGTAGGTAGTTGTGGGGTTCCTGTCCTCTTGTTTTCAGCTGCCCTCTGCAGCTGCCTGCCCACTTGCCCGGTCAGTGTGCCAGAGTCTCACAGATATACACAATGGTCATATCAGAGAGATGAAGGGAATTGTATACCTCATCGGTGCAGGTGGAGCCTGAAGGTAGAGAAGTAGCTCTTCCCAGTGCCCTGGTCAATGAGCCAGGAGAATAATAATAAGAAAAAAGACTTCATGAAGTGTATGAGCTTTTCTACATGAGCCTGCTAATTGGCTGTTAATTGTCTGTATCTGCTTTCAGTTTCATTGCAGAATTGAGATCCGAGCACTACACGAAGAGCATTTCCTTTTCTGCTTTTCAGCTACATAACCTCTAGGCGATGATGTGGTATAGCAGCATCGTGCAAATACACAAGAGGAAATGGAACTTTCTTTTGCTCTCACAATTAAATGTGGCATTTTCCCTGCTCTAAAAAAACTTGCTGAATGTACTGATTAGACACAGAAGCGAAACTGGAGGGTCACAGCATTGTCTAGAGAACCCATAAACAACCGTGAGTAGGGAATGGTGAGTGCACAATAAATGCCTCGTATAGAAAAGTCCCACATCAGCAATGCAGGAACAGCTTAGAAGCCCTTAGTGTTTGTCTTCTGTTTCCTTCCCCTCTCCCCCACTTGATAAGTTTGAGAAAGTGTGGAAAAGGAGGGAGAATGGAAACTGGTGGATACGAATGGCACCAAGCCATTATGAGCCAAGGTGAAATTCAGAGGGGAGTTGGGCTTGGTTATAAAGGTTGGGGGATTTCCAAGCTGGGGGATTTTTTCCCTGACCTCCCCTGTCCAATTTCTGATTTCCCCCCTCTCCAACAGGTGATTTCCCCCCCCTTTTGGCTCTTTGCCACTAAGCTATGAGCCCTGTTACATAAACTTACCCCTCCCCTCAAGGAAAACAGCTAATCTGGGTTGGGGTTGCTGTGGCCATTACGAGCCCAGGTGTGGAGTGGATTTCAAAGATCATAGAGTTGGAAGGAGCCTACACAAGGCTATCAAGTCCAACCTGCTGCTCAATGTAGGAAACTAGAGGAGGGGTCTCCCATCCAAGTAATAACCAGGCCTGACCCTGCTTAGCTTTCCACGCTCAGACAAGCTGACCCAGCATAAGCCACGGGCCTGTATGGAGATAGTATGCATACTGTTCTTGCTCTGTCTCCTGCCCAGCTCATTCTGCCTCATCTTGGGAGTTTATCCACTATCCCTTTCCTCAGCTTTCAGCAATTACCACCTCATCCCCTTGCTGCTTCCCTCCTTAGCATATAATTGTCTCTGAACCTCAAGATTGGTGTCTTACCTACTACCATTGCCAGTTCTTCTGCTGGATCTGGAGTAGCAAGGTCTGTGCTAGCATAGCAGTAGTAGTTAGATCTGGGGCATGCTGGGAGTTGTAGGCCAAAAACATCTGGGGACCCAAGGTTGGAGAACACTGAGTTAGATGGTTGGACTAGGATTGCAGAGATCCAGGTTCAAATCTCCACTCAGTCATGAAGCTCACTTGTCATGGCCAGTCACTATCTCTCAGCCTAAACTACCTCACAAGATTGATGTAAGGGGAAATGGGGGTGGGGTGTGGAGGGGGGGAGAATGCTACCCTGAGCTCCTTGGAAGCAGGACAGGGTGAAAGCAGAATAAATTAGCAATTACCAAGCAAACAAATACAGCAAATGAAAAAGTACAGTAATTAACAAATACTTTTATTCATGCAGAAGTGAAGTTAGGTTTTACAAACTGTCGTTTCTCTTAAATTGATGATGATGATGTATTTATTCCCAGAATAATTATGCTAGTGTTCAGGAGGAGGATAGGACTATTACAATAAGGTGGTAAATTGCTTGGACCACCATTTGCTTGGGGGTCAGAAATCCTAGATGACTTTGATCTCCAGTATCAAAGTAATAGATATGATGTTATGGGAGATAGAAGGAGATTTTTGCTTTCGTTATTCTTTTACTTTCTCTCTATCTTTTTTTTTTAAAGTCATCTTTCTACTGTTATTGTTCTTAGGGATATTTAAATGGTCATTCACTCCGAAAGCACCGGTAAAGGCTTTTCAGTAGCCTTATTATACTATGGCTCTGAAAAGCGATATTGTTGCTAAATCCACCATTGAGTTCCCTCTTCAGAGCAAAAGTTTCTATTCTTTTATTGGAAGGGTGTTGTTTTTTTTTAAAAAATGTGTGTGTGGGTTTGGAGGCAGGGTTGTTTGTACTAATGTGAGCTGCTAGATTTCTATTTCACTCTTACTCTTACTGAAACAAAAACAGCTGGAGAATAATGGAAGATGTATAAGGGAAAGAAGGGAAGGGGTTAGCCACACAACAGGTGCACCCAAAATGGCCACCACTTTCCCACACATATCAGTCAGTCTCCAGTGGCCTCAGAAGGCCTGTGAATTCAATGGCCTTTGAGATCAAATGTCTGCCAGGTAGAAGTGGAATAAGGGAAAAGAACAGTGGGAGAGCACGGAATGAGAGGAACAGGCTTGATTGTGCTTTTACAGCATGATCATTAGCATCACTATAGCGGTATCTTGCAACATAATCCATGTTCTTTCATTGTAATGGATGGTCACACACTGATGTTTTCTGCAGACAGGGAAAGAATTGCTGTTGTAACTCCTTTTCTGTAGTCGCAGATCAGGGGCGCTCCTATCTTCAGGTGGAACTGAAAATTGCCTGGCAACTGCAGAGATGGGACTGTGGCAATATTCTTTTATATTAGACTTGGCTCAAGTGTGAGCAAAAGGAACACCCTATCGCATCACCCTCCTCGTCCACATCCACACACACCCTTTTCTTGTGGAATGTCCAAAGCATTCTTGGGATGATGTGGATGGAATGAGAAGAATTTTACACTAGTGGGGGCGAAAGTGTAGAGAGAAGAAGCAGATACTTTCAAGGTCCAGGTATTTACAAGGGGCTTGAAATGTGATTATTATTATTTTTAAACCAAAAAAACAAAAGCTAAAATGTGAGAATCTCAGAATTTCCAGATGGGTTCAGCTCAAATTTTTAATTGTGCTGAAGACTAGTAGTGAACTGGGGGAAAAATGTTTTTCAACTTTTATTTTTTATTCATAATAAAACAAACAAACAAACACAAACACAATAATGGACTTCCAATCTTCTCCACAGCTTAATCAACCACAGTTAATCTTAAAATCTTTTCTGTTAACAAAAAATCACTTCCAGTTATGGCAAAAAAGAACCCTAAAAGGAACAAACACCAGAGGTCTCCACTCTCCCCCAATAAACATCAACTATTTAATCTATTAAATTCAACATTTATGGATACTCCAAAAAAGAAAACCTATAGTTTCATTAAATATTGTTTTCAATTCCAAAATACAGTATATTAAGAATCCCAAAAGTAAAAAGTAACTATAAACTAATTAGCAAATGACCACATACCAAAAGCATTTTGTATTTCCACCGCTCCCGCACTCTCTAGTACCTAACCATCGAATCAACACATTTGTATTATTACAATTACTCATTATTCCTTTCTATCTAAACAGAAATTCCTTCACTTTTAATCTCCAAGATATATTTTTTTAAAGGAAAGAAAAGAAAGATAAGTCTAAAAAATTAAGAAATAAGTGACGTCTGACAGAACAGCAGAAGCACATAAGCCATCATGCTACTTATAGAACAAAAAAAACAAAAGACCTTCCCCTTTAATACTTCAAAGCCTCCACAAAACAACACCCCCAACAACAACAACAAATTATTATTATTATTTTTAAATAAATGTTTCCAAACAAACCAAATATAATTATACCTTACTTATAATAATTTCTCTTACATCACCATTAATATTTAAAATTCAAATAAGTCATATAAGCAATCCCTTTACCTTTGCCATTAATATTTAAAATCAAAAAATTATTTATATTCCAACTAGACATATATTTCAGTATACATCAACCCTTTATCTTTTGCCAATAAAAGACCGTGAAGATAGTCCCTTTCATTGCTTTCCTCTGTCAAAGGGATATTCATTAAGTTCCAGGTTTTGAACCAAGAATGAAATCAGCTTGTTCTGTTGTTTTGTGGTCTCCTGCATACCGATCTCCGGCTCCGCCATCTTAGATTTTAAAAAGTGCGTCACATCTTCCTGAACTGTCTTCTCATGCCACTTCGACCCAATTAAAACTTCAAAGTCTCTGTGAATTTCTGGTAAGTTTCCCAAGTCCTTATTTACTTCTTCTGTCTTCTCCTCTGCCGGTCCTGTAAAGAAATCCGTCTTACGTTGTTCTTCTGATTGATCCACTTTCAGATTTACGTTCCAAGCCTGGATCCTTACTTCCAATCTGTTTAGAATTTCTCTCTCCATTTCGTTCCACAGGTTTAAAAATGCTGCAACTGCAAACATCTTGCCTTGCGTATAGATATTTCCAAGACGCTTCCAAACATATAAGATTTATAGACCTCCTTTCAGGTTTCCTCTCTTATCTTTTTCGCCTCCCAGATAAACATAGTCTACTTACAGTTAATTATAAATCCCACTCTGCTGCCGAAAGATTCCAATTAGCCACTCCAGATGTACTCCTTTATTTTGGAAGCGAACATGCAAACTTCTGATGATCGGTAAAACCGGTCTCTGGAAAACAGCGCCGTTTTCCCCCACCTCAGATCACCATCGCATTTATCCGTCATACGACACACAAAAAGCGATTTATGACCCTATGAGATAATTTGGGGGTAACCTCAGATCTTCGCTTCTCTAATGAGAAGTAGATCCCCCAGCCTGAGACATTCTCTGGCCAGGAAACGCTGTGCCAGCTCCCCACAGAATTTCTGTGCGGCTTTCAAAGCTCCATGTTCACCCGGAAGACCCGGATCTAAATCCCCCTGGAGGGGCCTTCAGAAAGATGGTGTAAACTAAGGAACTGGTGCAGGGATGAAGGGTTATCCCAATCCACAAGGAGGCAATTTAAGTCATGGAATCGGTGCAGGGCTAACACCCCCTCCCTGAAGCCTCCCCCCCCCGAGTAGTGCTTCTCAAAGGAGAAGGATTACATTCTCAAAGAAGAGACTTACATTGGGAGTTCCAGTCATACATCTCCAATGTAAGACTGGAGTATCAGCATCAGTATTTCCAATATCAGAGGCAATGTGCCTATGTACACCAGTTGCTGGGGAACATGGGCGAGAGGGTACTGTTGCCCTCATGTCCTGCTTGTGGGTTTCCCGTGGGCAGCTGGTTGGCCACTGTGTGAACAGAATGCTGGACTAGATGGTCCCTTGGTCTGATCCAGCAGAGCTCTTTTCATGTTCTTATGTTTTTATGTCCCGTAATTTGAGTTCAATCCTAGAATCTGTGTTCAGTGCCAAAGGTCCAACCTTGGTCCCATGAGATAATAATAAAGAAAGCATCCCTGAGCATAGGCTGGGGGCTTTTCCCTTGTCGCTGAGTAACCATAACAGGAAGACTCTTTCTAGATTGGAGGTTAGAATTTCAGGCAGACTTGAGGCTTTTCATGCCTACTTGTAGAAATGAAGCATGGGCAAGAAATGAAGCAGGGGGTAGTGGTAAATTTTGAAGAGCAGGTGCTCATCATGACAGTCTCCATAGCCACCCGCCCCCAGTAGAGTCCAAAACTGCAGAGAGTTGTGTTGACTCATATCAACAGTTCTAGCAGCTTTCATATCCACCCAGGTCTTTTGTAAAGCTAATGAGTCTTAACTGCACTCTCAAGAACAAGCCACCCCCAAATTCTTTGCATTACAACAGGGATGGCTCACAATAATATATTGTTGCTGGGGGAAAATTATTTTACCCCCTCTTACCGTGAGCATTGCAGCTCAGCTCAGAGGGAACAGGGAAGCCTGAGGGCATGGCAGATGATGTCATGGCCACTGCTAATCAAAAGGCCCCAGTACTTCAATCCTAGGAGCCCTGGCTCCACTATACCACTGAGACATATTACAATAGCCAAAAAATCAACCTCCAACCCAGGAACAACAGTATAGCTCTCAGGGCTAACCCAAGGTGTTGTCTGAGCCGAAGGACAAGATGATGACACTCCCTCCCATGCCATGTACAAAAGCTGACTGTTGAATGTTTCTTTGACACTGGCAATGGGACAGCACCTTCCACCCCACCTGAAGGCAGCAGGCTAGTTTATGGGGTACAGGGCATGCTGCTTGGTCCACAGCTCTCTCCTCCTCCAACACCTTGGTGCCATCTCCCAGTATCTGTCACCTGAGGCAACAGCCTTATTTTACCTAATGGTAGGGCTGGCCCTGAATACAAGATGGGTTCCCTGCTTGTTAACAAATCTGGATACTGTTCATAGAGAGGATGTTGAGGCGGGTGATAGTCCATTGGTCTGTTCCACCATGGTAATGGTTTTTGATAGATGATGAGCCGGTGTGGTGGTTAGGGCCCCAGTTCTAAGACCAACCTTGCTGATGCCCCCGCTCAGTGCTGAAGAAGTCACCATTCCATATCACAGAGCTGGCAGCTACATGTTTCAAAGCTCATGTATCCCCGTTTGAACAATCATATAAGAGGAAAGGCTTTCCTTTAAAATATTAAACTAGCTGTTCACACTTGATGCTGGGACATCCTCTTTCAGCATTTAATTACTCTTTTAAAAAAATGTTTGACACAAATACATATCATTTCTTTAAACTACTGTGTAGCTGAAAGAAAGTTTTCTAAGCGGTTTCCTTCTGGGAGTAAACTGTCATTTTTTAAAAAAACAAACAAACCATGTTAACTTTTACAAGTTTCAAGCGAATGGAAAAATGAATTTTATTATTTTATTATGCATACACACGCGCGCACACACACACACACACACGCACACACACTTTGCTCTGAATGTTTTATGACTGCAAAAACAGATTTTGTGGTTTTAACTGTTAAGACTCGATGCAGAAGGCTATGGAACCTTTTATGTAACCTGATGGCCTGAATAATTATCCAAATATTTTGCTTTCCACCCTTTCTAAGCCTTTGCATAAGAAAAAAAGTGCATGCAACCTTTTGACCACAAAATAACAATAATAAAAAGCCCCCTTCACAAAGCCTACTCTCATTACTACAGTAGGTACTGTAATAGGGAAGGCCAGTAGCAAATCCATGCAGGATGTCAAGGAGGACCCTTATCAGCACAGGAAGAAAGATCTGGAGTGGGGGTAGGGGACGTCTGAACAAATGGTAATATTACCAACTGGGAAGGTGAAAGCCACTAGCAGTGGATATAAAGCAGTTACTGAAGTCAGTGGTCTCCATGTATCTGGTTCTCTAGGGCTGGCCCAAGGCATTTGGGTGACTGAGACAGAAAATGCAAATGGCATCCCCTTTCCATTGTTTAGCATGGAACACAGTGCTCTGGAAAATTCTCTGGCACATGTTGCAATGAAATGGAAGTCCTCTTGAAGAGCTCCTCTGTGTTTCCATGGGGCCTGCACATGAGATCTTCCTGGCGGCTTGTAGCCTATGGGTCAGATCTGCCCATCTCTCATTCTGCGGCTTTAATGGCACCCAAGGGGTCAGGAAAAGGACTGATAAGAGCAGGAGACTGCCCTTGCCATTTCCAAAGGAATCCCAGTCTACAGTGACCATTTGTGATCCTGCCCAGCAGCCCCAATCTCCTGGAACGCCAGCCGTGTTGAGGGCTTGGCCATGGTCTCAGACCCCAGGAAAGCAGAACAGCACCAAGAAAACTGGGATCAGGCACAAAGCCTGTCTCTGCTTTGAAGACATTGGAGCAGCTGAAAGGAATGGGCAGGATTAATCCCGCATAACATTTTAAAATTGTTTAAAATTTTGTTTTAAACCATGCTGTACATTGATGCACACAGTGAAAGGCAATGAAACATAGAAGGATCAGGATGACTGTTAGGAACAAGAGAAAACAGAGAGGCTATTGATTTCTTGGTGCCAGGCCAGCAGTTTCTTCAGAGCATAACCTAGGAGGGTGAGATGGTCTCAGGACAAGACAGAAGGGAGAATCCCAATTAGATAACTAATTTGGCTTCTTGAGCATTTGTAGCCTTTGGCCATAGAGTCAGTTGGAGCAAGCACCGGTTCTCAAGTTGCCACGCTCTGCCAATTATTTTTTAATTGAGACTTTGGTAAGGCATGGAAACATCATGACTCCTATAACCCAAAGGGGCATTTCTAATGCAGTGGAGGGAGACGGTCCCCTTGTATCTGCTCTGTCTTCTGATTCTCCCATCAGGTAAACACAATGCCTTGAAAATGCCCCCAGGCAGCGGTCAGGGAGCCTTCCATAGAGGAGCTGGGATCCTGGGGACTTCAAAGGGAAGAAGTCAATGGGATGCTCTGTGCTCTTGCTCTCTATCGCCTGTGGTTTCACAGCTGGGCTCAGCCATGTGATTATCACTCATTTAGCCTGCTCATTAAAATCATGATAGTTAAAGGGCAAGAAGAGACTCCTGAAGCAGGATTAGAAGGAGGTTTATAACTTCTCCCTCTGTGGCAAGATCAGACCATTGAAGTGATGTACAAAAATGCAGTATAAGATCATAATTAAACATAGTATATTATTACTGTATACAGTAGATAATATCACCTTCCTGGCCAATGTCACTGGCCTGGCTTGTCTTTCACTAAGAAAACAGCCACATGAGTACGCCTCCATCTGGCAAACTTTTTGTGTGCAGTGGGTCCCCACACTTTTGTGGTGATTTAAACCAAGTCATTACAACTTCCTGAAAAAAAAACAGGCTTGCATTGGCATGACTGAAAAATAAATCACCCGAGGACACACTGATAGCCATATGGAGATATAGTTCCAAGTGGCGACTGAACTGCAAACTGCATGTGTGAGCTGGGCCTGTCTTTATGTTTAGCAGGAAATATGTGAAGAGGAAAAAATGGGAGTGTACCAAAAATGGGAAGGCACCAAAAAATGAGAGGGCACCAAATGCAAAGACATAGAGTGAAGACCACAAAGATGGTCTTTGGTGAAGATTCTGGCTTATTGGCCCAATGCTTTTTGAATCTGGTGACTTCTTTAGGGGCAACTGATTTATGCTCTTACAGAAAATTGCCAAATGGGCCAATAAACCATCCTCCGGGCACCTTTGAGCTTCCTTATTACGTTCTTGACAGGAAATAGGTATCATCATATGATGCGTATAGAAGAGCCCCATCTTTTAATTCCACATGAATTAACCCAGATTAATCACCATACAACCTCTGTAACAACAGTCAAAAACACCATTAGGAATCACCAATCCACATATAAAAATGAAAAAAAAGGGCAGGAAAAGTTTGCTGAGAGACAGAAACGAAACCCAACCATTTTGAGAAGGGTCGTTTCCAGCTGGGTAGGTCCTTTATTTAGGGTGCTTTAAGGTGAGGCCCTTATTGTGCAATCACCCTGCCTCATTCATGGAATTTTTGTGGGGTGTCCAGATGTTATTGTCTTCCATTTGTAACCCTCCCATATTTTCCCATTGCTTCTTCCATCTTTTTTCTTACCACAGAAAATCTTTTAAGGAGGGATAGATGGAATAGCTGCATAATATCTTTTGATGGGTAGTGCTACTCTGTCCGGAAGTACCCTTGGTCAGTGTGATGTGCATGATTACATAGCGGGTGATCATGTGAATAATTTCAGATACATCCAGATTGCAACTATAGCCATATGTAAGTTTTTCAATACTTTTGCTGCTTTGTGCTGACAAAAAGAGATCCCTTCAAAAGGTAATGTCCTTCAGCCCATCAGTGCCAGGCTGGGGGTGTAGGTGGCCATACCTGAAGCTAGACTTTCCAGCTCAGGGTCCCTGAGTACAGCAGGTAGAAGGCACTATTCTGTAGGCCAGGCAATAGAAAAAAGACAAACTCCTAGTATTATACCCGGCATGGCCAAACTAGAGTCATCATACTGCCTGCCAATTGGAAGGGCCGATATTGCACACCTCTGTTTTCCCCATACCTGAGTCTCTGAGGCCTGAACACACATAGTCCACTGTAGCTTGCTAGCTGGGCCCCCAGCCCCAGAACACGTGGCTCTTTGTTCAAGTCCCAGAGTTGACATAGCCAATGGTTCTTTCTAAGGGCCCGTGTGGTGTATGAGAGAGATAATATGATGTAGAGCAGGGCTCTCCAACCTTGGGTCCCCAGATGTTGCTGGCCTACAGCTCCCAGCATACCCAGCCAGCATGGCTAATGGCAAGGGATTCTGGGAGCTGTAGTCCAGCAACATCTGGGGACCCAAGGTTGGAGAGCCCTGATGTAGAGACTACAGTTTTGGATTTGGACTGTAGAGGCCTGGAGGCCTTGGTCAGCCATGAAACCTGCTGGGCGGCTTTGGGCCAGTCACTCTCCCAGTCTGAATCCTAAATGGTTTCAATTACCACTGTGGTATAATTAATTAATTTATGGCTCTGAAAGACTGCAATGACAGCATTATTCACTTACTTCATTGCAATCTACGTTGCTGACTAATGCTCATATCAACACCTCAGAAGCAAGCATCAGCCCCTCCAGCAGTCTGCACATTAGTTTGATTTCTCCAGAGACAACCTTTCCAGATCATTTGAACTAATTGAGGTAGTGGAGAAATTATTTTAATGCCAAAATACATTACCCCCGCCCCCTGCCCAAACTACCCTCTTGTTCATTTTGCAAGACAATAATATTTATAAAGCTTCTGACTGCTAAATTTTAAGGTAGCAATGCTGCGTCCTTTAATGTTACATGCTCTCTTTGTACCTGTGTTTGGAGAAATCATATTCTAAATGTCACCTTTCTGTCCTCCTTAAATGGCAGGCTCTACCTCCCGCGCAGCTATAAAGTCTGACCTAACTCTTTCCATATGGGGTTTATCCAATCCCTTCTCCCCTCAGACTCTTACTTGGGTTATTACTTACATATAACACCCCAACATTTGCTGAAACAACCGACAAAATGGAAACAAACATTTTATAAGGAACATGTTCTACTTTAATTACAGTTATTATCAAGAGCCAGAATTTACAACATCTTGTGGAAAATGATGGATGTAAAAGGCTGAGACCATACCAATGTGGTTTTGATCAGGCCCTTTTATAGCAAGATGGATTATTTTGCCTTTCTTTATTCTGCCCCACTGTAAAACTCACACCTGCACCACAGGTAGTCCCTAAGAAAGAGGAAAATCCTTGTTACTAGCTAGTTGTACACACATGGATGACCAGCCTCCTTTTATTCGGACTTGCTTTTGGCCTTAAGTGAGCAGAAACCATTGAGATGAAAATGTCTAACCACCATCTATATTTTCTAGTTGCACAGAAAAGTAGTTCATAAAAAACTCTTTTAGAATGAATCACTTTCTTGTTATTGTAAAAATATTAACACTGCAATCTATGCATGTCTGCTCAAAATTAAGTCCCACTGAGTTCATCGGAACTTATTCCCAGGTAAGTATGTACAGCAGGTGTTATTTGCAGTCCCCCACCCCACCCCCATGACTCCTACAGCTAAAATTACCACTTAATTTGCTGCTGTCATTGCTGAGGATACTTTAGGAATCAGCACTCAAAGGGCCTGCTTCTCAGAGGATGCTCTGGGAATCAACACTCAAGAGGGCCTGCTTCCAGGAGGACAATCCAGAAACTAGCACTCAGAGGGCCACCTGCTTCCAGAGAATGTGTGTGTGTGTGTGAAGAGTGTATGTATTTGCAAATGCACATGTATGTGCAGCCCCTGGTCCCCAAAGTGATACTGCATGTGGCCCAGAGACTCTAAATCATTTGATTTCATTTTCATATGAAAAGGTTTGTTTTTTCCTCAGCACTATGTCTGGGATTCTGCAAGGGAAGCTACTGGGAATTGTTTCATATCCACTATGTTTATATGCAACCTTGCATATCTACTATTTGATGATTTTATGGGATATTCCACCCTGTAACATTTTAGAAAAATTGAATAAATAAACATTTGTATAGAAAAAGGAAAGACTGTGAGACAGAATGTTTTAGCAAATCAGAAAACCAGGACTGAATAGTCATTCTAGTTTCATGGCCAGTGATGCAAGACAGCCCTCAGACATACACAATAGAATGACAGGCTCACAGTGGGTGCCATTTTATTGAATGTTTTCATCTGAAGTCTTCCAGCCATTTCGGTGTCTGAATTTTTTTTATTTTTTTTTTAGAGGGGATTTCTTTCAAAATGTATGTATTCCTCGATTTTATATACAAACAGAAGGAGACTATCATGGATGCCTGTCATCTCTACTTTGTTCATGCTTGATATCTCAGGCAGTCATTCTCCTTTTATGTCCTTTGGCAAAGTCGAACATTTTGATTCTATTTTTTTGCAGGAGGCTCCATTGCCTACACATCTATCAACACGTATTTATTATCCATGAATGGTCCCCAATGCATGCAGCCCCTCTGAAGTGATAATAGCAAAGCCATTTAAAAAGACTGACATATCCTGCAAACCCCCTCTTATTGTCTTAAAGAGCTTACCCAGTTTTATTAGAGTTTTTCTGTCTATTTTTCTCATTACTAATTTCTAGTGGCTTTCAGCTGGCTGAAGGGCAAAGTACCACGTAGAATGCTTCAGCATCATAAAGATACCAAATGAATCATCCAAACCCCTTAGTATATTTTTAGTTATGCAGTTGTGCCAGTCCTAAGCTTGGCTGACAATGAAGACTAAACTAAGGATGTGTGAAACCCACAGGAGGAATTCAACCCATTTCCCCAACCTCAAGCAATGAATTTCTGCAGCAAAATCCATCCGCCTATTCAAATTCTGTTTATACTGCTATTCCTTCAAAATGTGTTTCTTTAAAAGATGCATTATTTATTTACAGCATTAACAATTATAATAATTATTTCGAAGTTTGCATCAACACATATAAATTAGCACATGCAGATTTTATGCAAACCAGACTCTTCCTCTGTCCTCCTTTTTGGTGATTCTTCCTTTTGGGGGGGGGCAGTTCATGTGTACACCCTACACCCTTTAGCCAGAAATCAGCTTACAAAGATAAGTAGCATGACCGTCCCTGCCCTAGGGTTTACAATCTAAATTAAGACACAAGATATAAGGAGTAAGGGAGGGAAGAGACCTATAATTAAAACATGTAAAAAAAAAGAAAAGAAAAAAATATTTGAAGAGATGGTGACAGTTTACTTCTTCTTCTCCTGCTTACAGGACAGTTGGTTGGTATGGCCTCTATGAGGGGAGGAGGAGTCCAGTTCCCGCTTCATGAAGCGGTAGCAAGTGGGGAAGGCCTATATCTCATATTTCTCTGCAGCAGGACCCCCAAGGTGGCTACCAACACAACTTTAAAAAAATATATGTTAAAATGTCAGGCAATAAACACTAATAGCCGGGAAGTGGCAGCTGTCAGCATGATAGTGCTGGTTCCTATTTTACATCCTGCAAATGGCTGCAACTTTGGGGCTTCTTCACAAGGATATTAGGGCACAATCCAATGGGGATGCCCATAGCCCTCTGAATTCAGAGGATTATTGGAATCCTATGCAGGGCGGGAGCAGCGTGGAGGGGAAGGTCACCTGTATGCTCCTCCCACCCTGCCACTTAGCTAGGCGGCCGATTTCGGCCATCTAAGTGCAGCACTTCAGAGTGGGAGAGAAGGAGGCTGAGGCGTCGCCAGGATATGTCACACCTTGGCGGCATCAGTCTCCTCCCCTCCCCACCCCCTAAAGGCCTTCTCTGAGGTCACTCTTATGACCTCAGAGAAGCAGCCAGCGTGGCTCTTTCTGTGCCAGCTGCCGGGGGGAGCACTCTGAGTGTGGATCCCTAGATCTGATGTCGCATCTCTTTCCTGACCTTGGATCTGGGAATCCCAAAAATCTTATCACCCTCTAGAGCAGGGCTCTCCAACCTTGGGTCCCCAGATGTTGCTGGCCTACAGCTCCCAGAATCCCTTGCCATTAGCCATGCTGGCTGAGTATGCTGGGAGCTGTAGGCCAGCAACATCTGGGGACCCAAGGCTGGAGAGCCCTGCCCTAGAGGCTGCTGCCTAGGGGCCATAGGATTGCTCTTTAGAGCATAATGTGTCCATTGCAGGGGGGGGGCGTGTGGCCCTCCAGCCTCCAACTCCCGTCAGTTCCAGCGACCATGAAAAATGGTTTGGGACAAGAGTTGTAGCCCAACAACTTTTGGAGGGCTTCAGGTTTCCCATTCCTTGTCTACCGGCGGGTTAAATGCATGTTATTGAATAGACTATCTTTTCAATCTTGTATGTTTTCCTAATCATAAATGGAATTGGTTTGTTCTGTTGTATTTTAGAACAAGTTTAGGAGCCTGATAGTTCCACACGCACGTGGACGCACACGGCAGGGCGTTATCACATATTTCGTGAAAGTGGCATTCATTTGAAGGGGTTAGTAGAGAACAACATCTACAAAATCTGAGTTTTCTTCCTATTTTTGTGATTTCTCCTTTTTTTTAAAGCTCTTGCATGGAGAGCATCCGCAAGCCATGCTACTTACTGCTGCCTTGAGAAAAGAAGCCTGGGAGTGGGGTGGGGGTGGGGAGACTGATGGCATGTTGTTTGCTTAAGTTCTCTCAATTAGCAAACATCTCTTGCAGAAAGGGAGCTCCAGAGACTCCATGTACTGAAATAACAGCCTGTCCACTGCAAATGTTGCAGGCCCCTGCAAGGAGCATTTTCCCCCCATCTCCCTTCACTAATTCTGAGGATTACATCATGCCAAGTGCATCCTGGGGGACATTGTTATGCTAACAAGGCAGCGCAGGAGACCCAATTCTCTTGCTGCCCGAAGAGACATTCCCACCATGCTCCAGCACTCCAGCTTATTCAAGCCAGGCTGAGTTCCCTCCTGAGAATAAAAGACACAGTCTTAATTAACTACTGCACTCCATTCGCAATCACAGCTTGATTGTTATGCCGGCTCGGCTCGCCTCTTTGCTAAGGAAGAAATGCCAGGACTCCTGATACCAGACCAGAGCTGAGGGGGGGATAGGGGTGTGTGTCTCTTGTGCTGGAATGAAACTATGTTCTCGTCTTTATTAGAGGACTGGTGAAGCTCTGTGCCACTAGGCTGACTTCCAACAAATTCAGGGCTTGTTGGAAAAGCAGCAGCTCCCGTCAGCTTTAGTAAGAATGGCTCAGTCAGATTTAAAAAAAATAAAGTACATGTTTGAGCTGAAACACGGGACATCTGTTATGCTCTGCGGAAGTGTCATGTGTGGGAATAAAGGATGATGGTGGCTAGCACTTTTTAGTATACCAAGTGCTTTTGCACATCTTCTCTTGTTTATAAAGGAAATCCCTTTCTAGCAATATTATTCATGTATTAAATTTATAGCCAACCTTCCTCCAAGGAGCTCCCACACCCCCATTTTAGCCTCACAATAATGCTGCTGTGAGGTAGGTTAGGCTGAGAGAGTGACTGGCCCAACGTTAGGTTTCCAGTGAGAGTGACTGGCCCAACGTTAGGTTTCCAAAACTGTACTTTATAGCTGAGTACAGTTTTGATCCCAGGTTATCCCATCCCAGTCCTGGTTTTACACTCTAACCATGACCCTGGACTGTCCCTGTATTGTTTATCTGCCACATGTTATTTTTGTTGAGCTTTGGCACAAAGTGAGTGTATTGATTTGCACCTTTGCAAGTTCTCAATACCTGATCATGCTGCTGATTTTAGAAAATAACCCATCCCTCTTTAAGGAAGTAAATTAAGGGTGCAGTCCTATGGGGATGCCTGTAACCCTCTGAACTCGAAGGATTACGGGCATCCTATGGAGAGCAGGAGGAGTGCAGAGGTGAAGGTCCCCTCTGCGCTCCTCCTGCCCTGCAAAACACTGAGATGGCTGATTTTGGCCATCTAAGTGCGGTGCTTTGGAGCGGGAGGGAAGGAGGCTGAGGCGCTGCCGGGATACGTTGTATCTTGGTGGCACCAGTCTGCTCCCCTCGCCGCCCGCTGGAACATCCCAAAAGTCCTTCTCTGAGGTTGCTCTTCTGACCTCAGAGAAGCAGCGAGCACAGTTCTTTCTGTGCTGGATGTGTGTGTGGGGGGAGGGCGATCCAAGCACAGATTCCCAGCTACGAGGTTAGGGCACTTTTGTAGCTGGGAATCTGAAAAATCTGATGGCCCTCCAGACGCTGTCTAGCAGCCATAGGATTGCACTGACCGAGCACAATCCTGCATGCTGGGAATTGTAGGACTTTTTTCCTGCCTAAACATGCATAGTATTGCACCCTTAGTTGTAAAAGGTGAATGGTCTTTTTAAGGGAGTCTTCCTCATATGTCTCCCCAAGAAAAGAGATATGGATTGAAGGGAAAGTAAGTATACCTTGGGCTCAAGCATTTGGTAAAAATAGCGCATGCACTTTCTGATGAGTTGACTTACTCAGGCAGTTTATAGAAAATGTTTCCATCATGGCAATTCCCAAAAGTACGTCTTGTGCTCTCACACTGCCTTGCGTTCTCCATTGCTGACCAGCCATTCCTTTGCTGGGTTTGTGTTACTGCTGGTAGTAGCAGTCATGGCGATTACAAAATGTCTGATGGGAATGCAATGGCCATCGTGCTGTAGTGTATGCATGACAAAAGGTAAATATTGATGATATAGAGCAGCAACAGTCAAAATATACGTATTCCCCAACACAGAACTGTTTCTCGACCTAAACGTTTTTTTGATTTGTTTTTAAATGTGTTTCTGACAAGGAAAGGTGTTTCTGACAGAAAGCATGGTATTAAGCCTGGGATGCTTCCAGATGAGGCTTTTACTGTATTGTGCAACCGCTCTGCCTCATTCACAGAATTTTACAAGGATCCAGATGCCATCATATTCCATTTGTAACCCTCCTGTCTTTCCCCACAGCTTCTTCCATACTTTTTCTTACCATACAAAAATCTGTTAAAGAAAGAAAGATGGAATAGCTTAACTGCACCAATGCGGCAGTGCCTTTTGATTAGTAGTGCTAGTCTGGAAGCACTCGTGGGCTTGGATCCGAATCCAGCATTCTGACATCAGCAGGACACTGCTTGTGGAATGGGGCTTCCGCTTCCAATCCTCCTCCCTGCTGCCCCTGACCTTCAAATCTAGTTTGGACGCCTCCCCCTCCGGAGTAGATTTGGAGGGTGCGCAGGGGGCTGGAGGGAGGGAGGGAGAGTACAGGATGCGGAAGTCCCGTTCCGCAAGCAGTATCCTTCCTGGATCTTCTTAGATCCAACCCGTTCTGTTGTTTGTTTCGGTCGTTAAGACGGTAATGGGGAAGGTCTTTGCGAACTAATTGTTAGAACTGAACCTTGTGCAACACAATAAAATATAAAATAAAAACTCAGGTGACACAAACAGGGCCAGCCCTACTATTAGACAGAATGAGGAGGCTGTCTCAGGCAGCTGATGCCGGGCTGCGTGTGTGTGTCTCTGTGTGTGGGCAGTTGTGGTGGCAGTCCCCCAGGCCATTCCACCTGCCTTTCCCCTCTGTGGGAGGTCAGAGTTGTGTGCCACACGCAGACTACCCTGCACCCCCTGCCGCCCACAGATGTGGTGGAAGAAGCTGCCCTGTCAGCAGTGTGGAAGATTCAACTACCAGTCTGGTCAGCTTCTGTATGAGGAAAGGGTAGCGGCACCATCTTGTCCTTCACCTCAGACAGCAAAATGTACAGTAATACCTTGGATTGCAAGTAACTTGGTTTGAGAGCGTTTTGCAAGACAAGCAAATTTTAAAATATTTATTTTTAAAAATTGACTTGATATACAAGCGACGTCTTGCAATACAAGTACTGTAGTATGGCTTAAATTAAAAATCTCTGTACAAATTTTTTTGGGGGATTTCGTTTTGATATAAGAGTGTTTTGGATTACAAGCACGTTTCTGGAACGAATTATGCTCTCAATCCAAGGCATGACTGTATTGGGTGGGCCCGGCAAAGGCCGAAGAAGTAACAGGGACACTTCCACTGGAAATGCAAAATATTTGCTTCTGTTTTGTGGGTCATAAAGGAGAACGGGAGATCAATGGACTGGAAACTGTCAGATTCAGTGGTGTCCGGCATTTCTGAGAAATTAACAGTGGCGCCAGTGCCCCATGAATTAATCACTGGTCCAATGCAAGCCAGCAGTGTTAAGTGTGCTATATTGGCTTATCTGAGTGCATCAGGGAGGGAATTACTTTAATGTGAAGGTGTTTTTTTTGTTTTTTTAAAGCTCTTTAAATGTGGTGTTTTTTTAATCTCCTAGATGGAAATGGGATGTTTCTTCCCCAGCTCCCCCAGTTTTGTGATTTATTTTAATCCTTGGGTTTTGTTTATAATAATAAAGAACTTAAAAAAACAACAGAGTGACATTCAGGGGATTTGCAATAAATTAGATACTGACCTGGTTCACACGAGACGACATGATACGACAACTGCTTTGTGGGCAGCTAGCCATGATGGGTTGTTGTGTCATGAGAACCTAGACCGCTTTCCACAGGGTGGCTTACTTTTCATGAACATGCCTCTCTGTCAACCCATGGCTTGTTCTAGGGGTTGTTCGAATCCCGATGTCTTGCCGTGTCATGTGAACCCGGGAGAGCAATGTCATCATCATGGGTTGCTGGGATTGGCTACAGAGCCACTCGGCAACAGTGGCAACAAAGCCCGCGTGACACTCACTTTTCATGTTCTTGCCAGTGACTACCCTTCCACCGATGCCGAAACGGCACTTTGAAAGGACTGAAGCAGGTTCCATACTGCTTAGGACTTTAATTGAGCCTGGAAATGAACAGGTAGATGCTACTGACATATATGGGCTTATTTCCAAATAAATGAATGTGTATAGGTTTGAGATATTAATATCACCTGTGAAACACACCCAAGTCCCCAAACTCTCTCTCTCTCTCTCTCTCTCTCTCTCTGTGCGCGTGCATCGTGCACGCGAGAGAGCAGTGAAAAAGAGATATTTCCAAATTAAGGGTTTTTTGCACTACTCTTTTTTTTTAGGCTGTGTGAAATTTATATGTGAGCAGAAGCCAGGATAGCTGTAGCAATGTATATTTATAAGATCAACTAAATTTAAAACTTTGAAGATTAGGTTCAAAATGTATACAGATGTTAAACTAGGAAAGAGAAGCTGGTTAAATCTGGTCCAAAGAGTAAATTAAAAGAAAACAAATCACCTCTAACAATTTTGGGGCAGCGGCTTAAAGCCATCATCGGACGATAAATCAATTTGCAGATGCTCTGTGCAGCTGCTTAAAAGACCCAAGCTTGAAAAACTTGAGTTAGCAGGAGAAACTGAGTATGTTAAAGGTACAGACAGAGTCATGATATAAAACCAATTTCCCCAAAGCAGGTGCTATGAAGTAAATCCTACCTAACATAAGGTGATGAAAACTTGTTTTTTTTTTCTACATCTGTAAGAAGAGCAAACGGTGTATTTAAACTAAATCATATTTATATTAGATTCTGGCATTTTTCAAGTTTGTATACTTATAAGTCCTTAACATCTGCTAGTCCTCCTGAATAATCATGACAATGTTGCCCCACTCTAGCCAAATCTACTTTTGATACCAGTGCTGGACCTTGGCAAATTACCAGCTGAGAAGGGTGACGACTGACAAGTATGGAGGGGAGGAAAGCAAACTGGCTCCAGCCACAAATCACAGCTCTGCTGACCTGTGGCTACTAACGTAGACATTCATTGAACTCCCATCATCCCCAGCCAGCATGGCACTGGCAACATTGGCTGGGGGTGGTGGGAGCTGTAGTCCAGCACATCTGGAAGGCACCAGGTTGGAGAAGGCTGCGCTAATGCTTGGCTGAGGAAGACACATAACTGCTCCCCATAACAGACCCAGACCGGTGCTGTCTGAAACATTTCCTTAGAACTGCCTGCACAAACAGGTGCTGCTTACTGGGTTGTTCCTCCTGCCCCCCCCCCCCAGTCCAGCTGCTGGGGCTGTGTCAGTGCTGGCCAATGATATTTTGCTGCCTAAGTTGAAGCCCAAATGCCTTCGCTGCCACTAGAGCCAACACTCTAAAAAGTCATGCTGTACCATTCAGACACCAGTTCCTGTATTCATATTTCCTCCCCTTCTTCCTAAGCCTGAAATCCAATGCACACTAAGGAGTAAGTGCCATTGAACTCAGTAGGACTTACTTCTGAGTAGATATTTGCATCAGACTAAGCTGCATCTTCCTCCCAACCACCAGGCTTCTAAACTGGATCCAATGCACAGGTTGATAGAAATTATTCAATAACTTTCCAGTCTATACATACATGCACACAGCTGTACCTAAGATAATTGTTCTGCCTTGCACACCCAAGGTTTTTAGTGCACGGATAAGTACCAGCTCTCCTGCTGGGCTCCCTAACTGCAATGTGAATGCATGGAGTCTTCTGTATGAATGAGAAAGCTCCAGCTATGAACACAAACACAGCACCAGACAATCACAAGGCTGCTTGTTTTTCAAATGCAGCCTCCCCTACAGAGCTGTGCCTCCTTTTCTGTCCTCCCTGGGCAAGGCACCCCTCCCACTCCAAATCTCACACCTTTTTCAGATACTCCACCTCCGCCGCCAGCACCACCATGAATGTTTCCACTGCCAGTCTAATCTGTTTGCACATTTCCCGGATTGGTGCCACCTTCCTCCCATTCTTGCTGCTGTTGGGCTGGTGCAACGCGAGCAAGCAAGAGTGTAAGTGAACTGGCCAGAGCACATGGCAACCTGCTGTAACTTATAACCTGCGGCCAGCAGCCAATCAATCGGTGTGTCTTGTTTCTGCTCCATGCTGCTTCTCACCATCTCCAGCTGACCTGGAAAGAGAGGAGGCAGGTGGCAGAATGGAGAAATGTCAGCACATACTCTGTTTTAAATTAGAAAGGAGGAGCAGAGAGAAAGAGGAGGCAAGGTGTGAGCATGTGTGAATAAGTGGCAGCAAGTAAGCCTGATGTGTTTCTTAAACAAACAAACAAAAACAAACTGGAGAAAGCCTAACACAAGTCTGCACACACACACACACACAGTCACCGCCCAAGGGAGGGGGGCGAGGAAGGGGGGATGAAGTCACCGGAGAAGTAGCCAGACAGACCGTCATCCCCAACAAAGAAGAGTCTCGGTGGAGATCCACAAAACCAAGGAAGGACCATCAAGAACCATCAAACTATCAGGGCAGTCTCGAAGAGCTGTAAAGTACCAGTACGTCACCTTCTTCCCGGGCAGGAATAAGCCCACCTGATACGAAGGGGCAGGCATAAGCCCCCACCTGACCTGGAGGGTGGGGAGAGCGGGAACTCAGGGGTAGAAACCCCCTCTCCCTTCCGGTAAAGGGTTGTTGGGAACCCAGGGTACTTCGGGGCCAGATTCGTCCTCCAAGCGGCAGCCGTAGTAAGCCACTCTCATTCCCGGATCGGCCGACCTGGAGCCAGGCTGAAACTGACTAGCGTAAAGTCTCTGATCTGAGGTAACTGACCAGATTCAATTCGCTAGCCTGAGAGCCTGTTTCATTGATGAACGCAGGGGTCAACTAAGGTTGTGTTGACATTGTAGTATTCCTGGAAAGCTGTTAGTTCCGCTCTGTGTTTTGTGTAAACAAATAAAAGCCTTATTTGGTCATTTAAAGGGCTCTGGTTTCCTCTTGTGTGCGAAAGCCTCTCAGGTGGTCGCCAGCGCTCGTACGGGCTGTAACTCAGTGCCGGTTAACCTGTTAAGCGCCGAACTCACGGATAGGATCCAGGTGGTGATCCTTCACACAAACCCAACCTAGCAAACTCAATAAATCTGCTGTTTCTGAAAAGCACCAACTGAGTTCAATGGCTCAGTTTGCCTAATTGTCAGGTTGGCTGTGGGCTGAGCGCATACAGCCCCAGTCAAATCACTGGCAAGTCGATCATCCTGATAATCTGTTCAGGAAGGGATAGGAGAATTCAGTCCTTCTCCTCCCCTCACTCCCATGAGATGATGAGTGCTCTCTCCAGTAATCTGCCCAGGGCTATGCATGTGTCCAGTTGGATCAAGGCCTGTGACCTCCTCACAGTTATTATACAGCCGCAACAGGATAACTGGATGCTTCAGCATAGAACAAGATCTTGTAGTATTGCAGTTAAATGGCAGGACAACATTGTGGACTTGATGCTGTGTACGTTGATAGCACGTGTCGCTTGAGGCATGATGAGCACCTTTTCATTGGCATGCTCAGCTTAGAAAGGCTGTTGGAAAAATGGATCCACCCTGTCTAATGGTTAAGTGGCATTTCATGGCAAATAACATTTGTTTTATCCGAGGGCGAGCACTTTCCTGTCTGTCTCTCTTATTCTGCCTTTTATGGACATGCCACATTTCTAACACCAAAGTGCCAGTCTGTGTAGAAGGGTAGGTTTGTCTTAAAATGAATATTTGAGGCTGGGTGCCCCAGAGAAGAAAGCAATTGCATACAAGAAGAGGAAAGGACTTACTTTTCCTTAGCAGTGTGTGTGTGTGTGTGAGAGAGAGGGGGGTGGGTGGGTGGGGGTGGAGGGAGGGAGAACCAAAACAACCAAGCTGCTATTGCTGAAAGATTTTTATGTTTCTGGAGGAGGCAGGTATGTTGGGGAAAACCTCGCATAAATCTCAGAGAAGACATCATAAAAATTATAATGGGCTGCCAACCAGGCATGTCCACCAACCCGCGCTGCAGTGATTCATCCTGAAAGCGCTCTGCTGAAATGTACGTTCAGCGACAGTCTGCGGTGGTGAAGACATCCTGCACTGGAGAAAGCTGCTAACAGAGTGATACGGCTCTGCTGCAGAGTGACTAACATTATAGACAAATCAGACACATCATTCCCAGCCTTCCACTTGGGTAACTATGTCCTAAATGTCAAGTCTTCTGGGTGCAATGTTCAAGCAAGCCAAGTCTGCATCCTGAACCCACATCAGACACTGCCAGGGGCTCAAGGTCCTATTTTACTGCAGTTAATGTATTATGGTTATAAAAATGTAAGATGAAACTTGAAAGATGGAAAAACGCAGGCTTCAGCCAAGAGCAAAAGGAAGAACCAGCACCATTTATTTGTTTTTGTATTTGGTGTGCTCTTTCCTGGAGTCTCAAGGTGGTGGATAAAAATATTTCCTTATATCATGTAGCTTTACAATAACTCAGTGAAGTAGATGGGTATTATTCCCATTTTTCAGCTAAGGGACTGAGATTGAGGAGAAAGACTGTCCAATGCCAGCTACTAAACCCATCACAGTAGCTTTGAACTCAGGTTTATCCGTTTTATTTCACTTAACTGGTGTGTGTGTGTGCATGTGTTTATGTGCGCGCGTGCGCGCACGCACACACACACACACACACACACTATTTAGGATGCAATCCTAGGGTGCCTTTGGGTGGGGTTTTGGAAGCCCTGGCTATACGTATCAGCACTCAACTGAGAACTGCTGGAAACAAAGTCTTTCTACCAGCTCTGGTGCCTTGAAGCTCCACCCTTGCTCTATGACTAGACCTGTGAGTTATTGACCCTTGGACTCCTTCTTGAGTCTCCTTCTTGGACTGTGTTTTGTATCTGACTGCTTATCTGTGTTTGGACCTTGGCTGATCCTCAGACTTTTCTCTTGAAACTTTACCTCTTGCCTGGTAGTACTCTTGCCTTTAACCACTGACCTTTTATTGACTTACCTTTCGATTGCCACTTAGTTTACCCTAATGCTGAGACTGATCCAGCCATCGCAGGGCACTGTATATTATTTATTTATTTATTTATTTATATTTCTACCCCGCCTTTGTACCAAAAAATGACACCAAAGGCAGCTTCCAAAAACAATTAAAATTGATTAAAGCAATAAAACAATACATTAAAATACAATAAAACATAAGTTACAGAAAAACATAAATTAAAAAGCACCTGACCCAACAGACCCACTTACAAGCTAAAGGCCTTCTTAAATAAAGCCTGCCCACGGAAGGGCAGCAGAAAGGGAGGGAGACTAGCCTTCCTTGGGAGGGAGTTCCATAGCCTGGGAGCAGCCACCAAAAAAGCCCTCTCTGGTTGCCACCAAATGTGCCTCTGAAGGCAGTGGTCTCAAAGAAGGGCCTCTCCAGAAGATCTTAAGGACCGGGCAGGCCCATATAGGAGAAGGCGGTCTTTCAGATAGCCTGGTTCCAAGCCATATATGGCTTTATAGGTCATAATCAGCACTTTGAATTCTGCCCAGAAACAGACTGGTAGCCAGTGAAGCTGCTAGAACAAGGAAGTCATGTGCTCCCTGTAACTAGCCCCAGTCAACAGTCTGGTTACAGCATTCTGGACCACCTGAAGCTTCTGAACAGTTTTTGAAGGCAGCCCCACGTAGAGTGCATTACGGCAGTCCAAACAGGATGTAACTAAGGCATGCATAACCAAGGTCAGATCAGGCATCTCTAGGAACAGGTGCAGTTGGCTGCACAGACACAGTCCTGGCTACTGCCGAGACCTGGGCATCCAGGTTCCGGGCCGAGTCCAAGAGAACAACCAAACTGCGAGCCTGAGCCTTCAAGGGAAGTGTAACCCCATCCAGCACAGGATGAATACCTATTCCCTGATCTGCTTTTTGACTGACCCAAAGCACCTCTGTCTTATCTGGATTAAGTTTCAATTTGTTTGCCTTCATCTAGTCCATTTCCAATATCAGGCACTGATTTAGAACAGCTTCCTTGGATTTAGATGGAAAGGAGAGATAGAAATGGGTGTCATCAGCATACTGGTGGCACTGAAGCACAAAACTCCAGACAATCTCTCCCAGCAGTTTCATGTATATGTTAAACAGCATGAAGGATAAGATGGAACTCTCACAGACATCACAGGCCGACAACATTGAAACCCTCAGCACCAACTTTTGAGATTGTCCCTCCAAGAAGGACCAGAGCCATCATGTAACAGTGCCTCCGAGTCCAATCTCAGACAAATGCCACCATGGTTGATGGAAGCGAAAGCATCCAAACAGTCCTGCTGAACTAACAGACACACACACGCCCCATTCATCCCTGTAGATCATCCACCAAGGCGACCAAAGCAGTCTCTGTCCCATAGCCAGTGTGACGTAGTGGTTAGAGTGTTGGACTGGGACTCAGGAGATATGGGTTCTAGTCCCCGCTCAGCCATGAAACTCACTGGGTGACTTTGGGCCAGTCACTGACTCTCAGCCTAACTTACCTCACAGGGTTGTTGTGAGGATAAAATGGAGAGGAGGAGGACTATGTAAGCCGCCTTGGGTTCCTTGCAGGGGGAAAAGGCGGGGTATAAATATAATAAGTAAATAAATAACCAGGCCTGAAGACAGATTGGAATGGATCTAGATAATCTGTCTCATCCAGAAATCCCTGGAGCTGAGAAGTCACCACACTCCAACACCTTGCTCAAGAATGGAATATTGGAGACCAGAGAGAAATTATCCAATACAACAGGACTCAGTGAGGTGTGTTTTTTAAAAAACAAAGGTCTTATCACCACCTCTTTTAGATAAGACAGAATCACACCTTGCTGTAAAGAGGTGTTCACCTTTACCCACTCAGCCAGTCTCCCTCTGGCTGCTTTTATAAACCAGGAAGGACAAGGGGTCCAGCACACAAGTGGTAGGCCTCACTTCTCCAAGGACATCCTCGGGCTTTACAAATTGAAAAGTCTATTATAATTGGACAAGCAGGAGCCAAATTTACATCAACTGGACCTGTATCAACTATGGCATCCAATTCAGCACAGCTACAATCAATTTCATCTGCAAAGTGTTATGCAAATTGGTCACAGTGGGCTATCAAGTGGTCCACCTCTTCTTCTTGTGGGACAGAGCATAACAAGCCTCTGACCACCCAAAAAAGCTTTGTTGGGCAACTGTAGCAACTACAGAGCACCCAGACTTGCAAACATACTAAACTAGCTGTTGCCCGCGGCTGAGCTCGTGTGGATTTTAGGATTTGGTACAATGGAAAAGATACAGTGTCTCTGACTGAAAGTGTAACGTTTAGGCTGGGTGCTGGCAGCAGAAAATGTTTCTGACAGAAATATCTGATCTTAAAGAAAAATCAGGTTAATCCTGAGAGTCTACAGGTGATGAAGAGTGACCGTGCCAAGTTTGGGGTAGATCCGTCAAAATGTGATGGAGCCTATGCGACGCCCCCCCCCCCACAACAGTCATTCAGTCATTTAAAAAGTTTCCCTCCCTTTTCACCCCCTCAGAGAACATTCTAAATGGCCTAGGGGATATTTGCATACCCACCCTATTGGCCCCTGCAGAAATTCATACGAACATTCTAAGTGTCGTATGGGCTATTTGCATAACTGCTCCTATTGGCTCCTGTAGCAATTATGAGGTGAGGCCGATTTGCATAACTGCTCCCCTGTTGTTTTGCCCATAGGAGATATGAGAGTGGGGCAATTTTGCCCCCTTTTTTCACCCCCTTAGGGATGGAATTTCCAAAAATCCTTCCTTAGTGGGGGTCTACGTAATCATAAAAACAATGTTCCTTCGAAATTTCATGTTCCTAGATTAAACAGTTTGAGCTGGGTGTTGATGAGTCAGTCAGGGCTTCTTCTTTTATATATATAGATTTGACCCTTTTGGTGTTTTGTAGCCACTATGGATGCCATTTTTTTATGTTATGTTTCTTTAAAAAAATGAAATTCTGGTGTAGTGGGGGGCAGCAGGGGCTGATGAGTGCATGCCCACCACTGCCCTAAGGGACCTGGTTCCAGCATTCCTAAAGTATATCCCTCCTTCCATATCAACCTATACTGTTTTTAAGAGCTTTTTAAAAATTATTTTTAGAGGGCCTGCTTTGAAGTACAGTGAATGGGTGGGGGGTACCCAGCATAGGGCCTTCTCCCTGATGGTTCCAAAGCTGAGAAATTCCCTTGTAGGAGAATTGTATTCTGCCACTTTTCTGCTGGTGATTCAGTTGACAAGTAAAGATTCTTATTTCAGAGGGTATTTCAGTCCCTCTAGCTGCTATAGTAAGGACTTGCTTTTCCATTTTGTTGTTGCTTATGATGGTTGGAATTTATGCTTTTAATGGGTATTTTTGAGTCATTGTTGATAGTTGCCTGCAAATGCTTTAATGAAAATATCTTGAGATAAGGACAGATAGATAGTTCTCTATCTATCCATCTGAACAAACTTTGGGTGGCAAACAAAGTAGTTTTCTAATAGCAGAACATCTACCAGCTGAAGAGCAGAATGTATTTGCTGGCCAAAAAAGTCAAGGACATAATTCAGCCAAAGGTATAATCCTCCTCTGGACAGAGAAAGTAATAATCAATTCAGAGTGAGGGTAATGCTTTCTGCCTGAATCAGTCTTAAGGCAGGAAGTGTTGACTTGACTTTCAAGGGTGGGTGGAAGGTGTGGCTGCTGCATGACCCCTGAGTGGCTGGGATCATATCCCCAGCCAATAGGGAAAAAAGAAGACATATGTTTGTTTGTTTGTTATTTAAAAATGGTGCCAAAGGGCAGCTGCCAAGAGGAGAAGTGAACAGGCATAAATATTTCAGGAAATAGTTCTGGTCCCCAAACCCACCCACCCCTTTCATGCTGAGAGCATTCAATTAATTATGTTTGCTAATTTGAGAACATTACTTGCCGCTCTAACTATACTGTAATGGAAGAGCAATCCTATAGGCCACTTATGGTGTGTGGGAGGGGGAGATCCATCTTTCTGCCTGTATACCCAGGGGCTTCCTGCGGTGTAAGGGTTGTCCTGCTCCACTAGCAGAGCAGCACTTTCACCACTTCCTATGATCCTTCAGCTGGTCTCTGGGTAAGTACAGGACTGCTTCCCACATTTTATTAAATTGGGGGAAATTCAGCAAATACTTAGTCCTGTACATTCCAAGGTTTGGCATTAAATAGATCTATATGGATATCGAGATATTTTTCAGATTAAAATCTTAAGCAAAGTATAGTTTTTCATAAGCAAGGCCATCATGCGCTGCGTTCAGAAAGCTTGGCTTGAGGGGATATTTTGGCTTTGCAACTTCTTCATTTCTGATTGAATCTTTTCTCTTTTGTACGGATTGCTAGAAAATGTCATCATCAATTGCCAAGAATAACTGATTATTGTTTAAAAACATTATTGCTGGGGCTGACCCAGGGCAACTCGTGCTGTGTCTAGAGTGGTCTCAGAATCACAGCTCCCTTTGGTTTGTGGAAGCAACAAGGGCTGGTGTGTTTTTCTGAGGGCAGTCAAGAAAAGAAGGTTACACCCGTTATACATTGGCACTTTCCCCCCCAGCTGAATACTGATGTTCCTCTTTTCACGACTGAGAATGAAATGGCAGAAAGGAATATTGGAAGAACTGAAGACACTAACATTTTACAACTATTGTAAAACTACTGTAATTATTTTACAAAAATTATATTCTAATTATGAATGCTCATTGATAAAGCTCAGTAATCGTATTGCTCTTATTCATGAACATTTCGTCTATAATTTAGAGAACTGAAATCTTTGTTTTCCAAATAAAAACCCTGTTAGATCTGATTTTCAACATTTTAAAACTCAAACTTATGTAATGTGAAGTGAACAAGGATAATTTAAACTAATATAAATATATACTTCTCAACTGCTTCCATTTCTTCATTTTTACATGGCTTTTCACCTTTCTAACCCCCGTTGCCCCTTTCATTATCTAGGTGATAATCCTGTGAAAGCCTTCCTATAAATATGTCTGATCAACATCAGTGGAAGACATTCCATGTAAATATATTAATAATTAACAGTTAATAGACTAATAGACTATTCTGAATTATACACTTATTATATTAAATAAATTAATAGAAAAACTTCAAAAAGGCCAAAGACGCCTATATAGTCCTATGCAGACTAGGCACAAAACAAAAATAAGACATAGGCCCTGCCTTGGGCTTATAATCTAATAAAACACAAGGAGAAGGGAAGGTGGGAGGTAGCTGTACAAGATCGCTAAGAAAATGCCAGTATGAAGAAGTGAGCTTTTATCAGGCTTTTAAATATTCCAATAGAAGGAGCCAGATAGAAGACAGGTGGTGAAGAGTACAGATGTGAGGGTGGCCACTGATGAATCACCAAAACAGAGGAAATACATCAGCAAAAAAGAGGACGCTGATTTGCATAAACTTTCCATATGCGAATGTCTATGTCTATAGATAGATAGATAGATAGACAGATGCAAATTTGGTAATTATTATTATAATTTATATAGAAGTATGATGCATCTCGCCATAGTATGGAAGAATGTGAACAGGTGACCTGTGGCTGTGTGCCTTGCTCAGCCTACTGTCCAGGTACTGACTGTGGATGGGCAACCTCAAGGCCCCATCATGCTTTCCCTTCTTATGCTTCTTTCTCTTTATCTCAGACTTGGACTGGACAGCCCTTCAGACAGAGGACACCATCAACATAGAGGACAGTCCTCTGGTAGCCCTTCAAATATAGGACTGTCCTCTGTAAAAGAGGATACATGGCCACCGTATAAGGGAATGGGAAAGGAGAATGGGTTGTGGTGCAGATGAGAGTGTGTACATTTGAGTTCATGGAGGATAAGGAGTTTATGGAGCAGAAACTTTATGGAGGATAAGAGGGGCAAAGGCAGAGAGAAAAACAGATAGATAAATGGCGGCATGAGAGTGAAGTCATTAAATGTCAATAGGAAAAAAAGTATTGAATAGAAGAAGGGAGAGGAAGCTTAGGTAGAAAGCAGAAGTAACATGATCATAGTGATGATGACTAGAAGAGAAAAAGGAAAGAGGAAGAATTTAAGACCAAAGAAAGAGGCCTAAGAAGCAGTAAGGTCAACCCTACAAAGGGTGTAGTAGAAAATGCAAGAGATAATGAGCAAACAAATAAGAATTTTAGTTGGATCAAAACTGTAATTGGTCAGTTTTGAAAATGGATTTTCTTTGATTTATTGTTTGTTTCTTTCTTTGCTGTTTTTATGGTTCCCCCCTAATGTCTCTTTAATTTTACTGTTATTATATTATTACCCTTGGTCTTGGTGATGAAGGAGTGGTACAAGAAATGTCTAAGAAAATAAATAGGTATTAGAACAAGGAAAGTGACAAGATTGAGAGACTGAGTGGATATGTCTTGAGAAAGAAAGAAAAGAATAAAAGATAAGGTAAAGGTTTTGAGCTTAAAGGGTAGAAGAAATAGTACAATTACTTAGTAGCCGAGAGAGAAGAAGAAAAAGATAAAGGAGCCAGAAGGAGAACTGTAGGAACAAATAGAATTTAATTTAATAGAATTCATTATTTGTAACAACTAATCCGAATTGTATACTGCTAACACCCAATTCAGATACTGGGCCATTTCATTATATTTAAAGTTGGTCATTTGGGCATTTTATTTGGCAGTGTCAGTCATTTTCTTTATTAAATGTCCACTGTTATTTTTAAAAAAACATATTTGTTTGCCTGGTTGCTTATTTTAACTGAAGGTTTATGAGAGCCCCATTTGGGAAGCTGATGGAATCAGAGAACACTTTCCTACCTGGATTTGGGAAAGCAGAATAACATAGATTTTTTATTTTTATTTATTTATTACATTTATACCCCCCTTTTTTCCTACAAGGAACCCAAGGCGGCTTACACAATCCTCCTCCTTCTCTCCATTTTATCCTCACAACAATCCTGTGAGGTAGGTTAGGCTGAGAGTCAGTGACTGGCCCAAAGTCAACCAGTGAGATTCATGGCCGAGCGGGGAATAGAACCCGGATTGCCCGAGTCCCAGTCCAACACTCTCACCACTACGCCACACTGGATGCAAAGGATAACAAGTTCACTACTTATTTTTAAGTTCAAATCTATTCTGTTTAGACCAAGGGCACAATCCTAGCCATGTTTAGACAGAAAAAAGGGCCCACAACTCCCAGCATGTCCTAGCCATGTCTAAACATACATAGGATTGAACCTTCACTCATCCTTGTAAACTGAAGTACAGTACATTCATAGATGTTTACCTGACCAGGGTCCTTATTTGAGTACAGTACAATAGGCCATCAGAGAGATTCCTGAGGAGGGGGAAAGCAGAAATAGATCCTTTCAACACTTTAATCCATCACTTCCAGAGTACTACTATACACCTCTTGATCTTGGCAAGGAATTATTCCTGAAAGAGCAATAACAATTGGACTGGTGAAATCAGAGTTTGTAACTGAAAGGTGCTAATTTCCTTTAATCTAGTTTAACCTATGTTAGAAAGTAACAAAATAGTAAAATGATTCTACAAATGAAAAGATTGGCAGCTCTGCAGCTAGCTGAACGTCCCTGCAGGCTCCATTACCAAGGTCCAAGACGGAAAATGCTTGAAGATCAGATAAGAGTATTAATCTAATTTGGAATTCTCTTGGGACATTGAGGAAGTGGCTGGAAGTTTTTTCTCTAATTGTTTTGTTTTTGTTTTCAGGTTAAACCACTGCAGAGCAGAACACTCTCTGATCAGGAAGTGATCCTCAAGCCATTCACTGGACTAGTCTTCAGCATGGTAGCTGGCTTCAGGACATTCTGAAAGCTAAATACTTTTCAAAATTAAAGACCACCAGATATTTGCATCCTAACCATCAGGTGGCCTTTTCAAAACCACCTCAACAATCTAGGAACCTATTCCAAGTGCGGCCATTATTATTAGTATTAGTATTATTAGTTAATCTACAAGGTGGGTGACCAATTGTTTAAAATGACAGTACATGAATAAGTCAAAATCAATAAAAGCACAGCAAGAAAAACAAAACAAAACAACTCAGCCCCCCAAACAGAGTGGTGGTGGTAAATTTACTCTTTTTCATGGAGGTGCACTTAACTATGTGTGAACTTACCTTTAGTAGTCCTGTGGTGGAACAGCATGTGTTAAAAAAAAAAACACACAACACTTTAGCTGCTGCCATTGTTGGGAACAACAAAACTGCACTCTCAGTAACCCAGCTGCCATTTTTGTAACCCCCCAAATTACTTGGATACAGCTTGGATCTGGTCTATTTGTGGGGTGGGGGTGGGGTGGCAGCTGCCACAAAAACATGGCATCTCCCCCAGTGAAATAAATAAATAAATAAATAAATAAGAACAGAAGAAGCTGACCCACATAAACGCTAAAGAGAAGGGGTGAATTTCAGTGCCCCTCAAAAATTGGAGACATGGCCACCAAATTTGTGGGCTGTGAATGGGACCACAACATTTAGGGCCATTTTAGTACAGCCCAACTTCCCACATATTATGGAGAAAGATTAATCATAGCAGAAGGGGCAACTCCCAGCTGATTCAGAATCAGGCAGGCATTCTCTCTTTAAAATACTTTTATATCACTTTCCCAGCAGTTCAAAGTGGTTTACAACAATAAAACATAAAATCAAAACCACACTATAAAAGATTAAAATTGACAGTAACCATTAAAAAAATACAGCAGTTCAGCCAAAGGCCTGATGAAAGAGGTACAAGCTCTCTAAAATTCAACAAAGAATAAAAAGAGCCAGAGTGGTGTAGTGGTTAGGGTGTTGAACTGGGACTTGGGAGATCCAGGTGCTAGTCCCCACTCAGCCTGAAGCTCACTGGGTGACTTTAGACCAGGCACTGACTCTCAGCCTAACCTACCTCACAGGATTATTGTTAGAATAAAATGGAGAGGAGGAGCACGGTGGAAGCCATCTTGGGTTCCTTGCAAATGGAAAAAAAAGTGGGATATAAATGTGATAATAAATAAATACGGTAAAACAAAATGTTCAGGAAGAAGGTTCCAGTGCTTTGCAGCCATGGCTGAAAAAGCCTGGTTGTTGTCTCTCAGTGCCCTCATCTGCCACAAGGGTGGGATGTACAACAAGACCTGTTGACTAGGCCTCAGTTGGCAAGTGAGCACACATTTAAGGTGTGAGAGTGCCAGGCCCTGCAAGATTTTAAAGATGGTGACTTTGCTTGCCTCTGTTTACCACACAGTGCAGCTGAAATAACTTATGCGTTGCAAAAAAGGGCACAATTTGCATATGCAAATTTATATGTATAGATTTCATAGATCATAGAGTTGGAGGGAGCCTACAAGGCTATCGAGTTCAACCACCTGCTCAATGCAGGAAACTCAATGCAGAGGAGGGGTCTCCCATCCAAGTAATAACCAGGCCTGATCCTGCTTAGCTTTCCACACTCAGACAAGCTGAGCCAGCGTGAGCCACACGCCTGTTCAATAAGTATGATTATGCACGATTCTGTATGAAGTGGTTTTGGTCTATGACCGTAAATAAACAATCTATCTATATGTATAAGTGCAAATTTAGAAATAACAACTGTAATTTAAATAGAAATACAATACATCCCACCATAGTCAAGAAGACTCTTCCAGGTGACCTGCATGCCTGCTCAGTCTGCTGTCCAGGTGCTCACTGTTGATGGGCAACTCCAAGGTCCATGCTCTCTCTCCTTATGGTAATTTGCCTTTAAACCAAACTTGGTCTGGACAGCCCATCAAATAGAGGACACCTCAAACAGAGGACTGTCTTCTGCCATCCAAAATAGGACTGTAAAGTAGGACACCTGGCTACTCTAAAATTGTGGAGGTGGAAGGGCAGTCATCAATCCAGCAGGTTCAGGAGGGATGGGGTACCATGCACATAACTGCCCTATGTATGCCAGCTCCTTCTTTCTCAGGCCCTTATCAACACAGTGCTTGTGGCACTTGTCACAGCACAAGTGGAGAATGCCATTGTGCATGCTCACAGCCAGGGCCGGTGCTACCATTAGGCCAACCAGGCAGCTGCCTAGGGCGTGGGGCTAAAGGGGGCACCAGAAACGCCTTGAAAAAAAAATACAGCGCTCTCAAGTGGGAAGGGGGGCGCTAAATATCTGATCTTGCCTAGGGCACCAAACTGCCTTGCACCAGTCCTGCTCACAGCAGTTTCCTCAATGTGGGCCAATGGATGGCAAGTTGGCAACATTTGTGTCTGACAACCAGCCAGTCAGCCAACCAACCCACTTACCACAAGAAGGGAGCTGTCACAAGCAGACAAAAGAGAAAAGCAGCTTCCATGATTGGGCCAGTTGTGTGCACCGGCTCTGAACAGTGGTGTCTTTCTTGCCTACTCCCTGATGTAAAGGTATGCAATACTTTTTTTCCAGAGCATTGAAGAGGTATGTAAGACCAGTAGTTGCTCATGGGGTGTATGCTAAGTCTTTTCTTTGTCCTGTTGCAGCCTCCCCCAACCTGGTGCCCTCCAGATGTTTTGGACCTCAACTTCCACCAGCCCCAGCCATCATGGCCAATGATCAGGAGTGCTGGGAGTTCTGGTCCAAAACATCTGGAGCACACCAGGTTCGGGAAGGCTCCCTTATTACTTCTGCTTGGACATGTTTAGCAGATTTTTGTCATGATAAACAATCAAGCTGTGAGATCTGTTTCACATGGGGACAAAAGGAAGCGATGAGCCACTGTAGGGGTTTGGGGGGCAGGGAGTGCAGGTTAAGGACCATGGTATGTGGGGAAGGGGAGTTAGCCTTTTCTCCCCACCACAGTCATAATGAAAATCAAGCCCGCTCCAAGCTGCTGTTAGCCCCAAGGAGGAAGCTCCCACTGGTGCCAATGTGACTACCATTGGGGCCACATGCTATGGTCCTGATCTTGATTGCCCCTTCCCTAATGGTGGCTATTTAAGTTTTATAAACCATGCATATTTAACGCTGACAGACAATTAACCTCATGTGTAATTTGGCCCTATGACTTCTAAAATGCTTAATGGAATTCTGTTCTTTAGTGAGTTGGAAAGAGCCCAAGGGGAAATGACTTCTGTTTTGTATTGAATTGTCCTTTCTTTAGCTACTTGATGCTGTATCTGATGTTGAAACACCATCCAAATAAAATGCATTCTGTTTCTTCCAGTGGGAGAAATCCAATATTGCTGCTTTGTTATGCTATTTAATTTATGACAAATGTGTAATGTATTCACTTTCTTCCATTCTACTCTGTCTACTGTTGCAGGATGTTACAGTTGCTTTTACCATCCCTGTAGCTGAGGTAACAGTAATAATAATTGTGTGATGTTTTGTTAGCCCCCTGTTAAGACGAATGTCTAGCATATGTGGAAGTTGGCAGAGCTCAAACTCGAAACTGTAAATAATAATAATAATTATAATTTAGTAGAGGGTAGAGGTTAGTCTTAACTGAATAGGGTCATCAGTAGGTGGTGTTGAATGTTAGTAAAACAAGGCTATTTCCTGTTCCATTTTTCACACTAAACCCGAGGTTGCCACTGGCAGCCCACAGTTGGGGGGCTCCAATGAAAGCGGCAAGCCACGTATTCATTTTCATGCTACTCAGCCGGTTCTGTGCCAAAAAGGAAACAGGCTCTCCAATTGTATTTCTGTCCATCATTCAGTTGCCAAAGGGGTTCCTATGACTTTATCAGTTCCTCACTCTCTCTACCCTGTTTGCTGGTCGTATCTAGCAAAAGAGAAGCTTGTTAACAGGGAGAAGAAATGAATAGGAACCAAGCTTTCTAGAAATGCAAGGAGACGTCAATGACGAAAGGAGCTCTAGAGTAAATAAGCCAGAAGGAATGAATGCCAGTGGGCAATTTAGCTGTGTTTCCTCTGGATGACTAGAGAGCAGACACTATAACTACATGGATGCAAATCTGTAACAAGATGGGCAGAAATATTTCACAATTCGGGAATGACTGGCAACATTCCCAAACCACATGGGCAGCCATGTCCAGTCCACCACCGTTGACCTCAAAGGGTTCCACAAAAGATATTGTACTACTACATTTGCTCAATGGTCAGTATCTCACAGGCTGCTTAGTACAATTGGCCCAGCCTCCAATATGGTAAAAAGAACACCACTGCTGCTTATGTATGTTGCACAACTTCTTATCCCTGCACATGGAAATTTTGAACCAGCTTCTAGAAATGCAGTGGAAATCAGACAGCGCCTTAGATATTAACTGCACTACATCAGGGTGAGGATCTTCTTGAGGAACGGAGTACTTCTGGAAGATCTCCTAGGGTGATATCTTTGATGCAGTGACATCCCAGTTAAGTTGTGTGTGTGTGTGTTTCCGCATTTATGCTCTCTTTCCTGTTGTTCCTCTTTATTTTTGCCCCATGTTAACCATTGTCTTATTATCAGAAATGAGTTGTTATAATAATTGTAGTCAATGGATGGTTGATGTATTTTTTCCTCATAAATGCACAGGAAGAATATGGCAGCAACATATTGTCCAGCAGATCTGCAGATACTCACATAGCTCATATTGCAGTCCTCAAAGACTACAGAAGAGATATCAAAAAAGGTTACATATTTTTGGCAGTTTTACTCATTTTCTCTTGAAGGAAGTAGAAAGTAAGTGGTAACCTGTGTACACATGCATGTCGTACATGGTTACAATAGGTCAGAATGAAATGTAAGCCCCATGGGCTCTCTTGAAAAGAACATTCCCTGATGTCTGAATATTTGGTTAACTCGGTAAAATGTCACGTTTCTCACCAGAGACACTGCCTGGAATTATCTACAGGATTTTAAAAAATCCCTCTGGGTCATAACAAGAGATAGGTAAGTAGACCTCTGCTCATGCAACAGGGCTTTCTTGATTCCTCTCCCCATGTTACAGGCCCCTCTGCCTCCCAAAGCAAGGGTCAAAGGAGCCTCTAAAACAGAGTGTGATGACACAAGGGCGTTGCAGCGGGATGGGAATGCAGGAGAATTCAGTGAGGCTGCCTTGTACAAGAGGAAGTGCCTTTCTGCTTGCGCAAGACATCTGTGGACCAAACTATTGTACTTGAATAATAATTATTATTTTTAATAAAAACTTAAATGGTTGTGTTCATCAAAGCAGACATTATTGAAGAAATCCTTAAAAAAAAAAAAGGCTTTCAAATATAATTTGCAGTAATTAAGTGAGTGAGCTTAATGTTTGAACAAGTTTTTTAGAACTTTGTAATAACTGCCTGTCTTATGCTTTCAGCATTGCAAGAAGGCACACATTAGCTGTATATGTTTTGATGTGCACGAGGCCTCCACAGAGATGTGCGTGTACATTCTGACATGTCTGAGCCATGCATTGGTCTTCGGGTGATCCCTCTGATTCATAGCTCTCCATGAAATGACCCATGGGCTCTTCCAGCAATCCATGTGGTGTTCAGTTTGCTTGTATTGGCCTGACTGAGCAAACCACAGTTAACTGCCTTCCCCCAACCCACACGTTCAGCAGAGAGACGAAAGGAGCAGGGGAGAAGAAACCCCAATTCCCTATAGAGCTGAGCCCTCATTAGAAGTCTCTATGTCAAGACTGCCGCTAATAGCAGGGCAATGTGTCTTGGCTGGCAAATTTATTAACCCCTATAAAAAAAAAAGAGTTGGGTGGGATCAGTAAAGCAAAGGGGGTATTGTGTAGAAAGATGGGCTCAGTTTGACGTAGGCAACAGAAGTGAGGCCATTTACTTGACACTGTGGGTGGTATGTTTGCTGACCACCAGCAGCACCTGATTGTGGCCAACATTTTGGTGAATTTCCAAAATGTCAAACTGGAGGGTGGAGGCGGAGGGAAGTATTACAGTAGACCCGTGCAAGAAAAGTCCATTGGGGTTACCTTAGAAACTCAACATTATTAGTCACTGAGTTATATTCTAGGACTGGCATGGCGTACAGCCATACATCCAATCTGAGTGAATCTTGCTCTTGATTGGTTCAAGAAGTCAACTACATTTTCAAGGAAGACATCAGTCAAGAGGATGACTGTGCCTGCTAAGAGATGCCTTTTAGACTGAAGGTAAAGGACAAGATTCCAGCGAAGTGAATCTCTCATTCTCTGCATTTGAGCCCAGTGGCTCCTACTCAGCTAAGTCAGACATTGTCAGAAAGTAAGAGGTTTCCATCTCTGTAGTGGTTCCCAGATGCAAGGCGGGGTGGGGGTGGGGAAGAGAAGAGAGATTGGGTGGGAAAGAGAGATGAAAATAGGTAAGTGTACTTTGGCATCGTGATGGTTATATTTTGTCACTCCCACCTCCATGGCAAAACACAGTCTCAACTACAGAATGCTCCCCACTGTTCCTATTCCTATGTAGTTGAAGAACAAACTACCCACCCAGTATTTCATCCATATGAGCCTCACCTCACTGTGATGCTAAAGCTCCTGTTTGGATTTCTATGCTTTCCCAGTCCTATGAGCAATACCATGGTCAGTTCCATTATTTGGAACCCAATAATGTACATTCATGGACTCCATTGAAATATCACCACTTTTGTAGAAGCACAGACTATTATCAAAAGGACAGTGCCATAATTGATTTGAAACATAGAGGTGCTCCACACATTACCTTGGTCCACTTTCCCCTCCACTCAGCTGAGAAATGTAATGTGTGAGCAAGTTAGCTCCGTAAATTATTGGCTCACACATTTCATTTCTGCAACAACTTGTGTCGTATCTAAGATGTGTTTCAGAGCCTAGAAAAACATGGAAGTAGCTGCAGGTGAGATTTGTCATTGATCAGTTGAGCTGCTAGCTTGCCATGCATCTGAATATTGCCATGAAATCTGAAAATGTGCAATCTCAAGTTTCATTGTTTAAAAAAGTAAGTTTCTAGCTCTCATGTTTTGGGAAATATACATGCAGGCAAAGGATAAAGAAGCAAAGGTGTGGCCAACTGCTTGGAATGACTCCATGAGTATAAGTAGATGGTACCAACAGCACACAACTCAGTCAATTGGGCTTGCTTCCCAGCCTCAACGCAGGGATACCCCAAAGGACAGCAAGGGTGTCAAGAAGTAACTATGGACCTTGAAATAAATCATGAAGAGGGGGCCACACGTAAGGATGTATGAGAATTTCATTTGGGTTCAAAAATCATGCGAACATGCCCCCTTTGCACCCCTGAACGCAAATTTGAGCAGGAGAGTGTGTTCTCTGAAAATGCTTGCAAATTCCCAAATTTGCATTCATGCTGGAAAAAATGCATTTTTTAAAAAATGTGTACTTTTAAAAATGTGCATTTTAGACTTCACTCTGTGGGTGGGAGAGTGCACTTTTAAAATATGTGCATTTCTCCCGTTCAAAATGTGCACTTTTCCCATTTGACCGAAATGAAAAAAAGTAGTGCTGCGCTGAAAATGTCTCCCACATATATATATATATTTAGAACATTCCTTCAATTTGGTAGAAAAGAAATTGCTTTTGAAAAGAAATTCAAAGGAGAAGAAAATTTTGGAGAAATTCTCATGGCTTAGGTTTGGGTTTCTTGTGCTTATATTACTTATGAGGTGGCCAAGGAGTGTGTGCGAGTATCCTGTCTTTCATTGTATGCTCATCTCTCTGGCAGCCCCATGCCTCCTCAGCTTCCCCCACTTCAGTTAAAGCCTGGGGGAAGACAGCATGAGGTAATTCATCCCAGAGGGCTTTTTCCAGATCAGGAATTCAGGAAGCCTATTGTCTGAGGCCTTACTCCCTCTCTCCTTCAGAGAAGAATCTACAGGCAGGCTTCTAATGGAAAAGCTTTATTCCTACAGAGGCCAGCCTAGCAAACTGGCTTTGAATTACAAAGAAGTGATTAGCAGAGTCCACAAGCTTCATTAGAATCATAGCCATTAAGGAAGATTGCCCTATTGTTGAGCAGTTGATTCCAAACTGGGGACCTCTCCTCCCTTCCAGACTCAAACTGCCCACACCCAGGTCCCCTAAGGCGGGTCCTTATTCTTAAGAGCCAATCTCTCAGAGGGCCTTATACTTGTCAATTGTTCCCTCCTCCTTAGCTGAAGTCTGACCCAGGGGGTTGCAAAGCTAGATTCACCCTCCTCCTGATCAGAGAGCTCAGACTGCTTTCCCACCTCACCGATTGCTCCTCCCTGCCTGTAGTGTAGAGTCTATCTCTAAAGCTCAGGCCTTGGAGATCCAGGTGCCGCCCCCCACATCCTTCCAACTCCACCCCCCCTCCTCAGAATATGTTCCCAGGTCCTGCGTTGCAGAAAGAGTGGGCCCAATCCCATCGCCTATGAGGCTGCAAAGCAATGGAGAGATATATAATATTTGTTAATTATTTGTTAATTATATTTATACCCTGCCTTTTTTCCTGCAAGGAACCCAAGGCGGCTTACAGAATCCTCCTCCTCCTCTCCATTTATCCTCACAACAACCCTGTGAGGTAGGTTAGGCTGAGAGGCAGTCACTGGCCCAAAGTCACCCAGTGAGTTTCATGGCCGAGTGGGGGACTCGAACCCAGATCTCCCGAGTCCCAGTCCAGCACTCTCACCGCTACGCCACACTGGCTAATAGAAAGAAAACATGCACACAACACCCTTGGCTGCCTCACAGTAATTAGATAAGCTCAAAAACACCACAAAAATAAATTATAAAACACCCTGAGAATGAGGCAGAACAATGGAAGCCTCTTTCATGGGGGGAAGAAGAATACTTTCAGGAAATTGGAGGACAGATTTTGGCACAGCACTAGGCCCACCTCTTCCCTGGAGTTTGACACAACACTGCCCCGCTCACACCTGCATTGTGGCGGATGCAAAGTTGGGGCCAGCCTGCCAACACAATTAATGCTGTTGCCACTTGCAGTGGCAGCACAAAATAACAACCAGAAACCGCTATGAAAAAGGAAAGAAGCTATGCTACAACCCCTACCAGTGGTCAGCCCTACCTGTGAGAAATTGCTCAGAATTTCTCCTTCACCTGGAGGAATTTGGCAAAGCTGTACCCCCAATTTTTCTGCCTACAACTAGAATGGAGAATTTCAAGAGGCCATTTGTACACAGCTCTAGAAAAATAATGGAAACGAACATGGGAAACGAGATGACCTTCAGAATGGTGTTTGGAGAATCTGGGTGATTGTGAAAATCGCTTGTTTGTCCAGCCCTACACAGAGGATGAAAAACCAACAACAACAACAACTTTAATAAATAAAGCTAACTCAGAACAGGCCAAGCAGCATGCCGCTCTAGTCAAGGCTGAACAGGAAACTGAAAGCGCAGTGCCTGAGAACTTGATTCAGGCACTTCTTGGTATCGAAAGTCAGGAGGGTCAATACAGCATACCTAGTCTGCAGGAGCATAATGAGATCTGGGTGGATCAGAATCCTTTGCTGAACCTGTGCCAAATGCATCTTGTCACTTTTAGCTTCTTCACTTCCTTTCCAGCCATAAAGCTTGTTCCCATAAGAGATATTATTACCTCAGCATTCTTTTACAAGGCATTGAGGATGATTTACAATACATTGAGGACACATTGCTTGGCCTTCCCAGAGGTGCCTTTAAAAACAACAACAATCCTATTTAGGGAGGTTTTTTTGTTTGTTTTTAAAATACAATTGAGTTGTGTGTGTGTTTTTAAACCTATTTAGAATAGAGAAACATTTCAAGCTACTATGCCAGCTTTAAAAATGTTGGCCTTATATTCTCCACCCTTTGATTTCAGTGATGTCCAGAATCGCAATGCCTGAACTCTCGCCACACACAGTTGGTCTCACACGTGGAGGAACAGCCTTCGCTGGGCTCTGCATCCCAGTGCAAAAGCAAACAAGTGAGGAAACCAAACAAACTGAACAGCATCAAAAACACAAATGTAAGAGTAGTGCCAAAATTTCAGGACCCCCTTGTATTGTTGGCATCAGCAAGGAAGGGCTGTTTCTTATCTGAAACTTCAAGCTGAAATACAGGCGCGCTTGCTCTTTTTAAATATATAACACGAGCACATGCAAAATGTTCTGAAACAAATGGGAGTATCTTGCTTCCCCCATAGAGCAGGCTGCTCTGCTGCTTATTGTCATCTGTGTGCACATGCACATGCACACACACACACGCACACAGAGTAACGGAACCAAGAGCAGCACCTTATAATGCCCCACACTAGCTAGCAGTAAGTGGTTTGGAGCTGCAGTAGGTTCCCCAACTTCCATGTCATTGTCATGGCTACCTGGAGTTTCATATATTTCATAGATCATAGAGTTGGAAGGAGCCTACAAGGCTATCGAGTCCAACCCCCTGCTCAATGCAGGAAACTAGAGGAGGGGTCTCCCATCCAAGTAATAACCAGGCTTGACCCTGCTTAGCTTTCCATGCTCAGACAAGCTGAGCCAGCGTAAGCCGTTACACAGCTCTCTCCTGGAATGGCAGTTTTAGCTGGTCCTCACCACTTCCTGACTCAATTTGCTTGCGATACCTGGTGTCTGCTGGCACGTGGTGCGTGCCTTGCCCAACTGCTTATCATAGGAATACATTGAGCTTCCCTTGGGCTCTGGCTCAAGCCTGACCTAAGCCCTGTCCACTGGTGCTTCAGGTGCACAAAAGACACCTGGAACATTTCAAATTTAATGGATCTTTTAAAATCCCAGGCACTTCCTGGATAAAATCTCTTGCGTTCTCCAGTACTTCAACTCCATTGTTGTAGCAGGAGAATCAGGTGAGGTATCCAGAGTGCGGTCTTCTCCAGTTTTGTTGGATGAGTTTCAGTTAGTAGAGCTTGAGAATGGTGATAAGGTACTTGGACAGGTTTGTGTGACCACTTCCATATTGAATCCTTGCCCCTCGGGGCTTATTAAATCTGACGGAGAGGGAACAGCCGGCTGGGCCAGGGAGGTGAGTAATGCCTCCTTGTGAGAGGCAGTGGCGCTGGATGTGTAGGAAATAGAGCAAGTGGGAGAGGAACAGGTCAACTCTCTGACATCTCTTTATAACTCTGATTTTAATTCATTCTACATTCTTCATGGGCCTTTTTTGCACATTCAGGGAGAGTGTGTGAGTGTGGGTGGGTGGGTGGGTGGGTGAGAGGGGGCGGGCGATGGGATAGCACTTGCTATCCATGATCCTGACTTCCACAGCTTCATCCAAAGGTATGAATAGAGCCCACACAACAAGTTCCATATGCATAGTTTCTCTCTCTGTAGTACACTTGGGAAATCTGCAAACAGTATGGTCCCCAGTCACACGGACAGTTGTGTTGCACATGGCCAAGACCTTTGGATGAACACATGAAGGCCAGGAGCAGGAACAGCGGTTGCAACCCTATTCTGCCTCCTCCTCTGCATTCACTGCATATGTGAAAAGGATCGTGTGCCTCCCACAATCATGAGGACTGGATCCTTACCCACATAACATTGAATGTTTATTCAGATGGAAGGTTTTTCAAGTGTCAAGTGTGGAACCTCAGTGCATCTGACAGCCACAAACTACCCATTTTGTTTCCTTGTAGGCAAACCCCTCCACAACTTTAAAAACCAAACTTCATAAAAACTTCTGTAATGAAATGTTATGATATTTTTATTGTTGTTTGTATTTTATAATATATTTTATTGTATTTTATCAATTGTTGTAAACCGCCCAGAGAGCTTCAGCTATTGGGCGGTATAGAAAATGAATGAATGAATAAATAAATAATGTATTTTATTATATTTTATCAATTGTTGTAAACCGCCCAGAGAGTCTCTGCTGTGGGACGGTATTGAAATAAAATTAATGATGCTGATGCTGATACACCCTATATATTCATTAGAACTTATCTGTAACACTTCTTTTCTCCCCTTTCCTGATTTTTCATTACAGCACTTACATCAGCAGTGGGGAAAGCTGCTGCCTGGACAAGCCTTAACAGCATCCAGTTGACTACCTCTGCCTCTACAACAATTTAAACAGGTGAGAAAAGACATGCTAATTCAAGAGAGCTTTCCACCTAAGAATATAAGTTGAGCACAGCATTGCCACCCAGATCATATACAGGGAAGGAGCTGGACGGCAGGCAGAGGCGGAAGATGTTGTTTGTTTGTTTTACATCTCCCTCCTGTACAAGAAAATGTAAAATTGGTTTATATGAGTTGCAGGTTAAGCTAAACATTTTAACTTGTCAATCAGCCCCATGTTTGTTGACCTAAGATTGGCAGATAGAGAGAGACAGTTTTGCAGAAGAAATAATGGAAAAATCATTTCCCCAGCTATGTCTCTAATACTTCTTTGGCATCAATAGTGAGTATTTTTCCCTCTGACCCAGCTAAGAAACACTGTGAAAATAAACCTACTCAAACTCCAGCTCCTTAAAGAGACATGTGTGTGTTTAAAAATGTTTAACTTGTTTACAGCAAGGAACTCACAGCTCTTCACTTTGGTTCCCTTACTGTGGCATACCTGAGGTATTAAGGAGGTTTACTATATAGAATTTGCATCCTCTTCAATGTCTCATACACACACACACACACACACACACTTTGCAACCTGGGACAGAGACGAGGAAAATAGGTTTCATTATATAAATGACCATGGGGGAGAATTTGGCCTCCACTTTAATGTAATGCAGAAACAGTGTGGGACATATTCAGGTCTGCTATTATGGCCTTGCAAAGTGTAGAGATGATCCAGAGCCAGTTATGCCCATCTCACCTTTTGGCAGGGTGGGGTGCTGATAAACATGAGAGAGGGCCATGGCTAATCTGTGTATTTTATGTGTACTTTGTGACATAATTAGCACGAATGTAGTAGATGTGTGGGCTGTCTAATTATAGTTCTCCAGAAAGTTAGAACACACTCAAGAAGCCTAGGAAGGCTTGCCCTAAATGTTCAAAATCATGACGAAGGCTAAGTAAGATAGGCTTGCAAATCACTGGATTTGGCAACGTAACAAATTCTGGTACAAAGGAGCCCTTGAGACTACGGAAATGGATTTGGGGGATTTTGCCTAATAAACATACAAATAGACAGTGGTTGTGAAATACTTGCAATGAAGGATGGGACCACGTTAGAGGACATGTTAGACATGTTAGAGGAAAGGACTAAAGGAGGGGAGTGGAACAGTATTCAGACACAAACAGGCAATCAGTGCTGACTAGACCAGGGATGGGAGCCTCCAGCCTATGGGCCAATTTGGCCTGCCAGGCTGGCCCCAAGCTCTTCCCCCTCCCATGAGGCCTGCCCCTTCAGAGCCGGTGGGCAGAGGAATCCCACTATTATTTCCAGTCACTGATAACAGTGTGGATTTACCTGCACACTGCTCCCCCTCCTAATTAGGAGAGCAAGTGATGCACTAAGAGCTTTGCATGCGCTGCATTCTCTCCACTGGGGGAAGGTGCAGGGTGGGAGTGCTGAGGCCCCACCCCCAGCTCCACCTCTTCCCATAAGCCTCGCCCCTTCAGGGTAAATGGGGAGAGAAATCCCCATTATCTCTGGTCAATGATTGGGTAGGTGAGCAGCGTATAATTGGGTGGGTGAGCCGCACCTTAAAGAGAATCCCTGCTATTATCTCCAATCAATTATTGGAGACAGCACCATGCCCTGCTGATGTCAGGAGTATGGGCCAAGTGGGGGTGATCCTGCTCCCCATCCAATTAGAATTCCCCAACCCTGGTCTAGACAGTGCCCCCTCAGGAAGGGTGATTTATTTATTTTTATTTATTTATTATATTTATACCCCGCCTTTTTTCCTGCAAGGAACCCAAGGCGGCTTACATTATCCTCATCCTCCTCTCCATTTTATCCTCACAACAACCCCGTGAGGTAGGCTAGGCTGAGAGTCAGTGACTGGCCCAAAGTCACCCAGTGCCAGTTTCTCCACTTGTGTGTTGCCTTTGATAAACTAGGGTGGAATAACTTCATTCACAGCTAACTGTGACTGTAGTTGACTGAGCAAAGCGAGGACTTTGGTGTAACTTGGCAGTTTGACAATCCACTTTCTAAGTTTGTCTGTCAGTTTGCGTGTAATGTGATAACTCCATTGGATTTGGTAGGCATATTCAGGTCACAATTCTACATTTGAAGTTCAAATACCAGCTTGATCCCTCACACCCATTTTTAAAGGAAAGAGCCCCATGTAGTCATGCCTGCAAGTGGTCCATTGGAAGGGCCGGCGGCAAGTAAGTAGTCCAGGTCAGGCCAGAGGAGTGAACAGTGATCAGATAGCCTAGAGGCAGGTCAAGCAAATGGCCAGGTCCCCAAAGGTGGCAGTCTAAGGAGGGCAAGGCAAGGCAAGGCAAGGCAAGGGAGATCTATTTGGGTACAAGTTGCTGAACCCTGAAGCTACAGTTACATAAGGCAGGCCAGCCCCCAGCTGGGCTGATGAAATGGAGTACACCTTCCTTGTAGCGCAGTAAACATCAGGGCAATAGGTACCTCTCCCTGCAAACTGTCCCAGCAGTACAGGGAATAAGGTACTGGGCCCTACTGTCAGAGTCCTGGATTCAGGTCCCCTGGCATGCGGTGGGAGTGCAGGTGGGAGGAATATGTAAAATAAAATGCAATATGATATGGCCGCATAGGGATGGGTGAGAATTTCATCCCATTGGGTTTTTCTATAAGAACTTATCAAAATTCATGAATTTCTTCATATTCAGGATGGAAAGAACTTGAGATTCAAACAATTCAAATGTGGGAGAAACCAAAACTGACAGATTTGTCCATCCAGGTCCAGGGTTTTGAGTGCTTAGCGCTATGAAACCTGGCTTTGAATCCCTGTGTATTCAGCCATGTTTGTGGTGCTGAATTAGGGTTGCCACCTCTTTCTTTTCCTGACAAACTCTTCATCTTTAACAGCTACGAGGCAGGCAGGTCCTCTCCGTACTAGGAATAACGGCACCTATTCCATTTGAATGGTGCAGATGGGCAAGAATGTAGTTTCAGTTCATTTTTTATAAGAAATTACCAAAAAATCACAAATTTCTTCATAAATGGGATGGAAAGAACTTGAGATGAAAAATTCAAATGTGGGAGAAACTGAAACTGGCAGATTCTTCCACCCCTAGACTGGTCCGATTGTTCCTTCCTCCTTGAATGATTGTTCCTTCCTCCTTGAATGAGTGATTTTTGAGATCGCCAAGATTCTCCAAATGACGGCTGGCCGCTCATCTTGTGCCCAGTTCCTGGTCACACTTGTGATTGCAGCTCGCTCTTCATGAACAGGAAAACTGCGCAAACTGAGCAGCGATCAACGTGAAATTTGTGCAACTTTCCTGTGTTCGATTTGCACCAATTTTCTACATTTGTGCAAATTTCCTCCACAGACTAAAGCAGGGCTGATTCAGTCTATGGGGGGGGGGGGATTTGTGCAAATTACAAAATTTGTATAAATTTAGAAGATCTGTGTACACTAAGGAAATTTGTGCAAATCCAACGCAAGCAGATGTTCAGCAATGTATGAGCATTTTTGACAGACACGTGCTCATCCTCACAATCACGTTCTAAGTTTTCTGTAAACCGCCCAGGGAGCCTTTGGGCTGACGGGCGGTAAATAAATATATTAAATAAATAAATAAGTTGCAAACAGGGCGTGCTTGCACGTTTTGTGAGCAGAAACTAAATTCTCACACCTTCCCAGTCCTAGATGCTAGGGAGGGATCTGAGGGGTGATACTGACAGCGACATCTCCTAGCCCACTAATGTTTGAGGTGTGAAGAAGGATGTAGGGTGGCTTCCCAGGCTCCCCAGTTTCGCCTTCAGCTGCTGCTGCTGGTGTAGCTGCTGCCTAACCCACCTCACAGGGTTGTTGTGAGGATAAAATGGAGAGGAAGAGGAGGATTATGTAAGCTGCCTTGGGTTCCCTTGCAGGAAAAAAGGTGGGGTATAAATGTAATAAATAAATAAATAAACAAACAGGGCAGGTATGGGGAATTCTTCAGCTCAGATTATGATCTAAGCTGGAGACAATTTCTTTGGGTTGGGGTAAATGCTCAGTTTGAGATATTTAGTTATCTATTATATTTATACCCCGCCTTTTTTCCTGCAAGGAACCCAAGGCAGCTTACATAGTCCTCCTCCTCCTCTCCATTTTATCCTCACAACAACCCTGTGAGGTAGGTTAGGCTGAGAGGCAGTGACTGGTCCAAAGTCACCCAGTGAGTTTCATGGCTGAGCGGGGACTAGAACCCGGATCTCCTGAGTCCTAGTCCAACATTCTCACCACTACGCCACACTGGCGCTCTCATATCTCATATATCTAAGATATCTCATATCTTAGATATGGCTAAGCATTATGAGTTGGGCGTATTAACCAAACCATAACCACCACCACCAGCCGAATTCAGCAGCATCATTACCTGATTTTAGGGATATGATAGGCTGAAGTAATTTCTATGCTGCCTCCATCGTATCTGTGGAGTGCTGCCCCAGGAGGCTGTTCCAAGTGGTCCGGAGCCTGGTCGGTCCAGTTGCTCCGGATCCGTTGGAACAGTCTAAAGCATTCTGTGAGGCTTTAGCAAAGCACTTTGCAGATAAAATTGATCGGATTAGGAGTGGGATTTCGCGCGTCGTGGATACAGGGAGTGAGCGGGAGGAGGCCAATGGTAGACCGGTCTTGTGGAATCAGTTCCACCTTCTCCCTTCTGGTGAAGTGGACAAGGTGCTTTCTTCTGTTAAGCTGACCAGCTGCTTGCTTGATCCTTGCCTGTCCTGGCTTCTTATGAGCTGCAGGGAAAAACTGGGTGGGGAGATCAGGGCGGTAGTGAATGCCTCCCTCGAGGAGGGAGTGATGCCATCAGCCCTTAAGGAGGCAGTAATAAGACCGCTTCTAAAGAAGCCCTCCTTCGATCCCCAAGATTTGAACAACTTTCGCCCAGTCTCCAATTTGCCATTTCTGGGCAAGCTGATTGAGCGAGTGGTGGGGGCTCAGTTGAAGGCACATTTGGATGAAGCCGATTATTTAGATTCATGCCAGTCGGGCTTCAGGCCTGGACATAGGATGGAGACGACCTTGGTCGCCTTGGTGGATGATATGAGGAGCATTTGGATAGGGGCAAATGCTCCTTTCTAGTCCTCCTCGGTCTCTCAGCGGCTTTTGATACCGTTGACCACAGTATCCTCCTGGACCGCCTGGAGGGGTTGGGCATGGGAGGCACTGTATTGCAGTGGTTCCGGTCCTTCCTCTCTGGAAGGTACCAGAGGGTAGTTCTTGGGGAGGAGGCTTTGGACCCTCGGCCGCTCACTTGTGGGGTGCCGCAGGGTTCCATCCTCTCCCCAATGTTATTTAACATCTACCTAAAGCCGCTGGGAACTATCATCAGGAGGTTTGGGGTGCGCTGTCATCAATATGCGGATGACACGCAGCTCTACCTCTCCTTCAAGTCCTCACTAGGGTTGGCTGTTGAAACCCTGTCCAAGTGCCTGGAGGCAGTGGGTGGCTGGATGGGAAGGAACATGCTGAAACTGAACCCCGACAAGACCGAGGTACTTCTGGTGGGAGACAAGGGAAGGTTAGGGAATGTTGACCTGGTGCTGAATGGGGTACATCTGCCCCTGAAGGATCAGGTCTGCAGTTTGGGAGTCATTCTAGACTCCCAGCTGTCCCTGGAGGCTCAGGTGTCAGCTGTGAGCTGGGCGGCACTGTATCAGCTCCATCTGATGTGGCAGTTGTGCCCCTACCTTCCTAATCATCCGCTCCTATCAATGGTTCATGCCTTGGTCTCCTCTCACCTAGACTACTGTAACCCACGCTCTACGTGGGGTTACCCTGGAAGACAGTTTGGAAGTTGCAGCTGGTACAATATGCAGCAGCTCACCTGGTTAAAGGGTGCCGCCGGCGTGATCACATCACTCCAGTGCTCAAAGAGTTGCACTGGCTACCAGTTGTTTGCCGAGCTGAATTCAAGGTGTTGGCGTTGACCTTTAAAACCCTGTACGGCTCCGGTCCAGTATATCTCAAGGAGTGCCTCCAGCAACATCCAGTAGGCCGCTCAACAAGATCTGCCACGGATGGCCTTTGCCCTGTCCCATCAGCCAGAGAAACCAGGCTGGTGGGGACTAGGAGGAGGGCCTTTTCTGTGGCAGCCCCCAATTTATGGAACTCTCTCCCCAGTGACCTCCGCCATGCCCCTTCCTTGATTAGCTTCCGCCGGGCATTAAAAACGTGGCTTTTCAGGCAGGAATATGGGGTGGGTTAGGATTTTTAAGTTTTGTACTGTTTTTAATTGTGTTTTATACTGTGTGTGTGTTCCCCCCCTTGTGTTTTACTGGACTGTACATTGCTCAGAGTGGCCGAATGTCTGGCCAGATGGGCGATTCATAAAATAAATAAATAAATAAATAAATAAATAAAATCATAATCATTCTTGCCCAACTTGGCCTCATTAATTCCATGGGCTGGCTGATTCACATATGCATATTCATTGCTTGATGACTGCAACCCTATTGATGACCAGGCTCAGCCCAACTTATCTTGCCCTTGCCGTCCCCACCTTTCCTTCTCTGCTATAGGGAGCTTCCCCAAAGTCTGATGAGGCTGATGTCTTGTGAGACTTCAGGCAAGCTCCCCACAGCCAGGAAGAAAGAAGGAGGCAGGAAGGAGGCAGCGCTGGGAGGGTGATTGGAGGTGGTGGTGGTGGCTCGTTCTGCCGCTCCCTGGAACCTGCCACCTGAGCAAGTGCTTCACCTTGCCTAAGGCAAGGACCAACCCTGTTGATGACTTTTTATAGATGGATAGGTCTTCACAAGTGTAACATCATGGACAGAATGTTTATATCAGTTTAAATCAGGTGCTTTTAACACATTCAGCAACAAATCAGTTGCCCTGGGATTGGAGAGTAGAAGGGAAGCACACTCTGGCTTCTGTTATCAGTCAGCGGACCAGGGCCACTGAGAGGCTGAACCGCCTGCTTCCCAGGAATGACATCATGGCAAGGGGGAAACCAACCTGGCCCATCCGTTGGCCAGAGAAAAAGCAGCTGCAGGGAGCTTGCTTCCCCCTCCCTGCCAGAAAGAATGCTCAGCTCCAACTGGAAGGGGAAGGAATGTGCTGGACCCATCCATTGGTCTAAGGAACAAGAGCCACTAATTGTGATTGAGACAAAAACACCAGCAAGAGAAGATATTAAATGCCCACTAATAGCTCACCACCTTGTTCTGGCCTTGGAAAACTGATCTCCCTCCTCTTCCTTTTCTCTCCACTCCCTTTTCCTTGTGTGTCTTTTTACTTTGTAAGCCTGATTGCTGTATCTCCTTCTTTTTTATTGCTATGAACTGCTTTGGGAGATAATAATTGTTGAAAAGTGGGATGAAAATACTGTAAATAATAAATAAATCATGCATGAATTATTCAAATGCAGAGAAATCAAGTGATGTATGTCATGTGTGAACAAAACCCAAGATATCAGGAATGCAACACCCATCGTATTGCAAAGAAATCCTGAGGACTAATACCTTAAGTGTCTGGAGAATTATAAGATTCTTTAGAGAACTGTGTGGTCTCAGTGGCTATAGCTAAGGGCAAGTGTGTTAGCAGTAGGCAGAAACTATTTAATAGTGTATCCATTTGCACTGGGATTTCATGTTGTTGGATCCACAAACTTGTTAAGAGTTTTTCTGCCTCCAGGCACAAAAATGATTTCCTTAAAAAAAACAACACACACAACTGTAGCAATTGGCAGAGAGAGCATGTTGAAGTGCAGTTTAGCTGACACTAGTCAGTGTGTTTGTGCTCTGTATTATATCTGTACATATGCCCAAACCCTTAATGTCAGGTCTATATTATATGGGGGGGGGCAAAATTTGGAAAAAACTGGAATAGGTTTTAATGAGAAATGTATGTGTTTTTCCACCTATGATGACATCACGTAAGGGCATATTGATATTTTTAAAGATAATATCAATATTGCACAAAAGCACTCAAAGGAATGTTATTTGAAGAGCCAAATCAACAGTGTTTGGTTAGCCAGTGAACTGATCTGTTTCAGGCATTATCAGAACTTGTATTTTAAAGATGATGCAATAACAGATATACTACGTAGTTGCAGAAAAGGCTAGGGAAGTCTCAAATCACCTGCCACTAGGGGTCCTAACATTTTAACACTGATAACTAATGAAAGTTGATTCCCCCCCTACCCCTGGTGCAGGATCCCTGGTGCAGCCCTTAAAAATGCAATACCGTCTGCTGACTGAAATACAAGAGTTTTGTTTTAGAAATCTGAAACACTGTACAATCTTCATTCTATACAATACCCATCGATGGGTGCAGCTGCAATGGCAAGCAGAATGACTGAAGCTGGGAGGGCCACAGTGACATCCTGATCTCCTAAGGGACAAGCAGAGTCAATCTTTCCTTGGTTTCTGTCATGGTAAGCCCATGGAGGCTGGTGTGTCTCCAATGCCAGAGGGGCTGTGCATCCACTCTGGATTTCATTCCAGACTTTTAAGGAGCTATCCATGGTGCTGAACCTTATTTTTCAGGATATTAGTTCAGCACCATGGGTAGTTCCTTTAAAGTTCAGAGTAAAATCTGGAATGGATACATAGCTCCGCTGACAGTGGAGCCATCAGCCTCCACTGTTGTAAGCCCAATATAATGGATTCCTGCAATAAATCAGGGGTTGGATCCAGGATTCACAAGAGGAAGCGCTCTACCCACAGAAGGTCTGTCTGCCTGAACTTTGGAGATCCTCCCTGCTCTCTACAGCACAGCTTACTCCATTCAGTTGGGTCTCCTGACTTTCGGGGGGTTGGAGGAGCTGCCATGGGAAGAAGGGGGTAGGAAAGTTCACTTCCACCAGCACAGTTGATCCGGCTAAAGGCGGGGTATACATATAATAAATAAATAAATAAATAAATAGATCCAATCTGAGATCTGCATAACAATTGCACTGCTTATGGAACATGCTCTCTAGTGGCATAGTAGGCCTTTATATGATGGTACATAAACACATCTCTTCTCCCATTTTATTTATTTATGACATGTAGATGCCACCCAGTAACAAGAGTTCTGTGGAAGGCTTAAAATTAAATGCAAATATAACAATTAAATACAAAACAAATAAATACAAAAAATAAACAATTCAAGAGAAAAATAAAACCATAAAGCCATACAATCTAATGCCACATAAAGCCATTTCCAATCATGGCTCTTGTTTATTTATTTATTTAATTATTATATTTATACCCCACCCTTTTTCCTACAAGGAACCCAAGGCGGCTTACATAATCCTCCTCCTCCTCTCCACACAACAGCCCTGTGAGGTAGGCGGGGCTGAGAGTCAGTGACTGGCCCAAAGTCACCCAGTGAGCTTCATGGTCCAGCTGGGACTAGAACCCAGATTTCCTAAGCCCCAGCACAACACTCTAACCACTATGCCACACTGGCTCTTCAAAACAACTTTTCACCCTGATACCGGGACAAGCCTGATGAGAATCAAACCTGCCTTCACACTAGGGTCATCTTCAGAGGCCCTTCTCAATATGCCCTCACCTTCTGAGGTCAGGTGTGGAGCTACCAGGGGTAGTTAAAGTTTATTATTATGCTACTTTTTGGTTAAAATACTCTCAAAGTAGCAAACACACAATCAACATTTCAGATACAACAATACCATCAAAAGTACAACTAATCAAATTCAATATCAACCACAGAGCAAATAGGGATGGGGTGAGCCTGTTAGTTTTGCTTTCTCCGGCATTTGAATATTTACAATCTCAAGTTCTTTCTCGCCTGAATATGAAGAACTTTGCAAATTTTGGATAATTCTTATCAGAAACGAACTGAATTATTATTATTTTTTATCAGCCATCTGCATTGGCACTGGCCCCGTTCAAGAGGTTCAGCTATTCCCAGCATGGAGAATACCACATTTTACCTGCTGGCCATGTGGCTGCAAGTGAAGAGGAGCCAATGAGAAAAAAGAGAGAGGCAGCAACTCTAATTAAGCACTGACTTGGTTGAATACACAGGGATACAAACCCAGACTTTTAAGAGGAAATCACTCAAAGCCCTGGGCCTGGATGGGGAAGTCTGTCAGTTTCAATTTCCCCCCCACATTTGAATTTTTTTTAAAAAATCTCAAGTTCTTTCTCTTCCTGAACATGGAGAACTTTGAGGATTTTGGTAAATTCTTATCAAAAAACCAAGCTGAAATGAAATTCTCAGCCATCCCTAGCAAGAGCTTACCTAACAGCAAAGTGGCAAAATGCGGGACAAACCAAGTTGGGACCTCTCTTGATATAATTAATAAAACACAATGAATTGCATCTAAAACAATACATCCTCAAAACATACCCAGTTTTAGCCATGATGACACTAGTATCTCATAGTCCAATTTCCTCCTGTTTACCCAAGTTATGTTGTACCTACCAAACACAATTGGTGACTATACTGTATTTCCTTCTGTGAAATTTTCTTTATTTTTAAACATTTCCTTCATATTCTTTCCATAGCTTGTCTTTGCTAAGCTGAAGAATCATAATCCATTATCATTCTCACTGCTTCTTCCAGTGATAGCTCTCACCTGCTTCTTAAAAGTGGGAAAGAGCTCTTTCCATTTGCAAAATTCCATGCCTTCCCCTTAAGAGAGGGAACTGATTTTTCCCCCTCAAAAGGGAGTAAAATTAGATGGAGCTACCTTAAATTCCATCAGGCACCAGAAGCTCCCCACCCACCCCTTTTCCATTCCCATACCCAGAGCACTCGCCGTGCTTTAATTACCCTGTAGGCCTCTACGTCATTTGCTGGACCACAGTATTTTTACTTGCTCACTGTGCCTTCTTTCTTTGAGACAGATTTGTTCTGTTGATGAAGACATGAGTTATCCAAGTAGAGGCTTTCCAAAAAAACCATTTCAGATTTTTAAAAGGCCTAAGGAAAAACCTTCAAGACGCCAATGGTGTGTTATTTATTTTGTTTTTAGAAATGGTGGCATTCCCTCCTCTTTCTGCTGGTGACATTTAACGCTGCAAGTGGAAAAGGTAATCAGGAGCCAGATGAAAACCTCAATGTATTGACAGGAAGGTCAGCAGGGAGAGGAGCGTGTAGCCCTCAGGCCAGGCTGCAGTTCCAAACGTGGCTTCAGAGGTTAACACACCTTGTTAGTTACCTTGCATGCCAAGAACAGCCCCATTGAAACGAACAGGGAGTAGTGCAAGAGCGTGTATCCAATCACTGGATTGCCCTGTTCATTTTAACAGAGAGGGCAACTCGGAAGGCACCAAAACGGTGCGTGCAGAGCTACTCTCTTTATTGAAATTAATTAGGCAGTTCTTTCATGTGGCATTCCATGGATGCATCAGAACCCCTCCTCTGCTTGTGAGATGTTTTTGGACTGGAGCAATGGATTCTGTCTTCAGGATGAAGAGTACATAATTCTTGGTGGTCCCTTTTGAGAAGGGATGTTATAAGATATGAAGCAAGTTTCTGTGAGACAACAGGCCTCTATGATAATGATGCTTGCTAATCCTCTTGCGGACCAATGAGATCTACGTGGTTGATTGATATTAATGATATATGGTTGACAACAATAATGCTGGAGCGTTTTTTTTTTCTCCAGAAGGGCCCACAGAACTCTGATTAAGAGCTCAAACACGAGCATTTAAAAAGCAGAGAGAGAAAGAAAGCTTCACCTCAGATTTCTAAAGCAGGACAGGTATGCACGTTTTGAATTTTTGCAATCCTGAACTGGTTAAGCAGGAACACCAACTGAAGTGGTTAATGTGTTTGTTTGGAGGAACTTGGCAAGGACATTCTGACTTTTTTGAGCAGAGGGCATCTGTCATCTGGGGCCAATGTCTGAGCCCATCTCTCTTTTACCCACTTGTTCTGCTATGTTGCCAGTCCACCATGGTAATCTTTAGGGTGTTTTCAGAGAGAGGCTTTGTGAGTGACGGCCTAGCTGAATCATCATGCCTCATATCCATAATCCACATGGGAAACATGCTGCCTTCCCTGTTGATCACTGCTAAACCAAATGGTCTTGCAGGATCTGTGTGGGAGGTCCCACATGAAAACAGTACTGGTTGTGCAAAACATTGTGACATGAAAACAGTACTGGTAGTGCAAAACTCTCACACTAGTTGCAACCTCCTCTGTGAGGTATTTTCTACTTCCCTTTTTCTTTGTTTCCCCCATTTTTTGTTGTTGGTTAGTGGACAATACCATTACTGAGGGGAAGTTTGCTTTGGGACAGGGGCATTTGAATTTCCAAATGGCTCTTAGCCATCGCTGGTGCTAGAAATCACAACTCAGAAGCTGGGGTGGGTACTATCAGGCCCTGGCATATGGCACCATCAACACACATGTACCAGAAGTACGAACCAGGAGACAACTCTCGGAAAACAGACACATACATCCCCCTGCCCAAACACTTGCCAAGAAAGCTTGTATATACCAGGACAGTTTTAAAGTTTGGCGGGGCGGGGGGGGGGGAGTTTGCCTAACTCTAGTTTTTTGCTGCTTTCCTGAGACTCCATAAATAGTAGGTGGGTGGGGGCAATTGTCAAGCACCGTGCAGTCCAGAAGTCATGGCTGACTGCTGGGTTGTATTTGACTTGTTGGATCACCCATTGTGGCAGGCCTGATTTACAACAGCTTGCAGAGAACATTCCCAAAGGAAAATAATCTCTGAAAAACAAACACTGATCTCTTTATGGGCCAAGATCATTTTATAAGCTTGAGTGTGTGTGTGTGTTTTCCCTCTTTCAGACATGCCTATTGGTTGTGGTTAGAAAAAACAAAGGTGGAGGGAGGTCAAGAGTGAGGATATCAACTCAAAGAAGAACACCCTCTGAAACTGATAGCAATAAATGACAAGCCAGGAAAAGGCAGTGGCCCAAAAGAGATTGGCTTTGAAGCCTTCCAAAGGAGATAATTGCAAGTTTCAGCATAGCCCCGTGCCAAGGTTTTGTCTTTCATTCCTTTCTGCAGTTTCATTGAGAGCCAAGCAACAAAGAGGAGCAGGGTGAAAAGAGGTGAATGAAAGCTGGAAGCCCTCCTGAGAACGTAGGACCCGACTTTTGTGTCAAGGAGTTTTTCATTAGGCTGTTATAGCAATGGTGTAAAATAGATTATTTTGATTGCAGGGCCATAGAAGGGTCCTAAAGTGGTCTCACTAATACTGTACAGAAGTTGGGTATTTGTTTGTTTTAAACCTACTCTCCTCTTTAATATCTGAATATTCAGTAAACAAGTGCCACACATTTTTCACAGTTTAAAAGGCATTCAGAAAGGAACTATTAGGTAAGGAAAAGAAAAGAAAAAAACCCTGATGTATTTTTTCACATCCTGATCTGTAAAAAGTCTGGTTCAAGAATACTTCTGCCCCCTCAGATACCACCAAAACCCACATGCGGTCAGTAATATAGTTTCTATTTCCTTTGGAATTTGTTGAACATGAATGTTTGCAATAGCCTTTGTGCCTTTCCCCCTAATTGGAAACATTTTGTATTAAATCTAATGGGCTAAGCAAAGAATTTGGAATGTAACGTATCTGGTTCTCAAGCTGAAGCTGATTTTCTGTGACTGTGGTCATGTCACTTAATGCTCCCCCCTGATATTGACCCCTTATCTCTCCTTAATTAATGCTTCCCCACTTTTAGAGAATGTATCAAAAACTCCATTTGCTTAATCACCTGGGACAAAAGCATTACATTTTCTTAAAACGAATAATATTCCAGATTCAAAACCTCAAATGTAAGATTACAAATCCGTGATCCTACTGGCACTGAACTTTCAAACTATAAATGTATCAATCTCTACAACAATACATGCAAAGAATCTTTTTCTTGTTAAGGCTCTACCCAAATAGAACTACAACTATAGCTGAGTTCATTTATTTTAATTTTTAAATGGTATGAAGGAGGATTTTATTGAGGCTCACAAGGTTCCCATCGAATTGTGTGCATAATATGTATGGAAAGAAATGTGGCTACAAATAGACCTTGTGGCTGCTACATACTTTTCACTTGCTGGGTGCTTTCTCTAGAGTTGTCACCTTTTTGTACCAAGGATCTCTTGTGCCTTTAAAAATTGCATAGCCAGCAGCAATTTAACTCCCTTTTTTGCTTTACCCATCACTGCACCTCTCTGCTTTCAAAAGCTTCAGGGATAATATAAGGGGGGGCAGTGAGAAAGAATTAATGTACTGGCTTGGCTTCTGCTGTATATAACTACCCCTAACAGCACTGAGTAGGCCTCTTTTCTTATGCTTTTCCTTGGGTGGAGCATTTGGGGAGGTCTCTATCCCCAGGTTAAAGTCCCCCAGGCTCACGATGCTACCTTCGTTTCTTTCTTTTCTTTATGAATGTACCACTTCAGTGCCAAGTGAAGTGATTCAGAAGGAGTGGCTTCTTTTGCTTTTTCGCTCACACACATCTGGAACATGGTTACAGAAGATAAACTGCATGACCATTTTAAATGAGGGTCTGGGCAGGGGGGGTTAAACTAGGAAGGCGAAAGGGTAGGGTATCTGGATTCTGGGGGCGGGGCGGGCATGTGGGTTGTCCAGTCCATGTCTGGTTTAAAGATAAGGAACCATAAGGAGGGAAAGCAAGGAGCGGCCTTGAAGTTGCCCTTCCACAGTGAACACCTGGACAGCAGACTGACCAGGCACATGGGTCACCTGGTCACAGCCTTCTGTAGTATGATGAGAGAAGTATTGTATTTGTATTTAAAATATAATATTTGTTTCTAAGTATTTTATGTGATCTGCTGTCTCTGGGACCTGAAAGACCGTACGTTACCAGTCCTGACCTGAATCCTATTTTAGTTTTCATACCATCTCGCTTTGTCATTCCTTCTTTCCCTCTCTGTAGCATAAAGGTATCCATTTGTCCTTCACCTCCATTTCTTCCATCACCTTTAAAGATGACCAGCTGATGATCCCCCTATAATGTTACCATTACATCAAATGAATTTTTTTTTTCATTAGCTGTTTCATCTTAACTGGTTGCTAATAGTTAACATCAGAATTTCACTCAAGGAAATCACATTTGCACAAACACTCAAACAAATTAGTCAGGATTTCATGTCTGGAGATGGCCAATTTGAATCACTGAAATGCGAGAGAATGTGATGAATTTTTTGTGAATGTTTGGTTCAATATTTTAGAGGCCATTCCATCCCTCCTTCTTTCAACATTTTTAGCTTTTTTAACTGAAGAGCCTTGCAAATGTCAGTGAAATTTCACAGGACAAAACCTTACACAAATAAGAAAAGGTGGGGACAGCTCACAGTTCATTTTGGCTTTCCCCCCCTTTAGGGATCAGGGAAACTGATTAGTGCAGCCATTGTTTCTGACAGTTCATTTCTTCAAATTAAACAACCCATTCATCACGGTGCATCCAGCAGCCAGAACCTGTCTTCAGCAACAGAATTTCAGCACTATGAATTTACATTCAACAGTGTATCCAGTATACTTTAGATCCCTAGGCAGCATATGCAAAGATCTGATATTTCTGTGTGATAGAACTGTCAAGATCAATGACCTTTGCCTAGGGTTTATAAGGTTATGACGGACTCATGTGCAATTGTCTGATGAATTTGTGCTGTATAATTAGACAGATTGACAGATTGGGCTGTATCCAATTGTGGCTTTGCACTAGCAGAAAGCACCTCCACTTGCGCAAGGCAGGGCACCTGCACCCTACCTACTGCAGCGCCACTTGCCCACCACAGGCTGTTCCTGAGGGTTGAGGACCCTCCAGAGCAGTATAGGATATGTCACAGAGGGCCACCATAGGTAGGCTGAATATATTGGGAGCCTTGCAGCCCTCCACTGCCCCCACCATTGTCATATTACCAAATTTGCTGCCAAAATTCAGTGGTGGTAGCGAGGAAAAATAGCCAAATGTGTTTACCAATTTCATTTACCAATGAAATAATACTGATTTCATAAACTAATGAAATCTGGTGGCATGGTCAGGAAAAAAAGGGGCTATTTTACTTTAAAATAGCTCCTTTTTGCCCCCACTGCCCCACTGAATTTTGGCAGCAATTAAAGCAGGCTCTCTTTCCTTGTGTTCCTATGCACACAAATATGCACACACACACACACACACGCCTGTGGATTCCCTTGTTAATGCACCAGCAAGGGAATCACTGCAGTTTCTTTTGCTATGTCATAGGGATGGGATTTCCTTACTAGTGCTACTGCTAGTGCTAGTAAGGGAATCTCTGGGGTTTCTCTTGCTAGAGTTAGCACTGGCACTAGCAAGGAAATCCCTTCTCTTATCTTGGATCTCTCATCAGCGATTGGAGATAAGGGAAGGGATTCTCTTGCTAATACTAGCCCTAGCAAGAGAAACTTCAGGCAGTGTCACAGTGGTTGCAGAAGTAGTAGGGGGACTGGCAGGCTGCCAGAAATGGTTCAGTGGGCCATATGTGGCCTGCAGGCCATACATTTTGCACCCCTGCTGTAAAGTATCAATATGCAACTGGAGGCCCCAGTGCCCTGAATCCGTTGTTCCCCACCAAATCCCAAGGCAAATTGCCAGTCCAAAGACATGAATTGTGTGAAGAGAGTGGCAGCAGTAGCGACAGTACTGGGGTTGATTGGCCACAGTCCTCCACCGCAATCTCAAAGTAGCCTTCCCACATAACCAATTACTGACCAGCAAGTCTGCACAGGATTTTATCTGTTCTATATTCTATTTACACTGCTCATAATTTGCATTATAATAAACTTGTTGTTTAATATAAGTAAGGTGCCTTTAGCATCAAATAGGACAGTTGCTATTTCATGGTTTGTTGCATTGGAAGCCTTTATTTGTTCTGAACGCTTGAAATGTTCCATGCTGGGATGATGGGAGTTGTAGTCCAGCATTTGCAGTACACCAAATTGAGGAAGGCTGATCTAGAGAAAAGTGTGAATCAGCTGATTGCATCTGCTGTGTTTAGATTGGAAGGGTCAGATCCTCCTAGTTGTATATTGTATTCAACAGCAGCCACAGTAGCAGCAACAGTAATACTAATATGCAGTTAATCTCCTTGAGCCATTGGGATGGGAGCAGAGCAGGCTACAAACTGAACGGACAGATAAACAGCCATAAGCAGACCAGGACTGGAGAAAACGATTCTAGCTCCTAGAATGCAGCTTCCAGGCAGACTTGGATTCTTCCATCTCATATTTTATAAATTAAGCATTGCCTACAGCTGCTTTATTACATATCGTGGATTTGAATCTCAACCAATGGCCCATAAAAGTCATTTTTAAGAGGTGAAGCCCAAATGTTGTGGGGACGGTTTTTGATCTAAGATTAAAAAGAAGATTCTATAAACTGCAGTACTTGAAAATAAATTCTGCATAAGAATCCTGAAGTGTTGGGTTTTGTTTTTTTTAATCTCAAAATCATTCAAGCAAATCCATGATTTTTAAATGTTTGAGGCTGACAATACTGCCTGCTGGGAAATAAATTCTATTATTTAACACTCCTAATTCTGTTCATCTCACATCCTGCTGCAACGTCAGAAAGTATTCTACTTCTTATGCATACTAAGCCACCAACATTTTCATTTTACTACTGCTGGAAATGTGGTCACTGTCTTGTGATGAATCAGCAGGCACTTCGTACAGAGCCGGAGGGGAAACTGAAGGAGCTAGCGGTGTGGTGAGCAAACTGGGCATGCTACCCTCAGTAGGAAACACTCAGGTAATTTGACTATATCAAGCGCCCTAATCTGACTGCGGCCTTACACTGTAGTCTACTTAGCATAACAGTTAATTACACTGTGGGGAACTGTCTGTCACAGTAACAGCTCTCTGGCATCCACACATGGCTGGGCCATTACATGGAGGTCTTATTTTGCCCAATGTGTTAGACACAGGAGAATGCTGGTCATCTTCTATTAGACTGGCTACGTTGTCTCAGCAGTTAGATCCATACACAGAAGCTACATGGAGCTGGATTCAGGTTCCAGAAACAACATCAGGTAGAGGGGCACTTTAGCAGTAGACAGCAAGACAGGAGTCCCAGAAGGACACAAATAATCACTGTTGTTCTTGCATTGCCTCCAACTCCCTTCAATTAAGAGGGAAGGGGGAGAGGCCTGCCTAACAAATCATTCCAATGAGACCCCAGAGTGAAAATGGAGTCTGCTTACAATTGCTAATGAGGTGCCAAGCAATTTGTTACTTCTCCTACTGTATGTTTTATTTCTGGAGGAGATAAGTTCTGACTAGAGACTCTTTTTTGCCTCATTGAATTTAGTAGGGCTGGGAGGTTCCAAAACTGAAGGGTGGGCAATTTTAAATGAAAAATCCCTTTATTTGAAAACAACAGTGTGGGCTGTGTTAGCTCTGTTGTTTGGGACTCGTATGGAGACTCACTTGGAAGCGGGCAAAAAAATAATAATGATAATCATGCAGTATTTGGTAGCATTTGAAGGTGGAGAGCTAGCAAAGGTAGTTAGGTAGCATGAAATCATGGCTGGATTCAGACAACTACTTCTCATATGGCTGCTTAAAAATGCTGCACACAGTAGCAGCTCTTTAGGTGCAAAGTAGGCTCCGGGTTCTCAGCGAGCTAAGCAATATTACCCTCTAAACTCTGAGCAGTGGCAGGATCATGATGTGTTTGGTTCACCAGGTGGCCTGAATCTACAGATGCTTAGAGTCACCATGTGGGATGTCTCAAACTCACCACCATGCACACATGGTTATTAAAATGATTAAAAAGAAATGGTACAAGAAGTATTAAAATAGATCACAAAGGCATGAAAAGGTACACTTTTTTAAAAGGTCATGTGTTGGACCATTCAGTTGCTTTCACAAAATCCACTTTGAGTTAGGGAGGGGAACATCAACGAGGCTTGAGCACACTGGGGTTTGCTGAGTTCTGCCTTGAAGCTCGGTCGGTCTGCCTAGTTCCTAGTTACAAGCTTCCCTTCCTCATTTCCATTTGAATGGGGAAAGTATGCATTTGGGTGCACATTTTTTAAAAAGTGCACCCAAATAGATACTTCTTCCCCATTGTTTAAATGTGAAAATGCACATTTTTTCTAAAGTATGTATTTTGCAAGCAAGTATCACAAGCTCGGGAATGTGCAAGCTTAGCCCACAAAATGCACTCATGTTTGCATTTGGGGGTGCACATGAGGCACTTTCCGATCTTAAACAAACAGAAAAAAAATTATTTGACATCCTTACTTTGAGCACTACTTTGGCAGAAAATTGGGTTAAAATCTCATAAGCAAACTTATAGCATTAGGAATAACAACAATAGTTCAAAGAGCAGGCTACTACTTGTGGGAATGTCTACCATATATGATCTTCTGCACACTATGAGATGTTCTGAAGAAGTTCTGCTCAGCACACCATCAACTACGGAAGTTATTTTAAGGTGCAATCCTATGCAAGTTTAGACCAAAAAAAGGCCTACAACTCCCAGCATGCCCCAGCCAGCATAACTATGCTGACTGGGGCATGTTGGGAGATATAGGCCTTTTTTCTTTCTAAACTTGCATAGGATTGCGCCTTTACAGCACAATTCTATACATGTCTTGCAGTGGGGCTAAAATGCGTTCAATGGGGCTTACTCCCAGATAAGTGGATACAGGATTCCAACCTTTGTGGTTCCAAGATACAGGGCCTTTTCTGTGGTAGCCAAACAACTGTGGAACTATTCCCTCCATCTTTCAAAAGACTGTAAAGAACCTTCCATTTTAAGAAGGTGGCATGTCATTTTAAACTTTTGCTTTGCTTTATCATCATTTTGTATTTAACCTAATAATAATAATAATAATAATAATAATAATAATAATAATAGATCTGTTACTCACCTTGGGTTTTGTGGAGGAAGGGGGGGCTGGCTGACCCGCCACAACCCACCCTTTCCTACCCAAAGGACCCAAGACCCCCAGAGATTTCAAGGTACCAGACTGCCAGCTTCAGCTGTCTGCAGTCCTACTTGAATCTCTGTTCAGGGACTTGCCTTTTTGACTGTAACCTGGATTTAGTTGCTGGAACCACAGAGCAATCACAAACACCATGTGGGGTAAAAAACCAAAAGAAGGTTTATTCAGGTAGCATGTTACACAAAAGTTGGGAAATGAGGGAAGCACACGAAATGAATGAGAGAGAGACACTTTGGTACACAGAGTAAAGCTGCAAAATAACAAAACCTACTGATTCCTTATATCTCCCAGGCACACAGCTTGTTACCTGGGGGTCAGTTCTGTTCAGGGTTGAGTCCAGCACAGCCTTGCCGCCCGGGGAGACTACACACCTACCCGAAGGTCCGAGATGGGTAGCCCTCCACAAAGCTTGCCTTGCCAAAGCCCTCATTCAGCTAATTTCACCAGGAGCTACCTGGGGTCGGATCCTGAGGCCGCCCGAAGGCTTGGGCCTCTGCTTGGCTTGCCGCCATTGCTCCAACAACCAGCAACCACGCGACGGACCAAAGACACAAGACTCACACTTTAGAATATAGTTCTTCCCCCCTCCCCCTTTCTGCAGCTCCGCTGCCTCCAGCCAATCAGGATGCACTTCACCTGGCCAGGCAGGGGAGGGGGTCTCATGACTCATGGCATTTGCACTTGAAAGCCGGGTCTCCGGCTTTTCAGGACTTTCAGGTGCCATGCCCCACCCGATACTTTATGCACATTTCGCCTCCTCCCAGCCCCCAACCGGCCTTACTTGGTTTACACATCAGGAGGCGTGTGCATGTGTGTGTATGTGCAGGAACCCTCAGAGGCTCTTTTCTTCACAGGTTTATATATTGGAAAAAGGTGGATAAGAAATATAATTTTAAAAAATACAAGCCCACTCCATCAGATACAAATGTGTCCACAGAGTAATGGGGTGTCTGGTACTTTGGTAGCTTTATAAAAAACAACAACTGCTATTCGTGACAAAAGCACAGTCAAGCATGCATGGCTATTAAAACAGTCCCACAATGACTCTTCTGCCTTCAAAAGAGACTGATGCTTTGGGCCAACATGCATTCAGGGTGGAACAGCTTCCTCTCTGTAACCTTTCTGATAAGAACTCTTCTTGGACCAAAGGGCAGGTTTGGCCTTACTGGCCTGATGCTTCTGCCACAAACTCAGCAAGTGCAGAAAGAGCTTAGCTATGATCATTCTTGCCAGATACCATGTTTTTACTTGACTTTTGGCTGGCAGATTTTTGGCAGCCATTAGTTGCTGGTTGTGACATTTTGCTTTATTTTCCAGTGCTGTGTGTGTAACCCCCCTCCCCTTCAGTCTACTTATTTTAATACAAGTACTTCAGATTTTTCCACCTTTAGTTGCATGGACCCTCCTGTCATGTCATGTGGTGAGGGAACAATCACCATCTTCTTAGCTTGGGGGTAACATACCTCCCATATTTCACACCACATCCGAATATTCCTCAGGAGTACCTAGGGATGCTTGAGGGATGCAATCTTTGCAAATTCCTATATGAAACAACCCGAACTGCAGCCTTTGGACTAATGAGATGATCAGAACTTAGCTACCCTCCGGATTTAACACTTCGCTGAACGTTGTGACACAGCGCTTAGCAGTGTAAGCATATCAAAATATGCATTTAAATATGTATTTTGAGCAGGGCGGGATACACATTTAGATACTATTGTGATTTTTTTTTTTTTTTAAATGCAGATGAATGTTGAAATGGAACAGATTTATATGTAAAAGTACTGGAAAGTGACACAGACCACAAATGGACAGATTGTCTGACTGCCGTCTCCCAAAGCAGTTACTTTATTCCCAACTCAAGGATGGAAAGCGGAATATCGGTGGTCAGTATAAGAGGTTTAAGGATGTTCTTAAGGCTAATCTAAAAAAATGCAATATAAACATCGAAAACTGGGAAGCTCTGGCCCATGAACGATCTAAATGGAGGCTAGCCTTTCACAAAGGTTCTATGGACTTTGAAGAAGCCCGAGTGCAAGGTGAAAGGGAGAAACGTGCTTAGAGAAAAGCACGTCAAACGAATCCTTTACAGGACCATCTTCCATCTGGTAATCTTCCATCTGGTAACTCTTTACAGGACCATCTTCCATCTGGTAACCTGTGTCCTCACTGTGGGAAGCTGTGTGGATCTAGAATTGGCCTCCACAGTCACTTACGGACCCACCACTAGAGTCTACACAAATTTTTAGAATTTCCTCTTTTTATAATTTTCTTTTTGTAATTTTATCCTGGAAGACAATCTTACTCGGTCACAAGTTATCGCCTAACCCTACTACTACTGGAAAGTGACACAGACCACAAATGGACAGATTTGCCCATCTTTGGGTATCCCTGGCATAATGAGGCTTAAGGAAATAACCACAACAAAATGCTCTTAGAAATATGCTGCTGCTACTGTTTTTAAATAAATCTTGAATTTATCAAAGGGAAACCTTTACTGTGAAGCTTGCCCCCTAGTCTCAGACACACACCTAGTCTCAGACTCTACAGCAGGATACCCAATTTAATGGGAACCTGTTGGAAATAGTAATATTGCCTGCTTAAAATCAACAAAGTGATGTAACCACTGATTAGAGTGAGAGGAATGGGATAACTAAAGAAACCTCTCCTCCCTACTTCCGGCGTCTCTGGCCAGAGCTCTGCTGCTCTCTATCTACTTCCTGCTTCTTTGTGGAAATTAGGTGGCTCTCTGCTTTCCCTTTCCCAACATGGAGGGCGCCAGAGATCTTCTATAATGAAACTAATCTGTCTATATGCATCCTGCATATATGTGAGTGATCTGTAAGTAAGAACTGATAAATGTCTTTAGTTTAAACCTTGTGTGGACATTCCATTCCTTTTAATAGCCTTAAGAGACAAGAATTCAGCAACTCATGTGGTGAAACCAGTTTCAATAAAGCAGGCTGCATTTAAGGAGGAAACTCTGCTTTGTCCTAATCAGTTTAGGACTGACTCCTTTAACCATATCCTCCCAACAGAACCTTCCTTTGCAGCATCATGAACCCTATTGATTCATTCAGCCCACTGTCCAATATTCTGGGAGAGAGGAGGTTCCGTTTCTTTGAAGCCTGAGACATAGGAAATTGCTTATAGAGATGTGAGAAGATCTGAACAGCCACTGTCCAGAGGTGAACATCTTAAGGGTGCAATCCTAACCATGTTTAGACAGAAAAAAGTCCTGCAACTCCCAGCATTCCCCAGCCAGCCAAGCTGGCTGGGGAATGCTGGGAGATGTAGGACTTTTTGTTTTGTTTTGTCTAAACATGCATAGGATTGCGCCCTTACGTTGTAATCTAGCGTAGTGCACCGTTCATCCTCCCAGTGATTTCAGAGTCTGAACCTTATGGGTAACTGCAGTATTTGGGTTTAGACAAAAGAGCTCCCCATTTAACCCATAGTAGACCCCTGCCTTTTCAAGGGAGGCAAGGGAGAGGCATCCTGTGGAGCCAGTGCAGGTTTTGCAACCTACACAGCTAGCGGGTGGAGAGTGGTTGGGGGGGGGTAGAGATGAGAAAAGATGTGCAGCTCATTGTCATCCCCTTATTACTTGTAATAACACCTAAAATCTACTAAGCACTCGAGGTCAATGGAAATACACATTTCCTGGACCACAAGCTCACAGTCTAAATAAATCTATCTGGGCTGAGAGGGTGGAAAGCTACCATGCAGACCAGCACTTCCCAACCTAGCATGCTCCAGATGTGTTGGACTACTACTCCCATAATCCCCCAGACAGTAGCTGGCTGGGGGATTAGGGGAGCTGTACTCCAGCACATCTTGTGGGTGCTAGGTCCGGGAGGGCTGAGGTAGACACACCCTCAAGGGCACAAAGAGCTCAAGATGTAGATATTTGACAAAAATGCCTGGTACAGCATGGGGTTTCTCCCTTGGACCCCCTCGCCGACATCTCAGTCCCTGATATCTCATCTCTGTTCCAGACATCCATGGGTCCACTGCAAAATCATTCTTCCAGTTCCAGAGAATAATAAACTGCATAGGAAAAAATATTTTTTTTTAACTCCCTTTTCTCCAGTCTTCCCCAACCTGGTGTCCTCCAGAAGTGTTGAACTACAATTCCCAGCATCCCTCAGCTTGGCTGAGGGATGCTGGGAGTTGTAGTCCAACACTTCTGGAGGGCACCAGGTTGGGGAAAGCTGCTCTCCTCTTTCTCGCCCCTTTTCTTCATGTAGGTTGATTTGGCTCCTGAAAAGCACAGAGAGCGAGGAGGTGGTATGGTAGGAAAACACCAGCTCTGTGCCATACAGCACTCTGGGAAGTTTATATAATAAGAATTGCAAAAACAAAAAAGATTTAAGAAGTGACACTTTTGAAAACCAGCCAAAGGCAAGCTATCAAAAATGGGACACTGTCTCTTTAAGTGGAAGGCTGCAGAAGCAAAGGGAAATTAATTAAGTATTGGACGCTGGTATGGCGCCGTGGAAAGAATACACAATCTGGGACCTGCATGCCAAATCTGAAATGAAAAGGAAGGTGATCTGTCATATTTTTTTTGCTGTTTTTTAAAGACAGAATATATATTTTTGAAAGTTGACTAAGCAATTATCCAAATTAAAGAAACTGGAAAAGCAAACAGTGGTAAAAATGCTTTAGTTCTTTTCTTTTTTTTCATTGCAAAGGTAAATTAGTTCTTTTCTTTCTCTTTTAAACGTGTGTGCTTTAAAAAAAAATCTTAACACATAAAAAGAGAACACCCCCACACTAACTTAACTCTTTAATGACAGGATGAATGAAAGTAAAACCTCATTATGCCCATGATTTTAAGGATTCCAGAAAACTGATCCTAAACACACCCATTTGCTGGAATCCAGTTAAAACTTTCTAAGTAAATCCCATTATTTCCTTTGCTTGAACTTACTTCCATGTAATCATGCTTAGGTCAGATCAAGATTATTATTATTTACAGTATTTGTATACCGCTCCACATCAAGCAGATTACAAGATGCCTTGTAAATGTTACTCCTTTAAAGATTCTGCCAGTCTTTGAAAAATGAGAAATCTACTTGATAGACAAACTGAGCATGCTTATCAATAGTCTGCAAAATAAGCAGTTAACCATCTTGATCCCACAGAGGTTTGTGTGGTTCTTATAAATGCCATTTGCTAAGCCTTCATCACAACCTCGAATGGTTGGTCAGACGCTAGACCCTCCTGCTTCCTTAAATTAGTGGAAGGAGTCGTTATCCCAGACACATATTCACATAGCCTAACGTGATCTGGCTCTCACCTATCCAAAATGTAGGGCAGACCTGCCAACTGGCAATTCTGCCTAGCGCCATGATACCGGTCCAGTTCTGTGTGCCAGTCAGGCCTTTTGAAGAGAGTGCTTCGTGAATGTCTGTACACCAGGTTTTGGCGAGTTGGTGAGGCTGGTGAAAATGAATTCTTCACATAAAAAGTTACAGAGTGCAGAAAAAACAAGACTTCCCCCATCAGGCAGGGAACCATTCCGTCACTAGACTCAACAGCCTAATAGGTTTTTTAAAACCTTACACTTAAATCTCCAACAGTACGTATTTTAATATCTTGTTTTTTAATGCCAATTATATATTTTCACACTATGTCAACCTGCTGAGAGGATTATGGGTCCAGAGCAAACATGTGTCCCTCCTCTAATTCCGAAGCCAAATTGGTGGGGTACAGAGCTCATTCAAAAGTAAATGAGACATTTCTTTCCCCCTCTATGGCCTTGGCCTTTTACAAAATGCCCACTTTGCCCTTGCCATGGCCCGATTGTATCAGTTGCGATAATACTCTGATTCTTTCTCCTGCACATTGAAGCTTGGCATCCAATGGGCCCTTTGACCAACAGAATACCAGCCGTTTTCCTTTAATGCTTCGGGCAGTATCCAATGGGGCTGCTGCACATATGCAGTTGGCACAGTGCTAGTGTGAGCGACCTTGGCTGCAGTGCTAATAGCATAAGCTGGCACGATGGGCTTTCTGGGGAAGCCTGTCGCCCCAGCTTGCCGTCCTGGCATTGTGCTAGAAGTTGCTAACTCTAGTGCTACCTTTGTCAGTTGCATGAGTTCAGTGTCCTCACTGGATACTGCCTTTTATACATACTGAGTATGAAAAATCTGAAGAGAAGTATTTGAAAACTGGATGTACATTGTAGACCACACACTGAAAAAGAGATACATGTGTGGTATCTAAATGTGATAGCAAATTTTCTAGGCAACAGAAAGTTGAACACTTTTTGAAGTGAAGGTTTCCAAACTTCCATACTGGAGGTGTATTGGCTCAGGCCTCCATAAGCCCACAGTAGCAAATTGTTCACATCATTTGCTTCCTGCTCCATGGTGATTTTAAGACAAATGTACTCGTCTGACAAAACTGGAGGATACAACTTAAGACAAGGATAAGGGATGAAAAAAAATTAAACTGCAAGAGGCTTCCAAAGTGCATGCTCATCATTCTGATCTTTACCTTCTCCAAATGTTGGGTTCCGCTCTTTCATTGCATGGTAGCTTAAAACAGCAAATTACATTTAATGCTGCATTCCTCTGCACACTTACCCATCAGTATATGGTCCATTGAATGCAATGAGACTTACTTTTGAGTAAACATGCATAGGATCACACAGTAAAAGAGTTTTTCTTCACCCTTTCCTTCTAAGAGTTTATTCAAAAGTGCAGAAAGGCAGTACTTCAGAATGCAGGGTGTGTGCGTGTCACATGTCTGAATGCTCATTTCCCCCATGTCAAAAACATACTTGTATAGAGAAAGGTAGCATACCAGGGAGAAGGGGTTCTAGCTCAGCCCAAAGTACTGTAATGTATGACTTTTTCTTAATACATTTCTTTATAAATTCTTAACGATTGGCTCCAAGTTCCACCCAGACTATTTCCCTTCGCACCCCACGCTCCTGTGGGGGGGGGAGGATTTTGCGAGGGGGGGAAGGGAGAGCGAGGGCTAGAATGAGGTGATTTCACCTCCAATCAGGGCACGGGCAAATTGTTTGCCCGATGGGGTGAGGCATAAGGGGTGGGGCCCTGAGGCAGTATTTAGGCACAGGAGACCCCACCCCACGCCTCCTTCTTTGCAGCTCCCTCCCGCCACTCCCGATGAAGCAGTGTGGGCTCCTCTGGTCGCCTTTTATGGGGCCAAGTAGGAATTTTGGCTCGTTGTCCTAATTGGCTCGGGGCAACGTGCGTGTTTCGCCTACTCCATACTGTGTAATCGGCGGTGGGTTTATTATTTTGGGTTACCTGCTAATTCGGTCACATTGGCCTTAGGTTAGGCGGTAAGTGCGGTGAATAGGCAGTGGGGGTTAGGGTTGCGGTGTGCATCCCATGGCACCTTTTAAGGTGATTGGCGAGAACCCGAGCTTCACAAATGTCGATGCCTGGTGGCTCAATTTGTGAGAGGTAGGGTCGCCTTTGGGGTCTACTCATCTCACCCTCCTCGGTTGTCCCGTGGCGCCAGGGGACGGTGATCCTGGGTAGATCCCCCAGCACCCCGAGTGCAGAATTCGAGGGTGGCGAGTCACCGCGCCGCCCTCGAGTTTGGGATGCTTTCGCCCAGGCATGCTCCTACTGGCCTTTGGGCCGGCCTTAGTTAATCCCGCACTTCTCCCTTCGCAGACCTTCGATTCAATAAATGTGGCCCTGATTTTATACCATAACTGTTGTCTCGTCTCTTCATTTCCCCCTTTACCCACGCAATTGGTCTCCTACCTAGACATCTCAGTTCAGAGTAGTGTTTCAGAAAACAGGCGCACTAACAAAACCCCTTTGACTTTTAAAATAGTATTAGAAGACCTCAGCTGTCCATATGTAGTAAACAAATACAGTACGTATTTTCTCATTTTATAGAGATTACTTATATTTACTAGGGATGAGCTTGAAATGACTCAGTTTTTCATGAATGTTTTTGGCTGCACTGAACAATGCCTCCCCTTACTTATGACTTTTCAGCAGTTGGGGGGGGGGGATCTGCTTATTCATTTACTTTTCTCTTACTCTCAATTGCTCTCAGTGATGTCATCATGTTTATCAAATCTGATTGGTGGAATAGTAATGTGATGTCATCCCATTCATGGCACAATCCCTGATTTCATAGATTTCATAGATCATAGAGTTGGAAGGAGCCTACAAGGCTATCAAAGCCAACCCCCTGCTCAATGCAGGAAACTAGAGGAGGGTCTCCCATCCAAGTAATAACCAGGCTTGATCCTGCTTAGCTTTCCACACTCAGACAAGCTGAGACAGCGTAAGCCACAGGCCTGTATGATCCATGCAACTGATCCAGGAAATAAGATAAATAGATGATGACTTCTAAATGTATTAAAAACATTTGATTTCTGAGCTATAAGGGAATTGTATATTTGGAAGTTAATATTGCAAAACCTCTTTGGAAAGGGCATGCTACCAGACTCTGTGGAAGTGGCATTTGACTACCCCACTATGAATGCCTTGTTCACTTAACATAAACAAGCGGACTTATTCCCCTCAGTCCAACACTGGAGGGAACGGTTCAGGCTGTGGAAGCATTATCACCATAGGTGTTCATGATTGTTTCCACATTTCCATGGAACTGTTCTACAGCTGTGCCCAATCCAGTTCTGTCTTGAGCTGCAACAAATCTTAACCTATTTGATTAGCTGTTGGGAGCCACCACACCAGTTCGTGTCCTCAGTTTTGATTTGCTGCTTACATGACCTGCAACTCCAGTCATGGGCCAGCTAATACCAGCTGCTTCTGAATTACGTACAAATCTGACAGAAAAGATCAAATGCTAGCAGGTTGCAACTTAGAAAACTCATGTTGGCATCTTGTCGCATAATGCCAGCATTATTTTAATCCAAGCTATAGCAGAACTCTCTGGTAACAGACCATATGCCTTCGCTCTGTGCGGACTGTCACTCTTGTTCAGTATGTTTCTCTGCTTTTCCTTCTCAGCATTAAGGGAAGATTTGGCTCAATCTCCTCATCTTTGGATTTAAGTATCAATTTGATTTCAGAGCTTTCACATATTTGTGACAGAGAGCAGTCTTGTAACAATGGTACCCAGAGAGGTCTAATTTTCAGGCTAAACTAGAATCTAATTTTCACCACTAGAAATATCCTGGATTTGTTTTAACTGCTTCATGATCAGGTACTTGATCAGGAATTTTGGAGGATAGCACTGATCATTTGTTGGGAAGAGGAAGGAAACAGTGCTGCTCTGTTCATTTGGTTCATATAGCACAAGAGCACTGCTTGTTCCCTTGTGTCCTGGATATGTACCCCCCATGTATCAAACCCCCTGCCCTGTTCTGTACACCCAGAGGGCAATTCACCCAGAGAAGCCTTAATGCTAGTTTATATAAGCAGGGATGGGGACTCGGACTCGAGGACTCGACTCGAGAGTCAGACTGAGTCCCCCCTCTGACTCGACTCGGACTCGAGTCCCAATATTTTTAATGGGACTCGAGACTCGACTCGGGACTCGAGACCAAGGACTCTTCAACATCCCTGGGCTGTGCCAGAAGGAGTGGAGAGGAGCGTGATTGCCGGCGAAGAGCGCATGGAAGCGAGGTGTGCCGCTGTTCGGCCACTATGGATGGCTACCAGGAGTGCAGCCCCAACAGCCCCAAGATTTATTTTGATTGATCTGTTGCGTACTTGGGATAGGCAGAAGAAGGACCTGAGATTACTCTGTGTGGCTGCTCTGAGTGTGTTTCTGGTTCCAGCAAGTTCATCACCAGTGGAGCGGGTGTTCAGTGAGGGTGGAATTGTGATGAGATCTCACCGTTCCAGAATGGGGGTCAAATATTTAGAAAAAATCATGTTCCTCAAATGCAACATGGATAAGTTTTAGGAAGTACAGCAAGTTTATTTTTTAAAATCATTTTTCTAAAATGCAACCTTTCAGACATTTTGGGTTTGGCTGCCTCTGCCTGCCTGTCTGGGGTTCCCAGCCTCCTCTGCCTGCCTGGTCTCTTCTTGACCAGTTCAACAGTTGAATTGTCCAAGACAAAGGCCTCTGCCTGCCTGTTTTGGGGTTCCCTGCCTCCTCTGCCTGCCTGGTTATTTTGGGTTTTTCTGCCTGGTCTGTTCTTGCGAAAATCAGTTGCAGAGTTTTGAAATAAAAAGGCACACTTGTGCCTAGAATTTATTTAACCCACACATCTGAAGTAGCCTTATTTTGTTGGGAAAACCCCCCATGGATTTTAATAGGGACTCGTGGAGTCAGCTTTGGGAGTGACTTGTGACTCGTGACTCGTGAGTCACCATTTTGGACCAAGGACTCAGACTCGGACTCGAGACTCGGGTCCAAAGACTCGTGACTCGACTCGTGACTTGAGACCAAGGACTCTTCAACATCCCTGAAATCAGCAGAACCACGCAGCAAAAAATCCTGCACTGTGCGCCACTGTGGATGGAAGGGGGTGGGAACCTTCAATTCACATGGAAACCCAGCATGTCAGAGAGAAAACTAGGATGGATTTTGCTGTTAGACATGCTGTTTATCTCTCGGGGGGGGGGGAGGTTTTTATGGGGGTATATTCAAATATGCAATTTTTTTTTGCCACCCTTGCAGATCTGGTATAAAGTTTAGGAAAAGAGTTATCATTTGATTTTGCTCACTGTATAAATTGGATCTCAGTGTATGGATTGCTCTTGCTGTTCACAGGAATTATTAAAGGGGTTCAGTCACTGGAGTTTGCAATTGGTTCTATATGTGAGAAGGTGTTCTTAAGAGGATAGACAACTGGATTTGGATATGGGATCAAGTCCCAGCTCAGTTATACTATATTTGGGTGAGGGATGAAGAACTCCCCAGAATATTTGAACATGTTTTCAGTTTCACAGAAAAATTATTGCATGCGTGTGTGTTTAAAATTCAATTGTTTTTTAAAGTCCTGATTCAGTAGTAGTAGTAGTAGTTGTTGTTGTTGTTGTTGTTGTTGTTGTTATTATTATTATTATTATTATTATTATTATTATTATTATTATTTCTATACCACTCCATCGCTGAAGCTCCTTGGGCGGTTTACAAGAATTCATAAAAGCAATAAAATACATTATAAAATACTGATAACAATAAAATCATAAAATTTCATTACAAAAGTTTAAAACCAAATTTAAAACCAGATTTAAAATGACAAATAACTGGAAAAAAAAGTTAATAAACTAAGCTTATATTGGCCAGATTGGGGTCTGCTTATTATTTTGTCATACCTTTTAGATAAAGATTAGAATTGCTATATTTAGCTATAAAGATAGTAATACTTTTTTGATTTCACAACTGCTTGAAAATGCTTGTTTTTTTCTGTTTCATTCTTCAGAAGAAAATTGCTTTTAAAGAATTTAATACTCTACATTTTAAGAAAAAATATTCCATATAATAATGATACAGTACAATACAAAATGAGCCAAACGGACACTTAACAGCACAACCCTATTTTCAGAACTAAGCCCCATTGAACTCAATGGGGCTTACCCCCCAGATAAGGGTGTATTAGGATTTCATTTTTATATTATGTAAAAAAAATAATGGTAGCAACACACTAAAATTTATTTACATGATGCAGAAGATCCCATAGTTGTACACCAAAAATAGAATGAATTCAGTGATCAATGTACAGCTGCAAACCACACATTTAGTGCAGTAGCTCACTTGTTTAGACAGCTGAGATGGAGAAAATGTTTGTCGTTTAAAAAGTGCTTTACTTAGCGGGGCATAATAGGAGCTGCTGAAGCCTGGGAGCATGGATCAAGTCCTATTAAACTGTCCCCCCAGCCTGCTAGAAGAATTTTAACTGCATTGTGCCGTAATGAGCCGTGCCCAAACTACTGTTTTCTGGCCCACTGTTTATTTTATCCCTTTATTGTAATGAAACTCAGATGGCCATTGTTTATACTAGGCCAGGGTAGCAAGAGCGTGCTGGAATCGGTCTAATTAGCTGCAAGTGGGTTTCGGAATTAGTGCATAGGAAAGAACAAATTTTTAGTAACTACTTTAAATTGGAGTCTTCATTTATTTTCATTATGGCTAGACAAAAGAAATCTAGTGTTTTTCCGGCTCCCTTTCCCTTCGATTATCCCGGTGGGGACTGTGTTCTGCTTACTCCAGGATCTCCTTCTACTACAAAGTTTATGGGAAGAAGCCATCCAAGATTTATGCCAGGATAATTAAATGAGAAAAAGCATCCAGGGTTGCTCAAGTGCTACACTACATGTTACTCAGGCGTCCCACTGAGTGCGGTGGTGCTTACGCCCAACTGAGTAAGCGCCACGGCAAAGAATTACAGTCTTAGTATTTATCTCACGCACCTCCTAAGTTCTCAAAGTGATTCACAAAAATCACCTCAGAAATCCTCACAAGAACCTTGTAAAGAAGGCTAGGCTGAGAGGTAGCAGCTTGTGTAAGGTTGCCAGGGAGTTCAAGGTTGGGCCAAAATTCAAAGTGTGAACTTCCTGGCTCCCAGCCTGCACCAGCCTTCTGCAACCTAGTACCCTCCAGATGTTCTGGGTTTCAATTCCCATCAGCCCCAGACAATGTGACCAATGGTCAGGAAACCTGGGAGTTATAGTCCAAACCATCTGGAGAGCACCAGGTTGGGGAAAGCTGGCCTACACTCTTAACCCAATAGTGCCTTATTTATATGAATGGGAGTCTCACACATAACATTCAAAACTTGCCACCCAAAAGTGCACTGTTCAATTGCTTTTTGGAATTCACATTCTTCGGATAGTTGATTATTAAGACTGCAGTCCTCAATACACTTACTAGGGATTAGAGACCGTTGAACAGAGTAGGACTTACTTTAGAGTAAACATGAATAGGAGTGCACTGTTAGTTTGCCTAGTTTTAATACATGTAGAAAATCTTATAAGTGATGTTTTAAGTGATTGGGGATTGGTGAGGTACAATATTTTAATAAAAAAGTATATGTACATAAGGACAAGAGACAGGAAAATTATTAATATAGTAACTGAGGCTTCAATCCAGTGCACACTTATTTGGGAGTAAGCCCCATGGAACTTGGTGGGGCTTGCTGCATACATTTCTTTGCTAAGGAGTGCTGACATGCTACTTTTCCCAACACAGAAATAAATGAGAAAAAGACTGCACTTTTGTAGTTCATCCATGGTGGTGCAAGAGTGGTATTCCCCATCAATCCACCATATCAGGTCTTCACAATTTGTGACCAATGACAAGGCAGCCATCTACATGGCTGCCCACAGGGAACCCACAGGCAGCAAAATCCTCCTGCTTGGGGACTTCAAAACGGGGGCGGGGTTGTCGAGCACTCAGCAGGAGGCAGCACACATCTGTTGGGACGAATTCAGCTTATTAGGTCACAGGCTGGGTAAGCCAAACCACGTTTTTCTGGTTCCCACTCGCTATACAATTATGCCCTGTATGAAAGGTACTCATGCTGCCACTCAAGTAATAGGGAGACAATGGCGTTGTGGGTCACGGTTCTGACTGAGACTGTGTCCACTCCAAGAGCTCATGCCTTATTTTACAAAGGACAGTCCTCTATTGGAAGGGCTGGCCAGTCTAAGTCCGGTTGACAGATCATGAGCCATAAGAAGAGCAGGGAGGGCCCTTGAAGTTGCCCATCCCACAGTTCGCACTTGGTCAGCAGACTGAGCAGGCACTCAGGTCACCTGGTCACCGTCTCCCCACTATGGTGAGAAGTATTGTATTCCTATTTAAATTATGATATTTATTTCTAAGTAGCTTATGCAAATTTTATGCAAATTTATGTCCTCTTTTTGGGCAGCTAAGCAGCTTAGTCCCTCTTTTTCGGCAATGCATAAGCGGCCACCCTACCAGTGGAGCTTCAGATTCTTTGAACAGGAAAGCCCCAGTCAGCTATTTCACAACCTGCTCTTCCAGATTTCTTTTACAGTCATGCCTTGGATTGAGAGTATAATTCGTTCCGGAAACATGCTTGTAATCCAAAACACTCTTATATCAAAACGAAATCCCCCCAAAAAAATTTGTACAGAGATTTTTAATTTAAGCCGTACTACAGTACTTGTATTGCAAGACGTCGCTTGTATATCAAGTAAAAAATAAATAAATAAATATTTAAAAATTTGCTTGTCTTGCAAAACACTCTCAAACCAAGTTACTTGCAATCCAAGGCATTACTGTACTTTGATAAGAGGGATGGTACTATTAAAAAGAAATACAATTCCAATGCTCTGCCGGCTATTAGAGCTATTAGCCATGTGGTCTGCTGTATTGTGGTTTTATACGTAGGGATTCATGTCAGTATTGGATAAAAGCAATGTGCAAAGTGTTCCTACTTCTGCTGCATATGAAAATAGACATTTCAAGGAAGGGTAGGCATTCCCTAATAGTGTGAGTGTTAGCCTAATGACAGTTCCTCCTGCACTATACATGTAGCAACATTAAATCTATTTACAAATATCCTGGTACATAAAATGTGTTTCCACTCAGGCCCCTTGAGGTACATTTTAAGCCCTAAGGAAACACAGTCTTTGTGGACACTTATCCCCTCCACACACAAACATACAAGCAGCTCATCTCACTGCTGTATTGCCTCTTTCCTTTTCTCCCTTTTGCCTTTTAATTTGCTCTGAGCTCTGAGTGAAGACAGGCAGGGGATGAGAAAGAAAAAGGCATAATCTCTAGATTGTGGTTCCCATTGACATTATCCAGTTGGGGAAAACTGCTTCTTCCCCTCCCATTCATCTGTGGTTGAGTACCTGGAGCGGTGGGTCCCAGGAGTCCTGCTTTTCTTCTCACAGGTTCTTTGTAGTAGTCAGAATAAAGCAGACTGAATCAAGAAAGTGAAGGTCTGGGTAAATGTGACTGAGCCATAAACAGATAGGATGAACAAGACTAACAACAGGACTGCTGTAAATAACAGTTTGCAGGCAAAGTCTCCTGGGTAACCAGTCAGAAGAATAAAACAGCAGAGTAAGGGCTTGTTCGCACGACACGGGAACCACAAGTCCCCCGCAGTTCCCGTGTCGTGTGCATGCCGACTGGGGGTGCCCCCGCGGGACAGCCGCGGGCGGGACACACAGAAAGTGACCATGGTCGGTAGAGGGGTAAGCCCCTACCGCGTGTGGTCACCGTGCCGTCCGAACAGCAGGCGGCCGTCCCGCGGGGTCCCCACAGAGACGGCAGCCCAGAGCGGCCGGAGCGGCCGCCGCTCCAGCCTGCAGGGGCAAACGGCCCCTCTGGGCATCCCAGGGCCCCACCCCCTAGCGCTGGGAGGCCCGCACTGCGGTGCGGGGACTACGGGGTCTGCCCACGCGCACGGGGCGCCGGTCGTGTGCGGCGCCCCTCCGGACCCCGTGGACGGCCCCGTGGTTCCTCCCCCGCCGGCTGCTTGGGTCGTGTGAACCGGCCCTAAGTCAGGTCAGGCTTCTGACAATGAAACCACTACAACTACAGAACATAATGAACATGCTAGTCTTTTTATACACAAAAAACCCAGGCTAAAAAGGAACATATTTGGCTCCATCTGCATGCTAGGCTACATCCCCACCGCCACCACTTGTGACTCCTGTTTGTACCCAAAGCTCTCTGATGCATCCAGAGCTGTTATACCTATGCATCCTGAGTGACCCTTGTTATTGTGCCTACTAACTGTGTAAGGACAAATTGATCCTTAGCATATGGTTTGTGTGCATGTGTGTGTGATCCCCTGCCATCACTACTCCAATACTATTGATGTGTTAAAGAGGTTGTGATGAATACACCTTAGTTAGGTTGCAATCTTATATCCATTCACGAGGAAGTATTGAACTGAATGGGACTTATGTCAGAGTAGACATGTATAATTGTACTTTTAATATGTTAAATATGCAAATATAAGACTGTAGTCCTAAGCAACCTTACTAGGAACTAAATCCTATTTTTTAAAAAATAATTCATTGACTTTGGTTCTGAGGAAACCTTGATAGAATTGGGCTACAAAAGTTATAAGAAGGCTTGATGAGTATCATTAAAATGCAATTCTTTATGCAAACTATGCAAATCAGTTCATTATAAGACACACCTAGTCCTATAGGTATTTAATTGTCACGTGTATCTTTACCTACAGGCATTTTTAACTGACTTGGATACCTAGGAGTTTCCTTACTTTGCAGTCTGGACTATGGAATGTAATATATTACAAGGGCAAGTGTATTCTCAATAAGCTATTCTTCAGAAAAGCCTCATCTTCTGAGGCAGTGAAAAGACTGGAGTGGGCTAGATCATGCTGTTGAATTTGGGAAGTCTTGCACTCTCACCAAAAGTTGCTGGAAAAAAGCAGGAGAAAAACCCACAGTCTCTTTGTCTTTCCTGTCCCCAACCAACAATTTAAACTTTGTCCAGAAGTGAAAATGCCACAACATTTTATGGGCAACTTAAAAAAAAAAGTTTTGAAATCCTCATGTGCTAATTGAAGGAAAGTACAATTTATTCTACTAAAATTCCAAGGAAGCACATCCATTAATTTGATTATGGTCTCATGCGTTTTGCATATTAGATAATAAATGGCTTGTCTTTTGTTTACTTTAAAGCTAGTGTGGCTTTTTAATGCACTTTATCTTTTTAGTCAGTAAATGAATTTTTCCAGATTAAACAAGCCCTCTAAAATAAATTAGCTAACACATTTGGGAAAGCTACTTTGGGATAAGACACGTTCAGATTAAGCCGAGGCATATATTATTTACAGTAGATCTATTTTCCACGAAGGTTCCTGCATGTTGGATTCAGTGTTGCCAACTGTCAGTAAATTTACGAACAGCTAGTAAATTTAAGTGCTTCCCAGAGAGCTATTGGTATGTATATAAAATACTCAATTTGTTCCTAAAACACAGCAAAACGTTTTTCTGTGTATGAAGAATAAGGAAAAAATATACTCACATACAATATCACTGCAGTCTTTATTGATCAGCTCCTACAAATTACAAAGGAAAGCACCTCTATGTAAGTCCTATTGGAAACAATGAGACTTTAATTAGTCAAGAACAACTTGTTCTATTGGTTTCTATGGTGCTTAGGCCTGGTCTACACATGCAGCAGAATGTGATATTAGAATGGAGTGCACTATTTCAAATTGCAGGTGGATGATCAAATTCTGGAATGCTCCCCTATATTTAAATTCCCTGCAAATAGAAAGCCAACACAGCAGGCAAAGGACTAGACTAGAAAGCTTGTCTCTGATGTGCTAGTTTTCTGTTTGCAGAGAGTTTCTTACGTAGGCATTATTTTTTTAAAAAACCTGCTATCTCCCAACTGTAGTCTGAAGTGGCTACATTCTACTACTTCAGTTATTCTACCACCTCATTTCCATCTCATTCTGCTAAACGTGTAGAATAACTTTAGTTGGATTGGGTCCCTTATGTGGCAACTCAAGTAAGGGCCCAATCATATACATGTTTAGACAGAAAAGGGGCCTACTACAACTCCCAGCCATGCTGGCTGGGGCATGCTGGGAATTGTAGGTCTTTTTTCTGTCTAACCATGCATAGGATTGCACCTTAACAGTACTTGATTTGCCGCATTGGTTGCCGCATCTAGGCCTAGTTCAAGGTGTTGGTTTTATCCTTGAAAGCCCTAAATGGCCTAGGGTCTGGCCAGGGATGAGGACTCGGACTCGAGGACTCGACTCGTGAGTCGGACTGAGTCCCCCCTCTGACTCGACTCGGACTCGAGTCCCAATATTTTTAATGGGACTCGAGACTCGACTCGGGACTCGAGACCAAGGACTCGTCAACATCCCTGGGCTGTTGACGAGTCTTCTGGCTGTGCCAGAAGGAGCGCGATCACCGGTGAAGAGCGCATGGAAGCGAGGCGCGCCGCTGCTCGGCCACTATGGACAGCTACCAGGAGCGCAGCCCCAACGATGTGTTGATATTTATTTTGATTGATGTGTTGTTGTGGGGGGTTTGGGTTAGGGTCAGACATTTTGGGTTTGGCTGCCTCTGCCTGCCTGTTTGGGGTTCCCTGCCTCCTCTGCCTGCCTGGTTATTTTGGGTTTGTCTGCCTGGTCTGTTCTTGCCAAAATCAGAGTTTTGAAATAAAAAGGCACACTTGTGCCTAGAATTTATTTAAGCCACACATCTGAAGTAGCCTTATTTTGTTGGGGGGAAACCCCACTGATTTTAATAGGGACTCGTGGAGTCAGTTTTGGGAGTGACTCAGGACTCGTGACTCGTGAGTCACCATTTTGGACCAAGGACTCGGACTTGGACTCGAGACTCGGGTCCAAAGACTCGTGACTCGACTCGTGACTCGAGACCAAGGACTCTTCAACATCCCTGGGTCTGGCTATCTAAGGGGCCACCTGTCTCGTTATAGACCTGCATGGATATTAAGATTTGCAGGAGAGGCCTTTTGAGGTCACCATTAATCGCAGAGGCCTGTTGGTTGGGCACATGTGTTGGGCACAGGGCTTTCTCCTGTTTCACTCCCAAACTGTGGATTGCGCTCCCTCAAGAACTAGGATTGGCCCACCGTTCTTGTGGCTTTCAGAAAGGGTGTGAACACACTTTTTTTTTTAGTCTAGCCTTTTAAATTATTTAGGTGTTTTAATGCTCTAATATTTTACTGTTTTAATGTTCTTATTCTTATTGTCTTAAAGTGTTATTGTTTTAACTTACTGTGTGCCGCCTTGATAGCTTTTTAGAAATAAGATTGTATATAAATGTTTAATAACAGCAACAACAACAGTAATACAGTGCATTCCTATGGATGTCTACTCAGAAGTAAGTCCCACTGAGTTCAGTGGGACTTAATCCCAGGAAAGTGCATTTAGGATTGCAACTTTAGAGATGCGTTGATCATATCTGCCATGCAGATATCTCCAACCACACTGAGAAGTTGATAGGACTGTAATAATCTCACAGGTTTCCATTTAGAGCATCACTAACTACACTTCATGCAGAATGATGGTAGAATTCTGAACTGCACCCCTTCAGACTACAGATGGAGTTGCCATATTTCTAACTACAACCCCATGTAAAATAAATAAATAAATAAATAAATATTTGCATGTAGTAAACTGGTACATCTGACAGAAAGGCTCAGTTGCCCTCTCTCAATAGGCTAATTTAGTATAAGCAAGGTGGGGTTTTTTTTGCTTCGCTTTTCTTTATTTTACATGGGGGAACATTAAAACTGACCCCCCCACACACACCTGCAGTTTAAAGTTGTACAGTCCAGAATTCTACTACCTCAGTAGTCCTATTCATGCATTTTGAAAAGTAATGATTTCAACATGGGAGTAGAACAGGGGTTGTGCTGCGTAGCTCCGCCCTGATGTCAGATACAACACGTAACCTCCCCCCCCCCCCGGCATCCACACATACAGCATGAACACTTGCTGGGGGGGGGAGCTCCATGTGTACAGTTGCATGCGCAAAGGCCCGCTCCCTGCAGATGTTTGTGCTATACGTGCGGATGCCTGGGGGAGGGTGTAGATGGCGCACACGTGACGTCAGGGCTGGCGCTACTACTCAGCACAACCCCATCCCAACTTATTTGCTCCATTAACTACTTTTCAAAATACCAGAACAGGCCTATTCTACCACCTCATTCTGCTCAGCGGATAAAAGAGCTCTTCTAGTGCAATCCTATACATGTTGACACAACAGTGAGTCCCGTCAAGTTCAGTGAAACTGGGTATAAGATTGCAGCCCTAGAGTTGGATCCAGCATCTTCATTCCACCAGTGGAAAGATACCACTTGCAGAACTGCTGCATTGGGGGCGGAGATGTTCAAGAAGGCCATGGCTTGGGAGGGAAGGATTAAAGCCCGCTTCCCCAAGCACTGCAGTCCCAACCCAGATAGGCCCCTGGGCTTACTCTTGAGTAAAGGAAAACAGAAAGAGAGCTGAATGCTATGTATTTAATGTAACGTGTAATTTGATCCTGACTCATGCCTGGTACGCACATGAAGAATGAGGTTGCAGGATGGTCTGTATTAGTGCCAGGCTGAACTCTCAAAAGTTTGGGCTGAATTAAGGGAGCAGTATAGTGAAAGAGGGAGCAAAACTGCCTGCCCTGCCCTCTTCCACATTTCAGGTGTGGAGGCAAATTTCAAGAGTGCTCTTTGGAGAACTCACTGCCACTCACCAGCTCTCCACTGTTGCTTTCCACCATTTTATTTCTGTGTAATCCCCCCCCCCCGAATGATGCCATGTAGCACCATTCTGGGAGCATTCTGGGGAAAATGTTTCCCCCCAAAATGCTCTCCTGTCCAGGAAATTGAACTTCCCCCAGAATAGCCTGAATGTCCCAGTGAAATGGGGAGGATGAGGAAAATTCAGCTCAGCCCTAGATCAAATTGCATGTCGGTGAGCACATTTTTGAATGCTTGTCTGTTAAAAACTCCCTGCAAATAGGAATTAGCATAGCTGGCGAAGGACTGGAATAAAACTTTCTTCCTGATCTGCTTGTTTTCTATTTGCAGGGTGGTGGGGACAGTTATGTGAAGGAGTATTCAAAACTGAAATGCCCTCCGGCAGTCTGAAGTGCTAAAGTCCCAATCTACCACTTCTGCATTCTTCCATCTCATTCTCCTGCATCTGTATGAAGACCAGGTCTTACTTGTATGCCTACCCCAATATTGACAGGCAGTGATTCTCCAGGGTAGAGCTTCCACACCTAGTATTTGACTTAAAGACAGCAAGATTACACAACATCAGTTGCAGAGCCTGGACTACCCTAGTTCTAAAGAGTCCCTGATGATGTCTTCTCTTATTGGGCCACACTAACAGAGTTTATTACACTGCTCCTGAGATACCATCATTAAATGTCTTGCTGTAACATACATGGCTCTTTGGCCTTATAATGCACTGCAGAATAGTAATAAACATGATTATTATAAAAAGATAAGGTTACTGAATACTGCATTTTGCCAAGCTCTAACTGACTATAGCTTTAAGTTTGGGCTAAGCAAGGAGCCAGAGAAAATTTAAAATTCAGCAGTAGTAGCTTTTCAGTGGAGTTGTTCTAGTATCTGTGCCAGGAAAAACTCCTACTGAAAGCTCTAATTTATCACACACTGAGGTTACAAACCTGTGCTCCTGGTATACTAAGGCAAACATTCACCAGGTTTCAAAACCCCCCCCTCCCCAAAAGAGGAGAAAAGTCTGGAGGAATCCCTGACTTAGGAAGTGGCGAGAATTCCAGTTTACTGTTCTGAACAAGTAGCAGTGTTAGTCAAGGACATATGTATCTTGGGGCACAGACACACACACACACACACACACACACACACACGTGTGTTCATATACACAGAAGCAAAAGTAGACTAATTAGACTCAACATTCCTTTGCAGCTTTCCTCCCTTGTAGCTCTGCTCATTTTTGAGGTCTCTGAATTTATGTTTCATTTGTTAACATTAGGATTAAATGTTGAATACTGAAGGAAATATCATTTGGGACCATCAAATATACTAGAACATTTAAACGAGGATCTGCTTTAACAAAACAAAACATAAAAATCATTCACATTCTTCTTGACAGATTAAGAACATATTTTAGACAACAATCTAATCCTAAACCTTTTAGTAGCAGCTTGAGTTCTAGCTAAAGGACTGCTTGTACACATATGAACTTGCATGGGCTTTAATGATCAGCTATGAGCTCTTGCTCTGTCTGGCATCTCATTTACGTTGATCAATACTAAGGATAGGCCCTTTTCGGTAATGGCCCCATACCTCTGGAATTCACTGTCCCAGGAAATACATATGCTCTCACCTTTGTCATTTTCTAGAGAAATCTTAAAACATCTTTATTTCAATCAGCATTGTATTAATTGTTATGATTAATTGCTACTGCTCAGTAGTAATTTGATGGTTTTGTGTAATATTGTGCTTCTATCTATCTATCTATTTATTTTATTTTAATTTATTATTTGTACACAGTCTTGGGAGGGCAATTGTGTCCTGAAAGGACTTTTAAAATCATGTATCATAATAAATATGGACATCTCACTGGAAATTCACAGTCACACCAGCACTAGCAGCATGGAACAAACAGCTAGAGGACTACAGTATATCATATTGAGTGCAGGGAGAAAAATCACCTGTCAGATTTGTCAAGCCAAATGTCACATGAAAGCAAACTTGCTATGCGTACTAATTCTTAGACTACGTGGATAAAGCCTCACAGGATAAAGCCCCACTTCACTATAGGTATTAAATTACTTTATGACTGTTCATTTGGGATGTGCATCAGATTCAGACAAACCACAAGCCTGAGCTGAATTGGGCCTCCTCAGACCATTTCTGGTGCTTCTTGAGGTCACTTTGGTATCCCTCCAAAGTGACTAGAACTGAAGCTGGACCCTGGAGGAGACTTCGTTCACAATTTGGCTCCAGAAAGGCAGGCAGCACACCTCCAAAAATAGTGTATTTTGCTTTCATTTCTGTAAATGCTAATGGGGAGGGGGAAGGAGTGGGACTGAGTGACTGACAGGTCCACCTTCTAATCCTAGGGCATGTTTTACCAGGGGCTCTCCAATCACTGTGCTTTGGGGGAGGGCAACAATGGTACCACAAGATGGTCATTTTTTCCAACGCCACCAATCTTCACTATGAAAAAAGCCTTAAGCTGCTTTTCAATCATCATAACTCCCTAGCCCCTGAATCTATCCTTCTGAAAACCTTGCAAGTTTCTCGCCTGGAGACACTTCTATGATTTGTGCCATTTTCATATAAATTGCTCAAAAACCCATGGAAGGAGGGAAGGGGAAGTGAATCACCCACCCACGCCAAATTTGGGGACTCCTCTTCCACATAAACTGCCACACCCATCCTTCTGAAATGTTGCCATTTTCTTACTTAGGGCCACTTCTATGCTGTCTGTCATTGTCAGAAGAATGGCCCACAAGGAGCATGGGAAAAGTGTGTCCTTTTTTGGATACCCTCAAAATGTAAAGGCTGCTTTTGCACAAAAAAACCTGAACTTATTCATCTGGAATTTGGCAGGATTGATCCCCTCAGAAGGGGCAACTATTCCTGAAGATTTCATCCAATTCTGTCAAATAAGAAAAAAGTTATTGGCAGTTTCCTTTTAAAAAATCAATAATGACGGTGTGTGGCACAAAAACCACTGCACCTATTTTACCAATATTTGGCAAGTGTAATCCCTTCTTAAGGTGCTACTATGTGGGGAAATTTCATTAACAGAAAAAAAGCTTACAGCTGTTTTTTATTTCCCATGTTAGTCAATGGGAGGCACGAAGCTTCTAATTTCCAAAACTTAACAGGTTCGGTACATAAGAACATAAGAAGAGCCCTGCTGGTTCAGACGAAGGGTCCATCTAGTCCAGCATTCCGTTCACACAGCTGCCCATGGAGCTGCCCACAAGCAGGACATGAGTGAAACAGCAACCTCCCACCCATGTTCCCCAGCAGCTGGTGTTACATAGGCATACTGCCTCTGATACTGGAGGAAGCATATAGCCAGGGCCAGCGCTACCGCTAGGCAAACTAGGCGGTTGCCTAGGGCGCACGGCTGAAGAGGGCGTGGAAACGCTGCGCTCCTCTTCACTGCCGCTGCGCCGCCCCCGCCAGGCCTCTGCCTCCGCTGCACCGCCCCCGCCAAGCCTCCGCCTCCCCACCCTCCCGCCCGCCCGCCGCCGCCTGCGCCTCCCCCCGCTCGCCCGCTCGCTGTTGCGCCTCCGCCCGCCCGCCCGCCCTGCCCGCCGCTGCGCCTCCCCCCGCCCTCCTGCTCGCTGCCGCTGCGCCTCCCGCCGCCATCGCCACCCCCCAACCCCCATCACCTACCTTCTCCGCGTCGCGTCGCTTCCGGAGCCCCGCCCGCGTTGTTTTGGCGGGAGGAACCAGGGCAACAGGGCTTAAACAGCCCTGTTGCCATGGTTTCCCCGGCAAAAAACAGCGCGGGGGTCCCGTCGCGTCGCGTCGCGTCACTTCAGGAGGAGGAGGAGGAGGCAGCAGCAGCCGCAGCAGCAGCAGCCGCCGCAGCCAGGGCGGAGGGGGGGAAGGTAGGTTGGTGGTGGCGGCGCAGGGTTTTTTTTTTTGCTGCTTTGGAGGGGGGGCGCTAAATATTATTTCGCCTGGGGCGCAAACTGCCCTGCACCGGTCCTGCATATAGCCATCAGGACTCGTAGCCATTGATAGCCTTATCCTCCATGAATTTGTCCAATTCCCTTTTAAAGCCATCCAAATTGGTGGACATCACTACATCTTGTGGTACCAAGTCGAAGCGGATGGCATTTCTTTGAATCGCTCTGAGCAGAATCAGGCCATTTTCTGAAGCATCGAATCAGGGTCCAAGTCAAATCTTGTGGTCTGTGCAAGGGGTGCTCCACAGACTCCAGTTGAACTGACATGTTCACAGTGACTTTTATCCCCTTCCCATTTGCTTTTTTTTTTTGTCTCCCTCTTTACCCTGTTGTTATATTGCTGAACCCAGTTTTGTATATTGGAGGTAAGGGAGGTGCTGAAGCTCAGTGGTAAAACACCTGCTTTGCATGCAGAAGGTCCCTGGTTCAGTCCCCAGCATCTCCAGGTAGGGCAGGTAAAACTGCTCTCTGAAAAACTGGAGAGATGCTGCCAGTCAGTGTTGACAGTATTGAGAAAGATGGACCAAGGGTCTGACTCAGCATAAGGCAGCTTGCTGGGGTCCTAATTTAAAAACTTTCTAGAAATAAAAAGCTTTAAAAAAAATTATCTCCTTGCCCCTTCCCTCCCGCCAATCTTCCCAACTGTCAGTTTAGACTGAGGTTACTCCTCCAAATCAGGGACAAGGAAACTCACAACATATGATATCACACATTTTATTTGTTATGGGGGAGAATGGTGGATGGGGTGTGTGCGCCTGCTTTTTGGCAGCAGCCACATGTCCTCTATACCATCTTGCTCCAACCTTGCTAGCACCCTGTTTTTGCTACAATGCAACTGGCCAAACATATGTAATGTGTAAAAAAATATATCAAAATATTCAAAGCTATTCATTTGTTCAGCTGCTGAAACCGCTTAAAAAACATTCAGCAAATCTTTAAAACTTCCAGAGGAGTACCCAAGTGCCTTTATAAATAACTAGGCCTTAAAAATTTTCATGAGGACCCAAGAAAAACATGCATTGTCATTATAGTTCTGGGTCTATATTAGGGTGTCCACTTAAGCATCACCAAAACAGGAAATGCAGCACTAAAAAAAAAAAAAAGAGTAAAGAGATTTGCATAAAATGTGCATGTGATCATTTATATGTGCAATGCAAATTTAGAAATAATTCCAATCATTTAAATTGAAATATAATACATTTCACTATGGTGAGAAGACTGGGATGGCAACCTCTCTGCTCACTCTGCTGATCAGATGCTAACTGTGGATGGCCAGCCAAGGTGGTCGTCATCATCATCATCATCATCATCATCATCATCATCATCATCATCATCATCTTACATTTATTTTCCACCTTTTTTCCTCTTGCAAGGAATCCAAGGCAGCTTCTATAATCCTCCTCCTCTCCATTTTATCCTCACAACAACCCTGTGAGGTAGGTTAGGCTGAGAGTCAGTGACTGGCCCAAAGCCACCCAGTGAGCTTCGTGGCTGAGTGTGGACTAGAGCCCCCCATTCCAGTCCAACACTCTACTCTCCCTTTTTCGGGCTCTTTCTCTTTAAAGCAGACATGGACAACAGAAGATGCCTTCAAATAGGGGACCGTCCTCCTTAATGTAGGATACATGGTCACCCTGGCAGAAGATTGGGCTTGGCCACCCTTTTACACTCCCCATGGTCTCTGGTGCTTGGACACTGCTGTGGCAGCATTCAAAGTGCCAGGGAGGGAAGGGGAAGTTAGGTACTAAGCACTGATGGGCAACTTTAAGCCTCCTGCTCTCCTTATGATTCTTTGACTTCAAACTGGACTGACAGCCCATCAAATATAGGATGCCTTCAGATAGATGACTGTCTTCCGACAGCCCACCAATTGGAGGATTGTCCTTTGTAAAGAAGTGCACATGGCCTGAGTCTATATGGCTATAAAAGCCCTGCTCTTTGCTGCTGTTTTTAAAATTTCTGACAGAGATGGGATATGGGGCAGGCCTCTGCTAAAGGATCTCAGTGAACAAGGGGCTCACATTGGAAGAAATGTTCTGTAAAGTATATATGGGTCCCTGGCTAGAGTGATTGACCAAGAAGGGATCAATCCGTTACCACACTACGGTTTCTCCTGCATTTACACAGCATTTGCTGATGGTTGCTGTCTCAGACATGGACTTACTGGACTAGATGAATGTGGTCGAACTGGCAGCCTGTGGGCTAGTTCTGGTGTCTTTTCATTAAAAGATGGGTTAAAAAGGTTGTAGAATTCTGAAATATGTAGACCACTGCTCAGGATAATTTCAATAGTCTCTCCCTGCTCCCCCCCACAACCTGTGTCTAATGGATGTGTCTGTGCTGACTGCAAACGGGTGCTGTATATCCATAACATTGCTGCTGCTCAGGTTTTGCAATATACTTCAGGAACTCTGAAAGAAAGTCGTTCCACCTGACTACGGTATGATTAATTGACATTAGGATTGGTAGCATATAGCTCATTCATAAATGGACTTTTCTGTACCTGCTTTGTGCACATTGCTATTATGGTATGTTTTTTTTTAAATACGAGGTGTGTTGAATGCTGCCATGCGTATATTTCATGCACATATCAGCGGGCAGGACTTTGTGGTCGATATATCAGATTCAAAATACTTACTGTAGACTCCCTGGAACCACAGGTTAACATTCTGGCAGAGAAACCTCAAACCTCCATCCTCCTGTGGCAGAGAAATTGAGTAGAAAGAGCTTTTCAGGCAGCTTGTTTAAAGCAAGAAGTCCTGTCCACTCTGGGCATCCATTAAAATCCCATTATACTTTTGGTAAGGCCAGAATTTTGCTGTGGTGTCCCTTGGCTGAAAGTTATTTCCCACCCACAGTTATATAGTATGTACCATTTGGCCAGGCTAATCGCCACACACACACACACACACACTTCCACCTCTGGCTACATTCTGGTAGGGGCTGAAATGTACCGTATATGGTTAAGTTTGCAAAATAGTTTGTGATGGAAGGTGCAACATCAGTGTTGTTACACATGGAACAATATATAATATTTCTGTGTGGGCTATGACATAAGAGTTGGAATAACCACCATCTTGACTGCATTAGAGATGGATGACTCTGTGGTGAACTTTTTGCAACCATTGTTAATGTTAAACCTCCATATGGTCTTGGGATAGCTGAGCCGACAATAATGTAGCCATTCCAAGACAGTGATTCATTGAATATACAGGATCTCGTCTTCTCTCTTTCTCTCTCTGACTCTTTCTCTCTCTCAATCTCACATGAACACGCGCACACACGCATGCACGCACACGCACACACGAATGCACACACACAAACATTCTTTCTCCTCTGCAGTTGGGAAAGAAGTCATGTTTACAGAAGGCAGTCTAAACACCTAGCACTGAAGCAAAGTCCATGGAACATGGGCTACACTTGTATTTTTCTTGAGATTATCAGGAAATGGAAAATAAGGGCAAATCATGCCCATCAGTTTCCAGGAATGCTAAATTCTCCTTCTCACTACAAACCAAACTTAGCTCCCCCTACCTCAAGTTCTGCTATTAAGTCAGGGCAACCTAGAAATGAATTACAACCTAGAAATTAATTTCAGATTCAGTATTTGGAACTGAATTACAAATTTGGTATTTTAATATCCTTAAAAGGAGAGTTTAAATTTTAAAACCTTTGAACTGCTGAAAGCTGATACCAGTCTTTGCAATTTTGAAATTGTGGATTTATATTTGAAGCAAACACTGAAATCTGATATCAGTCTTCACAATTTTGCAATTGTGGATTTGTAATATACAATTTGAAGCAAATCCATGTTAAGCCAATCTAAAGCAGAACTCTGTTTCGATTACATATTCATATTAGCTGAATTTACAAAATACATTTGTGTGTCTGACTTAACATTGCTGTTCTCTGACTTCTTTATTACTCTGCATCTTTCCAAAGTAAAATTTGCATTGTGATGTGGGTCTCCCTAAGACAACGTAAGTGCTTACACAGGACCGTCCTTCCAATTCTTCCTCTTACCTACATTTGTGTGTGACGTTTTGGCAAAATGGTTGCCTCCCTTGGGGGGCATCCATGGCTCAGTGGCAGGGCACATGCTTTGCATACGTAAGGTTCCAAGATCAGTAAAAATAATCCCCAGTTAAGGGGCTCTCAGGGTGCAAGATCAGTAAATACTACCTTTAAAAAATCCAGATTGGTACCTCTGTTTCAAATCCATGGTAAACTGAAGGAATATCTACAACAGAGGTCCCGTATCTTCTTCATATATCACTCTTCTCCTGTAACAACCCCAATTTAGGTGGCTTTGCATCCTCAAAGAACTGATAAGGGCAGGTTATACAATAGAATATGATTGAAATGTACAGGGGTTGTTTCTTTCTTTCTTTTCTTTTTTTTGGTATGCACCAATTTCCTATAGATTTCTATGAGGCATACATAACTATGTATTTGTTTTCATGGGCATTTTCCAACCAGTTCTAATCTTTCCTCGAGGTATTTTATGCTTTCTATTTCCGTTTGTGGCCTGAATTACAGAACTATAAAGGCATAGCTAACAAACAGTAAAAAGATCAGCTGAACATTTTTTGAATCTCAAAAAAAAGTTTGGGGTTAGGCTGGTTTTTGGAGTGGGGAAGATCTGATAAATCCACAGCTCAGCCCATGAACTGGACAATGGGACCTCAGTTTTGAGTCAGTGGTGATGACCGTCCTGCCTCAAACCAGACCCAATGGAACCACCTTCAATGTGGAGACTCTCTGTAGCTGATTTGGGTGTTCTTTTTCTGCCTACCCGGGTGATAATTAGTGTCAGCTGTGGTGGCGGGTTGGCTGATGTGGACATATATCCACTGGGACTGGGATGGAGACCACCAACTCAATTCACATAGATATTTTTATAATGCTACCTTTGCTCTACCATATACCTCAAGTTGTTTAGTTAAAGCAATCCTCCTAGGAGATGTGGGGGGAACATACACATACCTATCCCTATACCAACACATACACATTATATGCACAGGGCATATATCACATACTAATGAGAATTTTACTGCTGGTGTCCATCAAAAGAACAAACTAAAGCTACAGAGCAAAAGAGAGGGAAGGAGGGGAGGGGGCAGCTTCTGTGTTTTTACAAGGTTGATGGATAAGACACATCCTTTTATTAACTCTAATTATAGAGATCCCCACAAATTGATGTTAAATATTTTCAGGCTATTTTTCTATAAAAAAATTCTGTGATGGAAAGGGGAAGAACCTCCACCCTAGCAGGTCAGGGTTCCCCCCCCCTCCCCTCCTTGTTTGTTTTACTATTTTCACTGTTTTCTTAATCTTCAAGAGATCAAGGAGGAGGAGGAATTGCAGTGGGGGAAATGAGGGGTGGGGGTTGCCTGCAAAAGTTACATGCCCTCTAACCCCCAGCTGAAAGCAAACATTCAGCACTGCAGGGGGAGAAAAGGTCAGAAACAGCTGTAGTTAAAGGGTTAACCTGAAACTTTGGAGGGGGGAGGAAATCTCTCGCAGTGTTACTAGATATCACTGCAACTCTCAGTCCTGTTGATATAAACAGGATTGGTCTATTGCAGCAGGGAGATGGGTGTATTTGCCCAGGAGAGATGGTTTGAGTATCCTCTCGCAATATGATTTGTTGCAGGTCACTTTGGTAGGATATGGAGGAAACATGGAGAGTCATATTACAATGCACAACTCCCAAACATCCATGGCAGGCGTGTTCAGCCTCGTTCAGTCCGAGAGCAGAATTCCATTTCAGATAAGTTCTTGGGGGGGGGGGGATGGGCGTTCCAGTGGAGGGCAGGGCTGAAGGCAAAAGGGGGTGTGGCCAAAAATACCAGCATATTTGAGCTCAATGCTCTTACTGCCAGTAACTAAGCCTTAAGAGGGGTATGTCCACCTTTTAGAATGTGTGTGTGTGTGGGGAAACTGCACAGAAGCCGGAAAACCACCAAACAGTGGATGGTCAGAGGGAATGGGACAGGGAGCACAGTCATCCGGATTGTGACCCAGGGGGTCTGGATGCATGGGACCTTCAGCAGGCAAAGCATGTGCTCTACCACTGAGACTTAGCCCCTCTCTTAACGCTTAAGATTAGCCCCGAACTTCAGTAGATTTTACTCTCTGCATTTTCTTCAATGCCTTGGTAAGTTGGCTTCCCAAGAACCGGCATAGGCAGAAGCAGAGGGAAGAGTCACGGGCACCCTGAAGCAAATGTGACACAGGATGACCCAGAGTGAATGGTACTCATAGCAATGTAGATAGTGGGATTTTTGTTGCACCTGCCTGCAGTGCAGATTGGATGGGTGGAGGGAATGGTGTAGTGTAATGGTGGGCATAGTACATGCATTCACACACGGACGCACACACACGCACACAGTACACACACGCACCCCAATTCAGAATTGGGCTCAACAAATTGAGCTATTCCACCCCTGCCAAATAGGGGAAAAATAGCTCAGTTAATTCTGAGCCCAATTTCTAGCTCATTTTGGAGACTGTCATGCTCCTGGTGACATCTTTAGGAGTGTCATATTGTCTGATTTCGCATCTGAAAAATTGGGATCATAGGAATGATGTACCTTACAAGGTTGTTGTTAGCATTGCTAAGATTCTCAAGATGAAATGCTTTAAATCCTCTAACTGTTAAATATTATTACCACTTTGTGCCCAGTGCACAGAACACTTCTGTACTGGTGTTAAAGAGTATAATGACCATTTGTGTTCATTCATGATTATTATTTCTTAAAATTTATACAGCACCAACAGTATTCAGAGCTAAAAAAAAAGAAAAGAAAAGAAGAAGCAGGGTCTGTATACAGTCTAACGTTTATTACCAATGGGCACCAGCTAGCACTTTGCATATTTGGTTTTTCAACATTTTTCTTTTTCCATCATTCACATATGTTTTTTGGAACAGTGACTCTATCCCAGATCCACATTTTAAAGGAATCTTTAGTACCACACATTTAAACATTATTACTCTTGGCTGGCTAATAAATGATATTTTTATTCACTCATAAACAATGGCACTTGGGGAATTATTCTACTTTTAGAAGGCATTATAGCCTGAATTATGGAGCTCAGTGGAAGGGAAGACTCAATATATAATATCAGAGATGTAATGAATAGTGATGTGAAGAGAACAATAATAACAAACCCACCCATTAAAGGCACAATCCACGGGAGGTACTCCTGCATCCATCCTATTGACGTGAATGGTCTCTTGTGCTTCTGCAGATTGGCTCTTAAGTGAAAAGCAAACCCAAAACCAATTATAGCAGCTGCAATTCTGGCCCCAGACATCATGCTTCCTAAAGCACAGCCCAAATGCTCCCTCCCCCAAACTAGTAGAGGCAATACTTTTAAAAGTCTTTTTGAACCACTCAGACATGTCTCTGGTGCCATCGGAATCAAGTTGCTTCATTGTGCTTCATGGCACAGCCAGCCCACTGACCAGCTGGTTTCTCTGGGTAGTTATGACTGCACCAAGTTCTGTTTACTGCATATGATGGCAGACAGGACTGGCTCCAGGTTTCTGAGGGCCCTTTGGCAAGGCGCCTTCAATGGGCCTGCTCCCTCAGTGAATCTGCCTTCTCAACAGCCATCATCACCAGCTGCTGTTGCTCCTCATCCTCTTTCTCATCATTGCTGCCACTTGTTTGCTTAACAGGCAGAGAGCCAGTGTGAGCAAGCAGGTGGTGGCAGCTAGTGCTCCTCCTTCTCACCACCTCCATTGTCTGGGCCAGAGCGAGAGGCAGGTTGCAAGGGTGAAGAGGAGGAGCAACTCCAGGGGACCTCTTGTCAATGGGCCCTGCTGGTGTGTGGGCCCTTGGCAGCTGCCTATGCCTACCCTTGATGCCAGCCCTGATGGCAAAGGTCAAAAACACACACCTTGTGAACAATTTCAGGTGAATTGTTCCCACTGTTGTCAATGGAATATGTGTGACTAGATGTTGGCACCAAAAAGGTCTAAAAAAGACACTGCACTTGTCTGAGACTGACCTCTAATCCATACAGGATATGTAGCTAAATTGCCAAACATGTGGTGATTTGACCAATATCCTTCTGTTCTGAAGTCACTAAAATAATGTGCAAATGCAGTGTTGATTGTTCTCGGTGTTGTTGACAAAAAGGGGACTCATTCTCACTTTTTGAAACACACAGTGAAGTCCCCACATGCTGTTACTTGTCATTCTGCATAGTGGCTGTTTTTTTCTGAATGCACCCCTGGGTGGTGAGATTTGTGATTTACTATGTCCTGGATATTCTAGCATTCTTTGGGATGTAATATATCTCACTCAGTGGGAGTCACCACACACACACACACACACACACACAAATGTTGGATGAGCGTCAGCATATCGTGCTTTACTTCATCAAAGATTATTGGCAGAATCGAACGTCAACTATATTTCTGCCCTATGGGTTCAATATCACAACAGCTGGGTCTGCTGAGCTCTCAAAGTGAAATTCAAGGTATTTGTCAGCTTAATTTAATAATGTTTGATGTGCATACCTGATATTAGTATTAAAGATAAGTAATCTTTTTTTTTCCGGGGGGGGGGAATCTTCTTTACATTCATGGCAGAGCATTTTTCTATTTACAAACAAATAAGGAATGCCAGTGAAAAGGGCCAGAATACCCAGAATCTAAATGCTCCAATCCAGCTATAGCCACTTGCTAAAATGGGGTTTAAGGGTGCATTTTTTTTTCTGTTTAGTTTCTGCATGCATTTTCATTTTAAACATTTCATTTGTTTCACTTGAATTGCATTCATTTACTTTAAATATTGGTTCAATATATTGGTTGTAAACAAGTTTTAAGAGAGGAAAAAATAGAACAGAATTTTCAAGATAAAGGCTACATAAAAGACAGTTTGTGTTAAGTTGGCATAGTTGTAGTACAAGGAGCAATGTTCTTTAGCCTAAGGAGAGAGAAAGATATGGTGGCCAATGCCATCTGCCCTACTTTACAGAGTACAGTCCTCTATCTGAAGGCATCCTCTATTTCAGTGTTCTCCAACCTTGGGTCCCCAGATGTTTTTGGGCTACAACTCCCAGCTACGCTGGCTGGGGCATGCTGGGAGTTGTAGCCCCAAAACATCTGGGGACCCAAGGTTGGAGAACACTGCTCTATTTGAAGGGCAGTCTAGTCCACATCTGGTCTAAAGGTAAAGAACCATCAGAAGGGAGATCAGGGGGCTTGAAGTTGCCCATCAGCACTTAGCATCTGGACAGCAGACTGAGCAGCACACAAGTCACCTTCTCAGAATCTACCTCACTATGGTGAGGTGTATTGTATTTCTATATAGATTATAGTAAATAGTTCTAGATTTGCCTCTAAATTAGCATAAATAAATCTTATGTAAAACTGGGGCCTTTCCCCTCCCCCTTTTTTGGTGAAGCATGACCTCTCGCTTGGTGATGTATAAGTGGGCACCCTTGGAGGGAAAGTGAATATAGATTGAAATACAATTGGATGGCCAAATGAGGCACCAGCAGTTCTAGATTTTGAATGGTCCAAGCACACATTTGCATGAATTGGTCATCTGATTAATTTTCAACCCAAAGTTAAGGGCTATAACTGAATTATAGGGTCAGGTCTCATATTATATGTGCATGGGTATGAATCCCTGAGCCTCTAATCAAGAATATTTATCCAAAACTGTAATTCTACAACTAGAAGCTAGCAGAATGCAATTGCATACAACTATGCGCAAAGAAACAGGGCTGAAGTAGCCACTTTTTCTAGACAGTGGATTTTTTCTAGGCAGAAGTGTGGGTTGTGAAGACTGTACTTTACTCAAAATCTCTTTCAAATCCAAGTCCTGAATAATGCATAAATAGAATTCTTTACAGTGTTGTATTTATAATAATAATAATAATAATAATAATAATAATAATAATGATAATGCATTTTAGAATTTGGGCCCCCAATAAAGACATTTCAAACCTGAAAGTCAGTTCACTTTCCCATAAAATGAAATTATTAGAGAGTCAATAGTTGAAGCTATCAACATTTCAGCTCAGCCATAGTTTAGAATAAGTGTATTCTTTTTTAATGTGTCTCAGTGGAACTCAGTGGAACTATTTTGACTTTGAGGGGAAGGAAAACAAAAGTTGCTGCAATAGTTTTCTAACAAGAATATGACAAAAATGCAACATAGGCATTGTCTGCATTTGTTTCTGTGCACACACATGCATTAGTATGCATACAGATGATATAGATCCCCCTCAGTGCAATCTGTTCTGCCTGTCCTAGGCTTACTTAGAGTGTTGATAATAACATTTATGTTCGGAGACAGTTTCCCAATACCAGATGGCAATACACAGCAGGAAAGGGCTGTGTAATTCCTGCCCTGTTGTAAGATTTCCAAAGGCTGACCACTTTTGGAAACAGGGTGCTGGACCAGATGGAACATTGGTCTGAACTGGCAAGACTCCTCATATGTTCTTCATTGATTAAAAACAGGTTGTGGCTTTTATTCTTAATCTTATACATTGATGGATGCTCCTTTTAATTCAGGGCTGTAAATTTTGCAAGAGTTCCATCAACACTTTAAAACAGAGCTGGTTCAAAGCTCAACATATTGATTGCTGCTGGTTATCCTTGGCCCTAGAGATAATTTTAGGTCAGAAATCTTCATAGCACATTGGGAGAACTGTAACGTTCAATGACAAAGAAAAGCTATTGACTTTCATAGAGGGGTTGATTCATGGAAAAGCTGCATGACTTGACAGATTGGAAGGCGTGTGTGTGTGTAGGGAGTGGGGGGAGGGAATGTGTTTTCCCTGCATGCTTGCCAACATCTAGTTTTCCAAACTTTTGGCTTAACAAAGTCTATATAGATGCTGGGTGGTTTTGTTCTAATAAGTCAAACGTGGTACAGCGGCCTATCAAAACAGAGCTGGGGCTGTTGTGTAAGCTGGGGGTGGTGGTTGAATGTGCTGTGAGTGTTTCCAGGGAGTGATTGTCTGAAGGCCACAATGTGCTTCCTCACCACAGGAGGCATTATTGTGGTTAACCTTCCCATCAATTTGCATCATATCAGCGGGAAAAAGCTGGATTAATGTTACATTATCACACAGCTCCTTAGGAATTCTGGCTGGCATTTCAGTTGCTGGCCAGGCAAGGAAAAACATACTCTTCCTAAAGGTAGAGCAGAGAAGATCATGTAAATCTGTTCACAGAACATGGCATCTTAACTTTAGAGCATATGTGAGAGAAAAATACACAAAAGATTGGACTTGTATGCCCCCCCCCCATTTCTCTTTGAGGAATACACACAAACCATCACAATGTTTCTTCAGTCACTACCCATCCAGAAGCTCCTACTCTGTCAAACAGGTGGGGGGTAGAAGAAATCCCATCACCCAGTACTTATAACATTCCAGAAGCTTCCTCCTGCCTTCCAGTTGGGGGATCTGATGTTGCACACCCCTGTTCAGGACTATGAGACCAGAGCACACACTGTCAGTGTCAACTCACTAGGCTAGGACCCAATGTATTGTGGGCCATGATGCTCCTTTTCTGAGTGGACTAATCTGCAGTTTCTAAGTGTGCTTCTTTTCCTCCTCCTCCAGGAATCCCTGACATGTATGTAGGCCATGTATCCTAGAGGACAGTCTTTTGTTTGAAGGGCTGTTAGAAGACATTCCTCTGATTGAAGTATACTCTATTTGAAGGGCTGTCCAGTTTAAAGATAAAGTATCATAAACAAAGGAGAGCAGGGGCCTTGGAGTTGCCCAACTACAGTTAGCATGTTGGACAGCAGACTGAGCAGGCAGACACACAGGCCACCTGGTCACAGTCTTCACCACTGTGGTGAGACTGTATTGTATTTCTATGTAAATTATATTATTTCTATATTTGCTTCTATACATGTTTATGAAAACATGCAAACTTTATGCACATCTACCTATGTCCTCTCTTTGTCCTCTTTTTTGGTGATGTGTAAGCCCCTCCCCCAGCTCCCTGTCATACCCCGAGAGAGAAGTTAGGCTAAAGCTGATGGAAGTTCAGCTCAGTGCATGGCAGGTGGTGTTGGCTTTCAGATGACTGGCTCAGCCTTTAGCAGTTTCCACAGACTCAAATGGTTGTGTGAATGATGGAGCCTGGATCTGCACCACATGGTTCAACTTATGACTCACCCTATGGAGGATGTTTCCCTTTCCTACCCCACTTTTGATTATGTGTAACCATGCACTGGAAACAAAACAAGGCCATATGGAAGCAACGCTGGCCTCAGAAACAGATTAAGACTGACAGCGGAGCAAGTGAGTGACAGCCAAATCTGATGGTGTTCAGCAATTGCAAAGGCTGACGTTTAAATTGCAGGCAGGCATGGTCTCATTCCAGGAGCTGCTTGCTGTTGCACACCGTTTTGATCATTTTTAAAGGGAATGGAGGTAAGAGAGAAATCAAATTGTTCTCGGAAATCACATTTAATGTAGAAATCTGGTTAATATTAAATTGTAATCTGCAGTTTTCAAGTGTACTATTCCTCAAGGAAAAGGCTTCCTGCTTTGAGGGCTGCTTGAATTAAAGGTTCCCTTCATAACATCACTTCCTAAGTCAGGCCCAACTAGGCTTCAGACTGCATTAGTGTATTGATAATGTTAATTTCAAAATTATTGTGCTGGGATTTTTAACAAATAAAATAAAATAAATCTGGGCAATATTCCAATCATATGGATCAATTTAGCTTTACTGTTCTGGAGCCAAGTTATGGAGAGTTAGGTGAGCTCACACCCATTCTTTTCAATGGGCTTCACTGTGCTTGTGTTTGTCTTAGATTGTAGCCTATATGTTTTCTACCACACTTCAGACAGTATTTCAAGTGAGACTGGGGGCTCACATGTTGGTTGCTTAGGAGACGTGAACTTCATGCAGGAAAAAAAAAATCCATAGCAAAACTAGTGGCTGTCCAGCAGATTTGCACAATGTTAAAATGGCATTTGGGGCATGGCTGCCTTTAATCTTACATGCAAGGACTTCATATGTGACAGAAGTAGTAATAATTCTGGTAAGTTAATTATAACTATGATAAGTAGTTGTGGTAGTATCAGTAGTAGTATATATCACAGCCACCACACAGTTCTGTTGCAGTAGGCTGCTTATACTGGATAAAAGATAGCCATTTGTTAATAGGGTTGCTCCCTAAAGAAGGTGGCACTCCCATTTACCTATTCATATAGGGTGGCTGGGTGGCCGGCCAGATGGGCGATTTAAAAATATAATAAATAAATAAATAAAAAATATAACATAGTACTCTCGCATTACCTTAAGCAGCAAAGTAATTCACTTCTATACAGAATGTTCATGAAGAAGAAAAGTGATTAACTTGTCACAGAGGGGTTGATTCATAGAAACGTATTGATGGGAGAACTTCCCTGGCCTCCGTTTGCAAGGAGCTCACCTACTATCGACTATCTTCCCCAGGGGCCTGGGTATCCATAATGCTGCTGCGGAGCCGAGTGAGTTTAGGAAAGTTTTGGAGCAAAAGGGCAGGGGTGGCTTGCAGTGGAGGTCTGGGAATAAACTAATTATGAGCCGAGCCCGAAATTCGGAAAAGGTTGGGCTCATCTAATAACTAGCACAGAAATTCTGAACTGGGAAGTGTGTATTCCAAACTCCTCAATTCTGAACTGTACACAAATTCCCTGTTGAAAAGCCATATGACTTGCTAGAATGGGAAAGTGTGTGGGTGTGGGAAAGTGTGTGGGTGTGTGCATACAACAAGTCTACCACAATTGCTAGTTGTACCATGTGTACAACTAGGCACTTCAGACATCGTTCCTCTCTGCTGTCCAGCAGCTGGGGCTGTGCAGATGGACCCCTCCTTTAAAAGCGAAAATCTAAGCAATTGGGCATTAATATACTGCTGCCCTTCTCTGTTCTTTCCCTCATTTGCGATCCCATAACTATATGCTCTATTGACCATATACTGTACATAGCTAAGGAGAATACTACTCTGGACAAGGTTTCCCTCAAATATCTGCCTCGATGAAGTCAGACGTAGTTACTCTTTACTCCAGAACTGTCCACTGTAATCTTAATACTGTGTCCTCTGGGATGGCTTGATCAATCATACACTAGTAACTTGACACCAAGGTACTGGTCATCAATGGTGAACTTGAAACTTTAGAGCTTTGCTGTCTTGCATCATGGAAGTGTAAGTAGAGTGCTGGTGTGAACTTACTTGCCCGGATCCAGTCAAGGACACCACACATGCAGGGCAGGGCTTCTGCTGGATGGATGGGGAACTGTGTGTACAACTAGGTACTTCATCCATAGTTCCCCTCTGCAGGGCCGCAGCTGGGGCTGTGTGCATCCAAATCCCAGCAAATGGCTGTTTGGGAGGAGGAGCAGGAGGTTGGATTCCGCTCCACTACTGTAACTTCTCCTTGCTTTTAGCTTTTGGAAAAAGGATTCGTTCCAGCTGGTCTGAGCATGAACTTCAGAGGTTGGGATCAATTAATAACTAGCACAGAAATGATGTGCTACACGGGGTTGGCACGGGTGTGAGAGAAGCAAAAACTAACCACTTTTGTACTGCATATGCTCTTAACGTATTTAAATGAATAAACATGTTAATTTTGTCAACACTTATTGCTGGGACTATTTTTTTTAAAATCATTATTTGTGGTTTAAAGTTGGTCAGATTTACTTATTATTTATTTTAAAGATTGTATGCCACATTGCCTGTCAAACTGTCATTCAAAACAATGAAACAAAAACACTACTATAAAATAAATTAAAACAATCCCTTCCTGAAAAGCAAAATATTCTAAAACAGGGATGCAGAACCTCTGACCCAAGGGCCTAATCCAGCCCATGGCAGTTCCGTATCCAGCCCATAGAGACTACTTGGGTTTGTGCAGTGGGCAGGACTTGAAGGATACATCCCAGGGAGGCAGAGCAGCGAGCAGGGGGAATCTGAGATCAGGCATAGCAGCAGGGATGGGTGTCATGGCAAGGGACTCGGGCGGTGCCAGGAGGAGCCCACATGGGGACAGACATGTCCATGTGATGCTGGGAACTCGGCCTGTGCTGGGAGGAGGGGCCACTCTTCCCAGTGTTGGCCAAGTCCCATTTTTCATGCTAAGAAAAGAGAAAGACAAAAAGGGGAGGGGGTGGAGTGATGACATCATTGATGTCATCACCCAATCCGCAGAAGGGCAATTTGCCTCCCCCCCCAAAAAAAACACTGCTCCAAAGCATTAAAATAGACAGGAGCCAAAAGAAAGTGCATTCATCACCTAGAGGAGAAAGCTTTAAAAAAAAGAAGAAAGAACTATTTTTGTGTCAGAAACAAAGAAGGGAAGCAGCTGATTCTCATGTGGAAACCAATTCTACAGTGTGGTTGCCACCACTGAGAAAGCTCTGCCCCACATTCTCACCAGTATCCCAAAGGATACATTCGCCTAAACATCAGGAAAAATTTCCTGACTGTTAGAGCAATAAGACCAGGGCTTTTTTTCTGGCGGAACGCACCGGAACGGCATTCCACCACCTATTTTCAGTCAGTGTCCGTAATTATACACTCACTCAGTAAGTAGAACAGCCCTCTTTAAAAACAACAACATTGCACAAATGAAGGCATGGGAGCGACAGGGACCCTTCCCTCCGGTCCTCCGCCTGCACCGCTTTCGGCTGAGTGGACGCCTCGAGGCGGGGACGGCACCAGGCAGCGCCGCGCAGAGGTGCACCGCAGGGCTGAGATAATGGGGGGGGTGAGCGTGGCTGAGGCGGAGCGGAGCTGCCTGCGCCTAGGCGCAAAGCACGCGCGCACGCACACACACACACGCAGGCACTGCGATCCCAGCAGGTCCCCTGGGAGTAAAACGCCCACCCTGCCTGAGACCCACCGGCCCGCATCAGGACTCGAGAGGGTGTGTGTAGCTGCACCTGTGCGGATCCTGGAACATGGCGCCGCCTCCTTCTCCTCCCGCTGCCGCCTCGGCTCGTTCTCCACCGCGCCCCAGAGCCCGGCCCGGACCCGCCACCGATCCGGTCGGTATCCTCGGATCCAGACCTCCTGCCCCTCGCCCCGCCCCGGTTCCCATTGAGGGGGAAAAGGAACAATGAGGAGCCCGCCTCATCCTAAGGGCAGAGCCCCCCCCATTTGCCTCAGACATCAGATCTAAGGGGGGGAGAAGAGGGGGGTGTCAATGAAGGGAGGGGAGTGTGTGTGTGTGTGTGTGAGAGAGAGAGAGAGAGAGAGAGAGACAGAGGAGGCGCCCGTGATCTTTTTTCTTTTCTTTTTTTGGGTGGGTGGGTGGGAGGGGGATGGTATGAAACGCAGGAATGCTCTCCCCCCCCATTGCCCACACACATCGCGAGGGGAGGGGTGCGGTGGGAAGAAAAGACCCTTCCCCGCGAGGGAAACGTGGGGGAGGGGCAGAGAGAGCCTCCTCCTTTCCCTCCCAAATATGTCCCTCTGTCTCTCCCACCCCCTCCGGTTGAGGTATCGGGAGGGGGGAAGGGAGTTTGGGGAGGGGGGGAGTGTGCAGTAAAGGGCAAAATCAGCTCCCTGTTGTTGCGGGGTGGTGGGGAGCGGAGTCTTCCTTCCTTCACTCTCCCCCCCTCCCCCCCCCCAGTATATCAGCTTCCGTACCCAGTTTGGGTTAAAGTACTTGAGATGTTGGGAATAAGAAGAGCCTCTCCCTGGCATATTGCTGCCCCTGGTATAGCAGATATCTTAAAAAGTAATTCTCATAACAGGATCTGAAGCAGGGGTTTAAATGTGTTGTTGATCTAAAACTAGTTGAATAAATGTGCTCTTGGGTGTTCCTGAAAGTTTTAATCTATCCTCTGGCTGGGTTCGCACATAATGGTTGTTGAATTCTTGGTTGTAGTGTTGTGCGAACCTAGCCGTATTAACAAACCATAGTTTGTTAACCATGAGCAACCCCAAAAGTGGACCCATGATTTGTTGTTGGGTTGTGAACTCTGGAACCTAGTTTGCATGTAACAACAACCCTTAGTATGGGTTGAATCGTGGGTTGTCGTTTAATTGTGGGTTGTCATTACGTGCAAACTCTGCACTATGTTTTAACTATGGGTTCTTAACCACAAACAACCCAGAATTCACAACCTAACAAAAACCATGGGTTCTCTTTCTGTGTTGTTCGTGGTTAACAACCTATAGTTAAACCATAGTGCAAGGCTCGCACATAACAGGAACCCATGATTCAATGACAACCCTTACTCTGGGTTGTCATTACATGTGAACCAGGGTTGTTTAAATCATGGATTGTCGTTACAAGTGAACCCAGAATGGTGGGTTGTTTCGCCAGGCTACAGAGGCAGCAGGCAAGAGCGGTAAGAAAATCCAGCTGCTTTGCAAGCCAGTACTACAGTGCTGCAAAAGCATTTGGGATACATGCGGTGAGTCGTTGTTGACCGTGTTTTGTGTGATTCTCTGCCAGACAACCCTATCATAGGGCAGCAGACCATGGGTTAGTGTTATGTGCAGACCAGATCACAGAGTTTGTTCATACTTTCATCTTTAAATATTTGGGAGTCTCAGGTAATTTTTTGTTTTTTGTAGTTCTTACTACTGGTATACCCTAAGTCCAGTTATATCTTTCTCTCTAGTCTTGTGCAAAGAGGAATAAACTGGATATCTTCATGTTAGTATCAACACTGACCATTAAAGTTATTTTGCAGAGTGAGTTCTGCAAAGGATAATTCAGTTCAGAATAATTACTTGTTCCTTCTTTAAAGCATTGCTTTAAATTTAGAAATACATATAGGGCTTTTTTTCTGGCGGAACGCACCGGAACGGCGTTCCGCCACCTATTTTCAGTCAGTGTCCGTAATTATACTCACTCAGTAAGTAGAACAGTATAGCCGGCGGCGCGCCCGTAAAAACCTCCGTAGCGCTGTGTAGTCCCGGGCCGGCTCCTCCTCCTGCTCCTCCGTCTGCCCTGAGAGTTTGTGTGAGCGGTAGGCGGAGTAATCTGTACTCCGCGGCTCTGCCCCGCCCCTCAGTGCTGTGCGGGAGATCGCCGTGAGTCGGCTTTCAATGATGGCATGACGACCCTGCCTGTGAGTCCATGTGAGTCGCAGGCCTTGTGTACATCTAGCTGCCAGTGGCTGTATACAAATGTTGACACATGTGCTTTAGTCTTGCACTGATTTCTACAGGTTGTTGGCAGCTAGATGTACCTGTGCCTTGTGTGCTCCCAAGTAAGCTTCCCCCCCTTTTTTTCTGTATGGTTTTAAATGTCCTTATTTCTTCTGAGAAATCCTCACTTCCTGTTCTTCTGTCTGTAACTCCACACAGTAATGCAAGGCTTTCTCCCTGGTGTGGAGAAAGCCTCTTGAGGGGGGAGGGGGTGAGCAAGAGAGTCAGGACACTCTCTACTTTGCAGATAGAGAAAGGAGCTGTGTGTTAGTGGGCGTCCTGACACTCCTGCTCGCCCCCTCAGGAGGCTTTCTACACACCATGTTCTCTAAAGGGGCGGTTTTAGGGGGCGGTCCTAGGGGTGGGTAGGGGCGTGGCCAGGGGAGGGAGGTGAGTTCCACCACCTTTTCTCTGAGAAAAAAAGCCCTGAATAAGACAATGGAACCAACTACCTAGGGACATAGTGGGCTCTCCCACTCTGGAGGTGCAGCTGGACAGCCATCTGTCAGGGATGCTTTGACTCGGATTCCTGCATTGCGCAGGGGGTTGGACTCAGTGGCCTTATAGGCCCCTTCCAACTCTACTTTTCTATGATTCTATGAGAAAAAGCCATTTGTGGGACTGATTTGAATTAGGGAAATGGTGGAATGGTAAAGGGTTCACCACTCCCTCTGCTACCTTTCTGCCATCAGCCACCCAAAGCTGCTTTTAAAATGAAAATAGGGTCCACTGGGCTACAGTAAAAAGCATTTGCATGTCTTTTGCCCTTAACCTTCCTTCTTCCCCACCTCACCTTGCTGATGACCACAGTGCACATTACACTCTGGTCCCTTTTTCTATTTATCCTGCATTGGGGGGGGGGGGGGTTGAGACAGTTCTTCCTTGACTTGACTGCTATTTATTCATTTTTATTGATTCAGTTTGTACACTGCCTTTGCACCAAGAAAATGACATACAAGGCATGACAATTTAAGAAAGCTTGCCTTATTGGGTAGGTTTCTTGCCCCTTCCCTTCCTTATTTTTATTGCGGCACCGACAAATATGATAGTAGCACAGGCATTCTTCAGTCTGTAGAGAGCTTGATGAGGAAAACCACTGTGGAAATATCAGAAGCTGAGATAATGGCCATGCTTACTTGTAACATGATTAGGTTACATACTTTTAATTCTTCTCTTCGTATCTGTTTAAATATTTTATCTTCCATAAAAATTAGAGTAACCTAAGGTTAAGCAGCTTTTAAAAAAATAATAATCAGGATTAAGAAGATCTTGAAACATATAATTGCCTTTGATTATGACTCCCACAATTGACATTTTCATTTACAATTGAAGTCCTTTTTAGTTGTTATCTCTAGATTGTACTGCAGTTATCCATTGTCAAATAATAGGTACAGGGGAGTTCTTGGAGATGCACTCACAATGACAGCACAAAAAGCCACTGTGTAAAATGAGCAGGTTTGTTTTCTAAATTATAACCTGGCACATCTAAGGAAACTCAATTGGTGTAATCAGAAGAAAGGTAGGTCTGGTTTTTGTTTCCCTGAACAAATATTTCTTAGGGTGCAGGGAAATAATCTGTTGACTATTTTGGACATACCAAGGACTTTGTAATGATTGAATGATAATCTTTAATAACATACTTTTTTGAAAATTAGAGACATATCTATAACCTTGAAATTATTATTACGAGTTAGGTTCTACTTTAGATTGTCTTTCTTTGGACATCATCAGCCACAAATTAAGGGATCTATCAAGTGGAGTTAGAATTAGTTTTGGAAATTTCCACCTGTCTCCTGGGGAGGTTCCAAAGATGGGTTTGTTCTATATGTTTAGTGACTGATTGCCATATTTGATGTTCTAAGGGTTTTTCTCTCAAGTCAGATTGGCTGTTGACCACTGTGTGTGTGTGTTTCTCTATACTGGATGGCATAGCTCATTTGTTGAACAAAATAAATGCATTATATAAATGTATGCCTTGCCCTGTTGATACCTCACATACGGTGCAAGTTGCTTATCCTTTCTCTTTGTATCTATTACACTGTAACCTGCAGCATGGGGACATGTTCTAGCAGTGGGCACAGAGGGACACTGCTGTGGGCAAAACACAAATAGAGCATCTCAAGGTGGAAACAGTCCTAATCCTCATAATAAGGTATACTAGAGGCCTCCAGTTCTAGACCCAATACATTTTTCGGTCTGAAGTGGAGACCAAATGGTGTTGAACATCCACTAGGGCCAACAGTCTAAAAAGTCTTGCTGCACCATTCACACGCCAACTCCTGCCTTCCCTGCCCCGTGTTGCTTCACCCTGCTGTATGGCAGGGCTGGGCTTGTCTAGAGTTCACAAATACTGATAGGCTGATGTGATGCTTGCTGAAAATACCCAGACACACACCAGCCTGTAGTGTGTTTTCAGGAACTGCTCAAGGCAACACCTCCTCCCCACTGCTTCTACTTAAAGTGATGGCTGGCAATATCTGGGGAATCCTGTAGCTCAGTGGTAGAGCACATGCTTTGCATACAGAAGGTCCCAGGTTCGATCCCCAGCTTCTCCAGGTAGGACTAGGAAAAACTACTGCTTGAAATCCTTGGCAAGTCGCAGCCAGTCAGTGTTGACAATACTGGGCTAGATGGACCAATGGTCTGACTTGGCATAAGGCAGCTTCCTATATTCCTGCATTCCTATGAATCAGCAAAACTCGAAGTCATTAAGGTTCTCTGAATTCTGCCTTGAAGTTTGTTCCAACTCATGTCCATATCATATTGAAACTTCCTTTTCGGATGAAAATTCACACATATTTTCATCTGTATTTCCCCAAATGTATGCATCAATTGTGCTACATTTTAAATGTACATATTCTTCTCTCATTGATTAAAGTGTGTTTCTGTGCATTTTTCAAAATTACACATTTTTCAAAAGTACACCTTTTTCAAACACATTTTTTTTGTTTGTTCTGCAAATCACATCACAAGCTTGTAAATGTTCAGACTTTGGCTGCAGATTGCTTTTGAGTGTGCATTTGGTTCCAGCAGGCACAAATTTGGTAAATTTTGATTTAAAAAAACAGAAACGAATTTCTCATACATCTCTTGCTATACCTGAATACACATGTAACATGAGAACAACAGTGCCTGAATCTTTCTGACATTCTGCAGGAGAAATGTTAATGTGCTGCTGACACATTTCATATATATAGCCATGGACTGGGCCTTAATAACCCCCACAGGATGTTTCCAGAGTATGTGAATAGGGTATGTTAGCATAGCAGTCTGCAAGAAGTTAGATTGTAATATAATTACTTGTTGTGAATCAGTAGTGCCATGAGGGCAGGACTTTGGGGCAGAGGTCCAGCACCCGACTCAGCAGAATGAGCAGGAGGGCCCCCAACACAGCAGGGCTGGCTAACCACCTTTTTAAGTAATGGTGGTGGTTCCCTCTAAAGAGGGAAGTCCTGGTAAAACCATTCAATCCAGAGTCTTAAATCACCTAACAGCACCACTGCTGTGGATTTGTTCTTAAAGATCCTGTGAATGAAGTTCCATTTACAAAAAATGGTGCTCCCAGCCTCCTGTAACAGAAGGAGGGAAGGCGATTTTTGCTGATTTTGCCCTCCCTCTACTTTTCAAACCCCTGAAAATCTGCTTTGGAGGATTGGGTGGGGGGGCTCTCTGGAACAGCATGAGAGAGGTAGTGTGAGAAGCTGCAGGGAGGAGGGGAAATTGGGGGAAAATGTCCTCTTCTATTAGCAGAAGTCTCTACTGGATCAAAGGTCCTTCCATTCTCAGAAGGAATCCTTCTGAACAGAAGGGATCTATCCCTATGTTTTGAAATTGCAATATATTTCATATGCAGTCATTGTAACTATCTTGTTTAGCATGAAAGAATATAACCCAAATGTCAATCAAACAATATATACTTGTATTAGTTAAAATACATTTTTAGCAATACATACAGCTTATGCACTTCAGCACTGTTTCCACCATCTGGTAAATGTTAATAAATGGATCAATATTCATATTGTTTAAATTATGTGGTGTTGCGCCTTACACTTTAGCATATTGTGTCATATAATATATGTTGAAGTACAATGAAAATTGCCCCATTTTAGTAATTCAATGCTTTAAATGCATACTCTCTGCCACACCAGTTTTATTTACTTTTGGATGATTTTAGAGAACCACTATGATACATGGCAGGAATATTTCCCCCCGTTTGTTTTCTGGGAAAAACATACTTTTGTTAGCAAAACAAGAACTTGATCTGCAGACATATTCCTTCATATATGGAGCCCCTGTTAAAATGAATTCCTAATGGAACTGGCTGGGAAACCTGTTGCAGGTGCAAGAGCTCTGTGTATAAACTGGAGGCCTTATGTCCATAGCTAGTCACTGGATTTGGACAATAAGTATGTTATATTGGATTACATACATCAGATTTTTGCTTGTGTAACAAGTAGGGATAGGGGAGATATTAATTTGGCTTGCATTTTAATGTGAACTGACCTAATTTCAGACTTGAATGCCAGTATCCTTCAGTTTTCATGCTTCCAAATTCTGTAATGCAGTCCTATCAAAAATGTGTTCAAAAATGCATACGTTAGGGAAAATAGCATACAAAAATGTGTAGATTGGGGGAAATTGCATGTAGGGGAAATTACATACAAGATGCATATGAAAATGGCACACTTTTTTGTGTGCAGATGTTTTCCTTTTTCCTCTTGCAAATTGATGTGGAAACTGGATGGAATGAACAAGTGTTTGAAAAACAATGCAAACGTTCTTGAAAGCAAAATAGAACAGAACTGTTCATTCCTAGTGACAAGTAATCCAGAAAAGTTAAGGAAATGTTGCTTTTACATTGCCTTCTGAACTGCACAGGGGTGTGTGCATTTTCTGTCTCGACCGGCAGTTGTGTCATAGAACAAGAAACTCCATTAGAAATTGGGGTGGAGAAGAGCAACTCATTTTCTTTGAAGCTCTTTTGTTCAAGAATGGCCACCTCATCAAGGTCAGTGACAGAGTGGCCAGGGAAGTTAAAATGTTCCCCTACTGGTTTTTGAATATTGGTATTTCCGATGTCAGATTTGTATTCATTTATTCTTTTATGTAGAGACTGGCCTATTTGTCCTATGTGAATGCAGTAGTGCATTGCTGGCAAATGATGGCATAAATCAGGGCTCTCCAACCTTGGGTCCCCAGATGTTTTTGGCCTACAACTCCCAGCATGCCCCAGCCATGCTGGGGCATGCTGGGAGTTGTAGGCCAAAAACATCTGGAGACCTAAGGTTGGAGAGCCCTGGCATAAATCATGTTGGAAGATTAGCAGGTATATGAACTCCTGTTGTTGTGGATGATGTTATTAGGTCCTGTATAGGGTTGCCAGAGTAGACTTGGATTGGCATCTGGGTCTGCCACAGGGTCTGGTTCCCATGTCCGTTATCTCTGTTGTGAAGTGTGTTGTTGCTGGTGAGTAACTGTTTTAGGTTGTGAAGCTGTCTGTAAGCAAGTACAAGTCTACCACCCAAGGCCTGTGAGAGGGAAGTGTCATTGTCCAGCACGGGCTGTAGATCACTGATGGTATGTTTGAATGGTTTTAGCTGTGAACTGTAGGTGACAACAACACCTGATACTTTCTCTTTCAGGTCTGTTGTGTAGTAGATTATTATTCTTGGATAACAGTCTGGCTTCACAAACCACCTTGACTACATATGTCTGTTTTCGTTTTTTCTACAGTTTTCAAAATACATTTCAGGAATGGCTTACTTCTAATTCCTTTTAAACATGAGAACAAGGTACAAAGTGTTTTTATGCTTCCAAATTAGATACTTCTTCTTGGGTTATTGGGCAAGGCCTGTCATCTTTTAATAATTCTATACTGCATAGCTGATTAATCCTATGCACAATTATTAGTCCCACTGAATTAAATTGGATTTACTTCCAAATACACCTAGATCACAATCCTATTCCTGCTTGCTAGGGAGTAAGTCCATTAAACTTAGTAATATAACTTACTTTTGAGTAAATATACATGTCAGCCTGCTGAATATTTAATTTATTTAATTTATTTATTTATTTATTATATTTTTGAATCGCCCATCTGGCCAGTCATCCAGCCACTCTGAGCGATGTACAGTCCAATAAAATACAAGAACAAAACAGAGTGTAAAACACAATTAAAAACAGTACAAAATTTAAAAATCCTAACCCACCCCATATTCCCGCCTGAACAGCCACATTTTTACAGGGTTTTAAAGGTCAATGCCGACGCCAGTGCAACTCTTTAAGCACTGGAGTGATGTGATCATGCCAGCAGCAGCCTTTAACCAGGCGAGCTGCTGCATTCTGTACCAGCTGTAACTTTTGAACCGTCTTCCAGGGTAACCCCACATAGAGCGCATTACAGTAGTCTAGGCGAGAGGAGACCAATGCATGAATGAGCAGATGATTAGGAAGGTAGGGGCACAACTGCCATATCAGATGGAGCTGATACAGTGCCGCCCGGCTCACAGCTGACACTTGAGCCTCCATGGACAGCTGGGAGTCTAGAATGACTCCCAAGCTGCGGACCTGGTCCTTCAGGGGTAAATGCACCACATTCAGCACTAGAGATGTTAGCGTATTATTTTAGAACAGGGAAAATGGTGCCGTTTCTCCTTGTTTCTCCATTCTGCTACAGCACAGCTCCACCTAGAGGTTATGTAGTGGAAAAGCAGGAAAGGAAAAAATTTGTGTAGAGTTCAGATCTCAATTCTGCAATGAGACCTGAAGTAGATACAGCCTCACTAAGAAGAATATAATCCATTGATCAGCAGGTCTCTTCCAATAGACTGTAAGAGGGATGCAAGTTTGAAATAGACAACAAGGGTTGCTTATATTGAACCCCCAGCTCTCTTGACCTGTGGTGTCTCAGTCCTGCCAATTCAGCTCAATCTGTTTACCACAAAGGGTGCCAAGTCGTGAGGTCCACCACCTCTTCCTTCTCCATCGTGGGTTTCTCTTCTTGGCTGTACAAGGAGGCAAGAACAAATGACTAGCCACTGTCAGTGCTTCAGCTTAAGGCATGTCATGCATTTATAAATCAGGAGCATATCTGTATAACCAGCACTGAAGGCAAGCGCTGAATGCACTACATTGTTAGTATCCTCTGTACTAACCCTGGTGGGACTGACACATAGTAACAGACAACCGTGATTTTACCGTGGAAGGTTTTCCTGGTCATACCATATATAGTTACTTACTACAAGAATTGCCGCCATCATATTGTAATTCTCCATGCACTTGGCAGATGTAGGTAGTGTCACCCAGACCCATAATATGATGGTGGCAATCCACATAAGTTCTAAACCAGCTTTGCCTGACCTGATGCCCTCCAGATGTTTTGGAATACAACTCCCAGCATTTGTGACCATTGACTATGCCGGCTGGGCTTTTGGGAGATGGAATCCAAGTCCAAAACATCTGGAGAGCACCATGTTGGGGAAGGTTGTTCTGAGCAATATAGCTGAGATGGGAAAAAATTAATGATGGGGCTATTCTTCTCACCAGCATCCTCACAGTGCATTTAACATGTGCACTGACCCGGGCCCTATCCAGTGCAGGAGAAGGATAGAAAGCTGTCTGTTATAAAAGATCTGAAGAGACTACTAAATCTGGAGGACTACTAAATCTTCAAAGCTTGGCCTCCAAGCTTGAGGGGGAGACACATGGTATGCCTGAATTTTGCTTGACAGAAATGGGAAAGCTATTTCAATGCACACATCAGCTTCCTGAGCTGTGTACAGAAAAGTAATCCCTTGCACACCACACTGCATAAGTGACAGTGTCCACATTTTCATTACATGGAATTATGTTGCACCATGTGACCTTGAGACTCAGATCCCACATTTTTCAAGGATGGAGTCAATATTTATAACTATGTTACCCACTGCTGAATGTGGGGTTCCAGTCTATATAGCCCTCCCTCAGAAGTTCTGAGGGGGAAGGAGACGAATATGAAATCGACTGGCAAAATTGCGGCATAATACCCTATGTCCTGTTTTGTTCTGACCTCTTCTTTTCTTTCCCCCACTTGAGTACAAGATAAATGACAGATAATGACTCACTCATCTTAATCTACCACACTAAGCCCCACAATCAAACCTTATTGTAAAGGCATTTAAGGTATGTAATTCTGAAGGGGGGGGAAGGTTGTAAGGAGAGATACAAACGGTACCTAAAATTTAGTAAGTTTTTTTCTATGCTCTGAACCAGCAATTTCCTTGATTAGGTGTGTTGTGTACCTTCAGCTTCCCAGCTTCTCTGTCAAACGCTCCCTTGAACAAGGGAGTGATTAGTTAGCTGTGTTCCCTTGTCGAGAGCTATTGTTGTAGGTATGGTTTTAATATACCCACAGTACTTGGCACTGAGGGCCATTTTCTGAGTCCAGGAAATCTTGAACTGTTTATTGACTCAAGGCAAGGAATAGAACATTGAGATGGAGCTAATTGGCAGGAGACACAGTCCACAAGTCAGCTAAATATGTATTTCCATTAATTGGGACCCGGCCTTGCAGTTAAAAAGCTGCCTGTTCTAATATCAGTAACTTCTTGAAGGTTCTCTTTTTTTAATGAGTCAAATTTTCCATGTGGCTGACAGAGAGCTATGCCAACTGAAATATTGTTGTCGTATCACAAACTCTACACGAGCGCCACGGACATGGCCAAGGAAAACATCCTAGGTGTTTACTGGCTATCCCCACCATCAGCATAAGTGAATTAATTTCAGATTTAGTAAAGAGCAATGACCAGAGGGAGATAAACACATTAGAACTGCCTTGAAAATTGTGTTATCACAGCAACAATTGAGTGTCCAAAATGTTGAAAATGCCTATAGTCAGGTTTATTGCCCTATGGTGATAATGTGTCAAAATATTTTTCCACCAACTCCCCACCCCCCTCTGCAGTGAAATTGTTGTCAACTTGACTTTTCCAACAGAATTAATATTTTGTATGGTATTTGGCATCTAATTTGCTTTCAGTTTCTATTGTTGGGAAACCAAAAGAACGTCCGAACAAATCTCACTCTTGGGTGCTTCACATATATCTGATCATCATTTGCAATAAATTATAGTTCTACCTCAGCAGTGCCAACTCTCCAAATAAGACTGCTCTTTTACATGTTTTGATTCAGCTGCTTGAAGGGGAATACACGATGGCTAAAAAGAGACAGTATATGGGTAGTAAATAGATTTCCTTTGGGAAGATGTAAACTAAGGTTAGGGTTTACTTACACTCAAGGTTGGGATTATTGCCATATTTTCTGTCTTTAAGCCAGTTAATTTGCTGATAGAATTGAAATACGTTAGCATATATTATCAAAATAAAGAAAAGCAGACTTTGGTGTCCATACATACAGCACTCAACTGAGCTCATGAGCTCATGCATGCAATTTCTGTAGTATACATATGGAAACAAAACATTGGAATGAGTTATATTCATTTATTTCCCTGGACCAACCTTGTGAGCAGAATCAGTTCAAAAAGCCATTGTCTGAATGACAAATACTATGTCATATTACATCCCCACATGGAAACATAGACCAAAAAACCCTGGCTACAGAATACATAAATAGACTGGTAGATGTGTCTCTCTTGATTTCAGTCATGTTTAGATGATTCCAGAAAATCTGCTTCCTGTGATTACCTTCTCTTAAACATTAATTTACTAGTCAGTATAGAAAATGCTTTAACTCAAAAGGGGTGATAAAAAGGCTGCTTTTACTGGTGCAGTTCCAGGGAAGTTAGTGAAGCTATTTCTCCATAAGTGGTCAGTGAATCATTTCCTTAATTGTGGGTGTTATATCATAACTAAAACTACAGATAAAGGTCAAGCACAAGGCAGGTAAAATGAAATCCCATAAGGTACACAGAGTTATCTATATTATGAAGAATAATCACACCACTGGAATGTAATGCCCTTACAAATCTTGTTATGGTTCCCAAGAACGGAAGTTTCCCATTAGATGCCATTTAATATTTGATAGGCTTACACTATTATTTGCCAGTCAGAAAGGGAAAGGAGTTGATGGACTGTGACAAGTCTTGGGTGTGCCTCTGTAATCTCTCTGCATTTCTTTTGGCATTTGAGCACAAAACAGAAATACTGGAGGCCGCTTGGTATAGCTGCTGATTGCAGAGGGGCGGCGTGTGGTTAGAGGTACCTCCTGCCAATTGGTCAGGCATATAAACAACATAATCACATACTCTCTCCTCCAAATACGTCATATTTACTAGCCAACCTGTTGATAAGAAATAACAAGTGAAGGACAGCATCATTTCCCCACCCCCCTTTCTTTCTTGAAAATACCAGCAAAATGCAAAACATAATAATCAAAACTGGCTGTCGGTGAATCCTGGCTGTTGCTCAGTCACTTCTGTCTGTCCACATCTCATTTTGACTGCCTTTGCTCCGTGCTTGCTAGACACACACAAATAGGTCTAAGATAGGAATGTAGGAGACATTCGTTTCAGTTTGGTTTTGATCAGGATTTACCCGGTTCACACCTCATGGATTGAACATGGAATCAAGCGCAATCTGCAGTCAAAGTCTGTAACATTTCTGAGCTTGCAACTTGTTTCGCAGACCCCCAACAATGCGTTTGACAGCGCGCATACTTTTGCAAAATGTGCATGAAGATGCTTTAATCAATGGGGAAGAATGCATACATTTCAGAGATGCGCACAATTGATATGTACATTTGGGAAAATATGCATGAATTTTCATGTGAAAAGAATAAAAACCCAAAGCTCGTAATCCTATATGGACATGAGATGGAACGCGCTTCGAGGTGGAATTTGGAGAACTTTGATGAGCTCGAGTCTTGCTTGTATGCACATCCCCACTCTGAGATGAAGGCGAGCGGATGGATATAACAGGTGCCGATCCTAGGGCCAAGAGGTATTGGGGTATGGTTCTCCACCAGATTAAAGACTGCAGCTTCCTCACATTCCCCCCCCCCCCGTTGTACTCTTTCACCTTTAATAGCAAAGCAGTTCAGGAGAAGAAGACAAACAAATAGATTTGCAAAGGTGTGGGACATCCTAAGAGACTAACAAAATTGTCCACAGAGTGCAATCCTATTCATGTTTTTTTCGTCCCATTGAGTTCCATGGGACATAACTCCCAGGTAATCCTGCATTGGGCTGCTGCCTAAATAGTGGATGGGAATAAGTAGGGAAATGTGGCTATAAAGATCTGCTGCAGGTGAAAGGGTGGGGGTGAGTGTGGTGGACCAAGAGGGGTGAGAAGGGAGGCAGCAGGGAGCAGAAGCAGTGGGGGTGGGAACAAAAAAAGAGAGATGGGGGCGAAAGGAAACCCCAAGTGGGGAGGAGGAGGAGGAGGAGGAGGAGGAGGAGGAGGAGGAGGAAGATGGGAGCAAAAAAAGTGGGAATCCTGGAGGGGGAGCAAGAAAAATGTGCCTATGCCCCCCCCAATGTAAAATGTAACTGCATCCCTCAAAGTCACATGTGTCTGCAGCCCCTGAAAAAGCAGTCACTGGTGCCAGCGGTCCCAAAAAGGTAGCTTACCTGCGTAATGGCTGCTGATGGAATGGCTGCTGAGTGCCCCTCAATCATGTGAAGGAAGAGTAGGGCTTCACTGGCTGGCCCAGCCCACACCGCAGATCCCCTCCTCACCCCCGGCAGAGTGCCTGGCAAACACGTGTAGGTAGAATTTCCCCGTGATGTGGAACGCTGCACAGTCAGGACTTGGCAGGCACCCCACCCCCGTTTCAGCCATTCACTGGGTGACTTTGGGCCACTTACTGACTCACAGGGTTGTGGTGAGGATAAAATGGAGAGGAGAATCATGTAAGCCGCCTTGGGTTCTTTGGAAAAGGAAAAAAAGGTGGGATATAAATGTAATCAATAATAATAATAATAATAATAATAATAATAATAATAATAATAATAAATAATTCCACCAGCACATGAGTGCAGCGGGGTGGGACAATAGGGGATGGGGCGGCATGGCTCCATTCTCCCTCTCATGCAATTCGTAATCATGTAATTGTTAATCATGTCTCTCAGGCAGCTTTCCTGTGGTACTTTTCCTGTCCATATTAACAAAGCATTTCAGGAGGAGAAGGCAGACAGACTTATAGAGGTGTGAGATGTTATTACATAAGTTTATTTCTATCCCTGGGCAGCAGTTGAAATAGCTACATTTGGAATGTGCAATAGTAAACAGTCTATAAAATGTTCCCTTTGCCTTTGCACACATTTATTTGAGCACTGCTACTGCTCGCACACCTCTGTCAATAGACCCTTCTGCCCTGAGGGGAATGCTTGGGGATTTGTCTCAGCCATTTGGCGATGTGCAAATTTGAGAAAGAAATTGCTCCCACTTTTGTTTTGCTTTGGTTTGTTGTTTTTTTAAAAAAGTATTTTGAGAGTAACCACCTGTGGTAGCTACTTGTTTGCTTATCGCTCGACCTTGCTGCTGGTATCTTGCTGCTGTTGCAAAACCCACTAGAAAAGAAGATCCAGAAAAACAGAACTGCACCTTCTCAGATTCATACACACACACACACACACACACACACACACACACACACCTTCCCGCTTCCTGTTTGCAGTCCCATTTGTTGGTTCCAAAACAAAAATTCCACTTGGTTTTTATGGAACACAGAGTTGCACTAGGACAGAATGTGAACTTGGAATTAACAGTGACTATGGAAAAACCAGAGTTAATTCAATATTCCCCTATTTGTAGCATTCCTATGCCTTGAATATTCCACTATTCACTAGATAGGTCTATTAATGTTTTAAAATCCAGGGGTGGTGGTGGTGGGGAGTTAGGCTCCTCCCCTTAACTTTGCAGTCACCACCCCTTGCCTTCAGTTCAGGGAGGAAAACAGAAAGCACAACATGTATAGATTAACAAAAAGCATAACATGCATATTAATTCAAAGGACCAAAGTGTTCCTGTTTCTTTAATAGTTTTACAGAAGAGGGAATTTTTAGCAGTTTTATCCTGCCATGCAAGGGTGGGAAAAACTGTGCCTGCTGAAATTCTTTTTCTTACATGAAGATTAAAGGAGCTCTGTCATTCTTTGTATCTGCTCCCTTCCTGCCACTAATAATTGTATTTATTAAGCCCATATTCTTAAAAACAAAAGCCCCAATCCCGATAAATGAAGTCACGATTAAGTACCATTGGAAGCAAAGGGATGTTAGACATGACTAACTTGTTCCATCGGTTTCAACAGTACACACAATTAGAGCTGGCAAGAAACAGTTATTCGATCAACATTTCATGAAATCCACCCAGTAATTCGAGGAGAAATGACCCCATTGGTCTCACTGATTCATTTTGCTGATTTGTCAGCAAGTTTACTTGACAGTGACACTAAATCCCATTGAACTCAGTGGAGCTTCCTTCTGATTAGATAAGCATAAAGTTGCTCTATTAATCTCTGTGTCCACCCTCCCATCCCCTAGTCCAACTCCCATCATCCCAGCCAGCAAGGCCAATGGCCAGGGATGATGGGAGTTGTAGTCCAACAGCCTCTGGGAGGCCACAGGTTCCCCACACCTGCTTTAAGGAGACTACATGGCAAAGAAAACAGGGTCTCTGCACCTTTAATAGCCATGCAAAAGAGGGAATTAAAAGGCGTAAGAATCCTCCTATCTGCCTCTGCATCTTACCAGACTAACCAACATGCATTGTCTAAATCAGCCAGGCTGGGGAAGCCTGGTGTAAACACCTTCTTTCCCTCCCTCCCTCCCTCCCTCTCTCTCTCTATCTCTCTCCCTCTCTCTCTTAATTGATCCCTTTGTATGCCAATGCATTCCAGCAGTGAAAGGTGGCATTTGGTTTTATTATAATCCTGGAAAGCACAACAATACCCAGAAGCATTTCTGTGCAGTGTCTACTATAATTACATTGCAACAGTCCCAAGATCCAAGGAGGTTACTGGAATACAGATAGAAAAGCAAATAAGCAACAAGTCAAGACAATATTGTCCTTCCTCAAGAACATGCAGTCCTTAGAGCTGAGAGAAACACAGATTGTGTTGGAACATTTAATTTATCCATAATATTTCTCCCCACTCAATAGTGATCTTTAGGCTCTGAGGGAATTTACAGCTATTTACCACTGAGTTCAATCAGACTTACTCCCATTTAAGCATTTCTTTTTCTTTTTTTTTGCCACCTTAAAGATCTTAAAAATTTACTTATGCAAACCTTCGTTCTGCCTGAGCATGATGACACACACACCATTTTATTTCTAATTCTAAGTGGCTCTGTTTTGATTTCAATCCTATTGGCACTCCCCATCTGATTTCACTATTAGAGGGAGTGATGACTGAGGCAGGTCAGTGGATCTGTCTCATTCTCACATTATAGCTAGTGTTGTTGCTATGCTGTTTTTAAGCAGAGCTGCTTTTTTTTTTTTAAAACACCTGTGTGATTAGCAGAAATTCAGCAGGTGAAGATTTCCCCAGCATTACTGAAGAAAACAGCATTGCCTATTGAAATTCTTCTTGTTTAGCCATTAAATACACAAAAATTGCCAGAACAATGTTTGCACCTGTAATCATAGCTCATGTTAATTGTCAAAGGATCATTGCAGAGAATAATAAGCAATTGGGGGGGATGAGGAGGGAGCAAAGCTATGATCCCTAGACAGCCAGCATGGAAAGAACTGCACGGACATTGGGGAAGGGGGCATTTAAGTGGGTGGGGAGGGGAGGAGACTGGGGAGGCCAGGATATGAGTTATCTTGAGGCCTCTCCAGCCCAATTCCTCCCCCCTCCAAGGTGTCCCAGCTAGACGGGTAAAAAAGTCAATCTACCAAAAAATGCAGGGTGGGAGGATGGGGAGGTGAAGATCACCTATGCTGCTCCTCCCGCCCTGCATAGGATGCTCCTAAGCCTTCAAGTTTAGGGGCTTACAAGCATCGAGGGTGCAACCCATTGGACTGTGCCCTAAGTGAATAGCAATTTAAAAAACAAACAAACCAGAAATCCAAGATTCATCACAACCCCCCCCCCCTTTTAGAGCTGTCACATCAAACTGAGAATTCTCTGGATTTTGTAGGGTTTCTGGTGGCAAAATCTGTTTTTTGGTTAGTGGAAATCATTCATATCTTCTTTGAAATGACCATATACATCTAGATTTTACTATTGAAAAAGACTAAACTCCAAGGTGCAGATTTGGGGATGGAGTTTGCTAGGATTTCCCCCTAAAATTTATTTCGTGACATATATATGCATAATTTCAGAATCAGAGGTGTTTTCCCACACTCATTTCAGCTCTGTTATGCAACAGTTAACATACCATCAATTCTTGCCTTGGATAATGTGCTTTGGCAGTGGCTCAACCTTAAGTGGTATGACTTGATATGACAGCACAGGTTACAGCCTGAACTCCAAATAAAGGGGATTCACCCCATTCTACAGCAGGACTGTCTGGGATCACTGAGATGGGTGACAGTAGATCTCTTCGGGATCTTCATCAGGGTCCCAAAGGCAAACAAACATACACAAGTGGAAAGAAGTCAAGTCTAATTTTCAAGTCCAAGGAGGGAGGATGCGGGGGTGAAGAGATAACTCAGCAGTGTCAGGCAGGAGCAGAGGCGGCGGCCGATGTGTAAGTGTAAGGAGGCTAGTAGTAGCAGGGTAGAGGCTTGTAGCAGGGTTGGAAGACAGGTGAGGATAGGCAGCAGGGCGCCTCTTGTCGAGGGTTCATCCCCCATTCTGTGGGCTGAAGACTTAGGAGGACACTAAGAGAGCCTGGGAAACTGAGGCCGTTCGTTGTACCCAAAGATGGATCTGTACCCAAATTGATTACTTTTGGGCCGTTGTACCCAAAGATGGATCTGTAGGCCAGGCCCTGGGCTGGAATGAGGCAAAGACCTGCTTAAGACCTAGAATTCGTGGTGGTCCCTGATAGGAAGTGATGGAGAAGCATGGGGACCCCATGCTTCTTCAACACTCCCTATCAGGGATCACCGGGGTGTGTTCACCTGAGAGCTAGGATTTATCTTTTATTTATATTATATTTTCCGGAGTTTGGACATGATAGTTTGGACGTGCAGGACAGTTTGGACATGGGGTCCTGACCCATGTGCCCACCAAACATATTTCACATGGTGACACAGGGCACAGAGCTGAGCTTTCCTTGATTATCTTAGTGGGCATGCAGAATCTTGTGTGAGCAGATAATTCTTTATGGATAATATATTCTGTAATAAATGTATATGCATATATGCAAAATGCCCTTCAAATAACTTTGCATTGATTACCAATGTATTTATTTATTTACATCATTTTTACCCCCACCTTTCTATGTTAAAAATGTCTGAGGTGACTTACCACAGAATGACATAATTCAAATAACAATAATAGTAACAATAAAAGTGGCACAATTTGTTTTTGTTTTTAAAAAAATACAGCAGTTTAAATGCTAGGACAGAAAGCTGAACAAGCTGGCAGATCAAACACTTGCCAGAAAAGAAGTGTCTTCACTCTGCAGCAGAAGTCTATCTGACTTCTTATGAAGGGAGTTCTGCCACCTAGGCATGGTCCCAAAGAAGGCCCACTTCTGCATCCCAGCTCAATGCAACTCAAATGTTGGTGGGATAAAAAGGAGAACTCTACCCTTCTTTCAAAGATCAGATTGGATATGGGCCCCTAATGAACAAGCCAACTGGCCCTATCAGACAATCCAGTTTTTTTTTTTAAAAAGTAATCAATTTATATACCACTTACCATATCTAAATAAATCTCTAAGTTTACGAATCAAAAATTAAAATGGATCATAAATACAAAATTTAAAATGTTTAAAATCTTAACTTAAAATACAATAAGTACTAAGCAAACTAACTGGGCAACACAATCCTTCAGGGAAGGTTTGGGTAAAGAGATGGGTCTTTAACAGGTGCCTGAAACATGCCACAGATCTTTTAGGCACCTGTTAAAGACCCATCTCTTTACCCAAAATACCAGTGGGGAGGGCATACCATAAAGTGGGCACCACCACGGAGAAGGCCCTGCTTCTGTGTTGTTATCTGTATTGAAAAACTGTACAGAAAAATTGCACTAAAGCATCATGTGAAGTGACAAACAAATTAGAACTAGCAAAATATAGGAATAGAATTAGATGTTTACAGGGAAGGGGACAGAAACCAGGAATCTCTGCTCCCTCTGTGCCCTTCATTCTTTCCATACCTGACTAATAATAGAGAGTTATGCATGTGCCACACTCCAGGGTGTGGCCATGAGTAGGTAGAGGATTTTGAATGATTTATTGTACCCTAATTGTTCGGGAGGGACTAATTAATCTTTTTTCAGAGAGACCTCAGGTGTTTTGAAGAGACACACTGCTACTAACATTAGTCAAAAATAACATAAAACCATAGCTGAGAAGGGAGGATGGCTGCAATTAAACGTATTTGAAAGCCATTTGTGTTGAATCTGTTTTTCCTGCCGAGATGGTACAGGATAACAACAGAACGCTGGCACACTGACTTAAAACATAACATTAAAATTCTGAATGTATTCATCGGGATAAATAAATTGTCTGTCATGATGATGGATGGGATGTGTGTGTGGAAGGAGACTCTCAAAATGGCAGAGACTACTGGGATATGTGTGGATGGGTGTGGGTGTGTACAATGCTGTTCTGAATGCTATTTGCACAGAAAAACTTTGTACTTACTGTAGGATCCCTGCTTGTAGAAGGTGGTGGCAAGATTTTGACCCCAGTGCAATATTTTTCCTGAGTGCAGTGCATGAATGGAAGTCACTTGCTTATATGGAAGAAAGCAAAGGAATACATTGGGGATTATCTTGCGGTGGTAGTTGCTGACCTGCTGCTACCAGGAGCTGTTGCGGCAGCAGAGCCAGCTAGCAGCCAGTTACAGGTTTCATTTCTTAAGTCAGGTTCATATGTTGCTTGCATGGTCGGGAGCTTCTTAGTGTAGCTGTGTTTCCCACACCACACCACTTTAAGAACATTTATGGGAAGCGGTCATGTAGGTGGACTTACTGACACTTCCTATACCAGTATCATACTGCCAGGAACCAAGCAATGCAAGTGTGGGAAGGTACGGGGCCTGTCCACATGATCACTTCCCTTCTGGGGTGGGCAAAATTGTGACCCTCCAGATGTTTTGGCCTACAACTCCCATCAGCCCTAGCCAGCATAACCAATGGTAAGGGATGATGGGATTGTAGACCAAATCATCTGGAAGGCCACAAGTTGCCCACCTCTGCTTTAGACATTACCATAGTTGCATGGGGGAAGCAGCTGGACTACAGATGTTCCTACACCATTCAGATAATACATGAGGCATCAGACCTTAATGTGACGTTCAAGTGTTATCGAGCCCTAGGAACTGGATCTATCTATCTATCTATCTGGATTTTTAGGGTACGGGAATAAACACAAAGCATAAATGCAAGTTAAATTCATCCTAAGTAATGCAAACCAAATGGGTACAAATCATTACAGGTCCAAGAGGGAGAAGACACATGATGCAGCAACCTTGCTGAGCCTAAGCAGTTTAGACATAATCAAAGCAGAATGCTACCCTCTGTTAAGGTTTGCAAAGGCATATAGGGCCAGATAATAAAGTGTTTTGTGGCACACAAAATCTAAGCCAGGATTTTCAAAAGGTTTGAGCTACTGCTGAGGTCCTTCAGAAGTGTTATGTGTTCCTTAGAGATATATGTATGTAACCATCACTTTGTGTCACTTCTTATTCTAAGGACAGAATGTTCTACTTCCGTTCACCCATATTGTGCTAAGTTCTTCTTTAACTCTCTTGAAAATCTTGTCCTTAGTGTTTGATTAGGCTTCATTTTTATTCCACTTGATTTTATTCGATATGGTGTAGGTCCTCCTGTCAATCAATCAGTCACCTTTCCTCATTCCATTGTATCTCTCTCATTCTATCAAGGTTCAGCCAATCATGCTGCTTCTTTCTTTTGGGCAAGCTGCCCTTTTAACAGACTTTGCACTCTTGTTGTAATATTTGGAAATCTGCCTTGGCTTTATAAGCTAAGGACTCGACAGGTCCTTAACCTCTTCTGTAAAACACCCTAAACATTCAGAGTATCACTTTAATGTTTCTCCATTCCATTTCAGTGCCATATTAAAAGTGATACTCTGAATGTTTAGGGTGTTTATACCATCTTCTATATCATGAATTAAGACTTTATACTTCATAAGAGGAATATGACTATTCTGAAATGCTGATTTAAGTAATTTAATGTTTCTCCATTCCATTTCAGTGCCATATTAAAAGTGATACTCTGAATGTTTAGGGTGTTTATACCATCTTCTATATCATGAATTAAGACTTTATACTTCATAAGAGGAATATGACTATTCTGAAATGCTGATTTAAGTAATTTAATGTTTCTCCATTCCATTTCAGTGGCATATTAAAATTACTTAAATCAGCATTTCAGAATAGTCATATTCCTCTTATGAAGTATAAAGTCTTAATTCATGATATAGAAGATGGTATAAACTGTAGTCTAATCTTTGTCAGCTATGGGATATGATTAATGTCCACTATCAACAGCTTTCTGCTGAAGGCACATATAAGTGGAATACATAAACCCGGAGATGTCTTAACTCCACTGAACTCAATGGGAAATCCACTAATTTGATGTACATCAGTTGTAACAATTCCACCTTATGCCTAGTAGCAACTGTAATCCCTTAAAAAGTACATTATGTTTGAATGAATAGTGAACAGATCCCAAATTGCCATGTTTCTCTCTATTCCTGTTCTGTACCTAACAAGGAAACTGTTTTTCACTTTAGGCAGGAGACAGTTCTGGGTAATGGCTAAATTTTATATTTTAAAAAATGGAGAATCAGCCATTGTGTGTTTTTTTCATCCCAGCATCCTTAGGTATAGTCTGAAACCTGCATAGCATCTAGGAGAGCCTAATCCAGCTATGTATGCAACTTCTTATTACACTCCATTTTAAGACTATGATCAATGCACACTTTATGGCTTTAGCACCAAGACAGATTTCCCCCCCTCCTCCCTACTTTTACTTAACACCAGGACCAGTGCTACCATTAGGCCAACTAGGCAGCTGCCTAGGGTGCAGGGCTAAAGAGGGCGCCAGAAACGCCTTGAAAAAAAAGACAGTGCTCTCAAGTGGGAAGGGGGGCGCTAAATATCTGATCTTGCCTAGGGCACCAAACTGCCTTGCACCGGTCCTGCTTAACACACAGCCTCATGAAGGATTCTAGAGAACATGAAAGCTTGCTCACTATGTTGTGACATTTTGTTTGGTCCTAATAAAGGTATTGCCCCCTATTGTGGATGCTGGAAACTCTTAAAGTGCACCTGAAAAGTTTAATTCAGGTAGCAGATGACCTCCTGTTGCACACCGAGTGATTTGCTTTATCTACTTTAAAAACAAGCAGAAACAAACCTATAGAAATAAATTTTAAGTGCAAAGGTCCAGATTAAAAAAAAAAAGACAAACAAAATTACCTGCTCCATTAAAAAAAGTAGGAGCTTTCACCAACATGTTACACATCAATTCAAGAAGTGGACTGGGAAAATGAATTGCCTGGCAATAGATCACCTGATTCTAGTTTAAAAAAACAACTGCAGTTTTTAATTGAAAACTCCACCAGAGGAGCATTCATTAACTCCCAGCCCCAAGTGCCACAGCAGTAGGGATGTACAGATTTTTGTTAAATCCATTCTACCTGTGTTTCACAGATTGTCAGGCATCTTCCGTTCTGTCATCTGCTCGTTGAGGGAATTGGATTTTTTATTAGGGATGTACGAGAATTTGTTCCACTTGTGCTAATACACATTAGCGCAAGTGCAAATTTGCGCAAATCCTGCCCCCCAGTTTTGTTTTTTTAAAAAAAACACCAGCCGGCAAGTCTGCGGAATCCATATGAGTTGGTAAAAGCCAGTCTGCTACGGAATCTGCAGGTCAAATTCATAGAAATTTGAACTCCTTTGAATCTGTTGTGGATTCTTCTGTCATCCCTACACAGCAGCCCATTCTTCCACCTCTTCTACCATCTCATTTTGCTGCAGGTGTGGACCCAGCCTATTATTTCCTAGATGGTGGCTTTCGATGGGAACTAATTTTGTCCAATATAGGATAATAGCGTTCATAGATATCCAATATAACCTTTCAAATATACAGATAAAAGAACAGTATTGAAAAACTTGGTACATAGTTACTATGAAATGCTGTCTGGATAATATATAACGCTGTGATTCTCAAGTAACTTCTTTTACTCTCTGGGGGACCCCCGGGAGGCTTTGAAAACCTCTTGTCCCCTCAATCATTTTACCACTTTTCAGTTACTCTGCAGCATGAAATGACTTAAATGATATTTATGTTCCTGTGGTGGTTGGCAGCTGAACTCATAATAAGGATGTTTTCTTGAAGAAGGAGGGAACATAGAATCATAGAAAAGTAGAGTTGGAAGGGGCCTACCAGACCATCGAGTCCAACCCCCTGCTCAATGCAGGAATCCAGGTCAAAGCATCCCTGACAGATGGCTGTCCAGCTGCACCTTGAATGCCTCCAGATTGGGAGAGCCCACCACCTCCCTAGGTAGTTGGTTCCATTGTCTTATTGCTCTGACAGTCAGGAAATTTTTCCTGATGTTTAGGCGGAATCTGGGTTTCTGTAACATGAGCCCATTATTGTGTGTGTGTGTGTGTGTGCGCGCGCGCGCATGTGAGCACTCGGGGGGGGATAGAAATTTCCACTCATTTTGTATAATTATGATATAGAAAATATTTGCAGATCATGTTTTTGCACCGTAACAAATGCGACTGTTCGGCACAGGGGCCCTACGTGAGTCTGACACGTTTTGCAGAAACGAGAACTGTAGTGCATGTGCCGAGAGGGAATATTTACACCCCAGTGCCTTTTGGTGACGTCGCTGAGCAGACACGAATAATTGCGGCTCCAGGGCTGGTTTTCATCACTCAGCTAGTTTGGAATTCCCTCTGTCAAAATTGGGATGGAGGGGGGCAATTCCCAAATTGCCTCTACAGTAGAGTTTTTCTTTCAGCTTTAGGTGAGATTTGACAAATAGGTAGGAATTAGGAGCAACGTAAACAGAATCCAAGAAAGGTTTATAAATAAGAGAGGGGTTTTCAAAAATGAGACCAGCAGAGGGGCTCCTGCTTATGGTGGCTCAAGGCCCAGATTCTCCTTTTTGTAACATGAGGACTGAAACCACCTTTCAATGGCACCGATCTGTATCTTGGATTCATATTTATTCTGACTCATATTGTAGCAACAGAGTCTAGAATTTTGACTCCCACTGTAGCCAGTACTTTGATCTTCCATCTAGCATCTCCACAATAGCCAGATATGAGAAGATTTTAATGAAGAACTAAAAGATTGAAATGAGTCACAGGGCAATTCTCCCCCCCCGCCAATTCTTAATTCATTTTCCAATTACCCAAACCTGAGAGTCGGTTCATATGTGACCTCATGTATTTATTATTATTATTATTATTATTATTATTATTATTATTATTATTATTATTATTATTACAATTATATCCTGCCTTTTCCCCTCTTGCGAAGAGCCCAATTTGGCTTGCATGCTCCTCCTCCTCTCCGTTTTGTGAGGTAGGTTAGGCTGAGAATCAGTGGCTGGCCCAAAGACACCCAGTGAGCTTCATGGCCAAGTGGGGACTATAACCCAGGTCTCCCAAGTCCCAGTCCATCACTCTCACCACTACGCCACACTGGCTCTCTCCTGTATTCAGGAGAGAATGAGTGTCTGGCTTGCATTGGAATCCTTCACTGCGCATAGAGCGTAAAGCCCGGTGTGCTGTGTAGGCCATGCACACAGGCTATGCTCTAACAATCTACCTACTCTTCTCTTAATTGGGAAGGGTTGCATGACTGGGACCTATGTACACATGAGCCTACACACCTGTAGTCCTCTCATCACATGTTATGCTCTATCTGCAGTTTGGGGCATGTGCGAGACAGAGGGTTGCTCCTGCACTTCACTGTGCATAGACCAAGCTTTCCCAAACTGGCACCCTCCAGGCATTTGGGACTTCAGTTCCTGTCATCCCCAGCTAGCATGGCTGAAGTCCAAAAAATCTGGAGGGCACCAGGTTGGAGAAGGCTGGCATAGACCATACACACAAGAGCTGTGTGCGAACTGGCCCTGAGACTTTATCCATTTATTTTTTGACAATTTAGGGTGGGGAATGCCAGCAACTACCCCCCATGTGCAAAACATGTTGTTATAGTAACATCAGAGTGACATTGTGCTGTAGGCAGGTGCACTGTCACAAATGCTGATCAACTTGGGTACCAGGACGTTGTCCCAATATATACAGTGAAACTGATCGTCAGTAATGGCGGTGGTCAGTGCTACTGTGTATGGTACCCACCCTTATACCAGACCAAATATTTTCTACAAATCCATCTGTCACAAGAGGAACAGTCAATATTCCTGCATAGCTGTGTGTTCGTCTTATGACCAAAGCATGAAATCCTTGTTAAGTTCTGACATGGGTAAAATTCCTACTGACTTTATGGATTGGTGCCATTTCTTGTGTTTGCACACATATTAAGTTTACTGCTGAGTTTTTCAACTATAAATTGAAAGTACCCTGAAGGCATAAGATCCTGCATTGCATGATAATGACATTGCATGGTAGTGACTCCACAGGAGTGGAAAAGGGAGGATTCACATAAAGAGTAATAGACTTTTCTTGGAATTGATCAACCCCCCCCCCCCCTTGCTGTGTTCATCTGAACATGTGATATACAGTTTAGAACACATTATCCCAGCTGTAGTGTTGCATGAACTAAGTGAACTTTGAGTAAAGATGTGGTGCCTAATACTTGTTGGAAAGACTGCTAACACCAAGGAAAAGATTCCTGTAGTTTTCCATTTGTTTGATTTAAAAACTATGGCATATGTGTGTATAAATAATGAGCCACAGTGTGCATAAGAAGTAAAAGTCAGCTCGTGTTGTTAAAACATGTGTCTGTAGGGGAGTGTGTGTACACATGTAATACTGATGTGTAGGTAATTGTTTCCTCTTCAAAACATTTACTAGTTATTAATCAATGCACATTAGTCCTAATTTGCAACATATCCTGCCCTAAGATAGCATGCCTGTTACCCGGGCCAACTACTCTTGTTTCAGACACCAGACAGACCCACACAGTCAAATTATGCTTTGTCTAACTTCAAAGATTGTTCCTTACTCCCTCCGCTCCCAGATTCAGCAAGGATGCTGCTATTCTCCACACCAGTATCTCTGCCAATAACAACATCTCTGCTCCTTTTCGTCTGTTGCAGCTTGCTCACAAGAAATGTTTCTCGGTCCTCCCCCATTCCCAAGCTTTAGAAAAGGGCCCCAAAGTCTGAGGGTCTGTGCCTCCCCCCATGTGCCTCACACTCTTCCACCCTAGAACAAAAACTTTTACATACATTTTTGTTATGATGGCTCCCCCCCCCCACAACCTTTTCCCTGGAAAGCCCTTTCCATAGCTTCAGCCCACTGCTTGTTTAAAGCCGTTCTTTTCCCTGCCAGGAGCCTTATGTACATATATGACATACTGGAGGAAAGAAAAAAAACCCGAAGCCCTTTTATTAGATTGCTAGTCCCTTATTTATGCATCTCCACACTTACGTGGGCAGATGCAACATTTGAATCATACAATAATTGGCTTTGGGAAATCAGTAGCTCATAATAATAATATTGTGAGTGGCCAGAATAAAAAGACCTATTTCTTTGAATGATGGGGGCAATTAATCATGTGTGTGTGGGCTAGTGTCATGGTGCCAGCAGTTGCAGTGGGATAAAACCTCTCTCCCACCACTGTGTCTCCTTCTGCCTTTAGACCCACCTAACTGGCAGACAGAACAGACTAGTTTCTAAATGCACTAGTCTCATCAAGTGGGTGACAGTATTCAAGTCTATGGCACTGAGCACAGGTAGCAAAACATTATGGCTAACAATGTGGAAGTGGATGTGTTTCCTGGCCTGACACTTTTGTGCAGCCCAACCCTCGAGACAGTTGCAAACCAGCAGAGTGCATGGATTCATCCTTGATGAAGCAGCAAAGAGCAAGAGGATTGACTTAGTAAGCAACAGCTGCTGAAATAAGCTCAAGCATAGTTTGACTGTGTGAGACTGTCTGGTGTGTGAAACAACAACCTATGTCGGGAGAGAGACAGGGGGAGTGTGACCCTGTTGATACTCCTGGATCTCTCCTCTGCTTTCGATACCATCGACCATGGTATCCTGCTGGGGTGGCTGTCTGAGTTGGGAGTTGGGGGTACTGCATTGCAGTGGTTCTGCTCCTACTTGGATGGCCGGCTCCAGAAGGTGGTGCTTGGGGAATATTGCTCAGCCCCGTGGACTCTCCAGTATGGAGTTCCACAGGGGTCGGTCTTATCCCCCATGCTTTTCAACATATACATGAAACCGCTGAGTGGGGTCATCCAGAGTTCTGCAGTGTGTTGCCATCAGTACACGGATGACACACAGCTCTATTTCTCCTTTTCATCTTCAGCAGGTGAAGCTGTGGATGTGCTAAACTGGTGCCTGTCTGCGACAATGGACTGGATGAGGGCTAACAAATTGAAGCTCAATCCAGACAAGACTGAGATGCTGTTAGTGGGTGGTTCCTCTGACCGGATGGTGGGTGTTCAACCTGTTCTGGATGGGGTTGCACTCTCCTTGAAGAAGCAGATCCGTAGCTTGGGGGTTCTCCTTGTATCATCTTTATCACTTGAGACTCAAGTGGCCTCAGTGGCATGGAGTGCCTTCTACCAGCTCTGGCTATGCCCCTATCTGGACAGGGATAGCCTGATTTCAGTAATCTACGCTCTGGTAATCTCAAAGCTAGACTACTGCAATGCACTTTATGTGGGGCTGCCCTTGAAGACTGTTCAGAAGCTGCAGCTTGTGCAAAATGCGACAGCCAGACTCGTTAGTGGGACCAGAAGGTCCGAACACATAACACCAGTTCTGGCCCGCTTGCACTGGCTGCCTGTATGCTTCCGAGCCCAATTCAAGGTGCTGGTCTTAAGCTTTAAAGTCCTACACAGATTGGGACCACAATACTTGATGGAACACCTCTCCTGAATCTACCTGGACACTACGCTCAACATCTGGGGCCTTCCTCCGGTTGCCGCCTTCAAGGGAGGCTTGAAGAGCGACGACCAGAGGGAGGGCCTTCTCTGTTGTAGCCCCCCCAACTCTGGAACAAGCTCCCCCTGAGGCCCGCCTGGCGCCAACTCTACAATCCTTTTGCCACCAGGTTAAGACTGCCCTCTATGCTGAAGCTTTTAACAACTCTACATAGTGCACAGTGGGGTGGTTATTTTTTAATCTTTTATGGGTCACGTTGCATTAATTTGTGACATCCATGACATCCATGTTCACAGACTCCCTGGCTTTTTGTGTAATTTTAAACTTGGTTTTAAATTTTTTATAATGTTTTTATTGTGTATATTTTATATTGTATTATGTCTGTTATTGATTGTTGTAAACCGCCCAGAGAGCTTCGGCTGCAGGGATGGAGACTCGGACTCGAGGACTCGACTCGTGAGTCGGACTGAGTCCCCCCTCTTACTCAACTCAGACTCGAGTCCCAATATTTTTAATGGGACTCGAGACTCGACTCGGCACTCGAGACCAAGGACTCTTCAAAATCCCTGGGCTGTGCCAGAAGGAGTGGAGAGGAGCGTGATTGCCGGCGAAGAGCGCATGGAAGCGAGGTGTGCCGCTGCCCGCCCACTATGGACGGCTACCAGGAGTGCAGTCCCAACAGTGTGTCAAGATTTATTTTGATTGATGTGTTGCGTACTTGGGAGAGGCAGAAGAAGGACCTGAGATTACTCTGTGCGGCTGCTCTGAGTGTGTTTCTGGTTCCAGCAAGTTCATCACCAGTGGAGCGGGTATTCAGTGAGGTGGAATTGTGATGAGATCTCATCGTTCCAGAATGGGGGCCAAACATTTTTAAAAAATCATGTTCCTCAAATGCAACATGGATAAGTTTTAGGAAGTACAGCAAGTTTATTTTTTAAAATCATTTTTCTAAAATGCAACCTTTTAGACATTTTGGGTTTGGCTGCCTCTGCCTGCCTGTCTGGGGTTCCCATCCTCCTCTGCCTGCCTGGTCTCTTCTTGACCAGTTCAACAGTTGAATTGTCCAAGACAAAGGTCTCTGCCTGCCTGCTTTGGGGTTCCCTGCCTCCTCTGCCTGCCTGGTTATTTTGGGTTTTTCTGCCTGGTCTATTCTTGCCAAAATCAGCTGCAGAGTTTTGAAATAAAAAGGCACACTTGTGCCTAGAATTTATTTAAGCCACACATCTGAAGTAGCCTTATTTTGTTGGGGGGAAACCCCACTGATTTTAATAGGGACTCGTGGAGTCAGCTTTGGGAGTGACTCGTGACTCGTGACTCGTGAGTCACCATTTTGGACCAAGGACTCGGACTCGGACTCGAGACTCGGGTCCAAAGACTCGTGACTCGACTCGTGACTCGACTCGTGACTCGAGACTAAGGACTCTTCAACATCCCTGTTCGGCTGTTGGGAAGATTATCTTAGGACGGGATAGGAAGCAAACTAGAAAAATGTGCCTTGGTGGACTAGCCCATGCTGAATTTGCAGTCATTATAATCAACCATGTATATGGGTAGGCATCTGTACCAATTGAAGTCACACATATGAACTGTAAGGATAGGATGGGCTGATGTCCATCTGATCCCTGGAATTAGTTCTGTGTGAACAGACTCTAAAGTTCACAAAAGATATCTATAGCAGGAGTCAACCTCGGAGTCCAGACACCCAAAGTCTGTGCTGCTGTTATCAAAACAGTGGTTTTCCTAGATGTTGACATTCATTGACTCATTCATGCATTATTCTCAGTGTTTGAGTTAATACATTCATTACTTTGTTATGGTTTGACTTGTAAATAGACTGGAAAAGGCTCTCATATATCTAGCAGCTCATTCACTCATACCACTCAGTGGTGAATTTTCTGTCATGGCCTATCTGAAAATGGAACTGCCAGACATCTAGTTGAATGCCCAATGACAGCCTTCCCTAACTTGATGCCCTCCATATGTTTTGCACTACAACTCCCATCTTCCTTGACCACTGGCCATGCTGGCTGGAGCTGATTGGAGTTGTAGTCCACAACATCTGGAATGTACCAGGTTGGGGAAGGCTGTCCTCGGGAGGCAAAGATCCGTGTCAGCCCCAGGAAGCTCTATGGATGTTCAGACTTTTAAACATGGGTAGACAATTTGCAGGCTCACATTTAGCAAACCTGTTGGGAACAGGTGAGCTTGCATTGCTGCACTTTATCTTCTCCTGATAAACAATGTCAATAAAGCTATATCAACAAAGTTTTATCAATACCTCCTGGGCTGTGACCTTGGGAACTGCATTCCTACTATTTGGGGGAAATTATCACCAGCATTTAACATTCAATTAATCAGATGTGTTAGAAAGAACACTTCACCTTGAATTCCCAGAGGAGAGGAGAGCAAAAGGTAGTATAGCCTGTCATGTGTAATCCTGTGTGTTAGGGGTCCTCGAACTGTCAAACTGAATTTTTCTGAATCTTTCTAAGCCAAGTGCAGCTAGTTGAGCCACCACTGATACTATTTCCGTGACATCCATGTTCACAGACTCCCTGGCTCCAGCCTCAAGCCTGAGCACTCCCCAGCCACTAGAAAACAGGGAAGCAAGGAAAAAAGACCTTCCCACAGCAGACGTCTGAGCAAGAAGCAATCGGTAAAGTGTAAGGCTGTGCATACAGTTCTAGATAAGGTTTGAACTGGTCTTACATGGCTCATGGACCTCTATTCCTGAATCTGCACCTGAAACAAATACAGTAATACCTTGGATTGCAAGTAACTTGGTTTGAGAGCATTTTGCAAGACAAGCAAATTTTTAAATATTTATTATTATTATTATTGTTACTTGATATACAAGCGACGTCTTGTAATACAAGTACTGTAGTATGGCTTAAATTAAAAATCTCTGTACAAATTTTTTTGGGGGAATTTCATTTTGATATATAAGAGTGTTTTGGATTACAAGCATATTTCCGGAACGAATTATACTCTCAATCCAAGGCATGACTGTAGAGAAGTTCTGATCTGTACCAGCTGCTGCCAACAGCTGTCCCATTACCGCACCAGGGTCTCCTGACCCTTGTCATATCCTTACTCTGATTTTCCACATACCGTTGTCATCTCAAAAGTACTCTATATATGTGCATGGTGGGTTGAAATAATTACTCTCTGATTTATTTATTTTGTTACTCTCAAGTCTTTCTGTCCTGTTTTTGAAGAAATTGGTGAATTTTGGTAAGTTAGTATTCACAGCAAACTGAATGGAATTCTCAGCCATCTGCACAGGCTAAATTCAATAGGTACAGCTATTCCTAGCATGGAGAGGACCAAGCGGTACCTGGCTGCTCTGTCTGTAGCTGTTAAGCATGAGGAGCCTGTCAGAACAGCGGGGTATAAATATAATACATAAATAAATAAATAATTCAGCACCACAAACCTGGCTGAATTAGAGGGATTCAAACCCCATTACAGAGATTCCACCCCCAAATTTTAAGAGCTACACACGCAAAGTCCTGGGTCTAGATGGACCCAGTTTGTGACCCAATCTGTCAGTTTTGCTTTCTTCATTTGATTTCTAGAAAATAAATAAATAAGTCCTGCCCTGTTTATGAAGAAATTTGTGAATGTGGGTAGCTTCTTAACAAAAAACTTAACAAAATTCTCAGCCATCCCTACAATTAAGACCGAACCCTAGGTACACAAATCCAGATCTCCCCCTGCACACACAGGCCTTCTAAAATGCCTGAAGCTCCTGGGCAGGCCCATTTTACTTTGGATGAAAAAAACTGTTGCACGCACACAGTTGGATCAGGACCAAAGACTCATCCTATACATATAGCAGGACAACAACTTTGTGGTTTCACCTGAGTACTGTCAGCTTCTCTTGCATTCATGTCGTAAAGATCACAAGCTGCTCTACATGAATGGAAATCCTGTAAGACAGAAACACCTTTCTGTGAGTATAATTGTGTCTACTATGCTGGAAGCCTTTTTTGTTTTGTTTTGTTTTTCAAAGCCATGCCATTTTCCTCTGTTGATTTACCATACTAAAGCCAGGCAAATTGCATGTAGGCAAATGGCATCCTACCAGCATAATTGAGAAGATAATTAGATCTTCTGAGGCTAACGCTCTGCAAAATGTTCCCTCTGTAGGAAAATCCTTTCAAAACACAGACATTTTATCTTAAGCAAGCCCACCAAAAAAGAAAAATAATGAAGAAAGTAGCTTAGAAAGACTGGCGAGAGGTCTTGAGCTGCCACAGTTTTCCTTCCTTGCAGTAAAGCATGGCTAAAACAACACAAACTCCTATGGCTTACTAATTTTTCAGGCCAATATTTTTGTATAATTTGTGTGCTTTATAAGCCTTGAAAAACCCACAAGAGGCCACACATTTCTGATGTAATCGTCTTTGAATTCAACAAAGCCCATTACCATGTCAAAGAAGACTGGGGTGGGGGGAGTTTCCAAAGACCAAGAGGGGTGGTTGGCTTCACAGAGCACACCAAAGGGAATTTTCACTACAGCTACTGAAATAATAAACTCCATTGCCCAACTCCCATGCATTGTCCCCGGCCAGACATGCCTTGATAGGTCAGTTCTAATCTCAGATGATGATTATTTTTTAATTCTGCCATTTTTCATACACTGTTATTATACATAACAAATGCTGCCATGCTTTCTACGTGTAAAGTCTGTGCACATACAGATCACAGACATTTCTTACAGTGTAAAAATTTATTTTGCATCCTATATGTAAAATTCATGCTAACTTTTACTTCCCTTTCTTCTGACTTTCTCAGGTAATTATGTTACACCATATTATTAGATACCCTAGAATTTTCCAGCAGGTTTTTGTTAAATGAACATTGTCATATATATATATATATATATATCCCCTATACACACCTCACCGACAGCCCTTTCCACATTTTCATGGGAGTATAGGATATGATGGAACTCTTCACCCAATCACAACACCCAGAGACACCCAGATATAAACCCCAGACAGGGAGCCCATAACTCAGATGCCAGGACATACAGCATGGGGCTCTCTGACCTCATGTTGTGCACACCTAGAGCATAGAAGCAAGAATTCTAGTGATAGGAATCATGGAGAAAGGGCACTGCATTCAAAAAAGGGAGCACTTCGCACAAAATAGCCTGCCAGCTGAACATTCATAGGAACAAGAGCACAGGGCTAACACTTGTCTGCTTAGAACCCAAACAGATACCTTGCCTCAGGACTCCAGACACAAACAGCCAACAGCAACCCCACACAGATAAGCATCTATGCGACAAAGTATAACTGCTGCAATTCTTTCCCACATGCATGCCCTACCCCCTTGCTGTAAGTGTGTCTTGCCTACACTGTATTGGTGAACAATCCTTCCTCTCTAACAGCCGAGAGCAGTGCCTCTCAAAAATGGTAAGCACGCACCCGCACCCCCCACATACAAGCAAGTGTTCTGTTGGCAAAGGCCAGGTGCTCCATCCCAACCATTGCCACTGCTGGGCAGACACTCACAAGCACATTTTTCTTACACAGGAGCACAGCCCAGGTGCATGGAGCAGAATGAACTGTCATTGCACAGTGCAACCCCTAAAGGGGAAGGGGTAAGTATTGCCTACCCACCACCACCAGTGTGAGGAGGCTTAGGCAGGAGCACTGGCAGAGCACTCCGGTGGCAGCTTTCACTCTTCTGTCTCACTTCTTCACAAACACCTACTGTGCATCCATGTCCATGAGTTCCAACTGTGACCATTGCCTGTTACTCTCTCTGTCTCTCTTTGCTTTCCACAGGCAGCTTTCCAACCAGTACCATGGACAGGACCTATGGTACTTGAGTACCTGAGCTCTGTGAACAAGATCTATGAGGTTACTCAAAAACCACAATAATAGAAGCTCAGCTAGAATGTATATGGCAGGTCAGGAAGTGTAGCACCAAGTCCAAGAGGTCACCAGCATGGCTAACGAGTAGTGTCAAAGAAGCAATTAGAGAAAAGAAGGCTTCCTTCAGAAAATGGACGTCTTGCCCAAATGAGAACAAAAAGGAACACAAATGGAAATGCAGACAGGCAGTAAGGGACACAAAAACCATTTTGAGGAGTATATCACTAATAACATTAATATCAACTATACACACACACACACACACACACACCATATCAGAAGCAGGAAACCAGTTAGGGAGACAGTTTGACCACTGGATGGCAACAAAATTAAAGGGGTACTAAAGAAGGATGAGGAGATTGCAGAGAAGGTGAATTAATTATTTGTGTCTGTCTTCTTTGTGTAGTGCAGATACCAAAGCCTGAACTGATACATTCAGGAAGTCTGCAGAACTAAGGCAAATAGTGGTGACAAGAGATACAGTTCTAGACCTTACTGACAAATTGAAAACAAACAAACAAACAAAAATCACCAGGTCCAGAAGGTATCCATCTGAGAGTTGTTAAAGAACTCAAATGTGAAATTGCTGATCTTCTAACAAAATTATGTAACATGTCCCTAAGATCAGCCTCTGTACCAGAAGACTGGAGAATGGCCAATGTAACACCAATTTTTAAAAAGGGATCCAGGGGGATCCAGGAAATTACACACTGGTTAGTTTAACATCTGTTCTAGTTAAATTGGTGAAAAGCGTTATTAAAGATAAAATTACCAAGCATATAGAAGGACATGTTCTGGTAAAAAAGTATCAACGTGGCTTCTGCAAAAGTAAGTCTTGTATCACTAACCTTTTAGAGTTCTTTGAGAGTATCAATAAACAGGTGGATCGGCTTGATCCAGTAGACATTGTTTAATTGGACTTCCAAAAGGCTTTCGAAAAAATCCTTCACTAAGACTCCTGAGCAAACCTAATGGTCATGGGATAAGATAAGAGGCCCTTTTATGGGTAGGTAACTGGTTAAAGAACAAAAAGCAGGAATAAATGGTCAGTGCTTGCAATGGAGGGATGTAAACAGTGGTTCCTCCAAGGATCTGGGGCTTTTTAACTTGTTCATAAATGACCTGGAGTTAGAGTTGAACAGTGAGGTGGCTAAGTATGCACCAAATTATTTAGGGTGGTTAAAAAGCAAGTGATTGCAAAAAAGCTCCAAAAGGATCTTCCCAAACTAGGGGAATGGGCATTAAAATGACAAATGTGGTTCAATGTAAGTAAGTGTAAAATGATGTGCATTGGGGCAAAAAATCCCTAACTTCACATATACACTGATGGTGTCTGAGCTGGCGATGACTGACCAAGAAAAGGATCTTGGGGTTGTGGTGGATGATCCAGTGTGCAGCTGCTATATAAAAGCCAAATTCCATGTTGGGGATCATTAGGAAAGGAATTGTAAATAAAACTGCCAATATCATAATGCCCTTATACAAATATATGATGTGACCATACTATACTGCATACAGTTCTGGTCATCACACCTCAAAAAGAATATTGTAGAGTTGAAAAAGATGCAGAAAAGAGCAACCAAAATGTTCAAGGAGCTAGAAAAACTCCCCTATGAGGAAAGGTTACAACATCTGGGACTGTTTAGCTTAGTGAAATGGTGTGTGTGTGTGTGTGTGTGTGCATGGTAGAGGTGTACAAAATTATGTATGGTATGGAAAAAGTAGGTAAGGAGAAATGTTTCTTTTGCTTCATAATACTAGAACCTAGGGTCATCTGATGAAGCTGAATGGTGGGGGATTCAGGACAGATAAAAGAAAGTACTTCTTCACACAGTTCATAGTTAAACTATGGAATTCTCTGCTACAGGATGTAGTGATGACCACTAACTTGGATGGCTTTAAAAGGGGATTAGACAAATTAATGGAGGAGAAGGCTATCAGAGGCAGTATGCCTCTTTATACCATTTACTGGGGAACATGAATGGGAAGGTGCTATTGTACTCATCTCCTGCTTGTGAACGTCCCATAGGCATCTTGTTGGCTGAACAGAATGCTCAATTAGATAGGCCTTTGGTCTAATTCAACATGGCTCTTTTTACATTCATACGTTCTTACTCCACACCCAGCTCCATGTAGACCATGAAGGAGGATCACCCCATAACCAACAGAAGTGACCAGCAGTTTCCCAGGTGCCAGCGACTCTGGGAAATGTTTTCCAGGGTGCTTGAGTATTTAGCATGGATTTCTGGTGCTCTAGAAACTACATGGCCCAGGGCTCCTTTCCCCAGAGACAGTGACCTGTTTTGTATGATCATTTTGACCCAAGGTGACTTAAATAAGCCACCATGGTTTGTGGACTGCAGGCGCACATTCCATCATCCAACCCCCACTTGTAGGTTGTCATGTCATCTGAACCTGACAAGGGTGGGTTGTTGCTATATTTAACAAACCACCCACAACCCTAAACAGCCCATGGGTTCTGGGTAGTTTGTTAACCATGTCAAGAACCCACCCTTGCCGGGTTTGGACGGCATGACAACCCACGGGTGGGAGTTGGGTTATGGAACAGGTGCCCATGAGCTGCAAACCACGGTGATTTATTTAAGCCACCATGGCTCAAAATGAATCCAGCCACAGTCACAAAGGGGCTATACAATTAATCTCTAAAAAACAAAACAAAACAATTGCAAATATTTTAACAGCAGATAAATATTTAAGCTAAAATTTTACATGAATGTTTGTTAAGAGAGGCTTTCTTTGTACTCATAAGTATTGTCATTTGTTTTCTTTAGTATATGCTTATGACCCACTTGAATTAGCAGTAGTAAAAGAAATCTAAATGAAACAAACCAATTGCTTTCTGGTCCTTGTATATGCCTGTGATTTCTTTGTATAGCTTCCCTTAACTCAGGAAATCTGCAATATGCAGATAACTGTGAAGTTGTGTTCCTAAATTTAGCTTTCTAAAATCTGGGGTGCAATCCAGCTCCTTTAAAATCAGAAGAAATTTTGCCATGGGTTTCAATGGAAGGTGGATTATGCACTTGGGTTTCAGCTCCAGCAAGAAAATTTTGCATAAATTTCTGATGAAGGATTTATTTTGGGTCTCTGCCTCATGGTGTTCAAATGCCAAACTAGCTGAGTGTGTCACTATTTGCAGGCTTGAACAGGCCTCAGTGATAAATTGGCCCCCATCATGCTTTGCCCCACACATTGAAACTACTTCTGAATCTTGGCATTACTCTCTCCCAAAGTCATTTTACTTCCACAGGGTGCATAGAAAGGGAGGGAGGGAAGAAGACCTCACAGTTAGGGTTGCCAGACATCCAGGATTGACCAGGAAAGTACAGGAATTGGCTGACTTTGTTGAGGAAGTTTCCAGGTCAGCCTTCATCCTGATTGCAGAATGCCCAGAAATAAAACTGTACACACAGTGTTATGGCTAAGGAGATTCACATAGCCCTGTGTGTGTGGTGTGGAGGCTCTTCCATGTCACAGATTCTTCCAACATTACCTCTTCAAAGCAAAGATGTGCCTACTCATGTCTTGAAATTTATACAAATGGCACATTGGAGGGGTTCCATCGGGGGCGTGCAACTTGTGGCCTACGACTCCCATCAGCCCTAGCCAGCATAGCCAATGGTGAGGGATGATGGGAGGTGTAGGCCAAACTATCTGGAGGGCCACAAGTTGCCCTCCACTGGGTTACATGCATTTCTATTTCCAGTGGTTAATTTCTAAAATGAAAAGTGCTTGGGTTCCACCGTACCTACGAATCACGCTTACACCACAATCCTATCATGCTTATTTAGAATAAGCCCCATTGTGCTCAGTGTCAGTGGGTGGGGCTAACTCCAAGGAGAGAGCAATCCTATGGTCCCTAGGTGAGCATCCTAGGGACCATAGGATGGCTCAAAAAATCTCTTCCAAGGTTGGAGACAGTGCTCCAACCTTGGAAAGGGGGGTTGGAAATCCGACTCCCAACCCCACTCAGCTGGCGTGGAGAGAACTGCACCGGCTGCCTCTCCAAGGTAGGAAAATTGACCTCGGAGAGAGGGGAAAGGGGGTGTTTCAGTGGGCAGAAGGGTTACTTGGAGAGGCCAAGATATGATTTATCCTGAGTCTCCTCCAACCTCCTTCCCTCCCTTCAAAGGGCCCTCATTGAAAAGCCCATCTAGCAAAAATAAAGGAGATTATTTGGGGAGGCAAAGATTGCCTCTGCCACTCCTCCTGCCCAGCTGGCATCAGCCCGGAGGGCACAGGAATCTCAGAAGGCTCTGAGTTGGGGGCTTCTGAGCAGTGAGGGTGCATCCATAGGATTGTGTTTAGGATTGAAGCTTTAGTGGTTCCCATAACGTCAGATCTGTGGGTCAGCTGTTGCTATTTTCCCCAGTACCAACTGAACAGCAAACTGAGAAACATCTTCCAAAGGGGTAGCCATCTTAGCCCATTGCAGCAGAAATAACAGTCTTGTGGAACCTTAAGGACTTAATGGATTTTATTGTAGCACAAGCTTTCATGGACTAGAGCCCACTTTATTAGATGCATAAGGTGTTATCCCCACTTCATGCTGGGCAGGTCAGGGGGCAACATCTGGCAGGTTGAGGTGGAGCCTGGTTGAGCAGAGACTAAGTTCAATAGGAAAAATATGTAGTTTACCTATGGGGGGTGGACAAATCGGTATGTTTTGGTTTCTGCAACTTTTAAGCTTTTTGAAGCACAAGTGCATTTTGTCCTCTTTCTGGATCAGTTTGAGATATTTTTTTTTAGTAAGACGTCTGTACGAAAATGCATTGCATTGTTGTATGCTTATGTATGTTGTACCCTTAATAGGGATGTCCCAAAACAGGGAAATACAGCTCCTTTGAGCTAGATGCATTTCCTGCCTGCTTCTGATCCAATGATCAGAAGTGGGCTGAGTTGGAGCTTTTTCGTGGACTTTTGTCTCTAAGATGGGCTGCGGTTTGTACATTTAAAAAAAAGCTGAGGAAATTTGTGCAAAATCGACCAATTTGTGCAGATTGGCAGCCTGAAACCACGTGATTTGGTTTTAGCGTGCAAATCTAGCGTGATTTGTGCAAAATTAGCTGATCTGTGCAAATCGGCAGCTGAAAATGGTGTGGTTCTAGTGAGATTGTTGCAAAATTGACAGATTGGCGCAAATCGGCAGTCAAAACCATGTGGTTCTAGCGTGATTTGCACAAATCACGTAGTTTTTGTCTGCCAATTTGCACAAATCAGCCAATTTTGGGCAAATTTCCTTAGCATTCTTTTTAAAAAAATGTTGATTGCTGACTCACTTGAACCACAGCAAGTCAGTGCCAGTGTGGGGCTGACAAACCAGAATCCGGGGTGCTGAATCATGAAAATCCATCAGATTTTCACCACCCTATTGGATTCCTCACCGATCCTTAGCTCACAATAGTATCAGGGAATGAAATCTGTGGACTAGCAGTACTGATGTATGCACAGTTTCAGGAATTGCTACAATCATGTGTACCAGGACTACTTCTGGTTCATACCGTGAGATCAGGGTTGCATGAGTGCACACATTCACTTCACATATTGTGCATGTCTGAGCCAGCTTTAAATGTTCAAAAGGAGGGAGATGGGACTAAAACACGCCACCTTGGGAATGGGGTGGAGGTGGAGACTAGCAACTTGCCTAAGCTATTAAGGATTTATTAAGACTATGTTTTATAACTTGCTTTCTAATAAGTCTTTAAAGAATGGCCTGTATGTGTATAATCATTTCATAAATATGAATGCAGAATTGGAAAGGGAGACTTAATGTAAAGTGTTGCCTTTTTATTAGCAAGTGCATAGCTTAATTATGGTAATAAAAATATAGATTAGTTAAGCTGTTGCTGCTGCTCTTGTACCTGAAAACACAGACCCAGGCTGCCTGCCTTTTTAATAAGCAGCTTCTAAGGAGGTGAACTGAATTCCTCTAGTGAGGAATGCAAGGGGTGGCGTGGGGAGGATGAGGGCTTACTGTTAGGAACTGGCTATACTCTTTAATAAGGCTAGACAGCAAAATGACTTTTTCTTGCTGTCTGCAGTTTTTTTTTGGCATGGTTGTGGGTGGGTTGAGAAACACATATACGTACGTCCCTTGCTAAGTCTATGGGGATCCAGGGTTGGACATGGGTGGCAAAACTGGATGTGAATAAGCATTTTTGAAGGAAAGTTCCCTTACTGTTTTCAGGACAAAATGTAAACTGAATATTCTGAGGAGAAAACACACATACACAAGACTTTAAAAAAATATCCCTTAATTTTATAAGCAAAAATTATGTGCTTTTGGGGAGCCTGTTTTGGATGCCAAGAGGATGGGAACATTGCACAAAGGGTATCTGTAACTGGGCTACAAATGCATGGAGGCTGTTCTTACAAACCACACTTGCAGTGCAATCCTATACATGTCTATTCAGAAGCAAGTCCCATTGTGTTCAATGGGACTTACTGTAGTGTAAGTGTGTATAGGACTGCAGCCTTAAAGCACATGAAAAATGATTTCCCTGGGTCTGTCATTTGAATGTTCAGCCTCCAGTGGCTAGAATACACAATTTGTTTTAAACTGTCTCTCTTCTGCCTTCTCTTCCACATTAAAAGCATTCACAATTGATGTATTCCAGACTGGAAATCATGAGGAACATTGCATTTTAAAGCACCCCTAAGGCCGCAGTCCTATACACACTGGGGAGTAAGTCCCATTTAATTCAGTAGGACTTACTTCTGAGTAGACATACATAGGGTTGCACTGTAAGAGTCAAATACATTTGGATGCCTTTCTGCCCAACCAGTGGATTAGTAAATTCTTTTGGACAAGCCATTCTGTCTTTCGCTATCTAAGGGATTATCTTGGGGGGGGGGCATCTGTGCTGCCAACTCAGTGCCTTAGTGGGGAACTTGAAGTGTTGGAAGCTGCACCAGTAACAAGAAGAAACAATGTCATGCAGGATTTTGCATACCCACACCCTGCTTTCCTCCTGTGAAAGGCGTTGTGCATGGATGTGATGCATGCCCCATAATCTCTCACACCTTGCATGCTGGCAGGCAGATGATCTGTGTGGCTTGAGCACTGGTTCCAGGGCAGGCAACTTGGGAGAAGTGGGTGCACTGAATGTGTCAAACCCCTCCCCACCCTTTCGCTTTATATGCAGATGTCAAATTGGCTCCTGGGCATAAACAAATATAGCAACAACAACACCCTCGTGGTAATTTTTTTTAATTAAAAAAAGTGTTACTTGATTTAAGCGAATTTAGGAGTCTGTTTTGAAAGAAATATTACAAGATTCAAGAATACTAGTAACTAAAATGTCACTTGGGCTACAATCCTACTTACATAGGAGCAAGACCATAGAACTCAATGGGACTTACTTCTGAGTAGAGATGTATAGGATTGTGCAGTTGAAGACAGAAGTGTTTTTTTTTTAAAGTCCTTTTATTCCACATGAAGAAGAAGGGAAAAAAGTGGGTTTTTTTCTCCACCAGATGGGAATTACATTTTCTGAAGAACACTAATCCTCACTTTTAGTCAGAAGGACAACATAGTACAGCCTTTTCTTGGCTGTATCTTTGTAGCCTGTTTGTGTGGGTATGTATGTCTGAATGCTTGTATGAGCTTTTAATGTGAAGAAACATGTACACGTGTGATCCTCCACCAGCTGCCTGAAACAGCGAAGACAAGCAGACTCTGCAATGCATTACCCTTTTGATTATGTCTTTCAGCTTTGTGTTTCATAAAGGAATGTGGAACAGAAGTATACTGAAGAGTTTACTGTATCTCTTTCAACTTTTAAATTAAAGATACAAGAAGTAAGCCAAAAATATTTTGACAACTGTTAAAAATAGATGCCCTAAATGCAGAATGCAATGTGGTGGCTACAGCTGATGGCAACATTCTCCCAAGCTGGACTCAGAGAAGAACGTTGGGGCTGCCTGCCTCAAAGGAGAGGTGAATTTTACAATGTAACATTCTTCAGCTTGGAGCAAAGTCTGGCGTAGAGAAGAATTCTTGGCTTCCCTTTTGCTATTGGGTGGTATAGAAATGTGTAAAAATAAATAAACAAACAATCACGGCCAGCACTCTCCATCTTTAAAATGTCCTCCATGCTAGCCCCACCACCCCACAAAACAACCTCCCTCTTTCTCTTTATCTACCCAAAAAGCTGTGGTAGATGAGCTGAGGAAAAAAGGACCAGGAAGGTCATTATCTGAACCCAAACTGGCTCAGAAAATGATCCAAGTTCTTTCTGAGTTGTTATGTGTGTTTTTTGTTTTGGAAAGAGGGAGAGCCTGTCCATATTGGCATTTTATGAGCAATATATATAGAACAGCTCAGAATAGCAAAAGGTTTCACCTGGCTCTGCAAAATAAGTGTGTGTGCATGTATATGTGTACACATGTCTGTATTACCATATAATTCTATATTTGCACATAGAACTGATATACCTCAAGAGAAAGGGGTAAAAATCTGTCTACCTCTGTAGAATGTGTGTGTTTTAAAATGATGTTCAGCAATGAACATTAATTCTTTGAAGGTTCTGTCCTTCCTTTGCTCCTACATTGCTTTTGACAAGATAACTAGGCCTCTGCCAAGATCACATTTTAATGTATATTTAGGTTTTGTAACATAATCTGTAAAATGCAGGAGCCCAAGGGGTCTTGGAAAACCTTCTGGGAGCTGGTAAACTCTTGAGGTAATGGCAGTTGTCATTTGACAGAGAAATTTTCAGCTGTACAATTTAGGATAGTGTTACAAAAAGGCTGACAAAGTTATTGTTCTGCTACACTGCATGTCGGGGGCAGACTGCTGAAAAGCCTATTTAACACCTGTGTTTTATTAGAGATAATAACTGAATTTCTCTTCATGACATTAGACACGAAGAAGTTTTTTAAGTCCCAGTTGCCTCATCTTTAAATACACGGGCATGGGAGTAGTTGGAAGCTGAACATGATGGAGACTGGAGCACATGGGAAACGAAATGGCTAGATTAGGGATGATGCAAAACACCTTTCAAAAGTTTTTGAATGATTTTGGACAGCGGGGAAAAGGTCCCACCCCTGTTTGGGCTCACACCAACCAACCCCCTCCCCAATAGGAACAACTATTGTTCCTATGGGAACAATGGGGACAACTAATTCCCCTGCATGTCCTCACCTTCTTCCTCTTTTGCTACTCATTTCCAAATTGGGAAGTGCATAGCTAAAACATAAGGATCACAGTTGTATAATGGCTCCTCATAGCTTGCATGAGATATATTAATTTATTTATTTATTTATTTACAGCATTTTTACCCTGCTATTCAGCCAAAAAAAAAAGGCTCCCAGAGTGGCTTACAAAGATTAATATTAGACAGTCCCTGCCCTCAGGCTTACAATCTAAAAGACATGACACAAAAGGAAAAGGGATAGGGAGGGAGGAGGAAGAAAGCAAAACTCAGGCACCAGTTCTTAGACTAGTTACAAGGTTCTTAAATATTTATTTATTTATTTTTTTCTTGCAGGGAAGGGCAAAGCAAGCTCCCTTTAGCTGCTCCCTCTCTGGCTGATGTAAGGGGTCAGGCTGGTCTCCTTGCCATGATGTTAATTCTGGGAGGCATATAATATGATAACTTGGAGGATAGAGCCAGTGCCAGCAGTGCCAAAGAAATGGGGGTGTAGATGTTAGTGCTGCTCTAATATCTACATACTTCAGGGTCAAACTGAATGTTACTTTCATTGCATAGCATGGACTTGACCCCTTTCTTACTTTAGAGCAGGGATGGGCATATTTGGACCCAGTGGTGACATGAACCGAGGTCTCCCCAGTCCAACACTCTAAGCACTGCACCACACTGGCTCTCAATGAAATCCAATGGCATCCAATGGAAGGGAAAACACTCTGCCAACTCCAGGTGTGTTGGTGTGGGGTCCAATCCAGGGGGCTGTCAGGGAGTGAGAGGGGGCTTTGCGTCCAGCATATCCAAGGCTGCCCTGACACACACACCCCGCCCGGACACCATGTTCTGGAGCCTACCACTGGGAGAAACGCTTTCTTCAGTGTACTGACCTCTGAGGCAGACATATGACCCCATCAATGGAGGGCCACTTCTGGACCATCCTAACTCCTCAGCTGGGGAGTTTAGGAGATTAGGATGGCTCTAACGTCCCCAAGCATTGTGAAAAATGTTGCAAGATCTAAAATACAAAACCAAGCCCCACCTTACAATGGATTAGGGACATACATACAATTCTAGGTTTCAACACAGTCGCTGCCGACTGTATAATATTGTTTGAGGGAAGAGCAACACCTCCTGTTGAACAACCTATTCAGTGCCTAAGCAAAGCCACAATCTGGATGCACCTCCAGCCTTTGCACAATTGTGAATTCCTTACATCTTCAGAATGCGAGTGCTGAAGATCACAAAAGAAAATCCCTCAAAGTCATCGTCCCCCCATCAATTGGAAGGGATCTCCTTCATTTAATTACAGATGTTCATTATTTATTTATATATTGTATGTTTATAATTGTGTGTGTGTGTGTGTGTGTGTGTGTGTGTGTGTGTCACACACACATACATATTTACATGCTTTGATCTGTTCTGGATTTAAAAACAGAAATGGTGATTGCCGAGTCTATGGCATACACGTAGACAGTGGCATGATCTGCAGAAGACCAATTAACATTTGAGAATCAAAATGTTCTTAAAACTAACAGAGCCCATTTTGTCAGGCAACCACCGGACTGACAGACCCTTTCTTTACAGGCCTTCATATGCCAAGCCAAGGGCAGCCTGTGGAGATAGGCCATTTGATTTACCTCATAGTTATTTATCACAGGATGAAAGGAAATGAGAGAAAGGAAATTAAAAGCAGACTCAGATTACTGAGTCACCACAGATATATACAGGCCAGTTCCCTGCTTGCTTGCTTACTTACAGAGCTGGCAGTGGCACAACTCTAGTGTGGTTAAAATCTGAGGGTTATGTAATCGTGGCAACTTTCTTCTCCAGAGAACATAGCACATGAGTGAAGCAAAGGAAAGAGAAAAGGAAGCTAAAGGAGGACAATAGTCAGAAGTCTGAATAATCCTCATAGAAGCATTATCTTCTATCTGAGTGCAGTGCTGGGTCCAGATTTATGAGGGCCCTTGGGCAAGACACCCTCAGTGCACCCCCCCCCCCCCAGTGAGCCTACCTTCTCACTGCCATTGCCACCAGCTGCTATTGCTCCTCATCCTCTTTCTCACCATTGCTTCCACTTGCTGCTTGCTTGACAGGCAGTGAGCAAGGAGGCAGTGGCATCTACTGTCCCTTCCTTCTCACCACCACTGTTGTCTGGGCCAGAGCGAGAGGCAGGTGAACAAGCAGGTTCCAATGGTGACGAGGAGGAGCAACTCCAGGGGCTTGTTGTCAGTGGGCCCCTGCTAGGTTGCAACCCTCAGCAAATGCCCCACCATGCCTACCCTTGTCGCCAGCCCGGTCTGAGGGAGGGTTCACACGTCATGCTGACCCACCCTGGCAATAAGCCTTGGTGGGTTGCTTGTTTCACGAAGAACCCATGGTGCGCCTGACAGACCATCAGCCTCATCGTGGGTTGTTCTGCCCCTCCATCCCCCTTGGTCTTCCAGCTGATATCCTGGGGGACTTGGCAGCTGAAGCTGCAACGGTGAGCCATTTTTTGGCTTGCTACTACAGCCTTTTCCCCATTTACACTCCCCACCCCCAGAGATTGCGAACAACGATATCTGAATTGACAGCCTGTGACAGCCCCTCTGAAGTGCCCAAGCAGCACACTGGAGGTGGTGTCACTGGCTGGCCATCTTTTTTAAAAAATTTTTTGCTCCAAATGCCATGTCAAAACAAGGTAAAAACCACCACCACCACCACCACCACCCTATTTGGAGCACCTCTGGGTCAGTGTCCAGGGTTGGAACCTGCTGCACTTTGACAGCAGCTACCCCCCCCCCCAGGACATTGCCCGGGTGAGGCTTCCCATTTTGGACCTGTGGAAGTGTGTACCTCTGCACTTGTGCAAGTCCAACTAGAAAAATAATTTTTTAAAAAAATTATGAAAAAAAATTAGTGCACATTTGGAGTGCAATTTTTTAAAAAGGGAGGGGGGTGGCCAACCAGTGACAGCCTGTTCAATATGCTGCTTGAGCACTTCGGAGGAGCTATCACTGGTGGCAGCAGAAGAGCAGCAGGGTTTTTTTTTGCTGCTCTTCCTGAGTGCCTTGCTCACCGCTTCGCTTTACCCACTGTGGGATCGGTTGCCCAGGTTCGGACAACAAGGCAACCCATTGTGGGTAAAACAACTCCTAGAACAGCCCATGGGTTCTCAGGGTGGCTTGTTGGAAGAAAAAAATAAAAACAGTTGGATTCGGACGACACAACAACCCACCATGGCTAGTCACCCATGATAGATTGGCATGTCATGTGAACCAGGTCTGAGTGTTATCTATAAAAGAGGCAATAAAGCTAAAGGAGGGTGGATGAGGTGAATCACTGGATTATATTCATTTCTGGGTTATTTGTGAAGCTTTGTGTGTTTCTCAGAAGACACCTGGTAATATGAAAATAACACATAGTAATTTAATTATGTCATACTGTTACACTGAGAATGAATGCAGAGAAGATTGTAAAGTTGTAAACTACATTGCCCTTTAATATAGAAGTGGTTTGCAATGATCCTAGTGCATGGACCTCTCAAGAACATCACATAAAACAAAAAATACTGTGCACTGGCATTGCCTCTGTAGGATGGCCATGCATAAAATTTGCATATGCTGATTTATACGTATAGATGTACATTTAGAAATAATTACTCTAATTTAAATAGAAATACATCTTCCCATGGTGGAGAAGACTGTGATAAGCTGACCTGGGTGACTACTCAGTCTGCTGTCCAGGCGCCAACTGTGGTTGGGCAACTTCAAGGCCTCTACTCTCCCATCTTATATTTCAATTTCAATCATTATTGTGCGGTCACAGACCCAACAAATATAAGACCCAAATCTTTTATTTCTTTATCTTTAAACCAGACTTGGAGTGGACAGCCCAAAGGTCTGTCTTCTGTAAAGTAGGACACATGGCCATGGTACCAGCCTTCTGGTGAGTCATTCACATCTGAAGAGTAGAAGAAGCAGAGGCTGTGTTGTCCTCCCAGGCCATTTTTCCCCTTGACCTGGCCTGGCGTGGTTATCAATGCTTCCAGATCAGGTTTGGTTATCTCCCTAGGCCTACTATGGATGTGAGACTTTCCATGTATATGCTTGACCCTTCCCCTTCCTTCCTTTTAAAAGTTGCCATGGTAGGAAGTGGTGTGATTCCATCATGTCTAAAAGAGGTGGCAGTGAGACCTTTGTTTTAAAAAACCTGAACCCCACCATATTGGTTAATTTCCAAGCAGGCTCTAGTATTCCATTTTTGTTCAAGGTGTTAGAGCATGTGGTGGCTTTTCAGCTCCAGGGATTTCTGAATGAGATGGATTATCTAGATCCATTTCAATCTGGCTTCAGGCCTGGTTATGGGACAGACACTGCTTTGGTTACTTTCGTGGATGATTTACTCTAGAAACTGGACCGGGTGTTCCTGTTGGTTCTGCTGGAACTTTCAGTGTTTTTTGATACCATCAACCATATTATCCTTCTGTACCTCTTGGCTGGTATGGGAGTTGGATGCACCATTTTATGGTGGCTCTCGTCCTTCTTGGAGGAGAGATTTCAGAAGGTGGTGCTGGGGGACTCCTATTCAACACTATGGCCCTTAGCCTATGGTGTCCCTCAGGGTTCCATCTTGTCCCCTATGCTATTTAACATATACATGAAACTGCAGGGAGAAGGCATGTGGAGTTTTGGGGTTTGGTGCCACCAGTATGCTAATGACATTTTCAATCATTATTGTGCAGTCACAGACCCAACAAATATAAGACCCAAATCTTTTATTTCTTTATCTTTAAACCAGACTTGGAGTGAACAGCCCAAAGGTCTGTCTTCTGTAAAGTAGGACACATGGCCATGGTACCAGCCTTCTGGTGAGTCATTCACATCTGAAGAGTAGAAGAAGCAGAGGCTGTGTTGTCTTTTTATCTCTCCTTTCCATCTAAATTCAAGGAAGGTCTTCAAGTTCTAAATCAGTGTCTGACTGTCAGTAATGAACTGGATGAGAACAAACAAATTGAAGTTTACTCTAGACAAGACAGAGGTATTCCTGGTCAGGTGAGAGGCAGAATAGGGATTCAACCTTGTTGGATGGGTTTACACTCCACCTGAAAACTCAGGTTCACAGTTTGGGTGTGCTTCTTCATTCAGCCTTGAACCTGGATTCTCAGGTTTCAGCGGTGGCCAGGAGTGCATTTGCACAGCTGAGGCTGGTGCATCAGCTGCACCCATTCCTGGAGATGTCATATCTGGCCATGGTGACACATGCATTGGTTACATCCTATTTGGATTACTTTAACAAACACTGCATGGGCCTGTTGCCTTTGAAAACTGTTTGGAAACTTCAGCTGGTCTAGAATGCTGCAGCTAGACTATTGACTGGGGACACTTATAGGGAGCATGTGACCCCCTTGTTTTGATAGCTTCACAGTGACTGCCCAAAAAATCACCCAGTGAGCTTCATGACTGAGCGAGGGAGGGGACCACCCTTCTTTTTAAGTGTTCCCCTGAAAAGAATTGCAAATAGGCTGCCACCAGTCAGGATGAACCTCCTGACACATCCTAGTCTGTCCAGCTGCTTGGGGAGTTTCTGAGCCCTATTGCCAAGCACCCCTCCTTTCAGCCCAGCCCAAGGAAAAAAGAAAAAGAATGCTGCTTTGGATTTTCTTGCTCAAACCCCAGAAACAAAAAATTAATAAAATCTTGTAAAATCCTGAAAATAATACAAGTGGTAATTTTGTAACTGTGTGGTCCTTTCTGCGGAGAAGAGTTTTTATTGAGAAAGTTCCTTTTAAAACAATACAACCAAATGTCCAAATTGGGGTAGGGGAGGGGGGGAAAGGAAAGAAAAAAACACACAAGTGATGGCAACAGCAACAACAAAAAAACATCTATAAGAACCTTGTAACTAAGAACTGGTGCCTGAGTTTTGCTTTTTTGCCCCTCCCTCCCAATCCCTTTTCCTTTTGTATCATGTCTTTTAGGTTGTAAACCTGAGGGCAGGGACTGTCTCATTGTTAATTTTTGTAAGCCACTCTGGGAGCCTGTTTTTGGCTGAAGAGCAGGGTAAAAATGTTGCAAATACATAAATGAATAAATTACACAAAGAGAGAATTCCAACTAAAATTTAAAAAAAAGACAGTCTAACTCATCTAGTCACATGTTACCAACCAGAGTAAACTCTAGAGTATATGCAGAGTTCATTGCAGAGAGGATGGTCTGAGAGAGAGAGCAACTTGGCATCTGGCTATATGTTATATGGAAAGCACTTAAGGAGTGAGCAAACTCTTTTTTATTTTATTTATGGGAATCTGAGTTCAGTAAAAGCCAGCCCTTTAGCTGATTCTTGTTTTGCCCAATAATGTGACAGCCTCCATTTCTGATGTCAGTGATCTAGCCAGCAAATCATAAAATTACTTAGTGGCTGGATCCACCTTCCTAATTACTTTAAACTTACATCTCAAAAGGGCCAGCTGGCTTGAACCAGTTAACCCATTATTAAAAAGTGCTTACGTTTTTGGATGCATGTTTTGGAGAACAAGAAGGTGAGATACACCTATTCAGGCATCCCGATATGGTGCCAACTTAGCAGATGCTCTAGGGGGCACAGTTGAGCTACATCAGATTATAGTGGTTTGTCACATAGATCCAAGTAATCAAAATCTATATCTAACTATTATACCACACAACTCTTTGAACATGGTAAAACTTCAAATGGAAATTCAGGTTGGCCAGTACTGGCCTCAAACTCAACTAGAACTCATATCTCTAGAGCAGGGCTCTCCATCCTTGGGTCCCCAGATGTTGCTGGCCTACAGCTCCCAGCATACCCAGCCAGCATGGCTAATGGCAAGGGATTCTGGGAGCTGTAGTCCAGCAACATCTCGGGACCCAAGGTTGGAGAGCCCTGCTCTAGAGCAATGGTGGGCAGAAGGTAGATTGGTATCTACTGGTAGATCTCTGGGTGATTTGAAGTAGATTGTCAAGGGTTTCTGGCTCCCAATTGTCTAACAAAAGCAACAAATAAAACGCTTTCCCTGCCTAAATTAGGTTGCTGAAAAAGAACACTTGGGGGGAAACAAGGAGTGGATTTTTGTGTGAAAGGACTCATGAGCTCAGTTCTGGTACTGATCTCAAATTCTTGGGTTGAGCATGTCCTGTTATTTAATCCTTGGCATATGTCTTCCCACCTGGGCCCCTATTATGCACCTGGGTCCAGTTGGTAGACTTCAAAGTTCCAGTAAAAAACAAAGTAGATACTGCATGCCAGGAGTCTCCTAACCCTGCTCTAGAGGACTTTCCTCTTAAGTAATAGAATAGATCCACTTTCTTTCTTTCCTTTCTTTTTAGGAAGGGGAGGCTTCTATGCATTTTTGTTCACTAGAGATAGAGAATTCACATGTAAAATGTCTAGATGGTGTTCATGGAGAATGAGCCAGCTGTGCACCTTCCAGAGTACAAATGTTTGAGAATAGGGGGTGTAAGGAACATTCTGTAAGAGAGCAATGAATCCAGAACAAGATGGTCCCAGCTAATTGAATATGTAGCAAATGTGCACCGTAGAGCGCAATATCAGCATGCCATGTGCTTTCCCCACAGTCAGTCCTTTTTCCTTGCAGCTACTTTTTGTGTACCAGACTACCTAATAACAGCGACTCACCTCAGGTTCCCCTTTCATTAGATCAGTGTTCTCCAACCTTGAGTCCCCAGATGTTTTTGGCCTACAACTCCCAGCATGCCCCAGCCAGCTACATTAGAGCTACATCCATCAGACTGGGAGAGACATAATATTTTTGTTTATAATTCTTTTCTAGGCCAATGCATTTTTCCCCAACTGTGCCAGAGAACTACATGTGTGGAAATATTTAGGCAGCTTATCTGGCTTAGAGCTGGAGCTTGATCAATTCTGTGCCAGGCTTGTGTGCTTCACTGTAGATGCACTGTCATTCATATTGCTTCTGTGATTCTTCTGGCAGAGGCAGATGAATACATTTTTATAGCGTGTTTAATGCAGAATATTCCCCCTAATAACCAGATGCTTAATACATCTTCAGCATATTTATGATAATTCCTCCACTCGATTGTGTTGCAGGGATATATGGGTTGAGATTATCTGTCATGACACTGGGCTGATAGTTATATATGTGTGTGGTTGTTTCATCCTATGTTCAAAGCTGGATTTTTAAAATTTATTTTTTTACCATCACTCACCCAGTTTTACTGATTGGGTTCAGACAACACGATAATTCACACTCAAGGACTGAGTATGGGTTGAGTGTGGGTTGTTGTTGGAACGTGGGTTATTGTGTTTGTGTTGTCTGAACCCAGGTGCACTAACAAGCCATGGATTGTTAACCACAAACAACCCATGAAGAGAACCCATGGTTTGTTGTTGGGTTATGAACTGTGGGTTGTTCACCATGGTTAGTTATCTTGGCTGGGTTCAGACAACACAATAACCCATGTTTCAACAACAACCCATGATTCAATGACAATCCAGACTCAACCCATACTAAACCCTTGAGTGTGGGTTATTCTGTTGTTGTCTGAACCCAGTCACTGTGTCACTGGGCTGGCAGTCGCATAATAAAAATTGGGCATATGGGGAAGGAATCACTTGAGTGGTCTGGGGTGCAGCTGTGGAGAGGAAGTCAACTTTGCTGCACTGTCCCTTAATACAACCTCTTCTTCCTGGCAGCAATTAGCATATGTGTAGTGGCTGAATGCGCATACACTGACCACATAGCTAGTGTTATCAGCTTTGAAATGCTGGTCATCTATTGGAAGAGAAAAAGAGGTGCTTCGATTCAGTCTTCCTCACTTTTCTCAAACACATGATCACTACATACATGGTTCTAATCTACCAATTGGAATGATGCAGGCATCCAGTGAGGGAAATCATACACACAGGACCCTTTGGCATATGTGTAACCTAATCTGGGAGGGGATCCACATCCACTGAAGGAAACAGGCTTACACGTGTCGCTCACCAGTGCTGGACAGAGATGGCTATGACCAAAGTATGATCTCAACCATCCCTTTACCCCCACTTATGATATTTGTTCCTGGAAGCTCCATTTTCATTACATTTTTGTGGTTAAAACAACTTTCAAAGTATCATTATTACAACAATTTGACTGTGAAAGTGCTGTTTACTGGATAGGATATTGAACATAGGCGGGGAGCACCAGGGTTCAAATCCCCACTCAGCCATGTGGCTCCCTCTGTTGCCTTGGGAAAGTTCCTCATCTCAGCCTCATCTACTTCAAAGGCTACCGTAAAGGGGAAAAAACCAGGATATTCTCACAAACGTCGCTGTGAGTGCATTTCAAGGCAGCATGCAATGTGCTAAATAAATAAAGTCAGTGCTCAAATGTAGGCTGAGATGAGCTGGCTTACAGTCGCACTTATGTTAAAGTGCAAGTGCACAGTCTTAAGGATTGTGGACCACACTGTACGGTGCCAATTCTCAAACCACATACTCTCTGGAATAGTACCGACCGATGTACTCCTGTTAACATCACTTGAACTTCTACAGGAAATCTCCACAGAAAGTGGCTTGAGGATTGCAAACTGTGGAAAATAAAGAAGAGTTTAATTTTTTTAAAAAAAGAAAGAAATCTGAACACCCCCCCCCCTTTTCTGGTTAATAACAGTGAGCCTTTAAAGTGCTACATCCCTCCCCCCATTTTTTGCTGTCGTAATTATGGTCTCATTAAGATTCCAATAAAGAACGTCGAGAAAAAGCTTCACTTTATTTCTTGTTAAGGAAAACACAAGTACCCATACTCAGTTTCTCTCCTAACACTCTATGCTTTTAAAATATTTGCATTTTAAATTCCTCCCTGCAAATAATTCCAAGTCAAATGTAAATATAACACTTAGATTGCTCCCTGAAGAAAATAGTTTCAGCCAGTAATCCCCTTCCTCAGTTTGGAACTGAGTTTTTTCCCCCCTTTGCAAGACTCCATAATTTTACCATATTGAGTGCAATTGGACAGGATATGGTGTGTTTCAAGAAACATAAATCTGAGAACCCTTCAGAGTTTGCTCTCCATCAGCTCTTCTGTCAACTGATGCGGCCTTGTGTGCTTCCCTTGGTGGGGAAATGTCTTGTTTCTTGTGACAAAGTGATTGGGATGATGTCCTTTAGCTAGATCTTGAGTGGATTATGAGCTTCCAGGAATGAGAGGCAAGGTGTAATAATAGACTCTATGGGAGCAGAGCTGAAAATCATGGGCATAATCCAGCCAAAGGTAAGCATTTTAAAGTCCCATTGCTCCCAAAAGGACATTGCGCCTTGTTTTTCCATTGAAATAAATGAGATTAGAAAATAATGCTGACCTGAATAATAATAATAATAATAATAATAATAATAATAATAATAATAATAATAATAATACAATTTATTAGACACCCTTCTCTTAAAAAAGACAACAAGGCATCTTACAACAAAAGTATTAACAACATACAAAATATAAAACACCTAAAGACAATATTCATTAACAGCTCTCCATCCAATGTGGGTGCCTGTATTTATTTTATTATATTTTTAAATCGCCAATCTGGCCCGTCACCCGGCCACCCTGGGCAATGTACAATCATGGTAAAACACAATTAAAACACAATTAAAACAATATCAGTGTTTTAAAAAATCCTAACCCACCCCATATTCCCGCCTGAAAAGCCATGTTTTTAGTGAGCGGCGGAAGTTCATCAGGGAGGGGGCATGGCGAAGGTCGCTGGGGAGGGAGTTCCATAACTTGGGGGCCACCACAGAGAAGGCCCTATTCCTAATTCCCACCAGCCTGGCTGCTCTGGCTGATGGGACAAGGAGAAGGCCGTCCGTGGCAGACCTTGTTGAGCGGCCTACTTGATGCTGCTGGAGGTGCTCCTTGAGATAAGCTGGACCGGAGCCGTATAGGGTTTTAAAGGTCAAAACCAACACCTTGAATTCACCCCGGCAAGCAACTGGTAGCCAGTGCAACTCCTTGAGCACCGGAGTGATGTGATCTCGCCGGCAGCTGCCTTTAACCAGGCAAGCCGCCGCGTTTTGTACCAGCTGTAGCTTCCGAACCGTCTTCCAGGGTAACCCCACATAGAGCGCATTACAGTAGTCTAGGCGAGAGGAGACCAGGCATGAACCACTGATGGGAGCAGGTGATTAGGAAGGTAGGGGCGCAGCTGCCGTATCAGATGGAGTTGATACAGCGCTGCCCGGCTCACAGCTTACACTTGAGCCTCCATGGAGTCTAGAATGACCCCCAAGCTGCGGACCTGGTCCTTCAGGGGCAGATGTACCCCATTCAGTACCAGCTCAACATCCCCTAACCTTCCCTTGTCTCCCACCAGAAGTACCTCGGTCTTGTCTGGGTTCAAACTCGGAGGATTACGGGCATCCAATGGAAGGTGGGAGGAGCACAGCAGCTAGGATTGCTGCCAGGCTCCCCTAGCCCCCCAAAACATTTAGACGGCTGATTTCAGCAGTCTAAATGTTTCTCCCCACCCCTCACAAGAAGGAGAGGCTGAGGCACCACCTGGATTCCTCAGAAGACGGTGGTGCTCGCTCCTCCTCTCCCCACCCCCCGGGAACACCCCCCACACGCTGGTACCAAAGACGGTCTTCTGTCATTGGACCCCAGCTGGTGCAGAAAGAACTGTGCCGGCTGAAAGGGGCAGAGGTGCTCCATGGGTGGAGTCGCTGCTGCAACCTCGTAAGGGATTTCCAAGGTTACAGTGATAACTCCGAACTATTCTATGGTCCCTCAGACAAGGTTGGGGGGGGGGTGTTTTAGGATTGCACTCTAAAATAGCAAAGCATGATAAAACAACTAAAACATATGAAGATCGACCATAACCTATGTTTGCTGGTGACTATTTTTGCCATGAAAAAGGGGGCTGTGGGGGCAGGAGAATAAAATGTTCACCCTGCCCCCATGATTATCTCTTTTCCATTTGTCAGACCCTTTGGCTGCTCATCTGATACCATTTTTTCCCTTTCAAATGAGGTCTTTTTTTCCTTAGGAAGAGTGACATCACATAGCCCAGTGTTCTCCAACCTTGGGTCCCCAGATGTTTTTGGCCTACAACTCCCAGTATGCCCTAGCCAGCGTAGCTGGGAGTTGTAGGCCAAAAACATCTGGGGACCCAAGGCTGGAGAACACTGACATAGCCCATTAGATCTGGCTACATAATGATATCACCGAGGGTAAACAATGCTAATTCAGAGTAAAGGCAGCCTCAGGCCAAATTAGCATTATTTACTTTCAGTGATGTCATCACTAGGGATGTTCGGAATTTATTTAATCCGTTCCGCGTGAGTTGTGAGGATTGGATGGAGTTGTCCATTCTGTCTCTCACAAACCCACGAAATCAAGAAACGTTCAACAACCTTTAGTAGGGAATGACGGGTGTGCAATAAATGCCTCATGTAGAAAAGCTCTAAAAGGAAAGCGCTAGGGTCCAGTTCAGGAACTTTTTTGTTTTCCCTCCAAACTGTGTCGAAGTGCTCATTCAGGACCAGGACAGGCCTGGACTGGTTTTACCGTATATCTTAATGTGAATTCTGTAGGACTGAGGGGAATGGGATTCCACAAAGCATTAAGTTGTCAACAGATTCAGCAGAAAAGATAGCAAGCAAATTTGGAAAATTTTCTGTCGTATCCTTATTAGCTGTAGTCCTCCTGTCCCTGTCTATTTTGCAGAGAGGTTTTTCCCCAGGGGGCTTCAGTAGAAAGAAGGATGGGGGAAAGGGCAGAAAGAAGAAAATGGAGGGAAGAGAGTAAGGAGACAGAAATGTAAGGAACAAAAGCTGAAAAAAGAAACAGATTGTTTGCATCCATGTTTTGTTTGCTGTGTCCTCCTTACCAGGAACAAGATACAAAATCCTCCTCCATTGAAATGTTTGAGGAATTCTGAAGGAAGCCAAAAGTGTTTTGATAAGATATGTAACATTTCCCAGGGGGTTCTGGCCATACATTCCTAAGCAAGACAGTTGAATTCTCTTGGAAACTGTACACTTGAAAAATGTCCCATCATCCCTATTTTGCATCCATACCCTGTGTCTGAGCTAACAGTAGCATTCTGTGCTATCCTGGAGCAATAAGTATCAACGCTCACCACAAGGGTGCATGCAGTGAATTATTCACCACCTGGAAATGATGGGGTAAAAAACATCACTCCATGCTTTACCATATCAATATTTGGGCATTCTTAGGGCACAATTCTATGCATGTTTAGACAGAGATTGGCATGCTAGGGCATGCTGGGAGCTAAGGGCCTTTTCTCTGTCTACACATGCATAGGATTGCACCTTTAATGCATGTAATCACTACAGACGAGGAAGAAGAATGGGGATGAGCATGCTGGCTCTGCCCCTTTCCATCTCCCTCCATAGGATGGCCACTAATGCATCATCCAGAAAGAGGGAATGCACCATTCCCCCCAAAAGGACACAGATTTGCATAAAATTTGCATATGCTAATTTATTATAGATGCAAATTTAGAAATAATAGAAATACATCTCCAGGTAATGTAGCAGGCAGCAACGACGTGCCCTCTGTGCCTGCTTGGTTTGCTGTCCAGGTGATAACTGTTGATGGGCAACTTTAAGGCCCCTGCTCTTCTTTTGATGGGCAACTTTAAGGCCCCTGCTCTTCTTTTTGATCGTTCTTTATCTTTATACCGGACTTGGACTGGAGAGCCCTTCAAACAGAAGGTGCCTTCAAATAGATGGCCAGATGGCTGGCCCTCCACATGTAGAAGGAGGAGACTGCCTGCCATACGGAGGGATGCCACCTTTATCCATGGGACCTTCCAGAACAGAGAATAGGTTTTCTGTGCCTTGCGGCAGGGGAAACTATTAGAGCTGAAGTTCTGTGCTACAAAAAGGCATCAACAAAACACAACCTCTGGCAAGTTTTCTTGCTCTCTCCTTTGTTATTATACACACTTATGCAAATGAAAGGAAATTCATCTCATCTGTTTTGCTTCACATGTTTAACAAGAGACACATTCTAACCTCAAGCTAAAGATGTAAATTAGGCTTAGAGTTTTCAAAGGCGCATTAGATATGTGTGCATGAGAACTGGCTGAAAAGAGACATTTCATGTTATTGAAAATAGATTTCAGTCATGATTTTCAAGACTTGAAGGTTTTCAGGATTTTGCACGGAATCTGGAAATAAAATTTTGAAAAGACTGAAGCAGAAAAGAAATAAATAACATTTTCACTAATGAATGAAAGTTTCTGGAAAGGTTAGCGTCAGACTGCTATACTTTTCTAAAGCCCCATGTTCACCTCCATGCACTCACGGGGGTTCCTTATTTTGTGTGTGTGTGTGTGTGTAAGAGATCAAAGATAAAGGAATGTAAGTATTAAAAATGCTTTAAATAAATAATAAATAAACACATCTGCAGCTAATGAAGTGAATATGGAACCCCTGTAGCAAGGGGACCTCTTACGCCTGGAGGAAATTGTTAGATTGTGACATTTGGTGTTTCAATCCTGCTTCAATTAGAAAGGTAGAGTTTGAGAAAGATAATGTTGACATCTTTTTGATTCCTCCAAAACCTGATGGCCATTCTGATGGCCAGCATAGGACAGGGCTGTAGTAGCAGCACATGAATCAATCAATCTTCCTCTGGGTGGCTCACCTCAAAACCTAGTGTTTCCAGTGTAAAAAAATAATAATGCACAGGAAGGGTATTGGGAGCCACAGCTCTGCAATTTCCCCCCAGTTTGGATAAGCAGGTGTACCCACTGAATGAATCAGGATACAGCCTTTTGCAAGTTTTGTGCCTTGGTGGGGCAGGCTTAAAGATGCCCCCAGCCAATCCTGTTTCAGTGTTCATGTAGTTCTTGAACTTGAGTCAGCTCAGCATGGAGCAGACAGCTAGCTGGTGTGACATCTTGTGTGAACATCTGTGGCAGCATGGCAAAGGGCGCAGGTTTGCTTACAGCCAGTTTTTGGTTTGTTTCTATAATTTTTGGAGTGAATTGTGTTTGCACTGCAGCCTGGGTTTGTTTGGGTCTCTTTCTTTCTTTTTTCTTTTTGTAGTTTTTCTGGGAGAGGGAGACAGGGTTGTATTTGCATTACAGCCTGAGGTTCTTTTGTAATTTGGGGTGGCGGGCGCATTGCAGTTCGGGTTTATTTACGTATTTAATTTAATTTGGGGAGTGTTTGCAGCTTGAGTTTTTTGTTTTTTTAAAATAATTTTCTGATGTGTGTGTGTGTTGTATTGCATTGCAGCTAGGGTTGTAATTTTTTTGGGGGGGCGGGGACTGTATCTGCCTTGCAACCTGGGTTTGTTTGTATTTGCTTTTTTGTAATTTGGGGGTGTTTCATTGCGGCCTGAATGGGGCGTTTTTGAGTAACTTTGGGTGGCCTTGGCTTGTTGAGGGAGGTGTTGAATTTGTAGGGGGGATTATGTGTGCATTGCAGTATGTGTTGTGTGTGTGTGTGTGTGTGTGTGTGTGTGTGCGCGCGCGCGCTCTGTGGGGGCTATGTTTGCATTGTAGCCTGAGGGCTGGGGTTGGTAACCTTTGGGGAGGTTGTGTCTGCATCCTGAGTTTTGTTTTCTGTATGGGGGAGGTGAGTTTGCATTGCAGCCTGGGTGTTCGTTTTTTTTGTCATGGGGGGTACTTGTGTGTTGTGTTTGCAACCTGGGATGTGTCATGGTGTTGTTGTTGTTTTGGAGGGGGGATTGTGATTTACCTGCCCCATGAGCCTTAACGGGCACCAGCTGCCACTGACATTTTCTGAAACTTTAACTATCTAAAGGCTTTCCATTTCAGCAATATTTTCACATCGCAATAGTAACTTCCATAACCTTTATTATGCTTTTAATGATAAAATGCAAGGGAATTTTTTTTAGTTTGCCAACCAAGGTGAATGCTGCTAGATGAAGACATCCCAAAATTGTTTTTAAATTCTGCTTTAGCAGCTACTGGTTTAAGAACAGAGAAATGTAGTTTAGAACATCCAAAGGACTGTTACCAAATTGAACTGTCCATTACAGACAGGTATCACTTTTGTACAGCCATTAGAAAATTGTTCCTGGAGGCAGAGCTTATTTGCCTTCATACTTGGATTTGAAACAAGATAAAAAATATATACAGACAAGCTCTCCTCTTAACTAGCAACTCACCAATTTCAGCACAGAACTGAACAGGTGTTCCCTTGAAGGTGTCCAATAAAGTTTTCAGGACTTTGATTTGTACAGTATCCAAACCGGAGAATTGTGGGAAGCCAAAATTTCAGCACTATATGAAATGTTGGCATTCAACATCTTATGAGCAAGAAGGACATATTCCTCTCCTTGAAGAATGTCCAGAATCCAGATATGTTTCGAATGGTCTTTCCAGCTTTCAATCTAGGAGACAATGATCTTTTGGGGGAGAAATTTGTTTGGTTCCTATTTTAATGCAAATTTACCTAATTTCTCACTGCCAAACCAATATGTGAACCAAAACTCAGTAATCCTTTGAAATTTGCACTTCTCTGAATTTTACAATGGAGTTCTCCAATAATATTTTTAAAATGTGTATATTAGGGGAAAGTGCAAACAAAAATGTGTATATTAGTGAAAATAATGTATTTTTTAAAAAATGTATTAGTAAAATTGCTTGCAAAAACCATATTAGGCAAACTTGTGTACAAAAATTAGGAGAGATGTGAACAAAAATGGGTATGAATTTTCATGCAAATGTCTAAAAATAATTCCCAAATTTCGGGTAAAACTGACCTTAACACTGGGAAAAATGAGAAATGGAGAGAAACAAAAATGGACAGATTCCTACTTTTGAAGTGTCATGTGCCAGCATCCCCAAGTAATGATACTGCCCTGTTTGATTTTGCGGTCATCAGTCTGTGCAATATGATTTCCTACCAAAGACAGCAACTTTATTTTTATCATAGTTAATACACAATTGTTCTGATTGACAAAAAATACATAAATCCCAAAGCTACTAACAGCGATCCTATGCCTAGACAGCAACTAGGGGACCATAAGACGCTCTGGACTCCCAGCTCTGAGGTAAAAATAAATTAAAAGCTCCGACTTTGGAGTTGGGGATCCGCACTCTGATCCCCCTCCCCTCCTTGCAGCCGGCATGGAAAGAACTGCACTGGCAAGAGCGACCTTGGAGAAGGGGCAAAGGGGGCAGGGAGGGGGCAGGCAGGGGAGGAGACTAGGGCCACCAGTATACAATGTCAAAGTGACCCCACCAAATGCTATTAAAATGGTTACTCATCATGTCCACAAATGCTTCTGTCCATTTTATGTAAGAAAGGAACATAAGGGCTGAAAAATATTTTGTCTATTTTCAGCACCACACATGGAATCTTTAAGATCACTACAAATGGTAACAGGGGTCGATAGTGCTCCACAAGTTTCCTAAAAACCTTTACACACCTGAATTTTTTTTCAAACTTTTTTCCAGTAAGAATCTTCCTTGTGACCCATCAAACCTGTGGTGTCCCCCCCGCCTCATCATATTTATTCAAAATGTCCTAATCCGGCTTTTGGGGTCAGATCACATAAGAATGTTACATTAGTGCCATTCAATAGAAAGTGCCCAGTATCTGCCATCCAAATGCGCAAAGTATGGGATAAAATTCTGGCTGTATTGCAATTACAAAACATCTGAGGTTCATAATGCTGACATATATGAAGGTGTTCCAGCAGCTTGAAATCTAGGTCAGACTGTGGTTGATAAACTAATACCACATTTTGAGATTAACTATAGGAACTGATAACTTTTTCACCATTGTTCCACTAGCCAAGGAATTTGCTAAGAAAAATCTAACTCTGGTTGGCACACTCAAAAACACAAACAAAAACAGAAATTCCCCCAGTATTCCACAAATCCAGATGTGTGAACAGCAGTTTTCAAAAAGATTTTACACTTGTTAGTTATGTACCAAAGAAATGACTGTGATTTTCCTTTCTTCAGTACATAAAGATGTAGCAATTTCAAACAACAAATCCGAGCCTGAGGTTATTCATAACTGTAATACTACTAAAAGCCTTGTAGGCTCCTGAGGCCAGATGGTCTTCACATACACTTTCCAGTGCTTTTATTTATTTAGCAATGTTTATGTGCCATCCCATGACATAAAGGTTTCTGAGAAGCTTACAGTAAATATAAAAACAAAGGGTAGCCAATGGTAAGCTTTTCAAATATAGTGGATGTTGCCTGTTTAAATGCCTATATTGTTTGGAAGCTAGACAACCTATGATGAGGGTGTGAACAAACAATGTATCTTCCTAGTAGACCTGCTGGGTCTAGAATTGATCAAACATTGGGTTCAGTCTAGGAACATAGTCGGCTTGCCTGGGACGTTGAGCGTCAGTCTCAGAACTGGTAAGGCCTGCCATTGCTGACACCAAGAGAGGGAGCAAGGCTGATGCAATGATGCACTTCATGGAACCGTTTTATCTGTCCTACTCATATATTTGTGAAATATGCATAGGCTATTCAGCATGTACTGTGGCTATAAAGTTTGTGAGATTTGTTGTTGTTGTTACTGGTACTTCACAGCTCACGAGTATTGCACTGTTATACTTGTCCAAATATTATAATTATGTTATATGTTTGTTAATGACAGAATATGCTTTTTATGGTTAAAAAAATATGGGGTTGGACCCCACATGCCATTTGTGAAGGTTTTTGTAAATCGCATTGTAGGTGTTATTGACCCTGATTACTTATGTGTAATTATACCATTTTACTGGAAAAGGTAAATGCCTTTTGAGACAAAGGCAAGATTTTTAAGTTGCAAATCGTGTCATGCTCAAGAGGTCTACCAGGTATTGTAATGTCTGGCTCTGTTAGGGTACATTTGTCCCCGATACTGGATTGGTACTTTCCCCCCTGTCAATGGAGGGTTAAATGTATATGAATTAAAACATGCGTTTTATTTTAACATCTGCACTTTTAAACATACCCTGATATTTTTTTGAGCTGAACATTTGGAAAGTGAGAAAGTGGATAACTTGGTTCCAATCCACAGGTTAGTCTGAGAGGTGCAGATCAGGTCAGTTTGCATTGGAATTCGGAAAAACCAAACTCATCCAGCATCCCAAGGGTAGCCCTGGGGAGTTCGGTTTCTCTTTGGTAATTTTTATAATGAAGTTTAAATCAGCTTTGCTTCAAACCAGCTGCTAATGCAAATGTAAAGCATGCACTGCAGATCAGATTGTTCTTACACATTATTCCCTGACACTGACAACATTCATATGTGACCCAGAGCATACGAGGCTCGAGCTGTGCACTCCTTAATGACCTGGGCGATAACATCCTCAGCCTTTCCGTCTGCAACATGAGATTACTAGTGAATTTTTAACAGGAGTGTTGTGAGAGAAAACAAGATAACGAGTGCAAAAGATTTTGCATACTAAACATTCATTATCAATGTTCGTTTTTAAATTCATCATCATCATAGTGAATGTGCGAGAAAGGCTGAGGCCCATATTTGCACTAGAAAATCCCTGTGTCGCTAGACGATGTAGGAAAAGCCATTTGCCAGTCTAAATATCTGTCCTTGCAGCTTTCACACCACAGCTTTATTAGCATGTGTGTGGTGTATTGGTCCCATCTTGGATCAGCAGGGTGTCTGGCTATTTAAACAGAGCACTTAACCAAACAGCAATATGACGGTGCCCACAAATTCATGCAGCTCCCACAGCCAGGCGGCTACAGAGGTGTGCACAATGCACTTCTCTATTAACTCCCCTGTGTTGGTATCCCTCCCCTCCACCCGCTGCCACCCCTCCAGGAAGATGGTTTATGGAGTGTCTAAGGATGTTTTCATATGACGGGTGGAATGTTGTTTTCCTAAAATTGGGAATTAGAACTGGGGTTCATTTCAGGAACCAAGGTGCTAAGCCTCAGGAATCTAGCTGAGGAGGCACATGGACTGCTTTAGAGGCACTGAGAAGCAGCAATCTGAACTGCAAGAAAGCCAGGAGCCAATTCTGTTGGATGTTTTACTGGTGCCTTACTTCTTTTGCCTCTCCCCTCCCCAATGGTTCCTGTGCATGTTAACAGAAGAAAGAAGGAACCTCTCTTATGTATTATTCTTCTCGAGAGGAAACACTGCAGTAGTTGTTTTAAAAACAGTCTTGGGGGTTTCTTTTCAGATGCCCAAGTTCTCTAGGCGTGATTTCTTTTATACGTGTGTGACCGTTTCTGCACTTCTTTCTCCCATAGAAGATCCTGATTTTGAGGCAAGGTTGGCACTGAGCAGACACCGTCCTCATCACCTATGCTCTTGGCATGCAGCAAAGTAAACAAGCTATCTAAGACCTATTCAAGTCAGTCCAGAGGTGGTGATGGGGGTGGGGAGCATTGCTTGTTTGCCCTATTTTCTTAATTACTTTTTTAAAAGGTGTGTTATGAGGGGGATACATAAGAAAATGGGTCGGCTAATAGGTCTGGCATGGTCCAGACAAACAAGGCAGCATGAACGTTGCCAACTTTTATCAACAATTCGAGGCAAGCCAAGAAGCCTGGCAATAGAGCACCCTTTTCTTAGTATAGGCTCTCTTGAGTTTGGACCTTATCATGCCTAGCCTCTGCCCAGACCTGAACCTGCCAAACCCAGACCAGTCCTTCAAAGACTCTCTTCATTGGCTCCTAGAAGTTTGCCCACATCTAGGGTTTGCAGACTCTGTCCCTGATGTTTAGGCTGGATGGTGCTCTTATCATCATGGGCATATACTTTTCCCCCAGTGAATATAGGAATGTTAAATGTGTACTCTGGAGGTGTGATGCTCTCATTAAAGTCATTCAGATATTTATTGTCTAGGCCACAAAGCAATGCCAGCTATAGGATTATACTAAAAGGTCCCACTATAAAGGGAATCAGGCCATCAGTGTTTGCAAAAAATAAGGAAATATTAGAACAAAGAGTAATGAGCAATAAAATAATTAAAACAGTAAATATAAAACAACATGAACAAAACAGCAGAAGCAACAATTAAAAGAAAGCCATAATACCAGGTAAACAGCTAAAACTGCAATCAAGGTGATTTACATTGCCTGCTGAAATACCCAGGCAAATAAGGTATTTGCCTGGCATGGAAGTGACATCAAAGTTGGTGTCAGGTAAGCATCTCTGGGGAGCCCATTCCACAGATGAAATGTTGGTCATGCTATCTTTGTCCAGGAGAGGGTCACAGCTGGTGCATCAGTGGTCAGAAGTTTTTGAACACAGGACTGAGAAGCTGCAGTGACGCGGCTCACCGCATGGGGCTGTGTTCAGCAGCTCCTGACAGGTATGAATCTTCTCCAGGAGGACTCAGTCAGTCCCCTCCTGCCAGACGTTATGAGCCAAGAAAGGCAAGAGTTGAGAACACAAGTAGTCACCAGCACCCCATGAAGCACCTTGCCCACATCCCGAAGCCATAACAACTGGAAATCATCCAATAGCAAGCCATCACTAGGTTCAGAGCAAATTTTGAATGGATAGCTGCATAAGTTCAAGTTTCTCCAGAGCAATTTGCTTAGCTCTTCCACACAAGTTAACTCCTGAACTTCCATTTTTCTATTGTTTTGGGAATTCAAACCAAATGGAGACATAATGCTAAGTAGAACCCTGTTCAGGCATTTCCAGAACATGAGGGCTTATAGTGGTTAGAGTGATGGGGCCGTGTGTGCTGGCCCAGCCCCCTATATCTCTGGGCGCGCTTGCCCCACCTCCTCAGTTGAGACCTTGCCATGTTGAATTGGCCAGCTCTGAAGGAGAACGCAACTCGCGGTCACTTGAATGCAAGTAGAATTCTCCGTGCAACTGGGAACCTTGATAAGGCAGGGTACACAATTGCATGGAGAGTTTACTCAGGTTCAATTTCTACACGTGAGTAGAACTCCCGTTCAGGCCTTGCTGATTCAACACGGCAAGGTCTGAACTGAGGGGGATAGGGCGGCACACTGGGAGACACATGCATGGCCCCTTCGCTCTACCCGCTTCAAGCCGTCACATGTTCAGGCGAACTTCTGAACAGGGCTCTAGTGTGAATTCATTTGCTCACATATACATACCCTCCAACATTTCACAGATGAAAATAGGGACACACATGTGACTTTGTAAGAGGTATAGTTAAGCAACATGAAGGTGTGATCAAAGGGGTGTGGCCTGGCAACATGAGGGCGTGGCCAAGGGTATAGCCACCCACCCCAGGATGCTCTAACTGCCTAAGGGCTCTGACCACTCTGAAGCCACCATCATCCAGACCCATGCTGATGATGGTGATTGCTGTTGTTGTCATTATTATTATTGTATCATCAATGTGCATGGTGCTTTACCGAGTATAAGAGAACAGTTCCCTGCGACCCTGCCCCAAAGAGCTTACAATCTAAAATGTAAAATAGAGGCAACAACACATGGTAGGAAGGGGTAAACCGGGGAGGAATATGCCATTATTTCAGGAATGGACTTTCTTTCTCCAAACATTTTTTGGCATTGTTGAAAGGCACCCTTTGTTTTAGTGATTGTGTTGAAAGTGGTGTGTGTGACTGTGTTTGCTCAATCAGAGTAGTGATCTGATTGCCTTGGATCACCCATGTGACTGGTGAAAGAAGTATGCCCTTCACTCTTGATTCAGTTTGCCCACACTGATTGGCTACATACTGTTGTGAAATTTTGCTCACTACATGATCCCTGATTGGCTGAGATTACTCTGTAAATGAGAAAGAAGCCCTAACCAGGAACAAATGGTGCTGAGGCAGAGAAGGAAAACATTAGCTGTGAATGGACCTGAAAAAAGATGAACATTAAACATTCCTTGAGAAATATCTCCCTATCGTAAGTTCCATTGTAACCCCCAAAATAGGTGACATAAAGATGAGCACTAGGTGAATGAATTAACTATTAGTATATAGGATTCTTTTAAGTAGATGTTAGTATCTTACTTTAAGGGAAGAGCAGAAGGATGCACTGGCAGTATTTGACAGGCTCTGGTCATAGTTGTGGTAAGGGCTTCTTTCTTTCTTTCTTTCTTTCTTAAGTGGGGCTTTTTTCATCCTTTCCCCCCTCGGTGTGTGTGTGTGTGTATGTGTGTGGATAATTACAATGTTTTAGTCATTGGGGATATAGGAAGGGAGTGGACAAACTTTTGTCAAGAGAGAGTGAAATGAAGGGAGATCCCAAGGCTGCTGCTTATCAGGGAAGGTGGGAGACTGTAAATCCAGTTAAGTTCCCCCAAGTTTACTCAACAGTGCAAACAAAAATAAAGCGAGTGTCAGCTTGCCTGTTAAGGAGGGCCGTGAAAGGTGACACTGTGTCACTAATCCCTTGTTGCTATTCATTAAATACATCCTCGGGATTGTTAATCTTCACACCTTCCTTTGGGGCCACCAGGCAGCAAGCTGGGAGGTCTTGACCATGGCAGAGAACGTCAGGAGAGGCCAAAGGTCAGCCTGAAATGGAAAGAAAGGAAAGAAAGAAAGAAAGAAAGCAGCAAAACCAAGAAGGGGTTTGTGAGTTGTGTTCTACTTTCATGCTCTCTTTCTGCTTTGGTTTTCGTAGTTGATATAAGATGAAAATTACAGGAGAGCGGCAAAGGCAGTTTTCCTTTTCCTCCCTAAGGTCATTTGTTCTGCAAAAGTCTACTGTCCGTTCTTGTGTCATTCTGTTCACTGGACTGTTTAGTCACAGAAAGCTGCAATAATGTGATGCCTTATGCAGAAATCATGCATCACAGCATGCTGCGTTCTGTGCTTCTTCTTGTAAACAAACAAAGAATATTTGGATGCTTTACTCCCATGTCGCCTTTCTCCTCTGAAATAGTACTCCAAAATTAAACTCTGAGGAATGCAAGGCATCTTAGAAAAGGCAGAATGGGGCCTTTATTCAGACACTTGCTTATCAACACCCTCCTCCCAAACCTGTTCTAAACATAGTTTTCTAGGGCTATTTCTGGTCTTGGATGTGGATCAGAGGCTGACATTTTCAAATAGCTGATACGTTGTACCAGCTGGTAATATACAATGGAACCCCTGTAAGCAGATTTAGTAGTGTTGATATATATTCAATGAATTGCAGTTAGTTTAATTTTGCACATAGGGAATGGCTGATTAATATTGTTGAGCGTACTTTGGTACTTAAGGAATCGATGCTGGAGTATGATATGAGCTCATTAGGGCTGTGCAATTGCTTTGGATCCAATTTGGATATGAAACTAATCAGGGATGCTTTGAGGTAATCTTAAAATGAAGTGGGAGGCAAACAAGGCAGAGATGAAATGGCTGGAACTGAAGCGCATTCTAGAAGCTGTTTTTCTGTCTTGCCAATGCCTAACTTTGTAACAATTTCCAACCAACTCCGAGGACTTTTCCTTGTCAAGAAGACACCTGGACTGGGGGAAGGGTGACTGAGAACAAGCCAGCACTGTAATTGATAAGTTCATCTGTCAATGGAATAATGCCCTACAGGGTTGCAGTTTTAAAAGCTCCTGTTAATTGGTTCTACTCCTTTCATATCCTGTTCCTCTTCCAATGTGGTTATTTGAAAGGGACTTTGAGGGCTAATGTACCATCTAAACTCTTACACATCTCCATGTACAATTTTGCAGGGCTCTTACCAAAGGGCACCTCTACATTCCCTAAATGTTTCGTGCAATATCCAGCTGAAAAAAACAGGTGGCAGGGCAACAGCAGATTTTTTTAAAAAGTACTCCAACATTAAAGGTGCCTTTAAAACCCTTGGACCTATTTGGCTGAAATTTGTCAGGCTTCATCCACTCAGCAGCAGCTACCATGCCTGGAAAGTTCATCCAATTTTATTAAAAATATAAAAAAGCTATAGGTGCATTGTGATTTTTCCATTTAACGCAACAGGAAATACTGATGAAGCTTTTTGTTTATGAAAGGAAGCAGGAACAAAATGAAGCATCATATTCCCATGAATCGACAAACAGCAAATACACATTCAAACCAAATTTTATACATTGGTAGAGAGAAAGAGAGCTATTGTGAGGATGAAATGGAGAGGAGGAGGAGGATCATGTAAGCCACCTTGGGTTCCTTTGAGGCAAAAAAGATGGGATATAAATGTAATAATAAATAAATAAATAGATAATAAATAGATAACCACACACACCTGGACAGCCGGGGGCTAGAACTGATTGAAACTGAGAAAGTATTTCAAGGTGGCTGGCATTCAAACCGCCTCACAGGTGTCAGTTCATGCACAGGGACTCCACAGTTCCCACCTCCAGTGGCAGATCCTTGCACCCTCTGAAAGATGGGGTGTCCCCTCTGCTGCAGAACTTCACGAGGCAGAGGGAGTTGTGACCAGAATGGGAAACCAGCAACCTCCCCCATTCCTCCTTGAGAAGAATGAAATCACAGCAGAGTTTTGAGGCGCAAAGTACTAGGGAGAAGAGAGGCTGAGGAAATGATGAACAATACGGGAGGTGGACTGAATGGAGAGGGAATTCCAATGATGGTGAAGTATATTGCTGGGAGCTGCCACAGGCGGAGGGTCAGCTGAGAAGAAATGACGGACATTTCTGGAAAACATGCATTTCAGTGAAAGTAGTGTATGTCCACTCTTGATACAAGATCTGCTTCTATCTGATGTTATTACTAGTGCCGTGCAAACCCCCCACCCCACCCCCGGCCTTTCATAGTCTCTTCATTTCCCTGTGAAAGAGGCAGGCATTTTTCTGCCTCTTTTGCCGGGTTGTTGAGAATTTTGGAGAAAAGTCTCAGGGTGCAGGGCTTCAGGACTTCCCTTGGTATGAGGAGGTAGCTGAGCGGTGGCAGCGGCACGTGTGCTCTTGATTTTGCAGTTTTAATCCCGTTCTGTCCTTGCAGCCTCTCCAGCTGCTTGAGCTTTCTGAAAAGCCGCCCTAGAAGACCAGGGCTTCCTCCCTTGGGGCTTTCCGGTGGTGCTGAAAGCTGAGTGAGGCATTTTTGGCTGTGTTTTGTTGTTGTTAAAATCCTTTAAAGAACAACAAGAAGCAGCAGAAGCAGCAGAGGAACTCGCTCAGCAGGCAGCAGCACTGGAAAGCCCCAAGGGAGAAAGTCCTGGTTAAGGCCTCTAGGACAGTGTTCTCCAACCTTGGGTCCCCAGATATTTTTGGCCTATAACTCCCAGCATGCCCCAGCCAGCTATGCTGGCTGGGGCATGCTGGGAGTTGTAGGCCAAAAATGTCTGGGGACCCAAGGTTGGAGAACACTGCTCTAGGAGGCTTTTCAGAAAACTCAAGCAGCCGAAGAGGCTGCAAGGACAGAACAAGGGGTTGGACTTGATAGCCTTGTAGGCTCCTTCCAAATCTATGATCTATGAAACCTCCTTATAGTAAGGTAAGCATCAAAACCCTGCACACTGAGAAATGTCTCCAAAATACTTACTCCTTCCCACAATTTTGGGGGATTTCTTTTTGCCCCTTCCCCCCCCCCCCAATGCTTGAAAATAAATAGATTGAAAAATTTGGCACGGTGCTAGTTATTACTGTCATAAATGAAAGCATGCCTGTCCATTGTACTATACACTAGTATCTGTGAATGTGGGTGGGTGGGGCACTTGGGGTCAGGGTTAACAAGCCGTGTATTTATTTATTGGTTTCATTTTCTTGGGTTGTTGGTGGTTTCCAGGGATAATGGCTTATGGCCATATGGCCAAGAGCACAGAGTGATGGAAATGACATGCAGCTCAATGAACCTGAAAACAACAACACTGAAACATGCTCTCACTTGCTTTAAAAAAAAAACAGTGATTCAACTGAACTAGAGAGTTGGCATCTGGGCAGAGGTTTAAAGTTTTGCTTTTGCTTCCCTACCCCCCCCCCCTTTTTAAATGCTACTATTGTGAAACTTGTAACATGAAAACATTTAGAAATAATGCCGTCTCTTTTGGACTCAAGGGCTTGTCTCCATACCATTTACTTCTTGGCTTTTAACATTCCCCCCACCCCCTTTCTCGTGAAGTGCTCTCAATGTGTCTCATGACAAATTATGTAACATATTCTTATGCTGTTTGAACATTACTCTGATTTTTTTTTTTTTTTTTTGGTCAAAGTGACACTGAATATTTATCCTTTACTAAGTGAATGTATAGAATCACAGATAAATACAATTTCGAGCAATGTCTAGGCTTTCTTCTAAACAAGACAACCAAGAAGTGCTAAAGAGCACACAACTGATAACAGTTAAACCACTAGACTCTGATTTCATAGAAACGTAGAATAGTAGAGTTCGAAGGGGGCCTCTAAGGCCATCGAGTCCAACCCCCTGCTCAATGCAGGAACCCAAGTCAAAGCATCCCTGACAGATGGCTGTGCAGCCGTACCTTGAATACCTCTAGAGTGGGAGAGCCCACCACCTCCCTAGGTAGTTGGTTCCACTGTCCTATTGCTCTAACAGTCAGGAAGTTTTTCCTGATGTCCAGGCGGAATCTGGCTTCCTGTAATTTGAGCCCCTTATTCCATGTCCTGCAATCTGGGATGATCGAGAAGAGATCCTGGCCCTCCTCTGTGTGACAACCATTTCCTATTGTTTGAATATGATTCAGACCTGGCTATTGTCCTTCATGTCCTTTTAACCTTGGCCTGGTCAATTAGGTGGTAGAATCTTGAGATGGTAGAGTGGACTGTACCACTTCATACTGAAGGTGTGGTTGCCATTTTTGAATGCTCCCCTATGTTAAAAAAAATCTCTGCAAGGTGGGTGGGATAGCACATCAGAAAGAAAGGTTCTGGTGGAGCATACTCTGTTTTATTGTTGTTGTTGTTGTTACTGTTATTGCTACTGCTATTGTTATTATTATTATATTTATATCCTGCCTTTTTTCCTGCAAGGACCCCAAGGCGGCTTACATAGTCCTCCTCCTCCTCCTCTCCATTTTATCCTCACAACAACCCTGTGAGGTAGGTTAGGCTGAGAGTCAGCGACTGGCCCAAAGTCACCCAGTGAGCTTCATGGCTGAGTGGGGACTAGAACCCGGATCTCCCAAGTCCCAGTCCAACACTCTAACCATTATGCCACACAGGCTCTGTTTTGGTGCAGCTTATTGTACCATCTCAGGCCCTAGATTTGATTACTATAATGCATTTTGTGCAGAGCTGCCTGCCTTTGAAGCTGCCCCAGTGCAGAACGCTGATGATCTTCATTGGAGGGGGTTAATTGTTTGATAAATATTATGCAGGAAGCTGCCTTATACCAAGTCAAATCGGTCCATTTAGCTCATCTACAGTGGCTGGAAGCCGCTCCCTAGAGGTTTAGATGGGAGTTTTTCCCAGCCCTAATTGGAGATGCCAGGAATTGAACTGGGATATTTTTTATACCAAGCATGTGCTTTACCATGGAGTTGTGGCCCTTCCACATTACATGGAAACACCAGAATCTGCAGCAATATTTTATAGTCTTTAAGACACAGTCCCTGCATATTCCTCATTATCTATAAAGCCCTAAACAACTTGGACCCTTTAGATATCTGCCCTGTTACTATGTTTCATTATGATCCATAAGATCAATTAAGAGCGTGCTGTCGATAATAGTACTATCCATGCATCAGATCTGAACATTAAAAACATACATAGAGACATTCTTACAATATGTCTGATGGGCCTTTCTTCTGCTAAAGGTTCACCCCAGAGTCTTAGCCTAGGCACATCTCCAAATCTACATAGCATTTGATAGCTAGTATTAATGTAGGGATATTTCAAAATGTGTGCCATTTTATTTTCTGCCATTGCTGATTAATACCTTATTATGTACTCTCCATTCCTGGCATGGGGCGTAAATGTAATGAAGGATTGAAAAAGATTTTTTAAAAAACTTTCTGAAATAATTCCACTGGCTTCACTTCAGAATGCTATTTGTGATTCAAGCTGGCTATTATGAAACCAATGAAATAACTTAAAGTGACTCAGTAGGCTTTGTGATAGCATCAGTTTTGGGAGAAGTGCCTGCCTGACAACATGCCCTTTTCTCTCTTCTCTCCCCAATACACCGTAAGGTAAAATGTGGAATGCACTAACGTAAATTCCTGTCGGAAGAAAACAAAATGTTTGGCCTCCTGGCTTATTGTAAGTGAAAAGTCACGTACATTAGATACCTTCTGATTGCCAAGAAGCTTAATTCAAAAAGCTCTAAAGTCTCTTAATGCAGAAAGTATTTCATCCAGCTTGTTAGCATAACACAAACCCTGGGGATTAATCCCACCAAGTTAGGGAAATAGTTTCTCCTCCTCCAGAAATCTGATCTGAATCTTTGTGAGCAGCTGCCTTATAAACTAATGCTGAGCTGTGGATTTCCACTTCTGACTCCTACCACAGATGAAGGATAACAAGGAGATTCCCCTTCACACACCACTCACCCTCCCACTGGGCATGAAGGGGAATCCCCTTGTGATCTCCGATCACAGATGGGAGCTAACAGGGGGATTCCACTCCCTGCCTCCTCCCCAAGCTCCCGGTAGCCTCCAGGCCAGGGGGTAGGAGCAGATTTGGAGGCAGGACTTGGAGGAGAGGAGTGGGCAGGGCCTGTGGAGGGAGCCTCAGCCTTTTGCAGGCTGTGCGGGGCACCCATGGCCTAAAGGTTCCCCATCCCTGGTCAAGCACAAATTGAAACTTCAGTTTCCTTTTAATGGGGGAAATCTCTTCAGGAAAACTTCTTTAGCTATGTTACTCAAGGGACTAAAAACCAGACAAGCAGTGTGGGCATAGGGAGCTGTCATACCTTGGCAAAGCTTTGCTTGGTCAATAGAATACTTTTAACCTTGATCCAGCGCCTGGCGAACATCCTTGGGGAGGGTGTTGTACAGATGGGGCATGATGACAGAGAAAGCCTAGTCCCCAATAGAAATTATTATTATTATTATTATTATTATTATTATTATTATTACTATTATTATTTTCTGTTCATTAGTTTCTTTAGCTGTTATTTGAAATAACATGAGCTTGTTAATATTTGCAGACTCCAGGAGATGTGTGAAGCTTGTTCACAGCATGAGCAGCACATAGCTCAGAATGGTCTACACTGACAGGCAGAATTTCAGACAGGAGTCTACCTGAAAACTGAGACACTCAAAACTGGACTCCAAAAAATGACTTTAACAAATGGGTAGATCCATACGGGAGAAAGTTGCTCTCGATATATGTCAGTTTCAAACATATATGCTTTTTTAAAAAAAATATCCCTCTGGCTCCTGATAAAACTGCAAAGATTTCACATTCCATTAAAATTTCACAAACATTTCAACCAATATTTAAAAAATATTTATAGTGTAACATTCCCCCCCCATTGATATTTTGCAACAGTACCACTGTCAAATATCAGGGGAGCTGGTGGTGCACTAAGTAATGGCTTACTTTTCTATCAATTAACAGAAAATTTTTCTTAGTACAATACATTCGTTGTAATAAACTGCAGGAATTTTCAGGAAATTTCTCCACACACACACACAGACACACACACACACATATGAATCCATTATTATATTGTCAGGATCTTATTGGTGTCATTCTTGTTTGTCCTCTGTGCTTAAAAAATATATATTAATTAATAATAAATATGTATCTACTTCTGTGTTGCCATCATCAAAACTAATGAAAAAGTAACAGCAATGACTCCAGTTTGAGATTTATAAACGTGGAACAAGTTAACTTTTCTCCAGAGCAGACACATGTGAATGAAGTGTGCAAGGTAGATTGAGCTTAAGTGCTCCTCGTGTTTATTTGAGTTAAACAAGTCCACTTTCCCAGCGTTTACCTAATACCATTTTGGGGTGGAGAAGAGTGGAAAGGTTGATAGCAAAGCAAAGTCTGACTTATTGAGGGATTTGTGTGACAAGCAGTCACTAAATCAGACAAAATAAATTAACAAAAATTTAATTAGCTTTTATCATTTCTGTCAAAACTGACAACTAAAACATGGAGAAAAGATCGAGTTCCCCCCCCAGAGCATTTTATCCCTCTGCCCCCAACTCCATGTCTAAAAAGGAACCTTACGTTGAAAGTCTATTTATAGCTTTCTACATGCCCCGTGGTTTCCTGTGGTTTTAGATGATTCAGGAGTTAATATATATGAAATGAACAGGATTTTCATCTTATAGGAGGGCTGCTTGCATACTGTAGTATGTAGCAGAGTGGCACTGTCTCATGCTGTGGACTTATCTTATGGCAGCCTTGCGAAAAAGGTTGCCCACTGCTGCTTTAAAACCTTTCTATGAGAAAATCTATGACCAGGAAGATTCACCATCAGTGCGCAAAGGTTGCTATACTGGTAAATGTTCCTCAATGCCATTTTTTTTAAAGGGATCTCTGTGAATCCTGTGTTCCATGTTCATCACTCATGGATAGGTCTCCTTAAAGGTCAGGGCCAACGGTGAATGCAACTGTAGAATGCACATAGTGGAGAATGTGGATAGAGAGAAGTTCTCTCCTACCCTCATGTTACTAGAACTCGGGGTCATTCAACAATACTGATTGCCAGGAGATTTGGGACAGACAAAAGGAAGTGTTTCTTAATGCATAACATAAGTAATTTATGGAATTTGCTGCCACAAGATGCAACAACGGCCACTAGCTTGATCGGCTTTCGAAGATGCCTATCAATACCTATCAGCCATGTTGCCTATATGGAACCTCATCTTCAAAGGCAATGTACTACTGAATACCAGTTGAAGGTGAGAAATAAAGGAAGAAGGCTATTGCCTTCATGCCCTGTTTGTGGCCTTCACAAAGACATCTGGTTGTCCACTGTGGGAAATAGATGTTGGGCTAGAGTGGCTTTTCTGAAAAAACTTGGAAAAAAACAAGCCTAGTGGAGATTGCCTTCCCAAACCTCCCTGGCAGTATCTCTCCTCAAGCAAACTTACACTTGAGAAGGGGGAGATGAACTAGCACTGGCAAGAGCTTGCTGTGGAGACCTTGTAGGCCTCATCCTTGAAGCCATTAGCATACTTCTTGACTCAATGAGTAGACATAGGAAACTACAAGTTCCCAAGTATCCCAGCAGGAGATGATTTCCTGAGCTTGCTCAGGAGCATCCTTTCCAGCCAGGGTGCATGAGAATTAAGGTTTCCCGTGCCTCTCAATTCAGTGAACTTTGATGAGGCCCAATTTAAACACAACTCTGGCCAGAGAGAAAGCAACTACTCATATGAGCATTCCATATGGCCACTATATCTATTAATTCAGTGTTTAAATCATTTTTATCCTGCTCTTCAGCTGAAAAAGGCTCCCAGGGTGGGTTACAAAGAGAAGTAATAAGCCAGTCCTTGCACTCTAATTTTCAATCTATTTTCAGTGTTTAAATGTGCTTCCTCCATATGTGAGCCCTTACATATGCAGTATTATCACACCACTATCTCTGGCCCAGGTGGAATCACCTAGGGTGGCCACATGTCCTACTTTACAGAGGCAGTCCTCTATTTGATGGGCTGTCAGAGGACAGTCCTCTGCTTGAAGGTGTGCTCTATTTGAAGGATTGTCCAGGTTAAAGATAAAGAACAGAGCTGGCAGGATGAAGCCCTCGACTCAGGTGGTGGAGCGGGAGGAATGGCAAATTGCACTACTTCCTCCCGGCCCCTGTCAGGAGGGCATTCTGCCACCTCCAGCGGGTGCTACGGAAAGCCCTGCCAGCCGCTTTCCCACCATGGCATTTCCTACCGTGAGAGAACTGCCAGTGGGGCTCTCCGGAGCAGCCACCCTCTGGAGAGCTGAGTCAGCCAAGGAAGCAGCTGGTACAGCTCTTCAGAACACTGGCCAGGCCGAAATGCCTGGCTCTGAGGAAGGGCCCCCTCAGAGCCAGGCATTTCAGCCTGGCCAGTGTTCTGAAGAGCTGTGCCAGCCTCTTCCTTGGTTGACTTGGCTCTTTGGAGGGTGGCTGCTCCGGAGAGCCCCACTGGCCGTTCTCTCACAGGTGTTGTGGGAGGGGCGGGTGTCCCAGGAGATCGCCTCTACCACCTGCGGTGGTGAAGTTATTGTGCGGGGTGCACAACAGGGTAAGGGGAAAGGGTGGGGACACGACGGGGTGCACAGCAGGGTAAGGGGGGAAAGGGTGGGAGGTGCAACACTTTTAAGGGAAGGGGTGGGTGGGGCAGTAGGAAGGGGATGGGGGAGTGACATAGGAAGGCTATGGGGGGTAATGCAGTGGCAGGAAGGGGGAGGGGATGGGGTGCAATATAAGGGGAAAGGTGTCGGGGAGTGATGCTGGGAGGGGAAGGGGGCACAAAGGTGGGATGTGGTGTGGCAGCACCACATTTGCTTTCTTGCTTCAGGCAGTGGTAGAACTTGCACCAGGGCTGATAAAGAACCATAAGAAAGTAGAGCAGGAGCCTTGAAGTTGCCCCACAACAGTGAGCACCTGGACAGCAGACTGAGCAGGCAGGCGCACAGGTCACCTGGTCACAGTCTTCCACACTGTGGTGGGATATATATATATATATATATATATATATATATATAATATTATTTCTAAATGTGCACCTATACATATAAGTTACCACGTGCAAATTTTATGCAAATCCGTGCCCTCTTTTTTTTTTGGTGATGCATCAGTGTCCATCCATATGCCCCTTCAACCATATGGGCCAATGCATTTGTCTTGTAGTGTCTGGGCTCAGAAAGACAAAGAGAACTTGAAGCAGCACTGACTGCATCACTCCATGTTTACAGGAGATTGTAGGAGCTGGTGCCTGGTAACTACACCAGGACAGATGGCTTTGGTCCAACTTTGATTTGATCTTATTAAGTGAATAAATTCCCAAAGCCCCTGACTGTTTCTTGGACTCCACTGTTGGCTCATGCAAAAGAATAAATTCAAGAGCTTCCTGATCTATATGACACAGACAGAAAACAATTTAAATGATCGGCCATCATGAACCAAGTGGTGATTTGTAACATGTCAGGAATATTTGGTGACAAAATGGCAGTGCCAAATGTCTGGAAAAAGACATTTGCCTTTCTTATTGGTGGAGCTGGGTGTGGGGGAGGGAGTTGGTGGGCAAAGAGTTCTTGGAAACGTAGCACATTACTTTATTTAGAGAGAAGTAATCTCTTCCAAGAAGGAACATTAGTAACTTGCAACTTAAAGAATGTCATATAAATAAAGGGAATAGATTAACCTCAAAGCAGAAAGGAGACTAATACTAGACTCTAAATCTCTCCCCGCCTGTTCTCTGTGGAGATATATTGAGCAAAGATTTACTTAGCAATTAGGGGTTTGATGAGAAAACGTTCAGTGCAGCACTGGGCAAAAAGTCAAAATCTACATTTGGAGGAGATGTTTAAGTATTCTACAATGCATAGGAGTCAGCGAGGTTTTTTTTTCTTCCTGTTGACACAGCACTTTGTTTTATGGTCATATAGATGACTAGACAGAAAAATGCTATGAAGTGGGCAGATACAGTGAACAGAGACAAATGTCATAAAGTGGGTACACACATCTGCACAGATAGCCTTGCAGCTCATTTGGACCAGCTGTTTATGAAAAAATAATCTGGGATGGTCCTTTTTTTACATATGAACATCTATGGCTCCTATCTCAGATTGAATGGTGATATGTCATGTTATAACATCATTCCTAGGGTGGCCATGTGTCCTACTTCACAGAGGACAGTCCTCTGTTTCAAGAGCGGTCAAAGGACAGTCCTCTATTTGAAGGCATCCTCTATTTCAGGGCTTTCCAACCTTGGGTGCTGGACTACAGCTCCCAGAATCCCTTGCCATTAGCCATTCTGGCTGGGTATGCTGGGAGCTGTAGGCCAGCAACATCTGGGGACCCAAGGTTGGAGAGCCCTGCTCTATTTGAAGGAAGGGCTGTCCAGCTAGGTCTGGTTGAAAGATAATGAACCATATGAAGGGAGAGTGGGGGTATGAAGTTGCCCATCAACACTTAGCACCAGCAGACTGAGCAGGCACACAGGTCACCTCATCACAGTCTTCCCAGCTATAGTGAGATGAATTTTATTTCTATTTAAATTATAGCATTTATCTCTAAATTTGCATCTTGACATATAAAGTAGTATATGCAAATGTTATACAAATCTGTGTCCTCTTTCGCCCTCTTTTTTGGTGATGACTTTCCTTTGGGGGGGGCAATGTGTAAGTGGACACCCTAGTCATTCCAAGTAAGGCCTTGTGGAGAAACGTGACACCCCCTTTGGTTGCCTGCTGCCGCTCCGTACCACTTGAAGTGGATGGAAAACCGTCAAAAAGCAAGAAAGGGGGAGGGGTAGACACAGCAACTTTTCTGATAAGCCCCCAACTCCCAAAGTGTTTGATTTTCTTCTGCCACCAAAACATACCTTATTTTTTCTTCTCCTTTCATCCATTCACCCCTCCCTCCTCCAAATAGCCAAATATAAAAAACTTTGAACCAGCTCTACTTTGGCCTCCCTAAGAATACCTGGGCAATTGCTGTGGAAAGTGCATTCTCTCCACAAGTCCCTCACCTCAGATCAGTTTGTGTATATCTTGACTGGCAAAGGAGATGGTATGCCAATACCCCAACCTAACTTCTCCATCAAATCAGGCAGTTCTTCTGTGGTCTGGTGCATTCCTTTACTTGTTGGGTTGACAGTACTGAGTACTGCCTATTGACAGTACTGAGAGATAATTAGCTTTTCTACACGAGACTGTTAATTGGCTGTTTATCTGCTGTATCTACAGTACTTTCGGTTTTGTCACAGAGTTGAGATCCAAGCACTACACAAGGTGTATTTCCTTTCCTGCTTCTCTGCTACATAACCTCTAGGTGGCACTGTGGTAAAGTGGAATAGTGCAAATGCACAAGTGGAAACAGTGGTTTCTTTCACTTTTAGAACTGAATACCACATTTTTCTTGCTCTGAAAAAAAGTCACAGGAAGTGCTCTTTAGACACAGAAGTGAAACTGGAGGGTCACAACATCATCTAAAGAACCCATAAACAGCTGTGAGCAGGGAATGATGAGTGCACGGTAAATGCCTCAATCATGTAGAAAAGCCCAATAAAATGAGCTCCTAGTTTCTATAGTCTTTGACTTTTCTAAGATTTCTCCGTAGGGACCTTGCATAGACTAGTGAATGTGACCCTGCCCACTTGTCCTTTTAAAAATCTTTCTCCCCTGGATATAAGTTAACATTGCCAACTCAGGTCACCTGTCTAACATTTACCCTTAGTTGTGTGGGGAAATGCTGAGATGGTTATCTGTTTGACTTAAGGGGGATTTGGTAAGATATTATTTAAAAGCTCTCCGTGCTGGGGGGATTGTCCCTAAACTCAACCCTTGCTCTAGTGAGATCCTCCACCACTTCCATCTCCTTCTCTTTACATTTGTATACTTAAAATGTAAGCCTATAAACTGCATCATGTAAGCTGTTATTTATCTGTTACTGATCTCCCCTGTTTAATTTTTTTTGTCAAGGTTGAATTATTTTACTGTGTTCTATTGCCTCTACCCCACTTTGGCATTATTTTGTAATGAAAAGTGGATAAGAAACGTCTTAAATAAAATAAATAAAGAAATACTATTACAAGCATCCATCAAAATTCTTCCCCACTCTGCTCCATCTTTTTCTTCTTCTTTTGAATGCTGTCTCCGATACATTAAAGTTACATGCCAACCAACTTCAAGGACACGTTTCTGAATACAGTTCAAATATGCTGACAGCCACTAATCGTGCAGAAAGAAATGTGTCCTTGGATGAATTGGATTTATTTGGCTGGTCATACCTTTAATCTTGCACATGTAGTAAAAATGCTCTACATTGTATCCTGAAAATGTTTCAAGATGAAAGGAGGGGTAACATGATTCAGTGATGCTTGATGGTTATTAGGGAAGGACAATTGGAAGAAATGAACTGAGTGCTGTGGTCTATTTGCTCAGCTAATATAAAATGGAATGGCTGAGTAAATTTGTGGATGTATTAAATACATGCCACACCTGGATTAGAGTTGATTAAGTGTCTCCTTTCATTTGCAAAACATGTGTTACTGCATCCTAACATATTTATTTACTTTTTAAAAAATGTTTGGATTAAAAAACAAAACAAAAATCATAATATTGCCAGGGTAAAAAACAGAATGACCCATTCAGCACAAATTGAGGGTGTGGGAAGATCCTTGGCACCAACAAAAAATATTTTACTAACATCAACATCCAAAAACCTTAACTATCTAAGCAATCTATTCCACATACATAATCCACCCCCATTTATTTAGTTTAAGAGGACCCACGGCCATCAACAACTTAATTTTGTTCCCTTTCTCAGAAGTCCTAACATATGTAGTGCATTATACATTACAGCTGTATGATACATTTATTATACAGCACTTACCTAGGAGTAAGCCTCATTGAACATAGTGGGACTTTCTTCTGAGTAAACATGAATAGGATTGTGCTCTTAATCTCTATCATATTTGTTGTTGCAATTGTCATTCTTAGTTACAAATGAAGAACCTTGAAAACCAGCCATTATTTTACTTTATAGGATTGTGGAACCAATGCTATGAAATACAATTCTGTGATTTGCCTCTTGATCCTAAGACTTGATCCCCCAAATGTACTCTTAATGTATTTTAATTTTGATGGTCTCATAACACACCAGTCATTTTAAGCTTCAGTCTCATGTTAGGTATCAGGCATAGAATCTTTTCATAAAGTGCAAGCAAAGGTTGCCAATGATAAGCAAAAATCCCACATAATAAGCTTGTTGTGTGATAGCTACCCTGAGAACTGTGTTGTATGAATCCATCTTATAGAAGGTATAATATACACGATGTAACCTAAGCTAGGATTATTTTCACACTGTGATCATGTAGAAATCAAATCTTCAATGGTGTGGTGAACCCTTCTCTGAACCCCTTTACAGTTAAACTGATTTACATTACACTATTTTCATATCAGATATACTCCTATTTTAATTATCATATTTGGGCTTTTAGCCACTATAATCAAGGTTACAGAAGAATGTATAGGTCCTTAAAAGCATAGATAACCAGTATCTCTTGCCCCTGTCCAGATGTTCAAATATCTGAGTGGTGTGACATGGCAGGTAAAGTAGCAGTCCTGTTTTGCTTTAAGTTTGTTCAAGAGTCTGGAAGGACTCATTCATACATTCGTTCATGTTCATTGCCTGATGAATGCAAGATCAAGGCCTCTTTCATGCGTTAATCATGTGAAAGGGTGTCAACATGATTACCAGGGAGCAGGGCTGTGTTCCTGAGAGGAAGGCTAGGGTACAACTGCAATAAAGAGATTGATAGATACAGTGACAGAGAACTGATATTAACTTGAAGTGTAGATATGGTAGAGACAGACAAACTTGTAAATTTCCCTTTCGCCCACATTTTTTAAAAAATCTTTCCATCCTGTTTACCTGTGGCTTATGCTGGCTCAGCTTGTCTGAGTGTGGAAAGCTAAGCAGGGTCAAGCCTGGTTATTACTTGGATGGGAGACCGCTCCTCTAGTTTCCTGCATTGAGCAGGGCAGGGGGTTGGACTCGATAGCCTTGTAGGCTCCTTCCAGCTCTATGATCTATGAAATCTATGAAATTTGTGGTTTTTGGTAAGTTCTTATAAAATAGTGAACTGAATGAAATTCTCACCCGTCTGCACCAGCCAAATTCAATAGGTACAGCTATCCCTAGCATGGAGAGGACCATGATGTACCTGCCTGCCATGTAGCTGTTAAAGATGAAGAACATGTCAGGGGAAAAAAGGTGGCAACCCTAATTCAGCATAACAGACATGGCTGAATATACAGGGATTCAAAGCCAGACTTTTAAGAGCTATTTTGGTAAGTACTCATCAAAAAAACGAAACAAATGAAATTCTCACCCATCCCTATCATAGCCATATTTTGATCTAAACCATCAAGTTAACACTGAGACAGGATCTCATGGTATCCAGTTAGTGTCCCTAGAACCAGTACAAACCATTGATAGTACTGGGCCCACCTTTGATGCCCACGGAAACACAGCACTGGCCCTCTTGTGCTAGTGCATTCTCCTTGCCCATGTACAGTACAAAGGGATGCTGTCTGCGTGTCTGTGTGGAATGGGAAATGGAATAAGTGGTGGACATTTGCACTGGGTTTATCAGAGGGCCATTCTAGAAGCTTTTTAAAATTGGCAATTAAAATAATACAGTAAAGAGATGCACTGGGCTGCCTCTGGGAGAATCTTATAAAATGAAAACAACAACATGTGCAAACACTTTAAACACTTTGCCTTTGCTAGTTATTTGAAGACTTCCTGGTAAAATAAATTGTGTGTGTGTGTGTGTGTGTTGGGAGGGGGGATCAAACCAGGTTTCCCTCAGTCAGCACATCATCATTTTCATAGCCATTTTTATCTTGTTAACCTAAAATCTATTAGAAGGAAATTATCTTTTTGAAAATCTAGCTTTGTCTCAGGCTAAGTGCTTCTGATAGTTAGAAAAAATAAATCCTCACATTGTTTATAGCAGTCTATTGGGAATTAGAGCACATAAAAGGAAATGCCATTGTGGTCAACCACAAGTGACATCGGGATATTCTCAGTGGATTTTGCCCAAACCTGTTCAGTGTTCTATGGGACAAAAAATAACTCTATCAGTCAAAGACTACTGAATAGTCACTTAAAGATAGCGGTTTTAGGGTACCTTTATAGATAGCTTTACCTGGAAAAGATCTTTACTTGCACAGTCTCTCTTGTGCATGCCCCATTGAAATGAACAGGAGTAGCACAAGAGCATGCTGGACACAGATTCCATTCACTTGAAAGTGGAGTTTATGCAGGAGAGCATTGCGATGGATTGCACCCCAATTTTTTTCTGTGTTTGTTTTCCACATACAAGGAAGAGATCTGTGATAAAAATGGATTTCATGTTTTGACAGAACATCCACAACCATTTTCCAATACTCTTAAGCTCGAAGTCAGATGTGAGTGAAATGTTTCAGCCGACCCCCATAATTATGTGCTGGTAGCCTGTAGTGGTCTTTTCCTTCTTTCTGAAGATATATTTTCCCTAAGTTGTTTGGGAGTGCTTTTGCTTTGCTTCGCTCCTCCTCCTGTCCCATGGCTGCAGATCATTCCAGGAAGGAAAAACAGTACCTTGACCCTGGTTTGCCTGTTGCTGACATTTATTCCACAGAGTGTGGTGGATGCACTGTATCTAGACCTTCATCTTAGAGACCCCCCCTCGTCAATCATTATATTGAAAGGGTGCCCAATGCTGCAGTGAAAATAAGAGCTACAGTTGGCAGAATTACCCTGTCAGGAATTAGACTCTAGACCTAGCAAACCAATGTCCCAGAGGGCATTGTGGCGTAGTGGTGAGAGTGTTCGACTGGGACTCCGGAGATCCGGGTTCTAGTCCCTGCTTGGCCATGAAACTGACTGGGTGACTTTGGACCAGTCACTGCCTCTCAGCCTAACCTACCTCACAGGGTTGTTGTGAGGATAAAATGGAGAGGAGGAGGAGGATTATGTAAGCCGCCTTAGGTTCCTTGCAGGAAAAAAAGGCGGGGTGTAAATATATAATAAATAAATAAATAAATAAATAAAATCCCTCCTTTGCCTGCCCACTTCTTTCCTGATTAGCCCCCTCTTGCTCTGTTCCCTTTCTTTCCTATCCTTTCCCTCAAGAGTCATTCTCCACTTACTTTTCCTTCAGCTTCATCTTTCTCAGTCCATTTCCTACTTGGTTCTGGACTTTCTATCCCTTAGCTTCCCTAGGTTTCCGGGTTCCTCCTCCCCCGTCCTTAGCTTGCCCCCGTGTGAGGTTTTAATCATAGCCAAACTGACAACACTCCTCTCCCTCACACATTAGACTGTAAACCCTGAGCAGCAGAACATTCTGAGCAACAACAGCACATTCTGAACTATCACACCAGCTCAACCCATCAGTGCCAGAGGTTTCATCAGAAGAAGCACAATACAATATAGATAGGTTATGCTGGTGAAATGCAACATGTGATAACTCTGTTAAACTGGGCCCCACTTTCCACATAGTTCCCCAAAATTAGAAGGTGGACCTTGCACTATGACTGAGTGAAACTGAGATCAGATGTTCAGCAAGAAATAACACAGATGTTTCCCTCTTTCCCCCCCCTCAGCAAGACAGTGTTGCAGTTAGAAATGTTAAAACCACAATTTGACTTTGCTGGCGTGGTATTTTCCACTGTGCACAGCTCAGGGTTAAAAAGCAGTACCACAAACCCAAATGTTTCCATCTCAGATATTCTCAGCGGGACCCTGGAACTGATGATCTGAGGCCATGGCAGTGATCTCAGCCCCAAGCCCTGAACTGCATCAGGCATGTGTGATACCACTTGAATCATACCATGCTCACCTCCCACAGGCATTCAGTGTGTACTTCCCTTCTTGATCTCTGTGCAACTAATAACAGCTTAGGGAGTCAGGAATGCATTTTGATACAGAGGCAGAGGAAAGTAGGGGAGCGAAACAGCCATGGAAATGATTGCAGGCTCTTGGGAGATTTGCAGTGCAACAAAGTGTTGATGTTTGATGTACTTTGCTGGGAACATCCAGCTGTATATACAGCAAAATCAATGCCAATAGCTTTTTTATTCTATTTTTTAAAAAAATAAATAAATAAAGGCAGCGAGGATAGAGGTGGTAGAGATGTAATACTCTGGAGGAAGAACACTTGTCTTTTCCCCTGTGCATAACACTGTAACAATGAATACATAAGAGAGTGTTTATTTGGTCTGAAGCATCCAGCTTGGGCATATCTGTTGAATACGTATGTACTACTTGAGCCCTTTTAATGATCATTAGTGCACAGGATTTGTCACCATCCTTCTGAATTCCTCAAGGAGTAGTCCAGCCATCCCCAGCCTGGTGTCCTCCAGAGGTCGTGGACTTCAATGCCCATCAGACCCAGCCAGTATGGTCAATGGTCAGGAATGCTGGGAGTTGTAGTCTAAAACATCTGGAGGGCACTAGGCTAGGGAAGACTAGAGTAGTCCATCATCCAGCTTGGCTGAAGCCCAGATAATGATAGAGCCTGCGAATTATATCACTTGAGGGTGCCCCAATGCTGCAAACTGAGCCCAAGGTGGTGGAGGAGGCAGGGAACTTGGAGGAAAGGCAGAGCCACAACCCTATTGCTGTTGTAGATGGTGGGGTATAAAAGTGGAGTGGGAGCCACCTTGCTGAAGCTAAGCAGGTCTGATTCTGGTCTATCCTTGGATGGAAGATGACCTGGGAACCCCTTGAGTTCCATGATGGACAAGAGGTGGGATATAAATAGGCTAAAATAAATACATTGTTTTGGTCATCATAAAAAAAAAAGTATTGATGATTGAACAAAGTCGGGGAAAACACTTGAACCATACAGGGAAGATGAATGCATTCAACAGCATTGGTTTAAAGGATATTTGAGTGTTTGGGAAACACACAGTTTCTTGGGTTAGTCCAACTCTCTGCAGAGCCCTGTTGAGCTGAAACATAGTGCACTCCTGTACATGTCAACTCAGAGGTAAGTCCTCTTGACTTCAGTGACGCTTGGTCTCAAGCACGTGTGTACAGGATTGCAGCCTGCAACCACAGGCAGCCATGGTATTGCAGGGGAGTGAGGGAAGAGAAGTGCATGTGGGAAGAGCTGTTTGGAAACTTCACTGCAAGCTGGTTTCAGGTGAAAAAGCAGGTTGTCCATTCACCTGGATGATCTGCTATGAGAACATCTTTCAAAATATATCCTCCTGCACATGTGCTTGCCCCAACCTGTGCTACGGCTGTCAAGAATTGTGGCCTTACCCATTAGCCAATATTCTGATCATACTATGACCCAAGCAGGCAGCAGTGGGTTAAAAAAATAAGTGATGAACATGTTATTGTTTCTACTGTCCTGTCTTCCTCACGATACAGTAAAGGGTGTTTATATTTGCAACAGTGCATAAAAGTTGTAATCACCAACAGGAGCACTGTTACAGAAGATATGAACAGAAGACAATAATAGAATCCCCACCTGAAAAGACTTACACATGAAATTAGAGTAAGCTAAACAAGAAAATTCATATTAAGGGACTGGAGGAACATGTGGAAACAATGAGGTAACTCTGGTTATGCCAGGAGGCAGAAGATTTTACCCACCAGTTATTTTACTTTTGTGATCTCCACCCACCAATTGCCTAACTGGCAATTTCATGAAAGTTTTGCAAAAGGAAAGGTAGCACAAAGGTGGATATTAGCAGTTTTTTAAAGGTGCAGGGCCAAGTCAAATGTCATATTCTTATTTACCTAACAACAGGATCGTACATTTCATTGCTTTTGTAGGCTGTATTCAAAGGCAAATTCAAAATATACCACACTTTTTGCAGGTCAGGTATTTATTTACTGGGTTTTTTTATCCAGCTTTTCAGACAATTATTGTTTCCCAAAGTGGCTCATATCAAACTAAAAAGACAAAAGATACAAGGGGAGAGAAGTGGAGGAAAAAGGAAGAGGAAGAAGAGCAGTTTCTTCAAGGCTAGAGTAAGGTGGTGCCCTATGAGCGGGCATTTAAATGTACTTTGGGTGGGACTGATCCTCCCTTGCTGGTTTTCTTGCTTGAATAGCAATTGGTGGGTATTTGGACGATGGATGGGGGCCAGAGCGTTCTTTCCCCTTCCTTCTGCAGTCCCAGGGCTACAGGCAGTCGGAGCTGAGTGTTTTTTTCTGGTAGGGAGGGGGAAGTGAGTTCCCTGCAGCTGCTCCTTCTCTGGCCAATGGATGGGCCAGGTTGGTCACTCCTTTGACTTGATGTTATTCCTGGAGGATATACTATAGATATATCTAGTATATGTATAGCTACATACTATACGATACTTAAATTCACTGCAATTCCATTCACTAACAATGTGGTACTCCTACTGATTAATGTCACCAAAGTTAATAAATTCTTGTCTCCCAGAATACCAACCTCAGTGACGCATAATGCTCACCTTCAATATGAAAGGGAGCATTTTGATCCCCAGCAGCCAGGCTCTTCTCTGGCTTTGCTTTTAATTTTAATCTGAGCCAGAGAATAATTCTTTCCTCCCACTCTCACCCATCCACTCACTTAGTGGGCTGCTTCTGTTCTGATCAATCTCTCTCTCTCCTTCCCTCTCCTCCTCTTCCTCAATGATGATGAAGTGATGATGCTGTGGAAGAGTTCCCTTGGTTTTAATTAGAGGGTTGCTAGTCAGTATCTTTATGCAAAGGAAACAAACCCCCACAAAAATTATTGTGGGGTTACAGGTATTTTGGACTTCTTAACTTTTCAGTCAAATCGATAGAACTCAAAAGGTTGCCAACTTCTAGAACATCATTCCACATTTTTGAACCCATTGCATGGTAATTTGAAAAAAAAAATTGCCTTGAGGGGAAATCAAGAAATGCAGTGGTTCTGTGGTCAGTTCAAACACATTTTTGTGTACATATAATGTGTACATGAAATAGACAGTCATGATTATGGTCAACAACAGTCATTTCCATAAGTACGGCAGATTTTCTTCCAGCCATTGCAGTCATGGAAACTACCATTAGCTATATCCATGATTAGCCAGTTCCACAGTCCTGATCCAACCACATGTGTATGCAGTAACTAGGTCTATATACACATTACTGCAACCAGATAATAACCAGTGATAGCTCTGATCATTTGTTTGACAGGTGGGAGGATGGGAATTACTCAATCCAGATGTTTGTTCCACCCTGTCAACAGATGATTTGGGCTATTGCTAATTAACTGGTTGGCATCATGTGCCTGCTGCCATGGCTGCTGGATTGAGCCAAGAACCACATGCATAACATTAACTGATTGGGGTCATGTGCTACTGGATTGAGCCAAGAACTGCATGCATAGCATTTGTTTGTGCTTGTGATTCCTCATCTGGCTTTGCATACATATGCCCCATGCCAAATAAGGACAAAGATGTTTCACCATTTTGAGTAGGAAGGCCAGCACAGTGTGTAGGAAATAAAAAGCAACGTGTAAAAATCCAGCCATACTAATCATGGTTATGGCTCATTATTTTCCATGGAAGAGTTCAAGCTCTCCCATTGAAATCAATGGGATTTTAAAAGTGCTTAATCTTGTCCAAGGCATGGACCAGCCCTGTGTGTAGCTTTATTCAGCTAGAAATGACATTGGATTTTCCAAAATATACTAACAAATGGTTCGTTTTAAAAGGCTCAGAAGTAAACTGAAATAAAGATAAACCACTCCGTTCAATACACCTTTAGGTGGCTGAATTTTGCCCTATTCAATTGCTATGGAAATAAGACCTTTACAGCAGTGAAAACAACTCTGATGGGATAATATTCAATTTAAATAAACAGTCCCTAATGAAATTTGTAGTTGCCTACTACTTTGTCATGTTGTGGCATGCTGTCGTAATCCTAACACTCCTAAATGTTATTATAAATCTTTTCAGACTAATCTGCTTCTGAAAATTCAAGCTAATGTCTCTCATGCTTCAAAATAAATTATGGCCAATGTCAAAATCAGTCATTGGGTCTCTTGGAAACTAAACTGCACCAAACCATTAACAGTGCGGAGAGTTCTCCCACCCAGTGCAGTGGGAATGCCATTCTCCAAGTCCTTGTAGGCACCTTATGTTTCTGTTTATTCAGTGCAGGCACAGTCTGCATTGCTGAACCATATCTTGTATTAAGGAGGTTTTTCAGATCCAGACTATATATTGGGTTGGATCCAGATTTAAGCTGGAACAACTGCACTGGGCAGAAGTGGACTCCTTTGCCCCCTTGTTCCCACGGCAGCCCCTCCAGCCCCCTGAAAATGCTACACTATCAGTAGACCCTGCTGAATGGGGTGAGCTGTGGTGTCAGGGGGAGGGTGAGATCCCCCAAAACCAGGCAGAGGGAACTTCTGTGAGCAGAGCCCTTCCTCTTGCAGAAGGTCCCTTCTTCTTGTGAAAGGCAGATCCTGGATCCAACCCCCTATGAAGAATGTACCGTGGTCACCAATCTTCACGTCTTTCCTGCATGTCCCTGCTAAGGATGCACAAGGAAATTGATAATTGCAACATGTGATATAAACTGGCCCGATCTGCACCTCATGTAGATCAACTATCCTCTGGCTTTCATGCTTCCTAAATGCCCTAATGCCATTATCAGCTCAAAAATGTGTCAAAATACATTTATTTTGAGAGAAAATAAGTTTAAAATACACTTTGACATACATATTGAAATCCAAATTCTTGCAGGGTTTGCTAAAAATTGCAGATCAATGCAGGAACTGGATCAAGCAAACTTATGAGTAAAGACATAATGGGTTCCTTGCAGGAAAAATGGCGGGGTATAAATATAATAAATAAATAAATAAATAAAGACATGCAAAAGTGACATGAACTGTAAATAGATTGATTTGTCCATCTCTAGTAGTTTAAAAAGACATGATGTGACATTATGGCTCTCAGATTTTCCCCATTCCCATGCCACTTTGGTGGCGGTGACTGGTGGTGGTGGTGGTGCTGTGTGTGTGTGTGTGTGTGTGTGTGTAGGACTCTGGGCACAATGACATCTCATCATCTCGTCATATGTCTTTTTCAACTAAACTTTACTGGGGAGATCCAGGGAGAAGATGCTGATCCATGGCAGGCGCCTGTCCCTTGTAACATGCAACTGAGTTTTTAAATGTATTTGTTTTTATGTTATTTTGAGAGCCAGTGTGGCGCAGTGGTTAGAATATTGGACTGGGACTCCGGGTTCTAGTCCCCACTCAGCCATAAAGCTCACTGGGTGACTTTGGGCCAGTCACTGACTCTCAGCCTAACTGACCTCACAGGGTTGTTGTGAGGATAAAATGGGGAGGAGGAGGAGGATTATGTAAGCCGCCTTGGCTTCTTGCAGGAAAAAAGGCAGGATATAAAATGTAATAAATAGATTAATATTTTGTTTTTAATCTGGATTTTATTGTTTGATGCCTTGAGTGCCATGTTTGGGTGGAAAGGTGGGATAATAAACAAACAAACAAACAAACAAACATGGGCCTCATACTATTTATGTACTCATAGTTTAAGACTGTTGGCTCTCACCATCCTGTAGGGTTGAGCTGAATAAATGCCCTTGCTCATCTAACTGGAATTCTTTGAAAACTGTCAGCATATTTTGGCCTTAATCATCATCTTTTTTTCTGCTAGCATGTTCTCACAGGATTTATAATTAATTAATTAATTGATTGATTATATTTATACCCCACCTTTTTTCCTGCAAGGAACCCAAGGCGGCTTACATAATCCTCCTCCTCCTCTCCATCTTATCCTCACAACAACCCTGAGGTTAGGCTGAGAGTCAGTGACTGGCCCAAAGTCACCAAGTGAGTTTCATGGCCGAGCAGGGACTAGAACCCGGATCTCCTGAGTCCCACGTGGAAGAGTATAAGAACTGCCTTTCTGGGTCAGATCAAAGCCCCATCTAGCCCAGTGCTCTTATCTCCAAAGATGGTCCACTAGTTTATAGTGTCCTTCTTGAGCACTAGCAGGCTGTCAAGAGAATTTATAAATGTTTAATGAATAAATATTTTTATTCTGCTTTATAAATTCTAGGTGTTGCCTGCTTATCTTGCTGGCAAATGAGCTAAGATCTGAAGATTTAAATCTTTCATCTCAGGTTATGGAAAGTCCCCCTATCCCTTTATTCATAAAATAATTCAGATCTTGCAATAAGCTCTGTTTTCTTCTAACAATTGGGCTTCAGTTCTATAAAACGTAATGAGGTAAGGTGTCCAAGATCTGAACCTGAGGACCAAAGAAAAGCACTTTGCAGGATAGCACATGTCCTTTAGCAAAAGCACAAGCTAATTTGCTTCCAGAACAATAAAACTATGCTGCAAAGTGCTATGTTTTAATAATTAATTGTTGTGAACCACCCAGAGAGCTTCAGCTATTAGGAGATATAGAAATGAAATGAAATGAATGAGTCTCGCCTAGACTACTGTAATGCGCTCTACGTGGGGTTACCCTTGAAGACGGTTCGGAAGCTACAGCTGGTACAGAACGCGGCGGCTCGCCTGGTTAAAGGCAGCCGCCGGCGGGATCACATCACGCCAGTGCTCAAGGAGCTGCACTGGCTACCAGTTGCTTGCCGAGCTGAATTCAAGGTGTTGGTTTTGACCTTTAAAACCCTATATGGGGCTCCGGTCCAGTTTATCTCAAGGAGCGTCACCAGCAACACCAAGTAGGCCGCTCAACGAGATCTGCCACAGACTGCCTTCTCCTTGTCCCTTCAGCCAGAGCAGCTAGACTGGTGGGGACTAGGAAGAGGGCCTTTTCTGTGGCGGCCCCCATACTGTGGAACTCCCTCCCTAGTGACATCCACCATGCCCCCTCTCTGTTGAGCTTCCGCCGCTCACTAAAATCATGGTTATTCAGGCGGGAATATGGGGTGGGTTAAGATTTTAAAAGTTATACTGTTTTATACTGTTTTAAATATGTTTTATATCATGTATTTTAAATGTATTTTATCATGTTGTACATCGCCCAAAGTGGCTGGTTTGCCGGCCAGATGTGCGATCCAGAAATACAACAAATAAATAAATCATCATCATCAGGCGATCACTCGTGACCGAGTAAGATTGTCTTCCGGAATAAAAGGAGGAAATTCTAAAGAAGATTGTGTAGACTCTAGCGATGGGTCCGTAAGTGACTGTGGAGGCCAATTCTAGATCCACACAGCTTCCCACAGTGAGGACACAGGTTACCAGATGGAAGATGGTCCTGTAAAGGATTCATTTGACGTGCTTTTCACTTAGCACGTTTCTCCCTTTCACCTTGCACTCGGGCTTCTTCAAAGTTCATGGAACCTTTGTGAAAGGCCAACCTCCATTTAGATCGTTCATGGGCCAGAGCTTCCCAGTTTTCGATGTTTATATTGCATTTTTTTAGATTAGCCTTATGAACATCTTTAAACCTCTTATATTGACCACCGATATTCCGCTTTCCATCCTTGAGTTGGGAGTAAAGTAACTGCTTTGGGAGACGGCAGTCAGGCATTCGAACAACATGACCGGTCCACTGAAGTTGGCGTTGAAGGATCATTTTTTCAATGCTAGTAGTCTTTGCTTCTTCCAGTACACTGACATTTGTTCGCCTATCTTCCCAAGTAATTTGCAGGATTTTCCGGAGGCAACGTTGATGAAACCTTTCAAGGAGGTGGAAGTGACGTTTATAGATAGTCCATGTTTCGCAGGCATACAATAAAGTTGGTAATACAATGGCTTCATAAACCAGTGTTTTGGTCTTCTTACAAATATCCCGATCCTCGAACACTCTATGTTTCATTCGAGAAAATGCGGCACTTACGGAGCTCAGACGATGCTGGATTTCACTGTCAATGTTAGCTGTAACAGAAAGATAGCTGCCAAGATAGAGAAAATGATCGACATTTTCCAGTATTGTCCCGCCAAGCTGGATAGATGGCATCACCAAAGGATTGGCTTGCACTTGCTGATGAAGCACTTTGGTTTTTTTGATGTTAAGTGAGAGACCACGTTTTTCGTATGCTTCTGCAAAAGCATTTAGGATAGTTTGGAGATCATCCTCTGAATGTGCGGAGACCACATTATCATCAGCATACTGAAGTTCCACAACGGAGGTTGTAATTACCTTACTTTTTGTTTTCAGCCTGCTGAGATTAAAAAGCTTTCCATCTGTTCGATATATAATTCCCACACCGGTGGGAAGTTTCCCCTTGACAAGATGTAAAACCATGGCGATGAAAATGGCAAATAATGTTGGGGCGATAACACATCCCTGTTTAACACCTGATCCCACTTTAAATGGAGCACCATGAGAGCCGTTGTTGTCCAAAACCGTTGCCGTCATGTTGTCATGGAGAAGTCGCAAGATATTCACAAATTTATTGGGGCATCCAATTTTCATAAGGATAGTCCAGAGAGCTGTACGGTCTACAGTATCAAAGGCCTTAGCCAGATCGATAAATGCCATATAAAGGGGTTGATTTTGCTCCCGGCATTTTTCTTGGAGCTGACGTGCAGTAAAAATCATGTCTACTGTCCCTCTAGAGGGGCGGAAACCATATTGAGTTTCAGGGAGGATCTCTTTGAAATAGATAGAAGACGGTTTGCGAGAATCCTAGCAAATATTTTACCTGCGGTTGCTAAGAGAGAAATGCCCCGATAGTTTCCACAGTCTGTTCTATCACCCTTCTTAAAGAGGGTGATAATTATGGCATCCCTGAAGTCTTCCGGGATCTCTTCTCTTATCCAGATTTTTTCGATGAGTTTATGAAGATGTTGTACAAGTTCGGGGGCCCCTTCTTTAAAGATTTCATATTTATTTTATTAAATAAATAATAAATAATGAATTACACTGTTAATTTTGCTGAGCTGACCCTTCCGTGGATCAGCCCCTGCCCTGTGCTTCATCCAACTCTAGCCCCAATCCTGCTGGCTCTCATGTTTTAGCTCCCCAGCTATAGCCCAGTGCAGACAACCACTAATGTGGATCCTGTTCATCTTGGCACTTTGATTGTTTACCATTTTGGACAGATAATGTTATGTGACTCTGCCCCGAGTCAACTACATGCTCCACCTTGGCCTGGAAGCATCATGCCCAGGCTGGTTATGCAGAAACAAGCTACACCATCTGGTGTTAAACCTAGTGGGGTCAAATAATGTTCTCACCATTTAGTGTAATTAACTCCAACCGCCTGTCTGCTGCACACCCCCGGCTCAGCCAACACAAGCAAAGCCAGGCCAATTGAAAATTTCTCCTCATTATTAAACCCAAGTCTAAGCACTTGTCTGTCTGTAAAAACAGAGCAAAGGGAGGAAAACTGAAACCAGTGGACAGGGGCTGAGGTTTCAATAAATGTCAGGGACGTCAAGTCTGTTTGGATTGCAGATTATTGCTGGCTGATGGTCTATTATTTTACAACTAGCGATTGCTGTCATGGAGGTGGGGGAAGCTTTCTCAAATCACTGCTCTAGAGAAACAGAAGTTACCAAATACTGTGACAATCATTGGGGGGGGGGGAGGCTTTAATGTTTTACTTAATTTAGATCTTATACAACCAAAGTCAAGCAATACATTTTGGCTGCCCTATGACTGTCATGGTGGTGAAGTCTGTTCTGTACGGGTTTCATACAGACCTCTGTCCATGATGGAGTTAAAAATAAATGCAGAGAGCTTCAAACACAATCCAAATATATGCTATTTTAGCGGTGCATACAACTAAATCAATGTCACTAAACATACACTGTGTTAGATGCCCTGGTAAGCCAGAATTTTATTTTATTTAAAAAAAATATATCTGGCTTACCGTGAGTGAGCCGGCGAGTCATGACACTGGCTTGTCAGGGAAGAGATAAGCCAGATTTCCCAGTCCAGACATCACACTAAACCAAGGGTGTGCAACTTGTGGCCCTCCAGATGTTTTGGCCTACAACTCCCATCAGCCCTAGTCAGTATAGCCATTGGTGAGGGCTGGTGGAAGTTGTAGGCTGAAATATCTGTAGGACCACACATTGCCCACTCCTGTGCTAAGTGAACCAGAGAGTCTCTGGCTTATTTAGTTGCTTGCTCCCACTGACAGGAGGAGCCAAGTGGGACCGATCAAGCCATGTATCTATTCTCCGCACACTGGCTCACTGACCATGACGTGGCCACTTGTCTACGATTTTCTACACGTTTACCTTCAAGGTAGTTCCAACCCTTTTTGAATGGTGCAGTATTCTCCAAAGTACTACAGTTTTGGAAAAGTAACATGCAATTCTAAGTGACTCCTCAAACTGTGATAATATACTGTAGTAAATTATAATACTTAAGAGTGGTGTCAGGCATTATCTAATGGGGTGGGGTGGGGAGAACCAACTGGAATCAATAGCAGCTTCGCATCTGTTTTAACAATAACCATTTGCATAGACCAAAAGTGCACTCAACATTCACAATGAATGTTTTAAATGCACAACATAAATATTGACAGCTGCATAGTTCTAATAAAAGCTTAAATGCCTATATTAGATAAAAGAGATACAGATCATGAAAGATAAAGGTTATGGTACATCAAAGTAGGGGCCCATATGTATAATGCTAGAGATACTTGGAATGGTAGAGTGCCCTGAAAAAGTCTTGTGTGACAAAATCAAATAATCCAAGCAACAGAGCCACACTCTAGGCAGGAAGGGAAGGCAGAATTCTCTGATCCAGTTGATTTGGATTTTCAGATTTGTACATTCTTTCACATTCCAAATTTCAGAAGTGTCAAAGCTTCAAAACTCAGCATTCTAGCTTATGCTATTTTCAAAAATGTCAATACCTTTCTACAGGCATTTTGCAATGTAAAAATGATGCCACACATTTCAATATAAAGGAAGCAGGGACCGCTGGTAAATTCATGGGTGAAACTGAGCTCAGAGGAAGTGCATCCTCTGAAGCCAATTACACCCACTTCCAAGATCCTTTAAACTGTGAAAGAAGAAGTCCCTCTTGCAGCTTAAAGAAACCTCTGGAGGTGAGGGAAATTGGTTTTGGAGGATGTACACCTTGTGATGGTGATGGACTGCTACGTTATTGGATGCTTTTCATCTAGGTAGCTGGTGCAACAAGTCTGTTAAGTAGTGAAAGCAATCCACACACTCAGTTCCCAAATAAACATACACCCAGGATTTTATTAACCTGGCTACCAGGGACAGCCACTTAAACAAGAACTGCAGAGTCTGCAATATCAGGCTGAGCTCCTCTGTGTATTCGTCTGGAGCTGCCCCACTACCAATATCAGTGGTGGAATGTGAAACTCTGCCGGTAATTGATTTGTGCTGACTTATCTTGCTTAACATCATGATCCAGACTATTTGGAAAAAAAGTTGAATGGTAATAATAACTATTATAACGCTTCTAACTTGAAAACATTAGTAAATGATGGAATGTGCCAATTTTCGTGGTGTTCAGATCATGTAGCTTAAGGTATTTCCCCCCCAGGGAGGGGCATGCAGTTTACTCCAAAAGAGCCGCACTTCCCTAGAAAAAGAAATCACATTTCACAGCAAAATCATAATCCCCCTCCCACCCACCTGCCCCCACATATTTCCTGGACTCTGCTTATTGTTATGGACTGTGCCCTTCACAGTGGTTGCAGCAGCCACTTTAAAGGAGGCAGTTCACAGCAATATGAACTGTGGCTGGGTGACCGGCCAGATGGGCGATTAACAAATATAATATAATAAAATAAATAAATGTGGACAGGATGAGGGGAGGGAGGCAGATTGTCTCCCTCAAAGCAGCAGTGGCTCCTTTAAAGAACAAGGGAAATGTTGTTCCTGTTCATATTTTCCCCTAAAGAGTGCCAAAATGGGGGTCCCCTTTTCTTGAGTTGAGAGGGATATGTTTTCTGAAAGGTGGGCCCTTCTTTCAGTGGAGCCCTAATAAAATGCTTTTGTTCTACAAAAGACAATGACTGGGTTTGGATGACACGATAAGCAACGGTGGTGACTCACCATTGCTTGTCGGGTGTGTCGTTCGAACCCAGTCGTTGTGACTCATCATTGTGACTTACCGTTATTTTCAACAATGATGAGTCACATGGGTCTGTTCTAGGGTTTGTTTGTAGCACGATGGTTTGTGGTGTCGTCCAAACTCGGGCAACATGACCCATCGTGGCACAAGCCCTAGAACAAGCGAGCAGCTTGGCAAGAGTGGACATTGCCGCTCTTGCCAAGTGGCTGGACACAGAGCGTGGCTGACAGCTGCCCCCAAAGTGCCAAAATGGTGCTAGAAGACAGCTGTCAGAGAGGCTTCATCCACCTCCGCCATGGAGCGGATCAGGCACCCCTGCCTCCTCCTCCAGAGTAGACCTCTGGAAGAGGAGGCGGGAGGTGGCAATCTACTCTGTTCTGCCACCCGGCACGCTGAGCAGCCGCAGGGATCAGAGCGCACAGCCTCCTCCCTGAAAGGTGTTCTCCCGGGGGAGCCCGTGCTCTGATCCCCGTGGCTGCTCCATGAGCCGAGCAGCCACGGGACGGAGGCGCTTCCTTCCCGCAGTCACCGCTGCCACCACCCCGGTGAGTGCAGGAAGCACCGGCCCTCTCTGCCCTTTGCTTTCCCTGGAGAACCCGGGAAAGAAAAGGGTGGGGAGGGCAGGGGCTTCCCGCCGCCCGCTCTGCCAGAGAGGTTTTTACTTGCTGGAGGCGGGGACCATGTCACCACCTCCGGCAGGTAAACCTCTCGGGTGGCGGGAATCGCCCGCCCACTCCACCCTTCGCATTCCCCACCTGGGAAAGCAAAGGGCGGAGTGGGGGGGTGCTTCCCACCGCCCTGCTCTGCTGCTTGAGAGGCGTGCCCACGGTAGCTGCCCCCCGGCTGCAGTAGGTAAATCGCTCGGGTAGCGGGACGAAGGCTCCGCCTTCCCTCCTCCTCATTGCACTTCAGGGCATGAGCCCTGTTTGCGCGATGGGGACTCCTTGGCAGCGGCTGTGAGCTGAAATCGGCTCACGATCGCAGCTGTCAAAGAGTGGAGCCTCATTCCTCCCCGTGGCGTACCGCGGGATATCGCTGGGAGGAAGGAGAGGGAAGGAGGGGAGGGCGCAAAGCAACAAAGGTGAGCCCCATCGTCTGTCGGGCTCATTCTTGTTGCTGCTTCGTGTGATCCGGCAAACAGTCGTGGTAATGTACCATGATTGTTGCCTGGTTGTGCGAACCCACCCAGTGTGTGTGTGTGTGTGTGTGTGTGTGTTGCGGGGGTAGTGCACACACACCCCTCTGGTCACAAGGAAGTGAAGAATTAATTAGAGCCAAAAATTTCCATGTCAAAGTGCATGTTTGATGGGAAAGGACCTTCCCCCTCTTTTTCCTTTTTTTTTTCTTTTTGGCATGAACATTTTCATCTAAGTCCTGGGAAGTAATCACAGTGGTGCCTTAACAACTAGCCTTTGCAGTGTTCTTTCTCTCTCTCTCTCTCTCTCTCTCTCTCTTTGCCCAGCTCTGTCTGAGTTGTCATTTTAGTGTCCTAGAATTGGACTCCCCCAAAAGAAAAAAGGATGAAATGTTAAGAAGCAGTTGAAAGCACATCTTTTAAAAAGTGCTTTTCTGCAATGATGAAACAAAACTAAAAAGTATGTTTCAGCTCAGCTTTAAATAACTCTGCAGATAACAGTGTTAGAATTCTGCACATTTTGAAAGAGCTAAATTTGTAATTGTTCCCCCCCCCAAAAGAAATAGATGAAAATCAAATATAAAGGAGCTATTTTTCACTTAACCCTCCCCCCCGCTGCTCTCTTACACACATGGAGAAAATGGTTATTAAAGTGTAACTTACAATTTTGCACTAATAATATCTTAAGAAGGGTGCCTTTCTTTTACCCTGAAGCAAAGGAAACAGGCCCAAATCAAGAGCAGTTTAAATTGGCTCTGTTTAGACATTATTGTGCTCACCCTGGATAACTGTAGAATATAGTCTTGTTTGCCAAATGATTAAATCTAAAATGTAATCGATTGTCTGGAACTTTATTTGGGGCCATGGAGGGACAAATTAAGAGGTATGGGTAGATGGGAATCCATTTCACAACCTCTGTCTTACTATTTCTCATGAAGCATCCTGTCTCATTTGGTAAAATATTTATATGGTACCCTTGATGTACAGGGAGAGAGAACATGAGGGGAGGAAGAAGAATGGTCCATATACTGAGAAGTTTACAATCAAGATTTAGAATGGGTAAGAAAACATAAGTTGAAGACAGAAGGAAGGAAGGAAGGAAGGAAGGAGATAAGGGATGAATATAAGCAAGTAAAATCACTGTCAAGGTTGTACTTCCCCTCCTCCTTCCAAGAAGATCCACACAATGGCTTCTAAGGAAAAGCTTTATTAGGACAGATGCCAGCCTAGCAAACTGGCTTAGCATTACAAAGAAGCGAGTTGCAGAGTCGCACAAAGGAATCAAGCTAAGTTCGAATACTAGCCATTAAGGAAGATTGCCCTATTGTTGGGAAGTTGATTCCAAACTGGGAACCTCTCCTCCCTTCCAGACTCAAATTACCCACACCCCCTAAGGTGGGTCCTTATTCTTAAGGGCCAGGACAATCTCTTGGAGTGCCTGACATTCCTCAACTGGTCCATGCTCCTTAGCTGATGATGTCTGACCTGGGGGTAGTGATGCTTAATTCACCCTCCTCCCGATCAGAGAACTCAGACTGCTTTCCCATAGAGTTTGACACCGATTGATCCTTCCTGCCTGTTGAGTTTATCTCTAAGTCTGCTGGCCTTGGAGACTCAGGTGCATCTTCCCTCCCTTCCAACTCCTCCTTCTCCACCTCTTCCTTAGAATCTGCTCCCAGATCTTCCTCTGTAGGGTGGGCTGAATCCCTACAGTCACATGTAAGTATAATGTATATCAAGACACAGTTCCAAACAACTGTGAATGAAGACACAATCTAATCCTTATTTTTGAGTTCTGAATAACATAGATTCCAAATTATTTCCAATGAGGGTCTGGTGCAGTAGCCCATTCTGCTTCCACCTTAGTTATGGAATAACTTATCTTTGTGCAATTGTGTGGTCATCAGCAGCATTATCAGTGTTAAAAAGCAATGCTACCGGCACTTACTAAAAAGAGTCATAGATCCAGACATACAATGGGATGTTCTTATATTGGACTTGTGTCACCAAATGGACTTGTATCATGACAACCACATCATGGTTGGATGTGGGGGTGTGTGCAAATATGTCCACCAGGTTTCACTGATCAGCACCAGTTACACTGGTTTCCAGTGTGTTTCTAGGCCCAATTTAAAGTGCTAGTATTGACCTTTAAAGCCTAAACAGTTTGGGATCAGGTTACTTGAAGGAACGCCTTCACCCATATCAACCTGTACACACACTGAGATCCATTTCTGAGGCCTGACTTGTGTGACTGCCTGGGTGAGCAATTAGGCTGGCAGGCACAAAGGAGAAGGCCTTTTTGGTGGTGGACCCAGATTTGTAGAACTCTGTTCCAATGGGGAGTCAGCAGGTTCCATCACTGCAGGCCTTTAAGTAGACATTGAAAACTTACTTGTTTACTTCTGGAGTGAAAGATTTTCATTGGGCTGCTGTTTTTGTGATGCTGCTTTATTTTGTGATCTCTGGTTTTATGGGACTGAGTGCTGTTTTATTTATTTATTTAAAATTATTTTTAGTCTGCCTTTAAGGGTGTTTTAATAGTTGCCTCTGTTTAATGTTATTGTGGTTGTGAGGTTGTTGTTTTTTTTGCTTGTTAATGCGTTTTAACTGTGATGCTTTATATTATTATATATTTGTTTAACTTATATTTTATTGTAATCTGCCTCATAAGAATGCTTTTTCTAAAGACAGGGATATAAATGTATTAAATAAATAAGGACACAATCCTATGGCTGCTAAATGCTGTCCAGACGGCCATAGGATAGGTTGGAGTTCCAGCTCCGACCTTGGGAATACGTTCCGAGGTTGGAGCTAGAACTCTAATCTCGGAGCACCCTCCCTCCACCCCCTGCAGCCAGTGCCGTTCTTTCTGTGCTGGCTGTGGCCACAAAGTTGGAAGAACGACTTGGGACTGGAGGCAGTGTTGGGGGGGTGTTCTGGGATTCAGGGAGGGGAGGAGTGATGCTCTGCTGGGAAACGACATACCCCAACAGTACCTCCTCCTCGCAAGCAGGTGCAAAAGACTTAGACAGCTGAAATCAACCATCTAAGTGTTTTGTGGGGTGGGAGAAGCACGGAGGCGACTTTCGGCTCTGCGTTCCATACATCCTCTATTGGATGCCCGTAATCTTCCAAGTTTGGAGGGTTACAGGGCAGCCACATTGGAGAGCGCTGTAAATCAGTACATGGAAATGTACTCCTGAGCAAGTGCCTGGGATTTCCCAAAATGACTGAATAGGACATACCAGCAATCAGCCCCCACAGAAGAGATGTTTTCAGCTCTTTATGAAAAGTTACTCTAGCCCCTTTCACATGTTAAAGCTCAACACATGTCTGCTTCCCCTGGAGTTGGAACTCTGATCAGGCAGGAGTCCAGCTCACATGGAAGCCAATGAGCATAGAGGTCAATGTGTGAAGGTTTCCCTTTCTCAGATGTCCATGCCTAATGCATGTACATCAGAGAGGAAGGGTGGAGATGTCAGGGGCAGAGCTACTACCCCTTAAATCATGTGGACCCATATAACATGTGAAGAGGGCTGCTCTCAGATCAAAGTATTATGTTTTGGGGTTTTGCATAGAGAGATTCATACTTGGGTACATACCTTGGGAGTATGATCTTCCATGTAACACCCCCCCAACCCCCCCTCTTTTTATCTTAGAGAATTTGGTTTCTATATATCCAGTAAGAAAGATTTGGAAGTCAAGGCTCCTTTTCTCTCCAGTCCTGCAATAACTCTACATAATTTAATTCACAGAATTGCTTCCATATAATGGCTGTGTGTGTGTATCTTTTCATGGCTTTATAAAAGTATACGCATTTCTCAAGTTAGCTTGGCCTAAGCTCTGCTCTTCCCCTTTGGCTGTAGTTTTCTTAGAATGATAGATTAACAGCTCAAACTATCAACAACTTTCCCTTCCTTCTGTATTGGGCTTAAGTGATTTAATGCCATTACTTTCTAATTTGCTCTGTATAGACTAACAGGAGTACCCCTCAGTTTTGTTAGCGTTTGGCCAGAATCAACTTAAAGCAGCCCATTTCTTCAATGTGTGGTTATGACCGTATAAAAAATTAAAATGGCATTTTCTAATTGAATCCAAGTCTAAAATATTTCAAAAGGAGCCTGACACCCTGAGCCAGACTGTAGCAGTATTTTCAGAATAGGATATTGAGGTATTCTGAAATTCAAGGTATAAGAAATATTGGGAAGTGCTGGCTTCTCATTATTTTGGAAAATGTGAGGCTTACTTTGGCTACCTGTATCACTTAAATATCTGATAACTAAAGCCCAATTAAGGCATTCAGTTTGAACATGTGAAGAAGGAAGCAGGAACATGCAGGGCGTCTCCCTATCCACTTTCTCCACATCATGCATAATATTATTATACACCTCTATCATGTCCCCTTTACTAACCTTTTTTCTAAGCTAAAAAGCCCCCCAAACTCCTCATAGTGGAGTTTTTCCAGCCCCTTGGTATTTTGCTTGCCCCTTTTCCAGCTTACACACACACACACACACACACACTCACACTCACACATATAACAGATACCTATTCATTCACACGCACGCACACACACGTTTCACACACACCCACACACCCACACCCTATTCAGGCATTCTAAAAGGCATGCTGTTTAAGCGCATGAGGAGGGGCAGCATGTCAGCCCCTCCCCCATCCATTGCCACTCTCATTGCTCTGTGTATGCATGGAAGGTGACTTTGTGAAGAGGAGAGCCTTCTCTACCCGTGGGGGCTCTCCACGCGTTCCGGAACACTGATTACCTAGTGTGCTCCCGCTCTTCACATGTTTAGACAACATGCTTTGAGAACACTTGAACAGGACTACACACACACACACACACACACACACACACACACACACACCCTGAAAGGCCCCCTGCCACTTGGCAATCAGGCTTTAAAAAGCCTCAGCTGGAACCAATGGAGGGTTGTTTTTAAAAGCCTAATTGCAGTGTGAGGGTGACTTTTTTTGAGGGGATTCACAGTGTTTGGGCAAGGTTGGCCTTTCTCTTCCCCAGAAGCGCCCCCTGGAAATGCCCCTCCACAAGGCTTTTAAAAACCCAAATTGCTACACAGGGGTGGGGGCAGAGGAAAGGCTCTGAGCGTGATGGAAGGCCCATAGTCTGGACGTTCCCCACCTCTGAAATAGAGAACTGACCTCTGTAAAATAGAAGACATGTCGGCCCTAAAGAGAGTGGGCTCCACCCATCTATAGCTTCAGTGCTCCCACTGATGTTGTGAGAGTAATAATGTTCTACCACACGGGATTGTTGTGAGAAACACAAGACCTATGAAACACTTTTTATATTAAAATCACTACAGAACTGATGCATAAACATAATATTTACATAGTGTCAATTTATCAAGGCCCTGAACTGTACTCAGTTTTAACTAACAGATTCTGCTTGTTTCCACTGAAGAATGAAATAGCTCAAATTTGGGGGGATTTATCTGCAGTGAACTTTTAATTTCTGTATAGGTTTAGCCTGGAGAAGAAACAAAGGTCTCTTCCCCCCACTTTAATTTTGTTGAACCAACTAAAAAAAGTGAAATGAATCTTTGATAGATGAAGACTTTCCCCAGCTGCATCAGCCTGTTCAGCAACCCGTTAGTGTGGCCACCCTGAACTCAAATATTATTTAATGCTGGCGTAAAAAGAAAATAATAACATTGTAGTGCCAGTGTCCCATGGTGCCTCTTTCAGTTCACCTCTGGCCTGGCAGGCTCCTGGTAATGATTCATTTCTCCTGTCAGGAGGGATTTCTTGGGTGGAGCCAAGTCAGTAGGAAACAATCCCCATAGCGAGCCATTAAACGTTATGTGGGGGCAATCACCAGCCATTATTAATTGAACATACCAAATGCATTGAGAACTGATTCGATCTACAGTGGGGAGCAAGCTGTCTGATCTGCATTTGGGGGAGAGTGAAAATAATGTAAGTGTATATACCGTTCAAGCTGTGGCGAAAGAAACCCCAGTGCAGAAACATTGACTAGTCCCGTTACAGCAGTAACATGTTATAAAAGATCAAGTTTCAAGACAATTAGCTTCTGGCTTCAGTTTATTACCCCATTTGTGGTTTAAAATATCATTTCCCTCCTCCCTTCCCCCCCATTGCATTCCAGTAGCCTTTCAGTGTCTAGAACTGACACTATTAAGCAATAGCAGAGTGACATTAACCTGCCTATCTATACCATACGTACGATGTGGGCCCAGGTTTTCAGAGCTGTGTGGCTTAACATTGTAGTATTCCCACTCGCAAGAAGACTGACTGACCACTCAAAGGAGAGGGAAGCTAGAGGAGAGTAAATCAGGTAACATTTAATGTGTTGTGGTTTCACATCACCTAGAGCAATTGCTGGGAGATCCTGGAGTAGGGATGAGTGGGAATTTAATTTCAGTTTGGTTTTGGTCAGAATTTACTAAAATTCGCAAAAGAACTTGAGATTTCTAACCTTCGAATGTGGGAGAAACTGACACTGACAGACAGGCCTGGGGCTTATGCTGGCTCAGCTTGTCTGAGCGTGGAAAGCTAAGCAGGGTCAAGCCTGGTTATTACTTGGATGGGAGACCCCTCCTCTAGTTTCCTGCATTGAGCAGGGGGTTGGACTCGATAGCCTTGTAGGCCCCTTCCAACTCTATGATCTATGACATCTATGATTCGTCCATCCAGGCTCAGGGCTTTGAGTGCTCGGCTCTTAAAAGTCTGGGTTTACATCCCTGTGTGTTCAAACACTTTCGTGGTGCTGAGTTAGGGTCCCCACCTCTTTCTTTCTGTTCTGACAGGCTCCTCATCTTTAACAGCTACATGGCAGGCAAGTACAACGCGGTCCTCTCCATGCTGGGAAAAGCTGTACCTATGGAATTTGGCTGGTGCAGATGGGTGAAAATTTCATTTTTGGTCCGTTTTTATAAGAATCTACCAAAACATCTGAAGGGTACCAGGCTGGGGAAGGCTGTTCTAAAGAAAGATCGGGCACCCACCCGCCCTGAAATCTTCATGTTTCAGCCAGCTCTAGTTAATTTCTTGATATAACAGTTTGAGTAGAACATTGTTGTTGCTATCTATCTAGCCCCCCGCCACAGCCCCCTGCCTCAAGACTGCTCTAAACTGACATGAAATAAGAGAATAAAAAAGAGAAAAGTGGGGGGAAAGCTAACAAAGACTTTTTAAAAGGCTGTCTATTTTTAGAGCTCTTGGGACTCATTGGTCATTCTCCAAGGAAAAATGGTCCAATGACCTAATAGCCAGCCAGTAAATGAAATTGGAAAGACTGAATCTGGGAAGCAGAATAAGGTTTATGACGTTCACGAGTGGTTACTGAAAATAAGAAGCTCTTGCCACTATCTTAATATTTGGTTATAATATTAATAGTTCTTAGGAGACAGCCAACTGAATTTTGCCAGGGACTCTCCTTCTAGTTAAATGGAAAGGCCACGAATGCAAAACAATGGATTTGCTTTATACCCCTTGCTACATATAGATTCTAAGTAGCTATTCACAGAGGAAATTGTTTGGGAAAAGGAGAGCTGAAGGGGAAGAAGTGGATTAGATAAATTACGGTACTGCTTAAATCAGAAAAGGATCTATTTTTTTTAACGGTTTGTCTAAACTTTATGTGTCAACCTCCACCCAAAGACCAGAGGTCCTCCTTACTTATGGCCAATTCTTACTTATGGCCCCGTAGACTGTGAAATGAATGCTGGTTTCCTGTCCTTGTGTGTAGCTGTTATCATGCACATCATGCACTGTTATGCAAAAAAATCTCAGTCCTCCACATCATGGTTATATGGTGGCAGCAATGGATGCAGCTTCACAGGACCAGATGGCCACCCACCAATAAGGTGTTGACTAATACAATATTTATTTATTTTATTTATTTGTTGTATTTATGAATCGCCCATCTGGCCGGCAAACCACGGCCACTCTGGGCGATGCACAACATGATAAAATATAAAATACATTTAAAACAGTATAAAATTTTAAAATCTTAACCCACCCCATATTCCCGCCTGAATAGCCATGTTTTTAGTGAGCGACGGAAGCTCAGCAGAGAGGGGGCATGGCGGAGGTCACTAGGGGGTCACAAATGACATAGCCAATGTAGTCATTTGGCTATGACAAGCCCAGTGATTATATGAATACGAGGATCTTGCTTGTCCTGTCTTGTCCTTCAGACTGTGTGGAGGAAACAAATCAAGGAATGAAAGTAGAACTAATAATGAATGCAGTTCCCTTTCATTACAGGGAACTTGTGTAGCTAATGCCTACAATACTGAGCTGTGAACCAGAAATCCCTGGTTCAAATCTTGCCTTTACCATAAACTCACTTGGTGGCCCTGTGTAAATTACTGTCTCCTAGCATAACCCGTTCTCCCATCTTGTATAATAATAAAAGAGGATGCGTGTCTGTCTTTCTGTCAGCATGATTGCATGAAGACCATGAAACTTGGCATGCATACTAAGGCTAGGGGTGTGCACCCCAGGTTTATCTGTTTGTTTGTTTGCCTTTAATGCATTAATTAATTTCAATGAACATAAACGTGTCACTGTGTTTGATCTAGAACCATCTTCAGTCACTAGGTGGCAGACTTCCTTAACCCACACTTAGCTTTGCAGTCAATACAGTCTGAAGCAAGGGTGGAATATGGCTGTCCTCTGCTGTGGGGCAGGCCCCTTGGGGGAATGGAATGGACAGACCCATACCTCACGGGGCTTAATAGGAGCTAGGGATGGGCAAACAAGCCATGTTTGAGCTTGCCAAGATTCTCCGAACATCAGCTCACCGCTCTCCTCTCCTTGATTTGTGCTCGCATTTGTGATCGCTGTTCATTTTGCATGAATGGAAAATTGTGCAAAACGAACAGCTATCGAATGGGAAAATTATGCAAGCAACCCCCAAATTTGCACAAATTTCCAAAATTGTGCAAATTTCCCCCATAGACTAAAGCATGGGTGATTTCAGATGTGAACATTTTGAGAAAGTGGCACATGAAAAAGTGGCACATTTTGGAAAGTTGCGCATTTTTCAAGTACACGTTTTGCAGACATGAAGGCAAGTTTGTGAACATTTTCAGAGAATGTGTTCAGGAATGCAAATGGGGCAATTTTGAGTGATTTGCGAACTGAAATGAAATTCTCATACATCCCTAGCCAGTGGGCTTTACTGTATCAAACTCAGGGCTGTTCCAACCCATGCAAAGCCTGGTCTAGGACTGGAGAAGGCTGCCTTACCGGGTTATTGTAAAGATTACTAAAAGTAAAATAATGTGTATGAAATTATTAGAACATCCCAAAATGCTGTATTCATCATCACCACAGAAGAAAATATTGACTATCTCCTGGCATTTTATGTTGCCATCCATGCACAGTGTGATGTAGCTGGTTGGGTGTTGAAAAATCCTTACTCAGCCATGCAATTCATTGGGGTGGCCCTGGGCCAGTTACTCTCAGCCTAATGTACTTCACATGTGAGGATAAAATATGGTGGTGGGGGGGAGTGGGGAAGCCATGCATGCCACCCTGAGCTCCAAGGAAGAAGCATGGAATAAAACAGTAATTAATAAATATATTCTAATTACTGGTATGCCAAAGTTAAATACAAAATAGCAAAGCATCCTAGCTTCTTTGTGATTCACCTAATGACTCAACTGATTATAAGAGTTCATTAAAACAGCTAATACTAGGTATTTCTTTTTGCTTAACTATTGGGATAGGAGAACAGGGAAACTAGAACAGTACCTTACCTTATTAAGCGTTGAATTCATCCTCCCTTGCATAAATTGCTAGTTCACAAATGGGACGGGACTGCTGTGATACATTTCAAGCAGCAATGTGCCATTAGTAGCTCTGCTTCCCTCTCCACCCTTCTCCACAAAAGTGTGCAGTGTGTGCATGCACGTGCATCCATGTGCACATGTCAGAATCACAGCACTAGATCAAGGGGATGGAGGGTTTCCTTGCACCAGTGATAGAACACTTCCACCTGATCCTGTACTCTTTTTCCACTGTGTTTTGTTTTGTTTAAATAATAGTTACTACATTTCCAATAAAATACTGTTAGCTCTTTGCTTTTGGCATTGCATTAGCAATATATTTTACATTTCCTCGGTGCTGCAGCCTTGCTGTTTGCATTTAAGGCTGTCAGAAGCAATTGCATAATTAGAGTTTGCTGAGCAAGTAAAATCGAGATCATGGCCCTGGAAAAGCTCAAATAATTTCAGTGAGTCTGTGATGAAATAATGTTGGCCAAAGTTGGTTTGAAGTGGCCTTCAGTACTCTACTTAAAACTCAATTGTACAAAATCAGTGTATTTCCCAGAGTATTTCCAGCCTATAAATAGGATTAAGCATAAGATATATTAGAACTGGCAGAGTGCTCTGATAAAATGGTTGCATCTGCATGATAACTAACAAAAATGTGATGATCTATCTTGCAGTATGCCTCCTTTAAAAAAAAAGAAAATAAAAGAAAGGGGATTGGATGGGTGGTTGGGGATGACTGATAGTTTTAAACCCTTGTCCTGATATAAACTCATGGGGGGGGGGATATTAGGAGGATAAAGGTTTGCCAGGGTGATGAAACAATATTCCTCATCCTTGAAGTTGCCCTTTAATTTTTTGTGAACACTTTCACGCCTCAAAAAGTTAGCCCTTGTCAGTGATTTATCAGGAGAGGGTTTGCGTATGGGAACAAAAGTGTTTGCCTGTTCAGATGAAGGGCAGGAGGCATTGCCTTCTCTCTGAACAGGGTTCATGATGATATGATAAGGTAACCAAGACTGATTGACTATGTGAGATCATAATATCATCACAGTGGTTACTTGATCCCTGATTGGCTGGGATCTTGAAGAAAATTATGTTTGGGTGAAAATAGTTCTGAAGCAGCTGCCAAAAGGGGCACCAACCAGGATGAGCAAGGGGAGGCAGGACAGAGTCAGGATAAATGTCAGCCCCCCTAAAAAGAAAACATTTTGGAATAGCACAGCACTAACCTAAGCATCCTTCACTCATCAAGCTATGTTGTTGACACTCATTGCCAACCTCGTCCTAAACTAAGGTAATAATTACTGATCACCATGTTCAAAAACTGAATATTCACCCATTCAGTTAATGTGATTTTGCTTCGTAATATGCCAAACACAACTGTGCTTTCCAAACAGGCTTCTATCCATACCCCAAAAACCAATAGGGGAGAGAAAGAGAGGAGCCTCGTGCCTATAGAAAATATCTATTATTGCCCCAAAACGCGTTTCAGAAATGTTTTTCTTTTGTTGGGGCCTGATAGTTTTTTGTTGGAAATCCTTCGGCTATCTCCTTTGCATGAAACTGTTGGAACACTTTCATGCAAAGGAGATAGCTGAAGGATTTCCAACAAAAAAACTATCAGCCCCCGGTGAAGGAAAAACATTTCTGAAACGTGTTGGGCAATAATACACAGATATTTTCTATAGGCACTTGAGACTCCTCTTTCCCTCCCCTGTCAGTTTTTGTTATATATCACTGCCTTCTCCTCTCATTTTTTAATTATTCTATCCATACCACCCACCCCAAAATTGTGTTTTAGCAGTTTAGTCAAAGCTGATCATTTTTATGTATCTAGGAAGCGAATTAGCAACTGGAACATAGCAATGGGACAATGGACACCAGCAGTGGAGCAAATCTGCAGCTTAAATTATAGAACTAACAAACTGCCTTATGCAATGTCAGGAAGCAACCTGTGTTAACTGTATGCTGTATTTCCCAGCAAGATGTGTAACAGCACCCTAAGAAAAAAACAACAATTTGAAACACAGGGTGCAATAGCACCACCTGGTGATATTTACCACAATGCCATGCTGCTTGTGTTTGGTTTCATCCATTGCAAGATGAACATTAGCTTTTATATAGTGGTGACGCATGAGGAGGTGCAGCATAAAGGAAGAGGCTACCAGCATTGAGTAGCAACCTAGGGAGAGGGGGTCCCTGCACCTTTACCAGAAGGTGTCAGATAATGGTGGTGGCAGAGTGGGGTGGTCCAGGTCAGCACTGTAGCTGCATAGAGCTTCTGACTGGCTAGCTGTGCTCAGCATGGCAGTGGACCACTGATCTCAGCGGCCCAGTGCCATGCTTAACCAGCCAGCAACTGCACACATGCATAGTGCTGATCTAAATGTTTCTAACCACCACCACTCTATTGAAACACCTTCTAGGAAAAGTACAGCTCCCCAGGTTGCCCATCTGCAGTGGTGGTTGGTTCCTACATGCGGTACCCACCCACTTCAGCCCCTGCTGTTTATAAACATCTTGATTTCACAAACTGGGGCAAGGAGGTTATCATGGGATGATGGATGAGTGAATGTCTATTTCTAGCCTATGTCCTTTTTGCATGTGTAAACTCATAAATCTGTTCCATCCCATTTCTGCATTAATCTGCAGATTTTTCTTTTGAAACATCTACATGAAGAATTGCACTTAAATAGGATTTCAAACATATTTTATCTCAAGATACACATTTCTAAACTTATTTTTTCTCCGAATACATATTATTAAATGTATTTTGATGGTGATGATGATTTTGAGCTTAGAACTGTGTCAGAACATTCAGGAACTGCAAAGGCCAGTGGAAATCGAATTCCAATCTGCACATTAATTTGGGAGGTACAGAGCAGGACAGTTTCTGCTGGAATTCACAAAGATTGAATTTGTCATGCATCTCTACATGGGACATGTCCAAGGTTAACCCGAGAAGTCCATGAGAGGCCTAACTCCAAATTTGCTGGACCTTTGTTTGACCTACGAGGTGATTATACCTTGGTTGCAGCAACATAGACTATAGCATGCTAATCGCATTAAGGAATGTGCTATGAACTAGACTCTTAAGCTTTTTTGGCATCCGTAACATTCACGCAGCTGTCTTTAGGCAACTTCCAACCTTCTGTTTGGATGTATATTTCCTCAACAGTTATCTGCGCTTAACTCAAAGCTTTTTTGTTACTTCCTGGTTTCGTTCAGGAGTGTGCAGTTGAACATATTGGGTGTGGATGTGGGAAGGACACCACCACACCCTTCCTTAGAGGTTGCTGATCATGTGCAGGTATTATTTGTAACCCTGGGAACTGGTTCATTTTTCATAAGCCCGATAAACTACCAAACCTGTTTTGGAAGGGTATTTCAAAACCCATTCATTTAAGGTGGCATTTCATGCAGGCAACTGTATAAAACACCCTCTATCATTTGCCTGGATTGGATCCATGCAGGGTCATTTTTTATAGATCCAGGTCATCAAACTAAGTCTTCCTGAAGTTGGGAAACAAAGCCTCTATAACAATCAGATTCATTGTTCCTGATTTAATCTTGTGCTAATTACTTTTTGACCATTTGGCAATACACATACACACAGTTTTCCAAAGAATATTTGGGGAACTTGATACTTTATTTCAAAGATCTTTGGAATCAAAATTTCATCAGGGGTTCTTCCAAAAGTAGCAGACTTTGGGACAACAGATCATTTAGGGCTAGGGTAGCCACTTACTCATTGCCAAAGAAAAGGAAATGCATCGCCAAAGAAGAGGACAAAAGAGGACACCAATTTGCATTATATTTGCATATGCTAATTTATATGCATAAATGAAAATGTGGAGATAACTATAATTTAAATAGAAATACAATGCATAGTCAGGAAGATTGACCAGGTGACCTGTATGCCTGCTCACTCTGCTGTCCAGGTACTAACTCTTGATAGGCAACTTCAAGGCCCCTCCTCTCCCTTCTGATGATTCTTTGACTTTAGACCAGACTTGGTCTGGACAACCCGTCAAATAGAGGACACCTTCAAATAGAGGATTGTCCTCTGTAAATTAGGACATCTGGCCACCCTATAAGGCCTCTGATTAGGCTTTGCAATCCAACAGTCCAGTTTTCAGTTTCAGTTTCTTCTATAGCCTAGTTCATGGCTTACTGTCAAATCTTTAAGTGGAAGGCTCCAGGTTTTTTTTCAAAGGTGATCTGCTACCCTCCAACTCTGACATCTGGTCTTCTGACTTTCTCTTTGCTCTGGTCAATCTTGCATTTAGCGTGGTTTCCTAAGGAGTGTGATTTCTCAGAGAATCTGACACAGCCTAGGAGAACTCTCAGTGTGCATGTTCCATTTCTTCCAGGTTAGGAGCCCCTACTGAAGGTGCCATGCCCAAATCCTATAGCCAGAACTGGGGAAAGCCAATGGGCATTACTACAGGCAAGCAGAACCTTCTTCCAAAGGAACTTCATCCATTCCCCAGTGGTCCTATCAAATTCTAATAAAGGGGTAGCAAAAACAACAAAAAAATGCTCAAAGTTTCTGGGCCAAACTAGATGTGACATTTAATGTCACATCTAATTTGGCCCTTACCTGTATGGAAAAGAAGCAGTGCATCTCCATGTGTGTTTCATATAAATTTCATTTGTGCTGCTATCTCTTGTGTGTTCTGGAAAGGCAAAGGAGTGCTTCCAATCTGACTCTAGAGGGAATCTTTTAAGAAACATATTGAATTCTGAGCACTCTCCCCCTCCCCCAATCAATGATCTCATACCATCCAAGCTCATGCACTGTAGAAGCTTTACCGCTAAGGCCGGCCACTGTGAGGGAGCCCAGATTCTTCTACCTCTGACCTATTCTATTCCCTCTAGTATCTGGAGAATAGAGCACCCCCTGATAATACAGAAGACCATCTAGGCTTTTTGCAATTAAAAATTAAGCAAATATTGGCCACCAAGCCAAGATTCTGATTGTCAAGACTGTTGTGAGGCAGTGTGGTGTAATGGCTAGAGTGCTGGACTTGGATGTGTGAGACCACAGTTCAAATCCCCACTCAGCTATCAAGCTCATTGGGTGGCCTTGGGCCAGTCGCTATCTCTCACCCGAACCTACCACTTAGGGTCGTGAGGATAAAGGGGTAGGGAGGCTGTACCCCACTTTGAACTCCATGGAGGAAAGGTGGAATATAAATGAGAGAAATGGAATTTAATTGAGATTTATTGTTTGCAAGCCTGCGTATGGTGCTCTCTTAAGACCCGTGTCTCATTAGCCAGCCTTTGCTGATCCCAGTCACTTTACAGGATGGAGGTTTTAGGAACAGATTTTGCCATCTATTTAACACAACAACATTAGGCTTAGATTTGGCAATGCAGTTCAAGACATAAAATTTAAGAGTGAGCTTTCTCGGAGCATAAAAATCACAATTGGTCTTGCTAGTAAAAGGATAAAATAAATGTCTATTCATTGTAATTACTATCAAGCTTGTGATTTTTTGGTTTTGTTGTGTTTCCTTTTCTGTGTAAGTAAAGCCAACTTGGTTTTTATTGTATAGAGTGCAAATGCTTACCGTATAATAATATAAATCCTGCAGAGAATTAGGCATCTCCAGATTTCCCCCCCTTCTGGCTGTTTCTTGCTTTAACTCAAAACGTCTGTGAGCCCTGGCACAGGAAAGAATAATGTGGGCAAGTCTGCACTTACCTCTTTTCCAATTAAATGCTGGTTTTTCAAAGCATCTGGTAGTGTGTTTTGTGGCAGCAAACATACACGTTGAGTGGCGCTCTCTTACTGCAGAGAAAAATGGGGATGGCGATGGCTGATGAGCCATGCTGTACTGAGGAGGAATCTAGATATTCCTTGTGTGACTGGCATGGTGGTATTTGGCCATGAAGACTGTGGCAGCAAAGGAGTGGGCTGGGAGGAGAAATGGCCCACCTCTGTGATCTGCCAAAATCACAAAACAACCCTTTTGAGTAAAACAATCAACAATCAAGTTCACACAGCAAAATATGCAAAATAATTAATTTTCCAATGCACAAAGCAAAAATGTAACACTGAGAAAGTCTAAAAAAAGAATCAACTTTCATTGTGGTTCAAAAATAAACATGATGCAAGATGCAATTATAATATGGTCATCATACAAAATGATGGAATGTCGGAAGAGCCGTGATCAGATTACTTCCCTTTTTTGGGGGGGAAAAGATTAATGCATCTTTGTCCCACCAATATAGATTGGGGCTGTGGCATTGGGGGAGAGGGTGCTAATCCTTTCCTCCAGTGCCATTTCCCCAATCTGAATATACCCACCCACTCTTCAGACCTGCTTTTTTTCCACCTCATAGAATCATAGAATAGTAGAGTTGGAAGTGGCCTATAAAACCATCAAGTCCAACCCCCTGCTCAGTGCAGGAGAACAGATGTGGGCAGCCCAGGTAGTCACCCATCCAAGCACTGACCTGGCTCATACCTGCTTAGCTTCAGCATGTGACCTGCATTATCTACTTTCAACGCCTGGGGAAAAACATACAGGTACCATGCCAACACTGCATGTGCATGTGTGTAGAATTCAGATCAGATTGGTAAAACCACAACCACCATTCCAAATTGAGAGTTCCTATCTACAGCCGCATTTGTCTTAACAACAACAACAATAACAACAAGAAGAAAGCAAATTGGATATTCAGTTATGTATTGATAATGTATATTTTCTAGTTGGCTCATAACATTAATTCCCTAGGTGACATACAGTGAAATGTAAAACAAAATTAAAAATATAATAATGAAATCAGATTCAAATTCAACACTAAAAACTGTGGCTCACGCTGGCTCAGCTTGTCTGAGTGTGGAAAGCTAAGCAGGGTCAGGCCTGGTTATTACTTGGATGGGAGACCCCTCCTCTAGTTTCCTGCATTGAGCAGGGGGTTGGACTCGATAGCCTTGTAGGCTCCTTCCAACTCTATGATCTATGAAATCTAAGAAAGCAAATGCCAAATTTCCCATTGTCTCGTGTAGTTGTACCCTCAGTCCATACTGAATGAAGAGTGAATAAATAGAGTGAATAATGTGCAATTATAATATTAGTCTTCTACCATAAGAAATACGATTATAAGTTCAATAGTTCTCAAAGTTCCAATCATACACAATCAGGGATAATTCCTGCTTGGTTGCTGTGCTAACTCATACTGGCTCGTAATGGTGTTCACAAATCCATTTTGGCTAATTGCCTTATTCATAAGCTTCTGATAAGCATGGCATTAACTAAAGCCCAACATATGACTTATCTGCATCAGCATGTCCTTATGCAGCAGACTCTGAGGAACAAAGTCCCATTAACACAGGCTGTATTCCTGAGAGGCAAAAACTGCACCTCAAGTTCATTTTGAGGATGAATCCTTTGACGGATTTTTAAAAAATCCCAACGGATGACTATGATCCTGTTTAAATGATCAGTTCTCCTGGGATAAAAATTTCCAGACTTCTTTCCATCTCTGATTTATTGACATTATCAAAAGGGAAATCATTAGCTGATGTGAAATAGAAAAGAGACAAGGACCCTTAACCTATGTTACATATATGTAAAGAGGTGGAGTGTTGATATCCGGCAGGGAAGCCCACTGGTGTTCCACCAGTGCAGTTGATCCAGCTTAAATTTGGATCCAAGCCTTGTAAATTACAGAGGGATTGTTTACCATGCAGACGTGGGAGAATTCACTGTTCCATGGAGATAGCTGATGTGTTATATTGACTCCTAATAGTAGACATTTATCACAACTGAGTCTAACTCACCCAGTCCTTCAAGCCCAAGACCTTCTCATCAACTGCTGTGAAGTAAAAGGGGAGTCCAAACTTGTTACAGCCGATTGGGTAGCTGGAGAAGAGGCTGAGGGAGAAGTGGGAGGGGGAGGCATATCTCACAGTAAGAGATGGGGCTATTATCAAGAGGGGGCTGCTCAAACATTTGAGCTGACCTGCTTGAACAGAGCAGTCCCAAACTAACTCGGGGCCGACCTCAAATTGCAGGTTGCACCTCTGCTGCTCCCTGCTCCCCTTTCGCCAAGGGGGAGAAAGGGAGCAAGTGGCAGAGGGCTCCCATCTGCAGAGGAGGAGCTCTGTGGGGCTTCTCCTTGATGGCCACTGAAGTGTGAAGGTCCAAGATCACCGGCAAGAAGTGGCATCCTGTGCAGCACTTGGAGCCACTGAGAGGCCCTGTGGGGTCTTTCCTGTGCCGATGAGAGCCCTATACTACCTTCCCTTCCCAAGGTAAGGGGTTTTATTTCCTTGGGGAAGGGGAAGCAGGATTCCAACTCCATCATCCCTGATCACTGGCCATGCTCGCTGGGGCTGACAGGAGCTGGAGTCCAAGGTAAGGGGTTATATTTGGATGACCACAGATGCCCACCCCTAGCTTAAAGGAATAGGCAAGGCCCACAGGATGCAATCTGGCAACTCCGTGCACAAGACACCCCCCCCCCATTTTAAGGCTGTTTAACAGGGAGTAAGTCTCAAGGTTAGTTACCCCTTATCACTAAAAAAACCCAAAACTATCTTACCATATGGTCAGGATAGATTTAACAGGCTTTACTTTTTGAATAAGCATGCATAGGATAAATTGCACTGTAAATCTGGAGTACTAACCATCACTTGACTTTCTCCTCAAACATATTAATGAGGATTATAGACCCCACCAACAAATATGCATTTAAAAGTTAGGAGAAAAAGCCACGATCCTGACCAAATGGCAAGATAGTTTTATAGTCCTAAAGGGTAGGTAACCAGATAAAGACACTTTCATCGTGATGCTACACACGTTAACTTAACAAAAAGTTCACTAGGCCTTATCCCTAAGTAAGTGGGCAAAGGATTTGCAGCTTTCACTCACAATGTGTTTTGGCTTTATGAATTTCCATCTCCCAAGACTGGGAAATTGTAGAAGGATTCTGTAATAAAATAGCGCTGTCTAAAACAGTGTGAAATTAACTTGTAGTAAACGTTGGGATGTACAAATAGAGTGGCCGCTTCTGCATCACCCAAAAAGAGGAAATGCATCACCATAGAAGAGGACAAAAGAAGACACCAATTTTTTATTGGATTTGCATATGCTAATTTATATGCATAAATGAAAATGTGGAGATAATAGCTATAATTTAAATAGAAATACAGTGCACCTCACCATTGCGAGGAAGATTGACCAGGTGATCTGTATGCCTGCTCAGCCTGCTGTCCAGGTGCTCACTGTGGATGGGCGACTTCATGACCCCTCCTCTCCCTTCTTATGGTTCTTCAACTTTGAACCAGACTTGGTCTGGACAGCCCTTCAAATAGAGGACTGTCCTTTGACCACTCTTCAAACAGAGGACTGTCCTCTGTAAAATAGGTCACCTGGCCACCTTATGTATAAGACAAGTTGAAGATGGAAATCAGCATGTTTCTGTATTTAGCTCCCAGACGAAGCAGAATTATTAGAAAACTAATCTGTTGGAACCTAAGCGCAACTAACTTAGTTTTGATCCAACCCATAGTGCCTTGAACTCATTGTAGCCCTGTTTGAAAATGTGTAGTCCGGTTTGACAGTGAAACACAACCTATGTGCTATCACATCTTGAGTAGGCAGTGTGCAATACTTAGGAAATAATATGGGAGAGCTCAAAAGACGGTTCCAAACAAAAATACTACGGCAGTAAAAATTGTGAATGGCTTGCAAGTATATGACATTTGCAGTCATAACTTTCCATGCAGGGACAGGCTTGACATTTCCAAAGGAATCCTGATTGAGGGGCAGATACACAAGAGATGGATGTTGGGAGGGAGCCGGAAATTAGAAGTTGTGTCAAATTATGAAAAGCAATATTTTTCCTGCCTGTATTAAGGGCGAGTGGATGAACAGAGTGTTCAAGCACGTGCGACCCTTCAGACACCATTTATAAAGTTTTGCTTATTTAACCTTTCTTTGTCTTTTCTTTTAAATTCCGGCCTCACTTACAAGGCAAGATTTGCTCCTTCCTCTGTTCGCTAGATGTTGATGAAGAAATATATGTCTATAGGATTAACTGACGAGCAATGTTTTCAAGGCAAAGAACTTTTTTTCACAGAGCCCTGCCTGGCCAAAATAAGCTCTCTGTTTGACAGCCCCCCTGGTATGTCATAAGCTTTGTCGTACTGCAGTTTGGATAATTCGCGTTTTAAACAGATTTAGGCTCAGCTGGGTTTGTCTGATGCTCACGTGCATCTACCATGTCTTTGGAATCATGTATCATTCATATCACAGGAGTTCAATGTAACAGTCAGCCCCAGTGATTGTTGAGTAGATAATGTAGTACTGAGTAGTGGGGCCATAAAGGTATATACAATATATCCAGTATGCATACATGTTCAAACATACTCAAGCATGCAAACACATGAGGCAAAGCACAATTATTATATTGTTTATTTGCTATGTTTATTACTTAATACAGCCCGTCAGTGAGTTTTAAAATTGTGTTCTGCTGTATTCACAGTTGGTTATTAGAAGTCCCTCAATGGGAAGACCAATATTAGGGGTGAGCAAGGAAAAGAAATGGGTTGTCATTCCATTATTATTATTATTATTATTATTATTATTATTATTATTATTAATAGAATCCTCTTTTGTTTCATTATCTGTTTATTCAATTTGTATTTATTTTGGTATTCGTTTGTTACCATTGCTTGTATTTCAGAACTAACAATCTTTTTTCTTTCCTCCCCCACCCCTCCTGTTTTTTTTTAACATGGTTTTTTCACCGGTGCCAGCAATGGGAGCAGAACTGACCCCTGTAGCCATCTATTATTATGGGACATTTGAGTGGTGGTGGTGGTGGTGGGGGAATAGTGGCTACACAAAAAGATGGTGGGCCCCACTGGCAGCTGCTTGTTTTTTTCCTATGAATGCCATGTGACAATGCAACATCTGGAGGATTCAGTCCAAATTCACTCGAAAAAGAAATAACCATAAGAAGGTAGAGCAAAAGGGCCTTCAAGCTGCCCATCATCAATTAGCACCTGGACAGCAGATTGAGTACACACACATGTCACCTGGGTAACAATCTTCCCCACTGTGTTGAGATGTATTTTGTTTCTATTTAAATTGTAGTAATTATTTCTAAATCTGCATCTAAATATATAAATTAGCACATGGAAATGTTATGCAAATCTGTATCCTCTTTTGCCCTCTTTTGTTGTTGTTGATGTCTTTCCTCCTTTATTGCAATGTGTAAGTGGCCACACTAAGTTGGAGGCCAGTGTATACCTCCTATTTAACCCATCCTTCTCTTCTCTGGAGTCCAGTATTCTGGGTAGGAAATGGGTGGGTAGCTTACTGTATGGGGAGTGCATACTGACTACGCATGGTAAAGAATGGCCCTCATGCTGTGATTTGCACTTGCATAAACATTTGCAGAGAGAGCGAAGGAGGCCTCCTTTATGTACCTGTAGAGCCAACTTCTCTCAAGCTTGAGCACATATATGTATTAACTGTAGGAATGAAAGAACACACACACAATGAGAGATTTAAACTGTCTTTAGAATTTTTGTACTCCTTGCCACATTTCCATTCAGAAAACAAATATGTATTCACGGACGACTACAAAGAACTTGTTCCCAAGTATATTGTTTTGATGTACAATATAAAGAAGGGTGGGGGAGAGACATCCAACTCCCCTAGCTTCGACTTGAGTTCCTGCAATATGAGAAGAACCGTTGGATTTAACTTAACACACATGCTATTATGTTTTAATTAACAGATAACACCATGTCGGCTCATGGTAATGCTGGAACAAAATAAAATAAAATAACTGAAGGTCTACTTCCTGTTCTTCATTCTGCATGGCCGGAGTGAGGCGTTTTTATCACCCTCTTGCCATTTTCAAAGCCTGCTTCATTGCACTCCGTGTTTTGAAAACATGACGCTGGGAATCATTTTAATTAGAGTTCTTCCTGAAAGGCTGTTATTATGAAATATGAAGAGATGTGTCTCGGATAACCAACAACACCCACCTTCCTTAGCCTGCAGCATGTTTGGAATGGCACCTGCCCAGGAATGAGGCAACACAAAGCTCTGTCAACAGGTTTCCTCTGAATCATAGAGCTACCCATCTCTGAAGGGCATCCAGTCCATCCCCAGGAACTAGGACCCTTCATGCCAAGTCATGCCTACAAGGCTGGAAAATGGAGAGTCGGTGTCCTCCAGATCACAGGGTGTATACAAGCAAAGGGCAGAACAATGGACCAAAATGCACCAAGCCAGATGGTAAGAGGAAGAAATGTCACTGAGACAGTTAGTGTGGGTTGACAGGCAGTCATGACTCACACTTACTTGCAGTCATGTGGGTGCTGCTTCCTCATGGCTTAAACCCACAACACTCGAGGAACATGTGTAAGGAACCATGTGGATGGTGCCAATTGGTGAACCTAGGCTTTTCAGAGCAAAGAGTCTTGTGGCACCTCAAAGACTAACGTATTTATTCTGGCATAAGCTTTCAGATACAGGAAGTGTTAACCTCAAATTGGAAGATTTATACACATGTTCTGGAGTGGTGGTGGTGGGCCTGCAAACCATGTTGCCAGAGGGGACCGAAATGCAAAAAGTACAGAAAGTGCTGCTGATTACCTAACCGGTTGCCATTCACAAAATGTTGTTGGGTGATAACACAGGCATCATTGCGATGGTGAGCCGATTAACATATGTTTTTTTGCTGCTATTTTCTCCCATCCTGTCACAGTTTCACATTTATCTCTGCAGCTACAAGCTAGAAGCTTCCAGTACTATCTTCCTCCTACAGATTTTAATGGAGCTCAATTGTGCCCTTCCTATCAAAGGAAAAACTGGGCATATAGTATGTGCACTGGTACCTTGGGACTATACAAATATGCCCATGTACTATTTACAGTATATCTTCCAATACGTAATGGACCTACCCATATCTCCTACCCACACCTTGCATTTTAAGTTTTGCACTTGTTTTTAACCTGCTTATTGTGTGAACTGCCCTGAGAATGTTTGTTATCAAGCAGCATATAAATAAAATAAAATAAAAGGGCAGAATCCAGTGGGGCCCCCACCGATTATCTTGCACCCCACCGATTCTCTTGCACCCCACCGATTCTCTTGCCCAAGCAGAGGGTCCCACTGATTCTATTGCACAAGTGGGACCCCCTGCTTGTGCAACAGATATTTAAGGCTTACTGGAGGATGCCCCAGAATGAGCAGAAATGCTCGTTTCTGGATCAGGACAGGTCAGCAGAGTTCCCTTATGTGGGCTCTGTCAACCTGCCCTGTTCCAGAAATGTGCATTTTCGCTCATTCCCAGTTGCCCCCGGAAATGTTAAATATCCATTCCACAAGCAGTGGGTGCCACTTGCAGATGGGGATGGGCAAACGAGCAATGTTCAAGATCTCTAGGATTCTCCGAACATTGGCTCACTGCTTGTCTCATGCCTGATTCCATTCGCATTTGCAGTCTCTGTTCACTCTGTGTGAATGGGGAAATTATGCAGATCAAGCAGTGAAGGAACATGAAATTTGTGCAACTTTTCCCTGTTCAACTTGTGCAAATTTCCTAAATTTATGCAAAATTGCTCCATAGACTAAAGGGGGGCTGATTCAGTCTATGGGGGAAATTTGCACAAATTACGAAATTCATGCAAATCGAATGAGAGCACATGTCCAGCAATTTACAAACATTTTCGACAGGCACATGGCTGTGCTGGCACTTGCGATCACATTTGAAGTTGCGAACAGGGCACACTCACATGTTTGACAAAAACAAAATTCTCATACATCCTACGTGTGGACAGGAATTGGTGGGGCACAAGAGAATCAGCTGGGGACACAACACAAGCATCCTGCTGGACTCTGCCCAATGTCAGGACAACTCGAATGAGTCTCCAATGACACAGACACATCCAAACAATTATATTGTGTCCACCCCAGATACCACTGGTTCTGTTTTGACCTGGCCACTTGGAAAACCCTGAGCTGCCTGATGCTGAGAGCTAAGATGCCATGATGGCCAACATGCATGCATATTGCCATGTGCATACTGTAACTCTTCTGATTTTCTGTTCTGATCAGAGCTGTTCACACCACATCAAAGTCATCCTGAACAGCAAGCGTGACCGTTTTTAGAGGCTCAAAGCAGAAACTTCCCCTCACCATGACTTTCTGGGTCCTGGCCTTGTTGTTTTCTAATTTAATGTGGGTCTCTAAAACTGGAAAGTTCAAACTTGTGCAAAATTATAAACACTGGGACAGGCAAAACTGATCCCACCCCCAAGACATAGTACCCCCCCCCCATTCTCAAACCTTCCTAAAAGAAAGTTCTCTTGATTTTTGCTTTGCAATTAATGAATAAAAACAAGCAAACAAATTCAAACCAGTCATCAGTTTTAAAAATTTGCTGCCTAGTTTATTACACTAATCTTTAGATTAGGTTCTATTTTCTTTTCCTTTCAGTAAAATCTGGTCTAAAGTATGTTTCCAATAACCAAAGCAAGCTGCTGCTAGAGCAACTGTGCTACAGAGCTGTAGATTCATCCCCAGCTATGGTAATAATTCTTACAGCAATCGTTATGATACTTCCAGATGTCAGTACATGCATTATGTTTTCCAAGCACAACTCAAAACCTGCATGTATCCCAAAACCACATGGAAGGAGAATATTAGATCTGGGGGTGGACAGTGTCTGTGTAATTTCCTCTGGCTTCTACACTCTCTTGTAACAACTGCAAACAGGTGTGAAGTATTAGCTGAAGCTAAAAGCAGCATATTGCAAGCAGCAAGCCTCCAGTGTAGGCAACCCTAGATCCAGAACTCAAATACTATGCATCATTCTCTGAAATGAGGCCTGAATTGGCAGAGCTCTTTTGAGCCTACTTGGGTGAATAAGTGTAGTGTAGTGTACTGGATAAAGATGCTTGGAACAGGAGATCCCAGCTCAAATCCCTGTTCAGTCATAAAGCTCTCTGACTGATCTTTGGGCATTAACTAGTATCTCTTCGCCTAACCCACATGACAAGGGTGTTGTCAGGATAAAATGGGAGAAATCCATGTATACAGGTTACAGATGTAATGAATAATCCAGAATTGGGGATGGAGACTTCTCTGCTGAAGCACACTCTTCTGCTATGTCCCATTGCTGTTATTCAGCCCATGATGCAAGCAAAACCAAGATCTGGGTTTATACCGGTATTTTAATATTTACATTCAATCTGATCATATTTCTAAAATTATGCTAAATATTAGATATTTCATAGATTTCATAGATCATAGAGTTGGAAGGAGCCTACAAGGCTATCGAGTCCAACCCCCTGCTCAATGCAGGAAACTAGAGGAGGGGTCTCCCATCCAAGTAATAACCAGGCTTGACCCTGCTTAGCTTTCCACGCTCAGACAAGCTGAGCCAGCATAAGCCCCAGGCCATATTGATATACCTTATGACTGAATGGCAAAATTAATTTTTATTATTTGGTCTTTAGGGGAATTCTAATCTAGCTCCTCTGTAAAAAATAAATAAATAAATCTACTTCCAAGACCTTAGATGTGATCAATTGAGCAACTCAGGTTTTGCAAAGTTGATCTTAATTAGCTTGCTACCAAACTAAGTGCAATGACAAGTAAAACTGATTTTAAAGGGGAAAAAACTTGAAGTTTAAAAAGTAGCTTGGAATGTCTATGTGAGTAGCTTGCGAGAGAGGAACTATCAGAAAAACAGTCAAGAATCTTCTGACACTAAAGACTCATCAGTCTATTGTGGCATGATCCTAATTCATCAAATATATTATCAGCACTAGAAAATGTCCAGAGTGTGTTTGATGGATGATACCTAGATGGATGATAGGATGATGGATGAAGGTCCTTGTTGGACCTTCAGGTGAGAGTTCACGTCTTACACTCATGCATATATGCATGTATGTAGATTTAGGAATGACTGGATCTTTGGTGGTTCTGCCCAGAAATACTGCAGTTCTGGGTAGGGTAATACCTTATGTGCATCAAGTCAATGGTCATCATAAACTCATGGATTCACACATGATTCAAATAAGTTGTTCAGATAAAAAGATTTCCTTAAAAAGAAATGTATTAACCATTCTTCTTACAGCTGCAAGTTCTAGGTGGCAACTAATTCAGGAAGCCAAAGAATCCCTACAATTAAAAAGCATCTTGAAAATGTTTGAGAGTGCCTTATTATGCATGATGCTGCATTCTTGCATGCCATTCGGTGATTTAAATCCCACTGTCTTCAATGAAAGCAACCATAATATCTCCCCAAAACAAAAGCTATCAGGGATCAAGTTTATGCTGATGATTTTCTGTGGATGTGGACCCCCCCCCTTTTTTAAGTCTGTGCTGTGCTATACATCCCCCATTCAAATGTGATGTCCAGTGCTTGGATATTAGGAGCACTGGAGGAGGAGAGCAGGACTGACTTCCCTCCCCTAAACCCACACCACATACTATGTCTGCACTGCAGGTCCTTATGCTGTCCAAGATACAAGCAGCCAGGAGAGGTGGAGAAGTGGCTTGCTAGTGGCTCCCTCCATATAGCAGCTCCCCCTACTGGAAACCACTCAGTTTGAACCTGGTTGGAACTGGAGTTACTGGATGCAAGAATAGTTCCAGTATATGGCTTCTTCTTCCCCCTGTCCCAATTTACCTAGGTCCTGGAAGAGAAGTCCTATAACTGCTCTGAAAGAAAACACCCATCTCTTTGGACAGGAACCATACATGCAACTTGAAAACAGAAAAGATTCATGGCTATTTCCCTGTGAACAGCAATGCCTGTAAAGCTGCAGTTAAAGTACTTGCAAACCGGGGGGGGGGGGGATTATCCAGAGCAAGACCTACCCCTTCACAGCAGTAGATCTCCTGCCGAGCCGTGGGAATTGATAGAATTATTTACTACCAGGTGTAGGGGGTTACCACTTATTTATTTATTATTAACATGTATACCACTAAAAAGCCATCAAGGCATTATTTGTAGCTTTCAAATAAATTTTATTTGTTTGCTGTTGTTTATTTGCTGTTGTCATCTTGAATAGTTGTATTTTTTTTAAAAAAAAAAAACTGCCCAATATTTTCTTCTCAAATGGTATTACACTATTTCATCTGCCATGAGATATCTGCATGCTGGAAGTAAGTGCTGTGAAATATGTACAGTTTGTACTGAAATGGACCGTTGCTTTGTGGAAAGGTACATTGACTGTTATCAAATTTGAAATGTTAGGAGAATTCTTTACAGTCTTGCTTGAAACTTAAACCAGGCTGCTGGTATGGCAATGCAGAGACTGAGAGCACTATTGGGAGGCCACCAACATAGCAGGAATGCATTTCAAACATGACTCTGTTTATAAACTGTTAGTAGTGTTGACACCCATTGTGGGATGGTGGGGAATTAGTACTCTCTTTTCCTATCACAAAATCAATTGACATTCATCTCTGTGTCAGTGAACTGGCAGCAGCAGGTCTGAACAAGATACCCAGTGAAAGTAATAACTATACTTTCTTTTACTTGGGAGAGGTACCAAACAAGGATGTCCACTTTCTCCATTGATATTTGATTTCTGTTTGGAAACTCTGGCGTGTGCTATGAGACAGAATAGTAATATTCATGGCTTTGTGCATGATTATTTAGAATTTAAAATTATTCTTTATGCTGATGTTCTCTTATTGTTTTTCACAAAACTCCAGTCATCTGTTCCAGCTTTGATGCAGTTGATAAATACTTTTGGTGATTTGTCTGGCTGTTCAATTAACTGGTCGAAGTCTGAAATGATGCCAATTGGAGATACTACATTTCATAGTGTATTAGCTAATTGGCAATTTCGATGGTCCCCAGATTTTATTACTTATTTGGGAATACTTATTCTGAGAGACATATCCCAAATGATCAAGCTAAACTTGAATAAGCTGATGAATGAGATCTCACAGGATATAGATAGATGGACATCTTTAAAGTTGAGCTTATGGGATAAGATTAGTACACTTAAGATATTACATCTTGGATTTTTTATGTTATATGTGGGACTCCTTTATTTATACCTGGCCAATATTTTCAAAAATGTAATGCTCTGTTTCGTAATTTTTGGGGGGCGCGGGAGGATTCCCCCCCCCCATGAGTATCCTTGAAAAGGATGCAACTTCCGATTAAAGAAAGTGGGTTTGGTTGTCTGGATCTTGCTTTGTATCATAGGGCCTATTTGTTGATCAGTACTAAACTGTGGTCTTTTCCACCTTGGTCAGTTTTGGAATCATCCTGTCTGGATCCTCTCTCCAAATGGACGGCATTAGGTTCCTTCCCTCCCCGTCCAAAGCGCCACAGCTAGGCGGCTGAAATTGGCCATCTAGCTGATTTTCAGGGCGGGAGGAGCCTCTGAGTTCGGAGGCTTACTGGCATCCCCATTGGATTGTGCCTTAAAAGACTGATATTACAACATTGGAAGGATAAATGCTCACATCCTATAATGTAATGGATTGAAGACCTAACAATGTTTTCAGCATTTGGACAGGTGGTATATAGATGCCACTCGCGAATCGATACATATATAGCTATTTGGTCTGCCTTTGTTGAAGTTTATGTATATGTATTTTTAGAAAGCAGTATGTTTGTGTGTGTGTGTGTGTGTGTGTGTGTATACATTTCAGATGTATCAACTGAAATCGATATATCCAAATTTCTGTAGTTAAATTTGTTGATTATTTTTTCATTCTTTTTTATGGTTTTGTTGAAATTTACAATAACATTATTTTTAAAATAACTATATTTGCCACCTTGCAGACTCCTTTATTAATCAGAGAATGATTTTTTTTTTTTTTTTTTACTGAATTATACATTTGAGCTGTGTGTGGAAAGGAACTGCAAAGCAATGCAGGTCAAAATAAAGTGAGTTGATTTGCCCCCCTGAACAATCCCATTCCAATGCTCCGTGATATTTCCAGAGCTTCATTTAAACCAGAGATCAATCCAGTTTTGATTACCAGGGCACAGCCCTGGAAAATTTAGAATAACAACTGAGCAGATTCAGGGTACTACATGTCAACATTTTTTATGAGAATGCTCCTATGGAAAAATACTGTGTGTGGGGTGGGGTGGGGAGTGGTCAACTCTCTGTATAGAGAGCTGGTGTAGTATCTTGGCTAAGAGGCTGAGCTGTGATTCAAGAAGTCCCCGGTTTGAATATCACTTCTGCCATGAACTCTCTAGGTGGCCTTATGCACCTCAGCCTCAGTCTGCACATATGCATATGCAGTCTGCATATGGGGATAATATTATTAACTTACCTTGTAGGGTTGCTGTAAAGGACACAATTAGATAATACATATGAAGCACTTAGGAGAGTAGAAAACACTATACAAATGTTAGGTATCATAATTAATACCGGTACTGATTCTATGGATTTTACTTGGTGGCTGAAAGATGAATTACCGTAAACCTCTAATAACCAAATGAAGCATGATAACAACAGCTCCAGATTTTTAGTTCTTTACAACTTTGAGGGTTGGCATTACAAACATTAGTGAATTGCATAAGTAGATTGTGTAGCGTATGCCATTTATTTTGCTTTTGCTCAGTGGTGGGGAATCTTGTTCCCTCGAGGGCCATGTTCCCTATGGGGGTAATCTGGTGGAGGCTGCATGTCAGTGGTAAGTAGGGATGAGACCAGTGGTGGCCAAGGCCAAAGCTAAAAGAGGGTGGGCCATACCTTTTTTCTCTTTCTGCCACCCCCTTCTCTCTCTTTTTCTGACAACTCTCTCCCCATCCCTCCCTCATCCTCCCTGCCCAGCAGGCTGCTGGGGAGGAACACAGTACTCTTGCCAGAAGTCTGAACTGATCACTTTGCAGAGGGCTTTGGTTGCCCACCCTGGTTTAGTTCTTCCAGCAAAGAGGGACTGGAAAAGGTGGGTGGGAGGATGATGCATATCATTAGAAGCTTTTCATCCTGTCAGTGTACTCTGTAGTGAAACAAACAAGAATTATATACCATGTAGTAAGTAGCTGGGGTTTGTCCAGAGCATGCCATTTACCGCATAACAAGGCAGATACTTTTTTCCTCCCTCATGCCTTAATGGTGAGCTCAAGAAGCCATCTTACAGACCACATAGCCTATGCCAGAACCTGCCAGCAGGATGGATTGGTTCAGGCATTGCCTCAGAGGTCTCAGCTGCAGAAGCAGGGCAAACAATTTCTTTTAACTTCATTGTTTTGATAAGGCTTTTGTTATTGCAACAGCACTTCCAACAATTGCCTCTTTGAATTGTGTCACATTGTCTCCTGTTTCTTTAACCAGGCAGGAGAGATGGAATGTAAGCAGACCCACCCTCCAAATACAACAGTTGTTTCTAGCGTAGCCTTTGCCAACCTGACACCCTCCAGATATTTTGGCCAGTGGTCAGAAATTCTGGGAGTTGCGGTCCAAAACATCTGGAGGGCACCAGGTTGGGCAAGGCTGTTCTCGTGTATTGGAGTTGCTGAGATAAGTGCTTATCTGTCATCTATAGTTCTTTAAATGGCACGAGCCTCTCTCAGTTAGTTGGAGTTGTGTCTCACACTTTCACTAACATTTTCTGAAAATGTTAGAGTAGGGGTCCAGGTTTCTGATGGGTCTCCTCCCTCAGCGAGTCTACTTTCTCACCACCATTGTCACCAGCTGCTATTGCTCCTCTTCTTTTTCATTACTGTTACCACTTGCTTGCTTGCTTAATAGAGAGCCTGTGAGCAGGTAGGCCGTGGCATCTACTCCTCTTGCTTCTCGCCACCACTGTTGTCTGGGCCAGAGCAAGAGGCAGGTGAATAAGCAGGTTGCAATGGTGAAGAGGAGGAGCAACTCCAGGGGCCTCTTGTCATTGGGCCCCTGCTGGGGTGTGGGCCCACAGCAAGTGCCCCACCATGCCTACCCTTGATGCCAGCCTAGGAAAGGTTGGATGGGTGAGATGCTGTGGACAACACACTTATGGCATCTCAAATGAGAACATGTGCTTTATGGCTGGCGTGTAATATTCCACATTGGAGTTATCATTTTCAAAACAGTCTGCGTGGGAGGCGGTCATGAAGGTGGCTTGTTCACTTAGTCTTAGCATGTTGAGTGCCAGAAACATGCACAGCGTTTTCTCCTGATGCAGGTGAGGAGGTGTGTGTTAGGTCTCCTAACCCTAGACTTTGTAAACAGCACACTGTTGAGGCTTGAAAAATTACACCCAATGATCATCATTTGGCTCCATTGGGCAGGTTCACACTCGTACCGTTGTCACTCCTCCTCCTCCTCCTCCTCTTGCCCACCTGCTCCCTTCTTGCATGCCAAGAGTATGTCAAAAATTGACAAAATGCCTTGCTGGCAGCAGCCTTTGTAGGCTGGGGGAGAAGGGATATTTCCAGGCTCTTCCTTGTCTTGTGCACGTAGCAGTGCACAGAGAGAGAGAGAGAGAGAGAGAGAGAGAGAGAGAGAGAAGGAAGGGGCTAGGGTGTACGCCATTGTCAGTGGTGGAGCCAGGGCTGGACCTTAGGGCCAAAGTCCAGGGTCCCGCAGCCCAGCTCCCCCCTAAATGATCACCCAGAGAGTGGCAGGTGATGAGGGCATCAAGGCAGCAGAAGCAAACTCCATTTGATTCCTGTAGTCATGATGGTGCTATGATTTAAGTGAGTTTTAAATGCAAAAACTGCACATGCTTAGAGTATTACTTTTATTAAAAAATTGTTTCATCACACTAACATATCAGGAAAGTTGAAACAGTTGTAAAGCATGACATGGTAGTTAAGGTGGGGAGAAGAGACATGTTAGTTGAGTGCTTCACTACTGAAATAATATGCATGGACGTCTGAAGGGGGCCTCCATGAGTTAATTAAATCCAGGGTTTAAAATTATCCAACTGCACCACTGGCCATCGTATGTGATAAGCCACAGTACTGTTTATACAGTAGGCAGAGCAGTGGTGCAGCCAGGTAATTTTAGACCCTGGACTTAATGGTCTTATTGCCACCCCCACCACCCCACCACTTGGATGGTCGTGTGTATTTCTTCAGTTGTGAAGAAACTGAGTTGCAGGGCCCTAGACTTTGGCCCTGAGGCAGGAGGGTGAAGGTTAACCAGAACCTCATGATTTAACATCCCATGCTTTGTCCTTTTTTCCCCTCCCCCAGCAGTTATATTTCCAATAAGGAAAGCACTTCGCAGTTTGGCATCCATTCTATATTATTGTTTATTTATTCAATTAGTACATGAATATCCCACCTTTCTTCCACCAGGGAATTCAAAGCGACTTACAAGGAGTTCCCAAGCAGACTCCCATCCAGACACTGACCAGATCTAAGTGTAATGTTGCTAAAGTTTATGAATGTATAATGGCATAATAGACTATTCAGGCATAAAGGGCACAACATAGTTAAAGCAATAGAAGATCTGGTTCTTATGGATTCCTGCCTCAAGTGAATGTATCTTGCCAGTAGCTTAGAGATTACACTCAGGTAAGAGATATAATCTTCCCTCAAAAGTATTCAGAAACTGACATATTCCTACAGATCAATGATGAGAGTCTAAGGTTTCTTGCCAGCCAGCCTGCTTCTAAGGAGAGAGTATGCAGACTTCATATGACAACTCCCAAAACTCCTGATTCTCTCTTCTAGATACATAGCTCTGTTCCCGAGGAGAGAACACCCCACAAAAAATTGCATACCACATGGAATATTAGGCAGAGGCTTTCCCCACTACGGTTATAATTTATCAATACTGATGCATTTATTTCCTGATTTGGTTTGGATGTTTGGGTTTTATGGGATTTTAATGATTGGATAGATATATGTAGACATACTTTCTTGATGCTATAGCTTTTGTTAATTCTTCTTTTGCAATAACTAAAGTTGTTCTGATGTTTTTAAATTTCCAAATAAATAAATAAATACATGTTAAATAATCAATTTCATTATCTGAATGATTTTTTTCCTTAAAAAGGGGGGGGGAAGAGGAGAAAATCCACAAATAAAACCAGTAGTAATCATTTATATGATGAGTGTGTCGATGCTGAACCAAGACAGTTCTGTTGCCTGAAGTGGAGCCCAAAAGCATCCCAGCCCCTGGTCAACACATCAAATTTCAGTCTTCATCTATTTCTCCTCATAATGCCACCTGAAGCAGGTCACCTTGTTGCATGGCAGGGCCAGCCCTGGATCTCATTGTGTATGATCACCTTAACCTAACTGTGAGCATACTCACCTTACTCAGGGCTATTTACATATGTAACCCTGTCAAATACTTTACAATCATGTTAATTTGTGGAGGAGATATCACGGAAGGGGGGAGAGAGATAAATCCAACACCCTGCTCTCCCGCCTGAACAGCTGATTGGTGCTATTCAATGTGTTTAACTAGGGTTACATGTGGGCAACGCTCCACATGTGAAGACAGATGCAAAAAAATAATGTAGCTTGTCTGTAATCTCTTTGGTCCTCCTTCAATAGTCCTTTCAAACCTTCTAAAGGTTTTACCCCTACCCTGGCTGGTTTTGTGCTCTTGAGGTATTTTTAAAAATTCTTGTTCTTATGCCTTTAGCAATTTGCTCCTGAAATGCCTTCTTTCCTTATTTTCTGAGCATATGAAGCTGCCTTATGCTGAGTCAGATTCTTGGTCCAGCTAGCCACAAGTGTGACCGAATTGGGATCAAGGGCTCTTATCACACTGCATGTGTTAATTGGTTTACCAATGCCAGGATGTCTGTATTATCACTGATAACTGTTTGTTGTTGTTTTGTGAATGGCTGTTATTATTAATGATGTAGTTACCACTATCTGTACTTTCTGCATTTCATTCCCCCCTGACTTCATTGTTTACAATCCTCCCGCACCCCCAAACATGTGTATATCTACCTTTAACTCTTCAGGCCAACACTCCATGCATCTGATGAAGAGGACTGCAGCCCACAAAAACTTAGGACACATAATAAATTTGTTTTTCTGAACTTCTGGTTGAGTTTATATCTAGGGATAACTATCTCATTGATTATCACAATTCCACGAAAGTTTCCCATTTTTCAATTATCTAGATTCTCATCTAATACCAGGCACTCTAATCCACCTATAGACTTCTAGCATTGGTATACAAATGTTTTCTTTTTTCTTTTTCTTTTTTAGCTCTTTGTTACATGGAACAAGTGTGTGGAACCGATGGTTCCCCAGGTAGAGTTAGACAACAACTTCCAACATCCCCAACCACTAGCCAGGCTGATTGGGCCTGATGGGACTTGGAGTCCAACAACATGGAAGGGCTACAGGTTCCACACCCTGATAACAAAGAACCAAAAGCTCAGTGCAGGAACACGTGCTGCTTTTTTTTGCTTTCAGAAGGTCTCAATTCAATCTCAGATATCTTCAGTTAAAACAGGGCTCTCCAACCTTGGGTCCCCAGATGTTGCTGGCCTACAGCTCCCAGCATACCCAGCCAGCATGGCTAATGGCTAGGGATTCTGGGAGCTGTAGTCCAGCAACATCTGGGGACCCAAGGTTGGAGAGCCCTGAGTTAAAAAGATCTCAGGTAGCAGGATTGGGAAAGACTCTGCCTGGTACCTTGGAGAGGGGCAGCAGTTGTCATTCACAGCACACAGTACTGGTCTACATAGACTTCTAGTCAGGAGTCAATCCTCTTCCCAACAAAGTCTGACAAATATCAGCACTGAAGCTTAGTTGCTCTTAAACCCCATGTTCTGAGATTTTGCCTGCCAATTAAAAATCCTGGGTTTTTCCTTTCTCCCCCACTACTACCTGTAGATGAATTATAAATGCACACTCTTAATTTCAGCTTCCTTGGTTGTGTGGGAAATTGGTTTGAATCTTACTTACATCACATGTAAGTAAGAAGATACAATGTCTGTATGATGCCAGAGATCCACTAGAGGGCTCTTAAAGAGAACTGCACTTAAAGCTTCCTGTTTGCTAAAGCATTTTCTTTAAGTATATTTGGAATAAAGCAGACATCACCAAAGAGCTCTCTATTCATTTCTGGTTGACTAAAAGTCTATAACCTATCTCTGAACCTGCTTTTTTAATCTCCCCCTCTCCCCCGGTTGTTCAGTCTGTGGGAATTATTATAGTGGAAGGCAGGAAAGAACATGCCCAATTTGACAGAGATAGAAGAGCTCACGGCAAAACGTACTTTAGGAAAACTAGCATGCTCAGTCAAGTACTGTAGACCTCAGAGATATTTTGGCCTCAATGTTGCAAAGGGTATGACTTTCTTTCTGCTGAAAATTGTTCTGGTGAAAGGAATTCATAGCCTTCAGTAGTCAACAGAATCTTACACTAAATGAAGAACGGGGTCACACAACATGGTGAAGAATATGAGCAATGGGAGAGCTGCTGCCATATAGCCTGGTGGTCCCTCCAAGATATATTTGTAAGTGTTGTTGCTGTTGTTGTTGTTGTTGCTGTTTTATGTCAAATATTTGCACATTTAGAATTGTCCACAAAATCTCTGTTTCACCAACCAAATAATTACTATTGGCTGGTACATTTTAGTACGTTCCAGCAACCAGCTGTACTTGTGTGAAAATAGGTTCTGCACTTCTTCAGAAGGACGTTATGGAAACAACAATACTGAATGTCTGGGACACATGCCATCTTAAACAGGAAAAAATGTTTGAGCATGTGCAGGGGGCTTTCCCCTCACTAGTAAATAATCACACACAAAACTGCCTATGTACACCAGTTGCTGGGGAACATGGGCAGGAGGGTGTTGTTGTACTCATCTCCTGCTTGTAGGATTCTGTGGGCAGCAGGTTGGCCACTGTGTGAACATAATGCTTGACTAGATGGACCTTTGGTTTGATCCAGCAAGGCTCTTCTTATGTTCTAAATTCAGGATTAGTGATAATAGCATCTTAGGTCAGAAGTTATTATTTCCAGGCAGCCATCATCCCAGGTATTCTCATTTTTGAAATCAAAGCACTGACAAGTGGGACCTGCAATACAATGTTACTGTGCATCCCCACCAGCTAAGACAGGGGTGTCTAACCTTATCGGGCTCATGGGCACATTTGGTATTTTGAAAAGGTCAATTTGTGGGCACTGCCACAAATTGACTGCTATAGGGAGGCAGGGGGCAATCACAAAAATGTTAGGAGTTCCTCCTTATCTCTCTCTCTCTCTGTGCGCACATAAATGTGTAGAAAAGGATACCGACTTTAAGGGTATCCCCATTAGGGATTGTCCCTAAAGGTAAAAGGAGAGTTTAGGCTTATGCATAACCTGTCTTATCTGTATGGATCCTCTGTTAATTATTCTATTCCAAAGTTTCTTTGTACAGTCCATTATGTGTCTTTTGACAGCACCATGCAGATGGTGTGGCATTGTGGAAGGGGCACATTATTGGGCAAATGTGACATAAAGTTGGCCATTTGTCTCTTCCCAGTCCACCCCAAGGATTTCAACCTGTTAGGCTTTGCATTTCAAGGTCAGTTTTATGTAGACCAGGTCTTGCTGCTGGGTTGCTCCATCTCTTGTGCTGCCTTTGAACACTTCAGCACTGTCTTGGAGTGGACATTGAGGAGACGAACAGGTATAGTTTCTATAGTACATTAATTGGATGGTTTTCTGTTTGCAGGGCCAGCAAATTCAACCCAGTGCCCTAGGTTTATGGAAGAATTTTCTAAGTTGGCAGGGAAACTTGGTGTCCCCCTGGCAGCAGAGAAAATCGAGGGTCCAGTGAACATGCTTACCTTCCTGGGAATACAGGTGGACACCATCAAACAGTCTAGTCTCCTCCCAGAGGAAAAGATTCAGGCCTTGAGAGAGTATATTGATGGCATTATCTGAACCGCAAGGTCTCTCTGAAGCAACTGCAGGAATTAGTGGGTCATCTAAATTTTGCATGCCAGGTTAGAGCACCAGGATGGGCTTTTCTCAGAAGATGATGCAATCTATTGAAAGGATTTTGCAAGCCACACCATTGGGAAGGGGGGCTCAGGTGGTCAGGGAAAATTTGGCAGTTTGGAATGAATTTCTCTTCTCATGAATTTGAAAGTAATATCATTTTGGAGAAGGGACCTGTTGACTGAGGCTGAACTCCAAATACACTCAGGTGCTTCCAGTTCATTTGGATTCAGAGTTATTTTCAGAGATAGATGGCATGTGCAAAGGTGGCCAGAGGAATGGGCAGCAACAGGAGTTAACAGGGACCTCACTTTTCCTGAGTTTTTTCCTCCATATTGGTGGCAGTACATTTGTGGAGCACTCTCCTGGCCAATTCCTCTGTTCCCTTCTGGTGTGACAATCACGCTACCATCCAAGTGGTGAATTCCCTTACATCACAAAATCCCAGAGTGATGGGTTTAGTTCGGGTATTTACCAGACAATGTCTGCATTTTAATATCTTGTTTATGGGCTTAACAATTCTGTCGCTAACGCATTATCATGGAACCAGATGGGCAGGTTTCGGGAACTGGACCGACATCATTGGATCACCCAGACCCAATGCTGTTGTTACTGTGAGATCTTGGCAAAGAGAGGCAGAAGAGGCAATCTTGAAATCATTGGTGCCCAGTACCAGATCCAGTTATCTCAAAGCAGGTAGAGTTCCATGATTTTAGAACCACAATAGCTTAAGTCAGACATGGCCGTTTCCTGTGCCTCTTTTGCTTCAGTTTTGTGTTGAACTTCATAAGCGAGGCCTCACTTGTACTTTTAAAGGTAAACTGGCTGGATTGGCTTTTATTGCAAAGAGCCAGGATTTGTGTGATCATACATCTGATTTTAGGGTCATAAAAAGATGGTGGAGGGATAGGCAAGAAACCTGGCCACAATTAAGGATGCATGCTTACCTATTTCACCTGAGATTTTGTTGGGTCTCGAAGTGCAATGGAACGCCTTATGTTTTTCTTCATATGAATAATCACTTTCCCATGAAACAGCTCTAACAGCCTTTTGGTGGGCATTTCATATTGGGGAATTTCTAGTGGAATCAAAGTCTAAACTTACTGGTAGGGCCTTGCAGTTACACGATGTGTTTCCATCTGACTCAGATATTCCGAGACTGATCAGAAGTGGGTAGGTGCCACAGTTCCCCTTCACCAATCTTCAATCCTAGAGCTTTGCCCAGTGCTTGCCCTTAAGGAATTCATGGCCATGAGGGGCAAGGAGCTGCCCCCCTTTTTTGTTATGAGTCGGAGCACTGCTTACACGTTACCAGTTTTGGAAAGTGTCCCAGAAGGCATTAATGGCAATGGGACTGAGTTTTGGCATGCATTCATTCAGGATAGGTGCTGCCTCCACAGCATCATTTTCAGGTTTTAACAGTCAAGACATAAGGGCCGTGGGCAGATGGTGGTCTGAAAAATTTCAGAGTTATGTCCACCTGTTTTCTCAGTGAAGTTATGTGGTTTGGTCTGACTCTTGTTTCTTCCTGCAGATCACTGGAGGGGAGATGAGCGAGCCAGGATGTTGATTTGTGGCCACAGTATGGTCTTCTGGGCTGACCATCATCTGACAAGAACATTGATTAGAACCCAGCTTGGCCTAAGACAGCTTGCAGTCATGCGATGGCTTGGCAAGTGTGGCATGAGATGAGAGAGTTTGGTTTACACCCTAATGTAATCTGGTTCTGTGAGTGTCCCCCATCAAGTTCTGGTTGTTCATTTAGGAGGGAATGACCTTGGTGATGTAAAAGGCAAGGTCTTGATTTTGCATATCTGGTTGGATTTGGAGAAGATTCTGCAGTTTTGGCCTGGGGTATGTATTATGTGGTCCAATATGCTCCCTTGCAGGGTTTGGAGTAGGGCTAGAAACTCCAGAAGTTTGAATAATGCCAGGGAAAATGTTAATAGAGAGAGATATTTAGCTCTCAGTGGCCAGGAAGGAGATATTTTGACCCATCTGGACATCTTTTTTTTCTAGGGTGGAACTATATAGGCCCGGCAGAGTATTTATCTGAATTGGGTAATGATATTTTCCTTGCCGATCTGCAGAAGGGGCTGCAGGGATTCTTCCTTGGAAATGAGGGTAGAAGGTACATACTCCGTTTGCTCCTTTCCTGTGGCAGGGATGTGTGGGAAGCAACAGGTAGGATGAGGGATTGGTGAGAGCACTCTGAGGCACCTTTATGGTGATATGCTCCCTTGCAGGGTAAAGTTGGCTTCCGGGGCCAACCAGGATCATCCACTCTTAGGTGTGCGGCACTGGGGGACATGACCTGGGAAGGCTGGCCTCCACAATTGAAAGTGTGGCTTAGGGAAGGAGTGGGAATACCTGGCCCACTCCTGTCTGAAGGCAGGGTATATCGTCGTAATTGCTCAGAGGCGGATGCCTGACCTGATGGAGTGAGTTAGCCTCCCGCACATTTTCCCCCTTCTGCATATTTTGGTTAATGGTTAAATAAATGTGGCACCTTTCCATCCAATACAGTTGTTGCTTCTCTTTATTTCTACTAACACTGCACAAAGGGTGTGACCCTTAACAGAAGCAATTTCCTGGCATTTTGGAGTTTGAGTGAACCTGGAAAGGCCTTAACACAACATGTTAAATTGAAAGTTTTTCTTGTTAACTGAATTAACTTGTACAACCCATCCCTCCTCACTGCCTATTTCTTCCATCCCTCCCTCCTGCTGGAGGTACTAGGTGGGCTGCGCAGCTGACTAGCTGAAAGTGGGATGAGACCAACTGAGCTACTGAATAAATCCAGGCCTGGGGCCCTCATTTTGAAGGTGTTGCTAGGCAACTAGGGTTGCCAGGTCTCCAGCTTTTGCCCTGAGATTCAGGTTTAGGGTCTATTCTCAGGGTGGCAAGCCTAAATCTCAGGGTTTCAGCTAGTCTCAGATTATTACCTTTGAATCTTGCGTTTTGCAGCTATATTATTTTAAAACAAAACTTTTTTTTTAAATCACTCATTCTGAAAGAGAAAAGATTCCATAACAGTTTTTCTTTTTTCCAACCAATATTTCACCCAAATTCCAGTTGGAGAATGGGGATGAATGCCATTACATGCAGATTATCTGAAGCAGAGCAGTGACAATGAGGGATCCAAGAGCACTCCAAACGATGAACCTGATAATGAGTGCAACTCCCACCAGAACAGGTTGAACACCACAGAGTACCTCTGTCTTGCCTGGATTGAGTTTCAGTTTATTGGCCTTCATCCAGTCTATTACCACACCCAGGCACTGATTCAGAACACCCACTGTCTCACTTGGATTTGATAAGAAGGAGAGATAGAGCTGGATGTCATCCGCATATGGGTGACTCTTCAGCCCACACCTCCAGATGACCTCCCTCAGTGGTTTCATGTAGATGTTGACCAGCATGGGGGATACGATAGAGCCCCCTGGAAGCCCATTGCATAACTGCCAAGGGACAATTGCCTTGGGCTGTAACTGTGGCTAAGAGCCCCGGACACCTATACGGGTAACACTGCATGGGAAAGCACTCTGGTTGCACTGCTCCTATTTCCTAGGACTAAATTCCATACATTGTAATGTCAGAATTGGACCACAGTCAATGTGAGTGGTGTGTTTTCTTAGGAGCACAAACGTACAGAATTTTTGTTTGTTTGTTTTTAGACTTTTTGTAAGCCAGTCTTTCTGACCACAAAACAGGTCCCCAGGGTGGATCTCACACAAAACTGTTTAAAACAGAGAGCAGATATTACAGCCAATTGCAGCAGCCCAATATAAACAAGTTGTTATAACAATTCTAAAATCCAAAATGTCAGTCAGTCAGTCAGGCGATCACTCGTGACCGAGTAAGATTGTCTTCCAGGATAAAAAAAAAAGAAAAATTTACAAAAAGGAGATTTTAAAAGGAGGAAAATTCTAAAGAAAATTGTGTAGACTCTAGCGATGGGTCCGTAAGTGACTGCGGAGGCCAATTCTAGATCCACACAGCTTCCTACAGTGAGGACACACGTTACCAGATGGAAGATGGTCCTGTAAAGGATTCATTTGACGTGCTTTTCGCTTAGCACGTTTCTCCCTTTCACCTTGCACTCGAGCTTCTTCAAAGTCCATAGAACCTTTGTGAAAGGCCAGCCTCCAGTTAGATCGTTCATGGGCCAGAGCTTCCCAGTTTTTGATGTTTATATTGCATTTTTTTAGATTAGCCTTAAGAACATCTTTAAACCTCTTATATTGACCACCGATATTCCGCTTTCCATCCTTGAGTTGGGAATAAAGTAACTGCTTTGGGAGACGGCAGTCAGGCATTCGAACAACATGACCGGTCCACTGAAGTTGGTGTTGAAGGATCATTTTTTCCATGCTAGTAGTCTTTGCTTCTTCCAGTACACTGGCATTTGTTCGCCTATCTTCCCAAGTAATTTGCAGGATTTTCCGGAGGCAACGTTGATGAAATCTTTCAAGGAGTTGGAGGTGACGTTTATAGATAGTCCATGTTTCGCAGGCATACAATAAAGTTGGTAATACAATGGCTTCATAAACCAGTGTTTTGGTCTTCTTACAAATATCCCGATCCTCGAACACTCTATGTTTCATTCGAGAAAGCGCGGCACTTGCGGAGCTCAGACGATGCTGATACATACATCCAAAATGTATTAGCCAACTGACAAGTACAAGTCTTTGGAGTCCTCCTAATAGCTAGCAGAGTATATGTGCTTCATGTTGGAGATCTAAACTCTGCAAGTTATGTGGACCCATAACTGAACCAGGGATGTATGAGAATTTCACTGCCGCTCATTTAAGATCAGAACTCACCCTGTATGCACCCCCGGATGCGAATACAAATATGAGCACATTTTGCAGGCAAAGTTTGCACAATCCCATGCTTGCAATGCTTTTGTGCACGATGCTTTCAGAAAACTGCGCACTTTAAAAATGTGCATTTGGAAAAATGCACATTTTCATGCATTAGTCAATGGGGAAAGTACAACATTCAGGTGTGCACTTTTTTAAAAAAATGTGCACCCAAGTGCATATCTTTCCCATTCGAGCTCACCATTGGGAATTGGAATAAGGTGGACTGAGGTTTGAGGCGTAACTCAAAGAACTTTGACAAGCTTGAGCCTCGCTGAACTTACCCCTCCCAACACATTGCTTACCTGTTCAGCAGGCAACAATCACTGCTTCAGGTGGTGCTATATAGACTTAGGGTGGAATCCATTTAAGTCTTTCTGCTGATGGAACTGCTTCTGTCAGAGAAGCCAGGAGTGGGCAATTCCCCCTCCCCCAGCCCCACATGTGCCCTCAAAATCTGCCCTAGATGGTTGGGAGACACTTCAGAACAGATTTGTTTGTTTGTAGGGGTGGAGTTCTGCAGCAGCCGGGAGGTGAAGAGGAGAAAGTCTTGATACAGAAGCGGACTTCCACTTGTGTGACATTGGATCCCACCTATGTGGTACAGACTCATCACTGTGGACTTCTGCTACATCACACAAAAGGCTGTTCCCTAGTAAAGTGGCCCAAATTATGCCATACCTCTTTAAAAAAAAACCAACAACCTCTATGCATTAATAGTACTTAACATGTTCTTAACTATGCTACACTTAACATTTTTTATTGTTAATACTGACTGGATGCCTTGCACTGATATGAAAATGCAGCTAGAGGAGAATATAGCCCTCTGGAGGAACCCCCCCCCCCGAACAATACATCTGGTGAGACTCTAGGAGCTTTGTGAGGGGAGGGGGGGAGAGAGGAAGTGTTATGGATCTTTAGGAGGTCAGAGCCCAGATGCCTGGAGAGGCCGACCGATTTGTCCATGGAGGCCAGTGTTTATATGTACACTCCTCATGTGTGAAATGTTATATGAATGCTGGGCCTTATTTGATAATTTACCGCTGCATTTGTCCATGCTTTCTTGCATGGCCTTTTCACTAAAGACTGAGAAATTATGTTGAAATCAATTGAGTGAGCTGAAGGATTTGGATGAAGAATAGCGGATCATTTTCAGAAGCATAAAGTCTAAAAACAACAACAGCAAAAAAACAAAAACAAAAAAGCCCACCAAAGGTCTGAAGCACATTTCCTGCTGACTGTGGAGGTCCCCCCCTTTGTTCTAACCACCTTCCTGTCTACCTGCCAAAAACTACCACTAGCTGGAAATAATTGCAGATTTGATATCAATTTTTCTTCTAATTCAATTTGCCCCAGCCTATTTAACATCTCCATTGACCGTATTAAGTGTGGGCTGCTTAAAAGGTACAGCTAATGAAGATCCCAAAGATGCCTTGAGAAAAGCATGACAGTTTTTGGAAGGCATCAACGTTCCCTTCTAAGGCAATGCAAGCCTATCTCTTCTTTTCTTAAATTACATTAGCATCTAATACAGAATAAAAGCATAAGAATATAGAACGACATGTGGACCTAATCCAAAATTTGCCACAGAGAATAGCAATCTTTCTGCTACTTTCACTAGCTTTTGGACTACAACCCATACAAAGATTACAGACTACTTTGTCTAGACATGCTGAGTTGCAGATGATATTCCTTTTGGGCCTGCATGCTGCTCCCAGAAACCTTCTTGCATTCACACTTGGAATAAAGAGGCCAAACACTTGACACTGGGTTAACTAGGGCCACAATTTATTAATGCAGGGCTCTCCAACCTTGGGTCCCCAGATGTTGCTGGACTACAGCTCCCAGAATCCCTTGCCATTAGCCATGCTGGCTGGGTATGCTGGGAGCTGTAGGCCAGCAACATCTGGGGACCCAAGGTTGGAGAGCCCTGCATTAATGTTTAACAAAAAGGAGATCTGCAGTTAATGCTAACATTTGTAGGCATCTTTGGCCTTAGCCTCTGTCCCGTCTTACCTCACCCTTTTGGTGATGAGGGAGGCCCTCTTTGATGCTGAGAGAGGTCCTCTTTTTCCCATACTGCACTGCCATTGTGACCAATTGACCTACTATTTATGGTGCTACGCCCTGCACCAGCCTTCCCCAACCTGGTCCAGATGTTGTACTACAGTTCCAGATGTTGTACTACAACTACAAAGGTCATGTTGACTGGGGGTGATGGAAGCTGTAGTCCAACACATCTGGAGGTCATCAGGTGGGGGAAGGTTGTGGTAGTGGAACAAAGAACAATGTTTCTGTTCCCAGTTTGTGATAAACCTTGCAGCGGTGTTATAGACAAGGGTCTGTCTATAATTTCCTTTCCTTTGACAGATTTGTTTATGCTAGTTTATATGTACAGATTTATAAATTATTACTCTAAATCAGGCAAGGGGATCCTTGACCTTGATCCTCTTTGGATTATCTTTTCAAATAAAAAGGATAAATAAATAAAATTTATTTATTTATTTATTTATAAAAGGACAAAAAAAAATTTAAAAAATGTTCACCATTCCTATGAATATACAAACAACGCAGGGTGATTACATCATCAGAGTATTTCATATCTCCCCCCCCCCTTTATTTTTGCCCAGGCTTAGAGGCTGTAAGTCACTGTCATGTGTGCCAATCTGGAAACCTTTTCATTAGGGGGGAAAATGTGTTGAGAAAACGTGTAACAGGTTTTTGCTAAGTATGGGTGGAGTGGAAAAAGTGATCCAGACTTAATTACCCACACTTAGTCATAAGCAGCAGGAACGGAAGCACTCTAAAATAAGTAATAAATTGGAACTGTTTTTCATGTATATGTATATTAAGATCTTAGTTTCCATCACGTCATGCTATACAAGAACATGCAATACCTATAACAGAATCTCTGACCGATACGGAAGATAAAAAGCACATGGGAGTGAACATTCATGGAAGATTCTGTTTCTTTTATTTGAAAGGATAATCCAAAGAGAATCAAGGTCAAGGATCCCCTTGCCTGATTTAGAGTAATAATTTATAAATCTGTACATATAAATTAGCATAAACAAACTTGTATTCTCTGTTTTTTTGACAGTGCGTTCCCTCTTTCTTGGCCACCTTCTTCAACACGCTAGTTCTCACATAGATAGGTTCATCACTTGGTGACCGCAACATTATGTGAATGAGCCATCAAAAGTGTAACACCACACTGTAACACTTCTAATAGGATACTTTTCCTGTACACATAGTATGTTCACACATTCAGCTGTTCATTTAGAAATGTGCCTGCAAGACCAGCCTGGAGTATAGATTTTAAAAAATGAGGCAGATTTGTGTTCTTAAATGGCCTGCAAAATTCTTCTGGGCCTTCGCTAAGAAAGCTCTCCAAACAATCTCTGCAAAATGGGATCTGCTGACTGAACAAAAGCAACACAGTTTGATTGTTAATATCAAGGCATTTCATCATGTTCAGCTTTAACAAAGAAGGCACATTTGATGGGAGTTCGAAAATTTCTCCAATTGTCTGGGGGAAATGGTCCACGGTACATTGAACATCACTGATTAAAGAGGGAATTCTGTACATATAAACTGAAAAAGGAAGCTCCATTCATTTCAATCTCTCGTTGGAATGGATTTCTAGAACAGGGTTGTCCAAATAGTCACAGGTGAAGTATTTCATTAGCTGAGCTTAGTATGCTTGTGTGGGGCACCTATATTTAATCTGCTACTTCACTAGTAGCTTACTGAAATTAGAAAAGGCCATTTCTCCACAGATTTAGAGGATTTCTTTCTGATGGACAAAGCCCACTAGGCTCTATCATAGACTCCGCTATGATCTTTTCTAAAATATTTGAAAAGAATGTGCTTACCCCTTCAAGAATGTTGACCTCGTTGTGCTCCCAGTAACATAAGCATGAGCACAATGGAATCTGAATCCTGCCCCCCATCCTGATTCCTTGAACCCTGTTCCATCACCCCTTCACATTCCTCAAACCTTACTTGGTGGAGTCAGTGGTGGGGAGGCCATTCTAAAGACTGCTCTGTGATGCTTGCATTCCTCTCTGGCTGCCCAAATGCTGCAGTGGTATCACCCATCCAAGGTGCCAGAGACACGTGGAAATGTAGTCATCCAGAACACCCAAGTCTCTAGGAAGAGCACCGGAAACTGTATGTCGCAGGAGTCCTTGCATTTGGATGCTGCCATTGCAGCATTTAAGGTGCCAGGGAATGAGGGAGACTTCATAGAAAGGCCTTCTTAATGGTACTGCCACTACCAGGTAAGTGGAAGGAGAAGAGTGTGGCCACCGCATATGGTGCTGCAGAACTGATTATGAGGCAGGCTCAAAACTTTGTTATCAGTTGTTGTGACCGAGACTTGTATGATCACCATTATGATGCCCCCACCTCCATTTCTGAACTTCAGCGCCACAAATGGAGGGACTTGTTGTTTTAAGAGGAGTATCTGCAATAAGGAGTGTCTGCATGACTCCTTTGTAGTGGAGAGAAGGAAACACTCTTGTTCCCCCCTCCACATGAAGACTCTCACTGGTTTGGTAAGTGGCTGATGGCCATGGCCTACACATGGAAACAAGCAGAAGAAAAACCCACAGAACAAATCATTTGTTTTTGCCTCATTCTGCAGACCAAATTGAACCAATATAATTTCATCAATTGTGGTCATTTTGAGTGCCTCAGGGGAAGATGTCCACACTCTTCTCTCCCTTCCTCCCTCCCCTCCAAGTGGGCTGCTGGGAAGGGAGTGGCCCTACCCACTTTTGGCTTTGGCCCAATTCACTACTGATTTAAGGATGCAGCTTCTCCACCTTCCCAAAGTGCAATTATCTCCCCCCCCCTCCTCCTCCTCCTCCTGGCCTTATTTCCCTGTCTTGTTCACCTCTGCCTCACTATGTTCCCCTCCCCCAGAGTCTAGTGACACACTAGCAAGTGCCTGGGCCTCTTTAGCCCTGCCTTAGCCAAGCCATTAAGCAGCTGATCTTTTGGGTGTCATGAAAGGGTAACAAACTACTACTACTACTACCACCACCATCATCATCATCATCATCATCATCATCATCATCATCATCATCATCATCATTCAGGAGAGAGGAAGAGTTGCTTGTGCAATTTTCTGCCTTAGGTGCTAAAATAACTTGGCGCCCTGGGCATTATGCACCTTGACTTAGGCGAGGGGTCCATTTGCTATGCCCCCTGAGGCAGCAAAATGTCTTGGGGGCAGCCCTGATCCTTAGATATGTATAATTCTCAATCTGGGTCAATAAACACCATGTAGCTGTTCCTCCCACCTTGATCCCTGCTCTGTTATGGGGAGAGGTTTCATATTCTAGTGTTAATGTAATAAATTAGGTTGAAAGACCTTTAACAGTGTCTATTTTCCTTTGTATGTGCATGTTTGGAATGCACACAGAAAGTGCATAGCATCATTTTCTCTGTGTGACACTGTATCATCCGGGTTGCTGATAGGGCTGGACAACTGGGCTGAGGTCTGGGACCACACAGCCTGGAGGGTCCCCCGATAGTGCTCTGATCACTTCCCCCAACACTCTACTTACTCTCCTCCAGCTCACTCCCCACCCCCATTCCCGGTAGCGGCACCTTTTCTTTCTCTTTTTTCTTCTTTTTGACTTTTCTAATAGGTCAGGCATGCTGCGGAAGAAGCTGCAGTCATACGTACCCACTTCATCTTTTCAGATGGCCTTTATTCCATTCCATGTGGGCTCAGAGGCATGCTTGGGAAATCAATGTGTCATGTGTGACTGCAGCTTCGCTCTGCAGCATGCCTGAATTCTTTGGGGGTGGGGGTGGGAAGAGAGAGATAGCAAAGGTGCTGCTGCCTGGTAAGGGGTGATGTAGTGAACATAAAAAGAGCCGTGCTGAATCAGACGAGGGGTCCATCTAGCCCAGCATTCTGTTCACACAGTGGCCAGCCAGCTGCCCACGGGATCCCACAAGCAGGACATGAGTGCAGCACCACCCTCCCACCCATGTTCCCCAGCAACTGGAGTACATGGGCATACTGCCTCTGATACTGGAGGAAGCATATAGCCATCAAGACTAGTAGCCATTGAGAGCCTTATCTGCCATAAATTTTTACAATCCCCTTTTAAAGCCATCCAAATTGGTGGCCATCACTACATCTCATGGAAGTGAATTCCATAGCTTAACTATGCACTGTGTGAAGCTAGGGAGAGTTCATTTGCCTACTACTACAGAAACCTAGAATGTTTATTTCAACAACACACTCATTAGCACATCGAGTTCCCACATCACTGGAGGTTTCAGTTCCCCTCATTTTAACTAGGATTAGCCAGTGTCCTGCCCTCGGTGTAGCTTGGGCAATTTTCTCAGGTGGCTGAGGGCATTTTCAGGGACACATCCTGAAGTTTGACTTGGATTCTACAGTGCCCACCTGTATTACCCTGGGGGCCTGGTCCTGCCAAGGCTATCTCAGTTTGGATTCAAGGATAATCAGGAAGAGACAAAACCACTTGTATGAAAGATATACAGTTTATTGAACACAAAGTTGGAATATGGATGCAGATTATCAATAAACAGGCAAAAGAGAAGGATGAGCTTCATGGCTGAACAGATTTGAACTGGTCCTCAATCCTAGTCCAACACGCTATCCACACAGCCTTTCCCCTCCAGATGTTTTGGACTATAACTTCCATCAGCCCCAGACAGAATGGTCAGTGGTTATGGATGATAGCCACATCTATCCAGTCGCAGGGCTTCCTAATATGACGGACGTCACTCCTGGGGCACTAGGTTGCTTGGACATTTGCGTGCTCCTCATCCCAAAATGAAAGCCAAAGCACAAGCTAATAAGCCATCGATTTTATAGATGTCTCCCTAAATTCTAGGAGGTGCCAAAAGCTGCTAGAAGCTGTGAAAAGCTGCCAGTGGGAAAAAGAAAGGAAGGCAAGAGAAGTCCCAGAAATCCCAATTAACCATAGCAGAAGGGTGTGTAAACATCCTTATCTCAAGGATGAGGTATGAAGTTCACAGCCGAGGCCCCTCTCTATCCTGCAGGTTTCCCACAGCAATTAAACTCAACAAATGTCCATTGCTTTTATGGCTGCACTAAAGGCCTGTGCTGGACACTGTGAACAGTTCATACTAACTCGTGGTCACAATGTCTTCCAGTTATTGATCCCAATACACCACCTCAAAGCATATGGGAATATAGCCAACGGAGAAGACAAGTTCCACACATCTTGGAACTCTCTCCTCCTCCAAATCCCACCAATCGATATCTTTGAGCATCTGTCTGGATGGAATGTACTTGAAGACTGACATTGCTAAGCAATGTCTATCTAGGTCTTAAAAAACCAGTGTGCCCTAGAATGACAAGGGCTTATTTTTAAATGTCACAGAGGGGGGAAAGAAGTGGTGGAACAAGACATGAACTCATGGAATGGTTTATGTAGAAGTCTGCTACATTACACTGTTCATTTGAAGACCAAATCTTTTTTTAAAAATAATATCCATAGGTAGGCAGCACTTTTCCATGTTACCATCTAGTATTATGCAGTCCAGTTAGATGTCAAAGAGTTAAAAAAAAAAAGCACTTCACAGTTAATACAGCTAGGGCAAGGCATATACCCTGCAGAAACATAAGGCATTCTGTTTTGTGTTTGGGTTGTTGTTGGCTCTCTCTCTTCTTCACCCCCAATTTACTGATTCTGAAACAAGATTCCTACCTGGCCTCTTAATGCAGTCCTGAAGGGCAGTCACCTCAAATGACGCCTGCACCTATAACATGCCCCCCACCCCTTAAAACAACAAATCCCTCAATTTGTGTATTATTATTTTTTTACAAGCCTGACATGGAATGGCATAGAAATGATCAGAGCCAACACCCAAACTAAGCAAGGCAGCCTTTGCAAACTGTGTCCAGAGTCAGTCAAGGAGAAAAATAAACATTCATGGCATAATTGGAGTATGGATTTGCACCAGCTGAAAACAAACTCCTCTGTTAATTAGCTACTCCAGATTTAGTTGCTACATTTCCATGAGAATCAGTAAAGGCAGGAATGGACCCTTAAACTGCCGTCCACAACACAGTCCCGGCGAGCCAGGAGGGTGTAACCATGGAGCCTCCCCCAGCCTGATGCCCACCATATGTTTTGCACTACAGCTCCCATGATCCATAGCCACTGGCCATTCAGTCTGGGGCTGATGGGAGTTGTAGTCCAAAACATCTGGAGGGGAAAGGCTGTGTGGATAGAATGTTGGACTAGGACTGAGGACCAGTTCAAATGTGTTCAACTATCTAACTCTCAGGGTTTTCTGAAGGATAAAGTGGGAAGAAACACCATGCATGCCATTCTAAGCTTCGTGGAGGAACAGTGGGGGAGATTATACACACACACACACACACACACACACACACACCAGCAAATAATAATAACCCGAAGAGGTCCATCTGGCACCTACACTGCAATCTTTTCAGCCCCAGTCAAAAACATTTTTATTTGCTCAGGCATTTTAATCTACAGATCATTTTCTGCATTTAAGGATTGTATTTGCCTGTTTTATTATTGTTATTTTGTATGAGGATATCAGTATTGATTCACAGTCCTGCCCCCGTCGCCGTTCGCCAGTCGCCATGGGACTTTTTTTTATGTTTGTTTGGTTGGGTTGGGTTGGATGGGTTGGGTTGGAAGACGCCTGTGCGTGAAACTGTTTTATGTGGGGAGATCGGTGCACAACGAATCACCACACAAACTTGACAGAGTACGGCAGAGATCCAATGGCACGGTTACCCTGACGATTGGAAAACCATTCTCTGCTGCAGCCTTCATCCGCCTTCACAGCCGTTGTAATTTAGGTTTAATTATCTTCCGCCTGTTCTGCCGTTGAGGACTTTGTTTTGGATCGTTCTTTGTCTGGTTCCTCTCCCCGGACCTTACCGCCATGGGTGACCCTACTGGGAGTACATAGCTCCCGACGGCATTGCTCACAGGATTCATCGGAACACGCAAGCCCACTCACCACTTGGCGGGACAATACTGGAAAATGTCGATCATTTTCTCTATCTTGGCAGCTATCTTTCTGTTACAGCTAACATCGACAGTGAAATCCAGCATCGTTTGAGCTCCGCAAGTGCCGCATTTTCTCGAATGAAACATAGAGTGTTCGAGGATCGGGATATTTGTAAGAAGACCAAAACACTGGTTTATGAAGCCATTGTATTACCAACTTTATTGTATGCCTGCGAAACATGGACTATCTATAAACGTCACTTCCACCTCCTTGAAAGGTTTCATCAACGTTGCCTCCGGAAAATCCTGCGAATTACTTGGGAAGATAGACGAACAAATGTCAGTGTACTGGAAGAAGCAAAGACTACTAGCATTGAAAAAATGATCCTTCAACGCCAACTTCAGTGGACCGGTCATGTTGTTCGAATGCCTGACTGCCGTCTCCCAAAGCAGTTACTTTACTCCCAACTCAAGAATGGAAAGCGGAATATCGGTGGTCAATATAAGAGGTTTAAAGATGTTCATAAGGCTAATCTAAAAAAATGCAATATAAACATCGAAAACTGGGAAGCTCTGGCCCATGAACGATCTAAATGGAGGTTGGCCTTTCACAAAGGTTCCATGGACTTTGAAGAAGCCCGAGTGCAAGGTGAAAGGGAGAAACGTGCTAAGCGAAAAGCACGTCAAATGAATCCTTTACAGGACCATCTCCTATCTGGTAACCTGTGTCCTCACTGTGGGAAGCTGTGTGGATCTAGAATTGGCCTCCACAGTCACTTATGGACCCATCGCTAGAGTCTACACAATCTTCTTTAGAATTTCCTCCTTTTATCCCGGAAGACAATCTTACTCGGTCACGAGTGATCGCCTGATGATGATGATCAGTATTGACCTGAAACCCAGACAGGATGACGGGCAGTATATGTATGTTTCAATAAATAAATAAATAAATAAGCTTGTATTTCTGCTTAAGTAACAGGACTACCCTGGGATTCACGTGAACCATTTAGTGAAAAAACAACCCCACCCCCCCCTTGTGCTCTATTTGGGACTTGGCTCAGTAAACTGAACTGTTTTCTCCAAAGATGAGAAAAATGGGGTTGTGTTTTCCTGAACCAGGTGGAATGGCTTTAAAATGGAAGCCAAAAAAAAAAAAGGAAAAAAAGAAAAGGAACTGGGATGGTTAGGCCAGAATCAATTATGTCCACCTGAAAAGAAATATGATTATGGTTATAGGTCCACCTGAAAAGAAGAGGGATGGCATCCCACCCCATCCCAAACACTGCCCTAGTTGTTGTTGTTTAAATCAGCCCTGACTTTCATAATACTTGCCACTAAAAAAATGAGGGACCTAGCACAAACCGAGCTTCTGTACTAGGGAGTGTCTGCATCATGCATGATATTACTTGTGTGGTAGAGAGAAGGGGACACTCTTGTTCCCCCACCACATGAAGACACTCACTGGTTTGGTAAGTGGCTGATGGCCATAGTCTACACATGGAAACAAACAGAAGAAAAACCTCACAGAACAAATCATGTTTTTGCCTCATTCTGCAGACCAAATTGAACCAATATAATTTCATCAGTTGTGGTTATTTTGAGTGCCTCAGGGGGAGAAGATGTCCACACTCTTCTCTCTGTCTCTTCCTCCCCTCCAAGCGGGCTACTGGGGAAGGACAGATCATTCTTGCCAGAGGTCTGCATTGACCACTGGCAGGAGGCTTTCTCTCCTCCTCCTTGTGTTAGCTCCTTCCCACCATTTCCTCCTCCTGTCCTCATTCTCTCTCTCTGAGTTCCATCAATTCACATAAAATTAGGCCAAGGGCCACTTGTTGCCCTTGAGCCACAGGTTGCCTAGCCCTGCCTTAGCTTAAACATTTTTGGCCACTGGTCTGGAATAAAGGGTCCAGGAAGATATTTGCCAGACCTGGAACCAGGTGCTGGAATATTCTCTCTCAGTAGACCCCTTATCCAATACACACCTATGAAGTGCAGACGACGCTATTCCTATTCAACAGTGTCAAGCTGTCCCCAGTCTGATGCTTACCTCTCCTGAGTGCACTCTTTCCAAGATAAATAAATTAAAAAAAAACAACTCTCCTACTTAGGTGTCATGTGTGGTCTAGAGCAGGATTTGCAAAAGTTTGAGTCATCTCTGCCCACTCAGAGAAGATGCAGTGGAATCACATGGGCTGTTGGAAGCAAATGGATCATGTGGCAAATGCCTTGGTTTGGGAAGCAGAGGAACTGGTACGTGTGTGTGTTTTTAAAACGATGTCAGCTTAGTCATCTCCCTCCTGGATGTGAGTAAGTAAAGTCTTTTTACAACTCAGCAGCCTCTGTTTCTAGGAGAGCAGAACTGCTGGCAACTGATGTGTTGTTTGAGAATGTCATCTGAGCAATCTTCTCCACACCCATTCTGTTCCTGACTCCCAGCTGAGCAGGAGCACAACAGGAGAGAGGCTCCAGCTGTTTTTGGGACTGTGAAAAGGCAAGCAGGCTCCCAGAGAGCGAGTGAACAGAGCGAGCGCACAGGGAGAGCAAACAGGAGTTTGGCAGCGGAGTTCGGTAGCGGAGGTCAAGGGGGAGGTCCCTAAAAAAAAAAATAATAATAATAAAATAAAAACATATATATATATATATATATATATATATTCTAGGAAGACAGAAACAGAGCACTATGGAAGGAAAGGACTCAGCAGTGGTGGTGACCTGCAAGGGGTGTGCAATGTTTGTTTTCCTGCCGGAGATCAACATGGCGTACACATGCAACAAGTGCAAGCTGGTCACGCTGTTGGAAGAAAAGGTCAGAGGACTGGAGCAGCAAGTGTCAACCCTCAGGAGCATAAGAGAAAGCGAGGAGTTCTTAGACAGAACGGTGGATCTACAGCACCAAAGCACAGTACAGGAGCCAGAAGGGCAACGGCAGGATGAGGCGGAGTCGGAGACTGCAGAGGCAAGGGAAAAGAACGCAGGGGGAACTCCCTGGAAAAGGGTGACTGTTAGGAGCAGAAGATCTACAAGACACTCTGCGCCTGTGGAAGCAGTGGAGCTATGGAACCGCTTCCATGTACTTGAGGACGAGAGCAGAGGACAGCCTGCAGAGGACGGATTACCGGGCACCCAACGTGACAGCGAGCAAGAGGCTGAGGGTCAGTCAAGTGGAGGCAATCAAACCAAGGCCTACAGCAAGAGGAAGAGAAGAGTACTCGTAGTGGGAGACTCCCTCCTGCGGGGGATCGAAGCCAAAGTATGTCGCGAAGATCCATGGACTCGCCAGGTGTGCTGTCTCCCTGGGGCACGGATTAAGGATGTGACAGAGCAGCTGCCGAGGCTCATGCAGCCCACCGACACATACCCCTTTCTTCTCTTCCACGTGGGTACAAATGATACTGCCAAGCGGAGTTACAAAGAAATCACGGCAGACTTTGAAGAGCTGGGAAGGGAACTCAAGAACTTCGGGGCCCAGATAGTTTTCTCATCCATCCTTCCAGTACTTGGAAGAGGCATAGAAAGGGAAAGAAAAATACTCCGAGTGAATGACTGGCTACGAAGGTGGAGCCGACGTGAGGGATTTGGATTCTGGGACCACGGGCTACGCTTCCTGGAAGATGGACTGCTGGCAAAGGATGGGTTGCACCTCACAAGGACTGGGAAGAATGTGTTTGGCCACAGCATGAGGAACTTAATCAGGAGGGCTTTAAACTGAATCCAACAGGGGAGGGAGACATAAACTCGGGGGTACCAATGGAAGAAGGCCTCTATGCCACAATGGAGAGAACAGCTCCAACGGTGCCCATTGATAGTCTACCACAAAATGTAGGGGGAAAGTCGGACTATAAAGCACATAGTCTTCGATGTCTCTATACTAATGCCCGGAGTATGGGCAATAAACAAGACGAACTTGAACTCTTGATACATGAGGGCAAGTACGACTTGATAGGGATAACTGAAACCTGGTGGGATGGCTCCCATGACTGGAATACAGCAATTGAAGGGTATAACTTGTTCAAAAGGAACAGAAGCAACAGAAAGGGAGGTGGAGTTGCACTGTATGTTAAAAATACGTATCTCTGCACAGAGATACAGGAAGAGGAGCTTGGCAGCCCCATTGAGAGCATCTGGTTAAAATAAAATCTGGTTAAAATAAAGGGGGCAAAGAATAAAACGAACATGGCGGTTGGAGTCTACTACCGACCACCCAATCAAGGAGAAGACGAGGATGGAACTTTTGAAAAGCAAATTGCCATTGTTTCAAGGAGGCACGATGTGGTAGTAATGGGGGACTTCAATTTCCCTGATATCTGTTGGGAGACTTATTCAGCCAAACATGGCCCCTCCAAGAAATTCCTGAGCTGTGCTGTTGATAACTTCCTCCTACAGAAAGTGGAGGAAGGAACTAGAGGATCGGCTATCCTTGACCTGATTCTAACCAACAGAGACGAGTTAGTGGATAAAGTGGCAGTTTCGGGAACTCTGGGGGAAAGTGACCATGTTATACTTGAGTTCTTGATTCTAACAGAAGCAAAAGCTGAGTGTAGCCAAACACGTACCCTGGATTTTAGGAAAGCCAATTTTAACAAACTCAGAACAATGATTAGTAAGATCCCATGGCATGTGACTCTCACGAGAAAGGGAGCCCAGGAGGGGTGGGAGTTTTTAAAAAAGGAAATTTTAAAGGCACAATTGCAAACAATTCCCACAAGGAAAAAAGGCAGAGGGCAACAGAAGAAGCCAATGTGGCTTCACAATAAACTCAAAGATGACCTGAAAACAAAAAAGGACACGTATAGGAAGTGGAAGGAAGGACAGGCTACAAGGGAAGAGTACAGGCAGGTAGCACAGAACTGCAGGAATAGTGTCAGGAAGGCTAAAGCTGAGAATGAGCTAAGGTTAGCGAGGAATGCTAAAAGCAACAAAAAAGCTTTCTTCAGATACATGCACAGTAAAAGACAGAAGAAAGAACTGGTGGTTCAACTACGCGATGAGGATGGCAAATTGATAACAGAAGACAAAGAAAAGGCAGAAGTGTTCAATTCCTACTTCGGCTCGGTCTTCTCCCAAAAGAGGGTCTATGACCCCCCTGGCAAACCTGAAGTGCAGACTGAAGGGGCAGAATTGCAGCTTGAGATTGATAGGCAAATGGTCAAGGAGCACCTGATTACTCTGAGCGAGTTTAAATCTCCAGGGCCTGATGAGCTGCATCCTAGAGTAATAAAGGAACTGGCAGAAGAACTCTCAGAACCACTGTCTATTATCTTTGAGAAATCATGGAGGACAGGTGAAGTGCCAGACGACTGGAGGAGGGCAAATGTTGTTCCCATCTTCAAAAAGGGCAAGAAGGAGGAACCTGGGAACTATAGGCCAGTCAGTCTGACATCAATCCCCGGGAAGATTTTTGAGCAGATAATAAAGAAGTCAGTCTGCAAGCACCTTGAAAACAATGCAGTGATTACTAGAAGCCAGCATGGATTTGTCAAGAACAAATCCTGTCAGACTAATCTGATCTCATTTTTTGATCGGGTAACCTCCCTTGTGGACTGTGGGAATGCTGTGGACATTATATACCTGGACTTCAGCAAAGCTTTCGACAAAGTGCCTCATGATATCCTGATTAGTAAGCTAGCTAAGAGTGGGCTAGATGGAACAACTATCAGGTGGATCCACAATTGGCTAAAGAATCGGACTCAAGGAGTGCTTATCAATGGTTCCTTCTCAAACTGGGGAGAGGTAACGAGCGGGGTACCACAGGGCTCGGTCCTGGGCCCGGTGCTCTTCAACATTTTTATTAATGACTTGGATGAGGAGGTACAGGGAATGCTTATCAAATTTGCAGATGACACAAAGTTGGGTGGAACAGCTAATACTCTGGAAGACAGAAACAAAATCCAAAGTGACCTCGATAGGCTGGAGCGCTGGGCCGAAAACAACAGAATGAAATTTAATAGGGATAAATGCCAAGTGCTGCACCTAGGGAGAGGAAACCAAATGCAGAGTTACAGAATGGGGGACACTTGGCTCAACAATACTACAAGTGAGAAGGATCTTGGAATTGTGGTAGATCACAAACTGAATATGAGCCAGCAATGCGACGTGGCTGCAAAGAAGGCAAATGCAATTTTGGGCTGTATTAATAGAAGTATAGCTTCCAAATCGCGGGAAGTGATAATTCCCCTTTACTCGGCACTGGTTAGGCCTCATCTTGAGTACTGCGTCCAGTTCTGGGCACCTCACTTTAAGAAGGACATAGACAAACTGGAGAGGGTTCAGAGGAGGGCAACAAGGATGATAAAGGGACTGGAAACAAGGCCCTATGAGGAGAGACTGAAAGAACTGGGCATGTTTAGCCTTCAGAAGAGGAGACTGAGGGGAGATATGATCGCACTCTTCCAGTACTTGAAGGGATGTCACACAGAGGAGGGCAAAGATCTCTTCTCCTTCACCCCAGTTTGCAGGACACGGAATAATGGGCTCAAGTTACAGGAACCTAGATTCCACCTAAACATCAGGAAAAATTTCCTGACTGTCAGAGCAATAAGACAATGGAATCAACTACCTAGGGAGGTTGTGGGCTCTCCCACTCTGGAGGCATTCAAGGTGCAGCTGGACAGACATCTGTCAGAGATGCTTTGACCTAGATTCCTGCATTGAGCAGGGGGTTGGACTCGATGGCCTTGTAGGCCCCTTCCAACTCTACTTTTCTATGATTCTATGATTCTATGATTCTATGATTCATATTGGTCATATGTTTGACGAGGCACTTATCTTAGCATCATCACTTTTCAGGCTCACAGGTAGATCACTGCTTAGTTTCTAAACTAGAGATGCTTAAAACTATGTTGTTTTAAAGTAATTTTATTTTATTCTCCTGACCTGAACTGTCTAGGGAGTATGCCACCTTCGGATAATATTTTATTCAGAATGGAGGCTTGCCCATTTCTTAATTTTTTAAATACTATAATATCTGGGCACCATATCATTTTAGTCCAAATACTTTCCCCCCTAATGCCAGATATGTATGGGCACTTTTTCAATTTAAACTCTCCTGCCCCCCCACCTCAGTTTATACATAACAACAGTGTTAAATGTCCCGTCCTCTCATCCCATATAACTCAACCCAGAAGAAATAATCAATTGTCCCAGCTACTACACACTTCAAACTAAATAAATAAATATCCAGTGGAATAAGCCATTAAAAGGGGAAAGTGAAAAAGAAATGAGAAGGAAGAGATTAGGGCAGGACTGCACAACTAGTTATTAGGGATATACTGAATGCTCACAGCTGGACATTTAGGGAATGAGGAGGCCAGCCTCCACCCACCCCATGCCGAGATAGCTAAATCCATGCCAGTGTGGATTTAAAAAAACAAAACACCATGCACCTTTTTCTTGCTGGCTACATCATGATCCCAGTCAATCAGGGATCACGTAGCAAGGGTGATGATGTCACACTGCTGCCAATCCAATCAAAGCTGGCTATGTGATGAAATCATGATGTCAGATCTGCATAAGGGCAATGCTTCCTGCCTCCAATATGAACATTCTTTGTGATAACACCACACAGTCTATCACACTTGTCAATAGGACAATGTCACAAAGCCAGAGTGTGATCAATTATCTCACTTACTCCCTGGGTTCCAGGCAGGGATGTTGAAGAGTCCTTGGTTTCGAGTCACGAGTCGAGTCACGAGTCTCTGGACCCGAGTCTCGAGTCCGAGTCCTTGGTCCAAAATGGTGACTCACGAGTCACGAGTCACGAGTCACTCCCAAAGCTGACTCCACGAGTCCCTATTAAAATCAATGGGGGGTTTTCCCAACAAAATAAGGCTACTTCAGATGTGTGGCTTAAATAAATTCTAGGCACAAGTGTGCCTTTTTATTTCAAAACTCTGCAACTGATTTTGGCAAGAACAGACCAGGCAGACAAACCCAAAATAACCAGGCAGGCAGAGGAGGCAGGGAACCCCAAAGCAGGCAGGCAGAGGCAGCCAAACCCAAAATGTCTGAAAGGTTGCATTTTAGGGAAATGATTTTAAAAAATAAACTTGCTGTACTTCCTAAAACCTATCCATGTTGCATTTGAGGAACACGATTTTGAAACACGAGTCCTTGGTCTCAAGTCCCGAGTCGAGTCTCGAGTCCCATTAAAAATATTGGGACTCGAGTCTGATTCGAATCAGTGGGGGGACTCAGTCCGACTCACGAGTCGAGTCCTGGAGTCCAAGTCCCCATCCCTGGTTCCAGGTAGGGAGAAACATAGCTGCTGTGCTGCCAATACTTTCAGCCCTGTTTTCAGACCGCCCGAAAAATGGCTGGCACTTTTTCACAGGGGTCCGAAAATGTTTTATGAAAAGCAGTTTCATTTGGCTTTTGGAATGTTGATTGTGTAGAATCCTGATTTTTCAGTGTTCTCACATCTCAGTGGAGAGCCTCCATGGACAGAGAAAGCTGTCCTCTTCAGACAGTCACCATCCATGTGTACAAGTAGCTGGTGGCAAGTAGCCGGTGGCAAGAATGGTGAGGGAGTAGGCGGACATAGCACACTTGTTCCCCCTCTTGCTCCTGATGGGTAAAGCTTACACACAAGGAGAATGCCTGAATGCAGCTATAGGGACCATATTTTTTTCTTCACTCTGCTTCTGAATTCATACTTCATTTTTTCTGTGACAAGTCCAGTAGATCTGCAGTCCATTGTTCTGCCGCTGGAGGGGCTTATGCCCTCCAATCATTATAGCTGCTTTGCAGTTACTCAGCAGTCAATAAAAGCCATACTGTGTGTGACGAGGGGCACACACTTCCATTTTAATACTGCACGTTCTTTGGTATTTCAACATTTGGGTCTTCAGTTTGGACCCAAACACTGAAAAGAGATATGCTAAGTCGAAATTCAAATTAAACTCTGAAGCAGTGGGTCGCATTAAGTAACATAGGAGGAAATTGCTTAGTGTTGTTGGCATTTAATTGTTTTCTTCTTGGTTTCTGCGAATAGTCCCTGCCTCAGCAAAAGCATTCAGCTTGTTTTCATGACCTTAAAAAATGGGAAAGAACTTACAAGCCAGGGAAACCCAGTAATGTGTGTGGGAGGAGAGTAAGATTCAACCTTGCAAAATAATAATAATAATAAAAATAAAAAAATAAAAAAAATGGTAGCCTTTTAAATCCCTTTCTGGACAACTGAGGTGTTGGTGGATCAGAGGTCCTGGATCTTGTGGGTGAGTCGTTACAGGATCAGAGGTTCTGCTGGATCTTGTGGGTGAGTCATTTGCAGGAACCAGACACTTCAGCAAGAATTAACTGTCAGCACAGCTAAGCAGTCATGCCAGGGGTCGGAGTCTGGAAATCTGTATGGAGAAAGTCTGAGCCAGGGGATATAAGGAGTCAGAATCAGGTTTCAGTTGCAGCTAAGGAGTCAATCTAAGAGTGAAAATTGAAACAACATATCTGATTCCTAAAGTTAATGCTGCCTCTTATGCATGAGTGTGTGTTCATGGCATATAACTGTATGGATCTGGGAGAGGGGGGAGAGACATGGCTCTGTTCACCTTCTGAAGTTTTTTCTGGTTCTGCTCCTCCATCATTCATTGTTCTTCTGTCACACACTTGTTTGTTTACTTCTCTAGCGTGACACGTGTGCCAATGTTTTCTGTTCCTCAGATGAGGTCCAGGTGCTCGCTGCTTCCTCTCCGCATTCCCCTCTATTCCTTTCCCAGGACTTCAGACAATCTGTCTGGGGCAGGGCTAGCCCTGACTTTGTTTTCCGCCATTCATCCTTTTTGCAGATCGGCTGCGCCACTGTGGAATTTTTACTGGCTGTAAATACTTTATTGGATAGATTAATATGATTTAAAGCACTGCACACCTAGTAAATACTGTGTGCTATTTGCTTTAGCAATACCTGTGGAAAGGGCAACCAGGGGATCAGGCGCTGTTGGAGCCAATAGCACTATGGACCAGAGGGGGGTCTAGATGAATAACGATCAGTAGTTGTTCTTGGAGGGAGGTCCATCCAGCAAGGTGACTCCACTGGTGCATGCTACTGCTTTGTGTAGTTATGTTCTACTTCACTGACTATCAAAGCTTTCGACAACCTTTCCTGCTGAGTTTTGACCAACGGATCTTTTCAAAATTGACTAGGGGGAGGGGTGTGGCGGGGAAGAAAAAGACAGAAAATATGATTAAGAGGGGGGGAAAGGCAGCCGATCTTCTGGTGGTCTCAATTTTATTGCCTGTGGATTGTTGTTTTTTGAAGTTGTGTGCCTCTTCTCTCTAACTCCCCCCACATGTGGTGCGTACTGTTGCAACGATGGAACATTTAGTATACCATCCTACATTTTAACAGCAACAATTATACCATTAGCAACAACAAAAGAGGAATGGATATATATATCTTTGCCATTTTAACAAACGCAAATGTTTCACAGATTGTGAAGGGGGAGAGAGAGAGAGTAGAAGTATCTCTTCTAGAAAATTTCAGACATAATCTACTTGACTGATGCTGCAATTCTATATACATGTACTTGGGAGTAAGGCCCACTGAACTAAGAAGGCTTACTTTTGAGTAGATGTATATACGAATGCTTCACTCTCCAAATTTACCTCAAATTTGCCTCTAGAGGAAATTCATTTGGCTATGATACGTTTTTCAGCTGCACAAGATGCAAACAATTAACAGGTAAAGTTTTATTGAGATGTGGTGATGTGGAAAGCCATATCTCATATAACTGTTAAAGGCCCAGGCTCTTTATCCATCCAGTGACAAGGCAAGCATCAGTGTGTGAAATCCTCATGAGAAATGCCAATAATCTGATCAAAATTCTTGTACCTTCCCTTGAAATTCCTACGTACATTTTGTCTGACTAGGACACTCCGGATTTACATCAGAACCCGCTATTAGGAAAATCCAGAGGCTGCTCTGCTATTCAGCACTTCTAAAGAGAGACATGATTTTTCTTTTATTGAGTTTGCAGCGAAGCGATGCCTGGCTCTTTTTCACTTCATGGTCACAATCCTAATAAGGAAGGCCCAATGTCCATATGGCAGCACTAAATGTCTACAAACTGAACTTAACTTTGGGTAGCAACCAATGTCGTATGAGCACAGACATTTGCTCATGCAATGGGACTTCTCCTTCCACTTCTCCCCCAACCCTCTGGAGCAGATTTGGGGGGCATGCAGGAGGCTGTAGGTGGGAGGGATAATCCATTCTCCCAATGGTGTCCATTCCACTGGTGAACAGATATGGTTGAATACAATGCAGAAAAACAGGATGGATTTTGTTGGACTCCATTCATTCTTCATGTTGGCTACATGTTACAGTCAATCAGGATTAACATAGCCCGCATGGTGCCATCACATGTAGTCAATCAGATGTGACTACATGGTCATGTCACAGAGCCAAATCAGAATGAGGGTAATGTGTTTTAAATGGGTGAAACACAGTAAGCACTGTGAACACTTTGCCTCTGCTCACATCACTGAAAAGAGCAAAAAAAGAGGGGTTGGAAAGCCCCAGTGTTCACCATGGTGTAGCTTCACAATTAAAACAGAAACTGTTGAGTTTCTATATATGGAATGGAATTGTGGTATGTGTGTAAGAGGGGACACATATGTCAGAAGTTTGTAGTGGCCCCCCAAAATTATGCTTGCACTCTGTATGCATGTGTACACTGGGTGACTTTGGGCCAGTCACTGCCTCTCAGCCTAACCTACCTCACAGGGTTGTTGTGAGGATAAAATGGAGAGGAGCAGGAGGATTATGTAAGCCGCTTTGGGTTCCTTGCAGGAAAAAAGACGGGGTATAAATATAATAAATAAAATAAAATAAAGAAATAAAATAATACATACACAAATAAATGGAAGGAAAGAAGGCATCAGGAACTTGTCACTACAGGTCTCTCTAGAGGTTTTGTTTTTTTTTAAGCTCAGTGACAAATACAGCTTCCATGGAAGGTGCATTCACATTAGTGGTTGTAACTTTTCATCTCATTTTGGGTGGGTTTCCAGTCACTTCCTTATAACACCAAACCCACATTAGATATTGAGCTCTGTATTTTGGAGCTCTGTCAAGTCATAAACTTGTTTTCCTTGGGCGTTAGAGCATTTAAGCTTACTGGAGAACTTGTCTCCTGCATCAGTACAGCAATGCTAATTTAAAAGCTCTGTATGATTGACAGGAGCCACCTACCTTTTGTTTCTTTATCAAGAACAACAAGGAGCTTTCTGAGTAGGCATGTTTCCTAAAGAAGTATCTGGAGTTCCCATATAGTAAATGGCTAGAGGATTGTTTTTAGATGTGCCAAACTCAGGTTGAAATTCCTTTTCAGCTGTGAAGTTCAGAATGGCTCCATATTCATACAGCACCATACAAAAAAAGAACACCAGTGTCTTCTGCAGCAAAAACATCACATGTGAATGATTAGGTACATACACATACGTATATGCTGGGGAGCAGTGCCTCAGTAAGAGAGTCTATGTGTACAAAGGTGTAAATTAGGGATGGACATCTGCAATTCACACATTGTATGTTCTTGTTGTGAGTAACAGTGTTGTACCTGCAACAAACAAGACTATTGCATAAAATGAGGAGTTATATTCAATGAGTAGCCTTGGCCAACTCATAATCTCCCAGCTAGTCTATTTCACAGGGCTATTGTGAGAATATATTGACACAGCCCTGTGTATGCTTTTCTGAGCTCCTTGGACAGAAACAAGAATTGCAAAAGATTTTCTGCTACGTGTGGCATTGATATTTGGATATGGATCCAAACTGTAATAAGTTGGGTGTGTCAAATATAACTCTTACCCCAGATAAATAAATGGTGTATGCCCTATTTCTATTTTTTTTAAAATTATATCCCATCTTTCTTTCTAACAACAATATATTTCAGGTGTGTAGCTTGTAGAAAGGAGACCACCTCCTGTTTACTGCATGAAGTGTGGGCAAATAATACAATATTCAATGATAAAAATGATTTTAAAAATCCACAAGGGGGTTTGCCAATGAGCTGACTTTGGTGAGTAGCGCCACCATGTAACTCAGCTACACTGAGTATCGGGTGATGGTAAATAACCTGACCCCTGGGAAAGGCAATGGCTTCGGGTGGAGGGGCTTGACCAGGAGGTTTGTGGAGCCTTGTGGAATTAAATCACCTCTAAATTCCACCTGACCTTGGGCAGCAGCAGTTCAGTACCAATCGGAGACCAAGGCAAGGGATACCAGTAGGGTTTTGTTGTGAAATACTGTGGGCAAGATGGTTGCCTTTATAATCAGCCATAGCCCTGCGATGTGGAAGGCAGTGGAAAACCACCACACACATTAAATTTCCCAAGTATATCATCATCATCATCAGGCGATCACTCGTGACTGAGTAAGATTGTCTTCCAGGATAAAAGGAGGAAATTCTAAAGAAGATTGTGTAGACTCTAGCGATGGGTCCGTAAGTGACTGTGGAGGCCAATTCTAGATCCACACAGCTTCCCACAGTGAGGACACACGTTACCAGATGGAAGATGGTCCTGTAAAGGATTCGTTTGACGTGCTTTTCGCTTAGCATGTTTCTCCCTTTCACCTTGCACTCGGGCTTCTTCAAAGTCCATGGAACCTTTGTGAAAGGCCAACCTCCATTTAGATCGTTCATGGGCCAGAGCTTCCCAGTTTTCGATGTTTATATTGCATTTTTTTAGATTAGCCTTATGAACATCTTTAAACCTCTTATATTGACCACCAATATTCCGCTTTCCATCCTTGAGTTGGGAATAAAGTAACTGCTTTGGGAGACGGCAGTCAGGCATTCGAACAACATGACCGGTCCACTGAAGTTGGTGTTGAAGGATCATTTTTTCAACGCTAGTAGTCTTTGCTTCTTCCAGTACACTGACATTTGTTTGCCTATCTTCCCAAGTAATTCGCAGGATTTTCCGGAGGCAACGTTGATGAAATCTTTCAAGGAGGTGGAAGTGACGTTTATAGATAGTCCATGTTTCGCAGGCATACAATAAAGTTGGTAATACAATGGCTTCATAAACCAGCATTTTGCTCTTCTTACAAATATCCCAATCCTCGAACACTCTATGTTTCATTCGAGAAAACGCGGCACTTGCGGAGCTCAAACGATGCTGGATTTCACTGTCAATGTTAGCTGTAACAGAAAGATAGCTGCCAAGATAGAGAAAATGATCGACATTTTGCAGTATTGTCCCACCAAGCTGGATAGATGGCATCACCAAAGGGTTAGCTTGCACTTGCTGATGAAGCACTTTGGTTTTTTTGATGTTAAGTGAGAGACCAAGTTTTTCGTATGCTTCTGCAAAAGCATTAGGATAGTTTGGAGATCATCCTCTGAATGTGCGGAGACCACATTATCATCAGCATACTGAAGTTCCACAATGGAGGTTGTAATTACCTTACTTTTTGCTTTCAGCCTGCTGAGATTAAAAAGCTTCCCATCTGTTCGATATATAATTCCCACACCAGTGGGAAGTTTCCCCTCGACAAGATGTAAAATCATGGTGATGAAAATAGCAAATAATGTTGGGGCGATAACACATCCCTGTTTAACACCTGATCCCACTTTAAGTGGAGCACCATGAGAGCCGTTGTTGTCCAAAACCGTAGCCGTCATGTTGTCATGGAGAAGTCGCAAGATATTCACAAATTTATTGGGGCATCCAATTTTCATAAGGATAGTCCAGAGAGCTGTACGGTCTACAGTATCAAAGGCCTTCGCCAAATCCATAAATGCCATATAAAGGGGTTGATTTTGCTCCCGGCATTTTTCTTGGAGCTGACGTGCAGTAAAAATCATGTCTACTGTCCCTCTAGAGGGGCGGAAACCATATTGAGTTTCAGGGAGGATCTCTTCTGAAATAGATAGAAGACGGTTTGCGAGAATCCTAGCAAATATTTTACCTGCGGTAGCTAAGAGCAGGGCCGGTGCTACCATTAGGCCAACTAGGCAGTCGCCTAGGGCGCAGGGCTAAAGGGGGCACCAGAAACGCCTTGAAAAAAAAATACAGCGCTCTCAAGTGGGAAGGGGGGGGCGCTAAATATCTGATCTTGCCTAGGGCACCAAACTGCCTTGCACCGGTCCTGGCTAAGAGAGAAATGCCCCGATAGTTTCCAGTCTGTTCTATCACCCTTCTTAAAGAGGGTGATAATTATGGCATCCCTGAAGTCTTCTGGGATCTCTTCTCTTATCCAGATTTTTTCGATGAGTTTATGAAGATGTTGTACAAGTTCGGGGGGCCCTTCTTTAAAGATTTCAGCAGGAATCCCATCTGGTCCACTAGCTTTGTTGTTCTTCATTTGATTAATGGCTTTTTTTACTTCATCCCAAGTGGGGAGTATTGCAAGTTCCTCTCTAATTTGTTTTTGCGGAATTTGCGAGAAAATCTCTTTATCCACCTTAGATTTACGATTTAAAAGGTCATAATAATGCTCTTTCCAATGCAGTGCAATAGACTCTTTGTCTTTTAAGAGTTTGGTGCCATCTTTTGATTGTAAAGGGTTTGTACCATAGGTTTTTGGTCCATAAATGGCCCTTGTGGCCTTAAAAAAGCCCCATGCATCATGAGGTTCTGCAAGTTGTTGAATTTCTTGAGCTTTCTTTTTCCACCAAGCGTTCTTAAGTTCTCTTGTTCTTCTTTGGACCTCAGCCTTTGCACTAGCATAGATTTTTTTCTTGGCAGTGCAGTTAATATCATTTTGCCATATTTGGAAGGCTTTCCTTTTTTGGTCAATTATATATTTAATCTCATTATCATTTTCATCAAACCAATCCTGATGTTTCTTAGTTTCATATCCAATAGTTTGTTCACAAGCTGCAGTGATGGAGGTTTTCAGCTTAGACCAATGGTCCTCAATGTTGTCAGGAGATTCCGTAGGTAGATGTTCCTTAAGAAGTCATTGAAGACGAGTTTGCTTAATAGGATCTTGAAGGGCGTGGATGTTCATTTTACGCCTTGGTTTTCTTCCTTGAAGCCTACGTTGGGGAGCAATGTTGATAAGCATTGTGGACCGGATTAGTCGGTGGTCTGTCCAGCAGTCGTCGGCACTCACCATGGCCCTAGTAAGAAGTACATCGCGGCGATCTCTAACACGGACAATTACATAATCCAGAAGATGCCAGTGCTTTGACCGTGGGTGCTGCCATGATGTTTTAAACTTATTCTTTTGTCGAAAGAACGTGTTTGTAATAGTGAGATTATGCTCTGCACATATAGACAAAAGTAAGAGTCCGTTTGGGTTACTTTTACCAACTCCGTCTTTTTCAATAGTTTCTGGCCATAAATTAAATTCACGCCCGCCCGACTCTTGCGTTAAAATCGCCCAGGAGGATAATTTTATCCTCCTTAGGTATCTCTGACAGGAGAGTGTCCAACTTGGTATAAAAACTTTCCTTGATGTCATGTCATCATCAGCATCTAATGTTGGCGCATAAGCTCTCAAAATAGTTACCTGCTGGTTACTGGCAAGCTTTAATCGAAGAGTTATCAGGCGTTCGTTGATGTCAGTAGGAACTTCTGACAAAGAGTTCACTAGTTCATTTTTGATGGCAAAGCCTACTCCATGTATTCTTCGGTCCTGCTCCGGTAGTCCTTTCCAGAAGAAGGTATAACCTTCTTTTTCTTCTTTCAACTGTCTCTCTCCTGCCCTTTGAGTTTCTTGAAGTGCTGCTATGTCAATTTTAAACAGTTTCAGCTCCCTTGCAAATGCAATAATAGCAGTCCTACGCTCAGGGCGTTCACTATCTATGTTATCCAGCAATGTCCGTATATTCCATGTTCCAAAATTCAAATGGCTTTTTTGACCGCTAAAGTGGTGACCCCACTGGACGCAGTAATCCAGTCAGGGGAGAAAGAGGTAGACTATGTTTAGGGCATCTTTTCTAGCCCCCTCCCCATATGGGGTGAGCAGAGTGGATCCTAAATAGGGCTGCTCAGTCATGGATACAGCTGCCGAGCTGCTCGACTACCTTGTTCCTTGAACAGGGCGACTGAGTCTGCATCCACCGCCCATGTGTTGGTCCATGACTAGGGGCTTCCAGATTCACAGTCCTGCCCCCGTCGCCATTCGCCATGGGACTTTGTTTGTTTGTTTGTTTGTTTGGTTGGTTGGGTTGGGTTGGGTTGGGTTGGGTTGGGTTGGGTTGGTCTGGAAGACGCCTGTGCGTGAAACTGTTTTATGTGGGGAGATTGGTGCACAACGAATCACCACACAAACTTGACAGAGTACGGCAAAGATCCAATGGCACGGTTACCCTGACGATTGGAAAACCATTCTCTGCTGCAGCCTTCATCCACCTTCACAGCCGTTGTAATTTAGGTTTAATTATGTTCCGCCTGTTCTGCCGTTGAGGACTTTATGTTTTGGATCGTTCTTTGTCTGGTTCCTCTCCCCGGACCTTACCGGCATGGGTGACCCTACTGGGAGTACATAGCTCCTGACGGCATTGCTCACAGGGTTCATCGGAACACGCAAGCCCACTCACCACTTCAAGGTGACGATCCGGCGAGGGGCTTTAGGTTTATAATAGGGTGGCCATGTGTCCTCTTTTACAGAGAACAGTCCTTTAATTTGAAGGGTTGACAAAGGACCATCCTCTATTTGAAAGGCTGTCCTGTCCAGTTCTGGTTTAAAGATAAAGAACCATAAGAACTGTTGCCCATCAACAGTCGGCACCTAGACAGCAGGGTGAGCAAGGCACGCAGGCCACCTGGTCACAGTCTTCTACACTACGGTGAGATGTATTTTATTTCTATTTAAATTAGAATTCTCTGGGTGGTTTACAACAGTTAAAATCATAAAATACAATATAAAATATAAAATTTAAAACCACAGATTTAAAAACAAACAGCAGAGCTAGCAGCAGCAGTGCAATAATGGAATTAAAAACAACTACAAGATTAAAATGATTAAGATGATATAGTATATATGCCACGGCTAAACAGAAATATAAAAAGGCCTGCAGTCCCCATTAGGCCTTAGATGGCCAGAATGGTGCTAAGAATCCCCAGGTTAAAAGTTAGACTAGGAACCTGGAATGTAAGAAGTATGTATGAAGCAGGAAAAATCCACAATACAGTAAAAGAAATAAAAGGGTTGAATATTCAGATCCTTGGGAGTAAGTGAAGTTCATTGGCCAGGATCCAGCCAAGTACAGATAGATAATGGGCACACTATTGTTTATTCAGGAAGTAATGATGCACAGCACCATTATGGAGTTCCAATCACAGTAACAAAAGATGTAAGTATAGCCATTACAAACTTTGTTCAATACTCAGATTGGGTGATGCTTATTCAATTAAAAGCATATCCCACAAACATCAGCATCATACAAGTATATGCCCTAACTGCGGATAAAGATGAAGAAAGTACAGGAAAAAAATTATGAAGAAATCAAAGAGATTATAAAGTATACAAAAAAGCAACATCTAAATTTCATAATGGGGGATTTTAAGATAAGAGGGGGATAATTTTGCTAAGATAGGGAAAGAAGCCTGCAGAGATTTTGTTGGAAAATATGGAATAGGAACACGAAATGAACGTGGAGAATGAATGATACAATTTTGTGAGGAAGAAGAATTTGTGGTTACCAACACCACATTTAAATTACCATCAAGGAGATTATATACATTGAAATCCCCACAAGATGGCATTAACAATAATATTGTAAGGAATCAAATGGATTACAATTTAGTTAATCAGACCTTTTGAAACAGTGTTAAGTCAGTGAAAACTGATCTGGGAGCTGACGTAAATTCAGATCATAATCCTGTTGTTGCTGTAGTTCAAAGTAAATTGAAGAAAATACAAAAAAGTCAATATAGAAAATATATAGAAATTAAACAATGGACAGCATGATCCAGTGTGGATTGAACTCAGAGGATTACAGGCATTTTATAAAGGACAGAAGGAGTGCAGAGGTGAAGGTCACCTCCGCGCTTCTCCCACCCTGCAAAAGCGCCTCTTCCCCCTTTGATCCAGGCTTTGTGGTTTCCCCTGCTCTCCTTGTATTTACGGAGTGGCTGTTAGACGATCTTGCCCAGCGCCTCCCCTGCCCGCCCACCCACCCGCCCGCCTCCTCCTCCGGCAGCCGCTTTCCCCACTGCCAAGCCGGCCTTGCCCACTGGCCGCGCAGCATCTTCGGACCAGTCGCCGCCGCCACGCGCGCTACTGACCCAGCCTAGCTCCAGGCGCAGAGGAAAGCCGAGCACGACCCCGAGCCCGCCCGGTGCCCACAACCCCCCCGCACTGACCTGGTGATGCCTTTGTCGGCGAGGTGGCCAGGCGGGGCAGGAGCGCGCCAGCGGCGAGGAAGAGTCGGCCGGAAGGAGTGCAGCGTTTCTGCGCCCTCTTCAGCCACGCGCCCTAGGCAGCCGCCTAGTTTGCCTAGCGGTAGTGCCAGCCCTGCTTCCATGTATCCACACTTTTCCTTGGTCCTTCAGGCCCAAATCCAGATGGAGAAGATTGAGTGCAAAGCAAAGATGCCCTATGTTGTCGTCGTCATTGTACCGGTCTGGTATTGCCTTATCAAACATATAAGCCTTACTATATTGCAAGAAGAGTCCTCATGTGAGTTGTCCCATACCTATTTGTTGCTTGTAAACAAGCACAATTTGTGACATTGCACAACATCATTACGATCATGGGGCACATCTGTTAAGGCATCATCAGCCTTAGCTTCCAATTTCCTGGCTTTGTGGAGCTTGAGTGAACACGAGATAGCCTTAACTGTGGTCTTAAACCCGCTGGTCTTTTTGGTCATTGAATTTCCCTGGTTTTTAAAAAGGAAATTTATAATTACAGTGTTCTGAAAAACAAAACACAAACACAAACTAAAAAACAAAACACAAACAAGTAATTAACTGAGTAGATATGTACAAATGAATAGATATGCCCCTGTATGTTCAGAATAGCTTACTTCAGAGTAAACTTGCACAGGATTCCAGCATACCCTTTCCTTCCCTATCCCCCTTCATCAGTAATCAAGCAATCTACCAGTGAGAGTGATTCCCTCAGCCTTCAAAATTATCTCCCTCTTATCTTAGTTGACAGTTTCCTGCTACCCCTTCCCTACTGTTAGAATGCTGACAGGAACACTGGAATTCTTCTCAAAACACTGGAGTGCTGGCAGCATTCTACCTTCAGAGTAGAAACTGAGTATGCCCAACATAACTTTGCCAGCAGTTGCTGCCATAGGCTTTCATGAGGCAGAAAAACCTTAATAACTTTTGAACCACTGCTCAGCACTTCACCAAACCAATGAAAGGCACACAAACTTTGACAAACCAGAATACAGTATGTCAGTAGTTTTCACCAAACTGTGAATTAAATATATGATATGCCATGCCACAGCCTGGAATAAAAAGTACAAATGTGTCAATTTTTAGCACTGTTTAACATGCTGTGCCTGTGGTAATGTTTATCAGAACACTTTGAAATTTTGCACAACTGTAGACTTCATCGGGTAAATCATGGATGCCAGGTTTCATATTATCAGCTCAACAGGTGTCACTTGTATAAGCAGGAGAATTTTGAGGCTTATAATGGTGCAACCTTTTTGTGTGTGACTCACCTTAACTAAAGGGGCACTCCCATTTCCCATTTCCCATATATATATATATATATATATATATATTCTTTATAAGGAAACCCAACACAGCTGATAAACATTTAAAACAAATTACAAAAATAATACAAATTCAGAAGCCACATAACAGCAAAAGCAGAGGAGATAAAAACAGTATCCAGCAATACAGAAGCAAAAAAATAAAAATAAAAAAATAAAAAAAAATTGAAGGACTGCCAACTGGTCCTTTACTCAAGACCAGAGATCAAAGGTGCAAAACTGCCAGCCTTAGCTCTGCTGTCTTGACACTGATTCTCTCAGGCCCTTGCCCTTGTCTATACACTGGATTTAGCACTGAACCACAGAGGAACCACACACACCGTGTGGGGTAAAACCAGGACAGTTTATTTAAGGTAAACAGATTACAATAAAAGGTGAGGAATGAGGGAAGAGGGAGAAAGGTGGGGAGACACTTTGGTACATATAAGTAGAGTTATAAAACAACAAAACTAGTTCTTTACTATAAAAATTCCCAGGCACTCCCTTTACCTGGGGGTTGGTCTTCTCAGGGTTTGCCTTAGCAAAAGCCCTCCTCCGCGCGAAGCGTGCAGACAACAACACCACCCAAAAGCCACAGCAGAAGTATAGATTCTTCCCCCCACCCCTCCTTTCAGTAGCCCAGGTGTCTTTAGCCAATCAGGATGAACTTCATCTGGGCCAGGCAGGGGAGGGGTGGCTCTTTGCCGTATTTGCATGCAAATAGCTGTGGCACCGAGAAGACTCTGCGGCGTCAGGAGCCATCAGAGAAACTATGTACATTTTGCATTTCCTAGCCCCCAGCTGGGATTATACTTGTTTTCACTTGAGGAGGTGTGTGTGTGTGTGTGTGTGGTGCAGGAAACTCTGACGCTTTTTCTCTACAAAAAAATTGTCAATATTCAAAAGTATTCTCAGCCAGTCACAAAAACCTGGCAGAAAAGCCTGGATTTCACCTGGCACCTGACGTCAGCCTTCCCCATCCTGATGCCTTCCAGATGTGTTGGACTACAATTCCCTTCGCCCTTGAGGCTGTGGATGATTGGAGTTGTAATCCAATACATCTGGACTGTGTCAGGTTGGGGAATGCTGCTATAGATTGTGCAGCAGAACAGGCAGCATTTGTCTCAAGCAATTCTTCTATATTATGCACAGGGCAGCTCCACAGAGTTAACCAGAAGGTGAAGCACCCTCGTACATGGAGGGAACACTCCTATGACCCCTGGACAGCATCTGAGGGGCCATAGGATAGTTCCAATTCCCAGCCCTGAGGTCAGAGGCAGCGCTCTGACCTCAGAGCTGGGAATTGGAGCTCTGCTTCCTCCCCCTCACAGGTGCAGCCAGCATGGAAAGAACTGTACCAGCTGCTCTCTGAGGTTAGGAAAGCGAGGGGTGAAAGGGGGCAGGGAGGAGGGCAGGGAGGGGATGAGGCATCCTGAGGCCACTCCAGCCCCCTTCCCTCCCCCTCCAAAGCACCCCAGCTAGATGGGCAAAAAAGTCAATCTAGCAAAAAAGCAGAGTGGGAGGGCAGGGAGGCAAAGATCACCTCCGCCACTCTTCCTGCTCTGCATCGGATGCCCGTAAGCCTCCAAGTTCGGGGGCTTATATGGGCATCCCAATAGGATTGCACCCTTACATTGTTCGACCAGGCATGTTAGACTATCAGAGTTGCTAGGCCAGCCAAGAAAACAAGATGGTTTATATTATAAACAAATAGGCACACCTAATCAAGTATGAAGTGCACATCAGCAATTGGTACTCCTAGTAAGAAAGCAGTTATGATGCCTACTGAATGGTCACAAAGATACAGTTTTATTGCTGAAGCTAAGCAGGTCTGGTCCTATAAGCTGGGAGACTATCTGGAAAACCTTGTGTAAGGTCCTCCAAGTAGTCTTGCCTCCAAGGCCAGGTCGCACCCCCGACCCGATTCTCCGTGGGGGCGCCGACCCGACCCGATCTTCTGAGCGGTGCGGAGAGGTTCTCCGCGCCGCTCGATCGGGCGTCTTCTGCCCCGTCCGTCACTTCCGGGACTGGAAATGACGGGACCCTGCGCAGGCACAGAACGCGCCACAGGGGTCCAGTGCACCTGCGCAGGATTCCGTCGCGTCATTTCCAGTCCCGGAAGTGACACGATGGGACGGAACGGACCGCGCGGGCAGCTCGCCACGGAGAGGGCGAGCCGCCCCGAAGACCAAGGTATGGCCTCGCTGGGCGTGAGTGGGGCCAATTTCGGCCTCGTTTCTGCCCGGCGAGGCTCATTTTCACAAGCCTACCTCCAAGCTCCTTGGAGGAAACGTAGAATATGAGTATAATATATAGGTACAAACTGAGGACATGAAGGCCTGTGGCTCACACTGGCTCAGCTTGTCTGAGTGTGGAAAGCTAAGCAGGGTCAGGCCTGGTTATTACTTGGATGGGAGTCCCCTCCTCTAGTTTCCTGCATTGAGCAGGGAGTTGGACTCGGTGGCCTTGTAGGCCCCTTCCAACTCTATGATCTATGAAAAAGTATGATACAGTGGTGAGTCACATTAATGCAACACTAACTGGAACACATGTGTAGCTTTATCAATCAGAAATATGACTTTAAAAATTAAATACAGCCTTTCTTTAAAGCTATCAAACTAAGATTAATAATAATAATAATAATAATAATAATAATAATAATAATAATAAAACTAAGTAATAATAATAAATAATAAATATAATAATATATAAATATTATATTATTATTATTATTATTATTATTATTATTATTTATATACCGCCCAACAGCCGAAGCTCCCTGGGCGGTTCACAACAATAAAAACCTTACTCCATGAATTCTCTCTCTCTCATTATATATATATATATATATATATATATAATGCTTATTTTTCCATGAGCATACCCTCACAGGACTCATAATATTCAACATGCTTTTCCCAAAGGGACTGTTAGAGCAGTCACCAGTGTGACATATGCTGCAATATATGGTCCCTGCTACCTTAAAGAAGTGTGGGGGGGATGTTACATCAAAGAGTCATTGCAGATGAGAAAAGGTTCAGTAATGCCTTGATCACAATGAAGAACTAGATGCAAATTTTCCAATGAGCCATAGAAGAAAACGGCCCCATATTGTGCAAGGATGAGAAAATATTGCCATCTGTTGGCATCCTGTATAAGCAGAGACTCATATGTATGAGCTGTATATTTATTTTGCTTCTGCGCAATGGGGGGAAAGAAGATGCAATGTCAGTGTTGCCAAAATCATTCATTTCAAAGCAATACAGAAAAGCAGCCAGGCGTGGGCATAGGAGTGTGTCAGCCACATATCACCAACCACAGAAGCAAAAGTATGGATGCAGATTCAAAAATAAAGTCTCCCAAATTCCGGAAATTAAAAGCAAAGATATAGGGTTATAACAGCCATGGGTGGATGTATGAATAGGATGGGATTTTAAAAGCTGCTGGAGTGACACATCAATCGATAGGATCAAGCCATATGCATTCTGACATTAAGAAATACTGCTTCCCCCACCCCGAGTTATCTGAAGGAACGCCTCTTCCCATACGTGCCTACCCAAACGGTGAAATCTTCATCGGAGGTCCTTCTCAGAGAACCCCCTCTAAAGGAAGCTAGGAGGGTGGCCACTAGGGGAAGGGCCTTCTCAGTTCTGGCACCCCATTTGTGGAATCAGCTTCCCAAAGAGGTGCACCTGGCACCCACTCTTTATTCTTCCAGGCACCAGCTAAAACCCTTTTTATTTTCTCAATATTTTAATAGTTAGATTTTTACTTCCATTTTTTTTTACTGTATTTTACTACTGTACCTCTGGATTGATTGATTTAGCTGTTCTATGGTACTAGTGTATTTTATATTAATGGTATTGTTGTGATTTTATGATGATTGTTTATATTGATTGTGAACCACCCAGGGAGCCTTTTGGATGATGGGCGGTGTAGAAATATAATAAATAATAAATAAATAAATAAATAATCAGGGCCAGGGTTAAAGGGAGGACTGCTTTCATCTTGCCATCGTAAGAATACCTAGTCCAGTGGGAGTCACTGGCCCATTTGGAACACCAGGGGAAGCAGCCATCCCAAAATGGCTACTGTGCCGGGCATGGTGGTGAATCCCAAAATGACAGAAGGTAAAAGTCAGAGCTAGTAAATAATAAAAACACAAACAAACAGATAATTACGCAGTTGCATGTTTTTAATATAGGACCCCCTCCCCAGAAACCCACTATCAGATTAAAATTTACATTGATGTCTATAGACTGCACAGTAAAAATCACAGATCTAGCATTACCGTAGTTACTACGGTACGTAGTAGATAGGCATGGATCCCAAGCCCAGATCCTTATGGATCCCTGTGATTTTACAGGGGATCTCCACAAAACCAACCTCAAATCGTAGGTCCCCTCTGTGTTCACAGATACGTTTATGTGATTTGATGCAGGCTTGTTGGCAGCCTATATACAAAAAATAATAAAATCCATGAGATCAGGAGGATGGGAGTGGCAGCTGTAGCTGCCTGGCTCTGCCTTCCTGGGGAAGCAGTTGCAGCTGCCGCTCTCTTCCTCCTCCTGATGTCCAGTGCCTCTGGTCCCTGCCCTGAGGCACATGTTGTGGGTGGCGGCACAGAGGCATCAGGGATCCAGGGAGTGGGGTGACTGGTGCCTGCGGCTGCCTCACTCTGCGTTTGCCTCTACACTGCAGGCAAGGCAGCTGCACCCACTGCTATCTCTCGTTGCCTTCCGCCCTGATGTGCAGAGAGCCTTGTGGGCAAGACAGCACCTCTCCATGTGGCTGATGCCACATTGCGGATGTTGGATCTGGTGGAGTCATGGGTGGATCAGTGGACAGAGTCCTGGGGTTGTTGTTGTTTTGAACACTAGGGGGTGGAGCATGGGTTTGGACAACTTGGGAGTAGCGTCTAGTGATGAAGCAGTAAACATTTACCCCACTCATTCCAAAATACACGATACCTGCAAATGAGCAGGTGAAATTACCGATATTTGGCAATCCTAGTTGGAGGCAGAATATGATGAGGTCAGATGAGAATTTGGGAGGAATATAGGCCCCTGCCAATATACTCATATCAATGAAAGTAATCAGAATATACTATCATATAGAGCAGTGTTCTCCAACCTTGGGTCCCCAGAGATGTTTTTGACCTACAACTCCCAGCATGCCCCAGCCAGCATTGCTGGCTGGGGCATGCTGGGAGTTGTAGGCCAAAAACATCTCTGGGGACCAAGGTTGGAGAACACTGATATAGAGTGAAACGTATTTCAAAATGATAATAGATAGTAAAAGCAGCATGCCGTAAGTTAATACAATGAATGAATTGGGGGGGGGGAGGTGGGGACATACCTTTACGTACTTTAATGTTCAGTTTGAAGAAAATGATGTAAATGGTATATGGAAAAAGTTCATAAAACCCTGGAATTCCAGTCCACTCATTAACTTTATTCTATTCTCTCTGGAGGGGAAAATGACAGTTGGTTTCCATGAAATCGTAATATTTTCTTGTCCCCTAAAATTTTTTTAATTAGTCCAGGGAAAACTGGGGAAGAACCAAAACACTATGTTTCTTCATAATGTGTTTCCCCCCCTATTAACTTACATTGATACAGCTGTCTTCAGAGCCCTCTTCAAGCATTCTCCACTCCTGTGATTACAACTGGGTAGGAGTGAGACCAAGCTTCCTAGCACCGCCCTCTCTATCATGTCCCAGTTGCCCGTGCCATCCATGCATTAGAAGGGAATCCTGGGAATTGTCAGACTTTTTTTCTGTCTAAACATGCATAGGATTGCGCCCTTAGACTACAATCCTGTACCCATTTACCTGAGAGTGAGCCCCATTGAACTCAATTAGACTTACATCTGAGTAGAGATGTATAATATTTCACTATTAGACTTCTTGTCAAGATGGTTACCTTCTCTTTAGGTCATTGCTGACCTAAAGATTGTGCGCTTCCTTCGGTCTTTTCTCATCTTCTAAACAAAGGAATATAGTGTTATCCTAAATTTACTGTAGGTAGATCAAAAGAAGAAGAAATGCTGCTGCCATTAACTGAAGTGACAGTAAATATTTTGTGTGACTGAAAATAACCATTGACCTAGCATATATCCAGACAATTTTGGTGCTCTTTTGCAATGTTCTGAAGGAACACTGTTATTTTTCTATAGTCCACCTTTGTAGGAAGCTGCCTTACACTGAGTCAGACCATTGGTCCATCTAGCTTAGTGTTGTTGACACTGACCTGCAGCGGCTCTGCAGGGCTTCAGACAGGAGTCTTTCCCAGCCCTACCTGGAGATGCCGGGGATTGAACCTGGAACCTGCAAAGCACGTGCTCTGCCACTGAGCTACAGCCCTTCCCCATCAAAGGTACAACTGGCTCACAGGAAGTGGCAGTGCCTGTAGCATAGATCTACCAATGGATATTAGCCCTGAGAATCTCCATAGTCAAAGAGACTGTATACCTCTGAATATCACATGTTGGAGCCAAACTCATGGAACAGTTGTTGCCTTCACAACTGGCTTGTGGGCTTCTGAGAGGCACCTGGCTGGCCATGCTTGGAAAAAGGTTGCTTAACAAGATGGACCCTTGGTCTGGTCCATCAGAACTTTTCTTTTTAGGTAGGCCAGTCAAAGGCTTATAGAAGGGGTGGGGACCTTGTGACCCTCCACATGCTGTTGGTCAGCAACTCCCATCAGCCCTAGCTTAGCCCATGGTGAAGGATGATAAGAGTTGCTGTCCAACAACATCTGGAGGGCCACACATTGCCCACCCCTGCTATAAGCCTTTGACTGGCCTACCTAAAAAGAAGAGTTTGGACTATTTGATTTTATTTAGATGGTATGCAAGAGGAAAACCTCTTTGTCAGATATTCCAGATGACTTCACTGCCTAGGCTGCCAAGAAAATGTGTTTCAAGTGGGGATTTCCAGCGTTCTGCTGGGAATTCTCAAACAACACCTTGTTGGAGCCTGTAGTGGGTATATAGAGACAGACACAGAAAGAAAGAGAGAAGAACTCACAGTATCCTAAGGCTCTCCCGCCCACATTCAACATTCCAAAAATACCAACAGTAGCAGACCGTTAATATTGGTGCGCATACCACAAACGTTGGATTCTGATCCAAACGCTTCCTTCATCAGTTAATATATTCATTCCAGTCCTGAAGGGATGAAACTCAGAGAGCGGGGGGATCCAATATGGAAAGTTATGATACATTCAAACATACACCACCCTCCCACACGTCCCTCAGGGTGAATGAAACCTGCATCTCTCTAATCTGTACATTCCGGAACATTTGACATTTAAACCACAGTCAAACTGAACATTCTGTGCTGTGTTAATCTAGTAGCAAACTTCTCATTTTTTGGCATCTTCAAGTGTGGATGCATCACTAGAAGAGACAATAGGTTCCGGAGCCTTAAGGTATATATCCATGAATGTATCAGAGCATTTGGTGATAGCTGCAAAACATTACAGGAGAAGAGAACAGAGTGTTGAACATGAACATGGGGGATCTGGGCATTCATCTCCCAACGACAGCTTTTTCACTCTCCACACAGATTTTACTATGCCATCACAAAGGGCTGCCGACAGTATGGACTGGCACAGCCTACATGTTGTCACCACCCTAGTTTGGTTCCAAGTATAGGTCGGTCTTCTTGTGGTGACAGTGGCAAGGTTCTCCTATTGACCTCAGTGGACATAGGACTTGGCTGAAAATAGAACAGAGCTCCAAGACTGTGGAAGCTGTAAGGCAATCAATAAGAAATGTTCTCTCTCACTTTCCATCACTTTTAAACACTTGAGCAATCAGCAGTGGCCAGATCAGGTTATGAGAACCACTGGTTTAAGTAAAGTTTCTCTCTTCAGTTCTTACTTTCTGCAAATCGATCAAATTATCTTTTGACCTGGCTCTGAACTCTGACCTAGCTTTTGCTGCTGCCCTATGGTTCTGTCTTTGATTGCTTTCCCAGTCTGAGACCATTCATCTCCTTCAGTTTTTCCCATAGCAAGCACAGGTACTTGAGAGCAATATAGAAAGTAAACTGGCTGCACTACTTAGTACTAGATGCCACCTCAGATCATCTACAAATAGTACACATATTGATGGGAAATTCCCAGTAAGCTGTTCTCAATGACGCCATCTCTCGTCTGAGGAAAGCCAAATGCCCAGAAACTTTGGATAGGATCAGAATTACTTTGAGTACTCATTTCTACACACACATCTTTAGCAGGGTGGGAAATTAATCCAGCTTCATTATTTTATCAGCAGCTGGAATATTAAGGGTTGTGATTAAAAATCCAAGATGAATATGGAACTCTCCCCCCACCCAAAAAAAGCTTGCCTGCTGAAGCATGTGCCAGAGTATGGTATGCGTGCAGGAAACAGTTTCTCTCTGCAGTGTCTGATGGCGGGAGGGGGGGGAAGGATAGAGGATGTATTTGCTGAAATCACATTAGTATGGGGACTGTTGACAGCCTCTTAAAAGCTCTGAAGCATAAAAAGCATACCACTAACAATGTTTTGCTTGGGGGGGGAGAGAGAAATTTCTCTACCTCCCTGAAATAACATCATTGAGGCTGCAATGCTATTGCCAGCACTGGACCATGGGCAGAAGTCTGAGAAATGAGCCAGGAGCCATGAGACAAGTCAGTAGTCGGAACTGAAGAATAGTCAGAAACAAAGGGCAAAGCAGGAGGGACATAGTCAAGAAGCAAGCCAGAAGTCACAGCCAAAGAACAACCAAGGATACAGCAACACACTAGAGCTCAGGAAGACCTTGTGGCAAAGGTCAACTGCAACAGGAAACCCCCTTATACTCCTTCCTGAACAGCAGCATCCAATGGCCATCCTGGGTGGACGGAGTCAGTCCAGGACCTAAAGGTACATCACTGAGAAGCTGCCAACCAGGGCCGGTGCTACCATTAGGTAGCTGCCTTGATATTTTGGGGGTCTGCAAAAGAGGACACAGAGCGCCAGGCTAAATGGGGGTGCCAGGAACACGGGGAAGGGGAGGCAAAAGAAGCACGCCCCTCCCTCCTCTCTCCTCCACCTCAGGGCTCCGTCTCCAAGCTGGCACTGCTGAAGCTTCAGGCAGGCTCCTCCTCACAACCAGCATCAAACGAGGCAGAGAAGGTGACAGGCTGGAGGAGGCGGAGGCGGGCAGGGGCCAATGATGGGAGGCTGGTGGGCGAAGGGAAGGATGCACCTGCAAACACCTCCTTCGCCTTCCCGGGCAGGGGCCAATGATGGGAGGCTGGTGGGCAAAATCTCCCCTTCCTTCCAGCCAGTCTAATTTTTCTTCCTTCCTCTTAATCTGTTTTGTCTTTTCCCCTTCTGGTCTACTTCAGTTCATTTTGTGTTTCTCTTTCTTTCTTTCTTTCTTTCTTTCTGTCTTTCTTTCTTTCCTTTTTCATCAGTCTCCCCCCCTCTTCCCCCCCTTAATCTTTTTTTAAAATAATCTTTCTGTGGTTTCCTTTCTCTTTCGCACGCCGCTTTCCTCTTCCTTTCCTTCCTTCTTTCGCCGCCTCCCCCCTCTTCCTTCTTTCCTTCCGCTCCCCCTCCTTCACCCACGCTCCAAAATGGCTCCAGATCAGCCGGGGTGCCTTGCTTTGCCTCCAGCAGTTCCAGCTGTGCTTAACCATACTGGTCTACTCCAAAGTAAGCTCCGAGGGAGCTGGAGGGAGGGAGGGAGGGCTCAAGTGGGAAGGGGGGGCGCTAAATATCTGATTTTGCCTAGGGCGCCAAACTGCCTTTCACAGGTCCTGCTGCCAACTGCAGTTTAGTGGCTCACCACATGGGTCAGCTGTCCCTAGTTCACAGCAGCTCTGGACAGCTAGCTATGCACACTAGAAGGGTGCACTGACTCCCCCTGATTCAATTCAGACCCCAGTTTGACACTTTGGAAAATCCCACTTCTGCTTGGACTGATTTGGAGTTGGTCTTCCTCAACTCTGTACCAAACCTGAGTTGAGGTTCGGAAAAATGAGGCTTTGTGCTTCCCATTGACCATCATGGGAAATCTAGGAATGGCTATAACTTTTTTCCCTCTTGGTCAGAACTGAATAATAGTTGCAGGCATAGTAGCCCCCCCCCCCTTAGGAGGGCAATATATCTGCCCAATGTCAGAAAAATAGGTGCAGCGGTTTTAGAGCTACATGTTTTTATATTTTGATTTTATTTGTTTGTTCGTTTAAAGGAACTACCAATAACTTTCTGATTTCTTGGTAGAACTGGATGAAAACTAAACAGTGTAATTTAGGTGCACATTGCACCTACTTTTCTACAGTAAGTGGGCTCCCACTTCAATGACACTGCATTTATCTCAGTAGGAAACTGGTGTAGGTGGGAGAAAAGCTAAACATACTGCTCACTGGAAGATTGACAGCTTTCTCATTTGAGATCCACTCTGTGGATGCTTTGACATAGGAATCATATGGATTGTATCTATCTCTCCAAATACCCATGATATAGAAAACCCAATGTGCTACTACTTGTATAAAGTCTAGATTTCTTCTAGCAAATTTGGTGATTGTCAAAATACAAAAACCTAGCTTATGAGGGTTATGAGTTCTCCCTGCCCCGCCCCACAATTCATAGCCAATGTTATCAGATATTTGAACAGGAATTCAAAGGGAAACAACTCAGCCACCTTGATTTGAAGAATGTGGTTACTATTACTATGAGGTTAAATCAAACTCCTGGGGAAATCCATTGCAACTGTCTCTGCGCTATGTCTTCTTATGGTCTTAGGAAAGTGATTAAGTAAAAAAAAAAAAGGCGGGGGGAGAAAAACCCAACAACTCCAAGCTAACTTCTTCTCCCTTGTCATGAATGCCACTGCAAGAACAAGCAACACTCCCAGGAATATAATTCCCTTAAAAAAAAAAAGTAAATCAGTTTGCTACACACAAGTGATGATTGGCCACAAAAAGAGACAGTGACCAATAACACAGGAAGTTACAAGATGCTTATTTATATCTACCTTACCAGTAAAACAAACATTTGAAAACCAGCTGTTTAAACAAGACCTTGTGAAAGGAGGCTACAAAGCAACGGTGGAGAAGGGCAGAACCATCTAATTCTGTTATAGGTGGAGACACATTTTTCATCCTAATGCCCACTGGACCTCTGCCCTTCCCCCACTCCTGCTGCCCTTTGCATTCTGGAAGCCACAGGATTGTCCGCAGATTAAAGCCCTATTCCTGTGTTCTTCCTCTTGTGCTGAATGACTGTGTGAGAAGAGGGGAGCTGCAGCCCCGTCCCACCCATCGTCCTGTACACATGGAGGGCGTGTAATGGGAGATGCAGAAGATGGCGAGGAGTGCAGTGTTGCACAACAGTCCTGCCTCGATGCTCTGTATTATGCTCTGTATTACACTATACTCTGTATTTTGCTCTGTAATAGCAAGGCATGACCTTGCTTGAATTGCTAGCATGTGAGTTGGCTGCTAGCCAGGAGTTGTCAGCCGACAGGCATGTGGCCTGACCAGGCTGATGCAATCTCCAGTAAGATACTAACATGTGACTTGGCTGCTGGCTAGAGATGTTAACGTACCTTGGGGGGGGGGCGCCTTAACTCACTTTTCCGCGCTGGCCCCCCTGCCGCTCGATTCTCAGCGGCGCGTAGCAATTCTCTGCGCCGCTCAAGCCACCCGCGCCCGCCACGACAGGATCCTGGACCGGCGCGATGGGACCTCGCGCTGCGTCTTTTCCATAGAAACCAGGGCAACAGGGCTTAAAATGGCCATTTTAAGCCCTGTTGCCCTGGTTTCTACAGAAAAGACGCAGCGCGAGGTCCCGTTGCGCCGGCGCAGGGTCCCGTCACGGCCAGCGCGGGCAGCTCGTCATGGAGAGGTGAGCAGGGCCAAGACCCGGTAAGGCCCGCAAGTCTCGGGGGGGTGAGCGGGGCCGATTTCGGCCTGCTATGCCCCACCCCCCCGAGGTGAGCAGTTACTTCCCTACTGCTGGCCAGAAGAATGACACTGCACAACAACACAGGTGCTATCATTTAAACACGAGGTCTGCAGCCCATGGAGTTTGGTGCTAGAATTGTATAAGACTAGCAAATGCAGCCTGAAGTGTTGGGTGGTGGTGTGGTGTGTGTGGTTGAAGTGTGCTGAGAAGGAAGAGAGAGATCCAGAAGCCATTTGGCTGCCAGGCTGAAGGATAAAGAACCAGCAGGAGCCCTGACACGGACGGAGGACTGCAGCAAGGACACAACTGATACTGGAGGCAGAGCTTCTTGACTGGCAGAGCTTCTTGACTGGTTGTAGAGATGTGAAGAAAAAAACTGGAAAAATGTGGAAACTCCCCATTTCCCCCCCCAATTTTTCCGAAAACCCCTGGGGGGGGAGACATTTCTTTCCCCTGAATTTTTCTGTGTTGTTTTTTTTTTTTTGTCTGGGCCTTCACATCTCTATCACATGTACAGGGTGACAGATGTGGTGACAGAGGAGTGTTGGGGCTGGAGAGCTTCTCTCCTCATGTGTTCATTCAACATGAGAGGAAGAGCACAAAGATAGGACTTCAGTGGAATGTAGGCTTCAGTAGACCCAGAAGCTTATTCAATGCACTAGGCCTCTCACATGCACTAAAGCAGTGGTTCCCAGATGTTGCTGGACTACAGCTCCCAGCATCCCTTGTCATTAGCCATGCTGGCAGGGTATGCTGGGAGCTGTAGTCCAGCAACATCTGGGGACCCAAGGTTGGGAACCACTGCACTAAAGGATTCCTGTGCCAATGCAGTCTGTGATGACATCTTATCTGCAGCAACAGCTGGCTGCCACATACAGAAAGTCTTTGAAAGTGGGACGGAACTGCTCCAGGTTTCAATAAGTTCTTGGTTCATTGCACTGTGGTTCCATCTGAGTTGGAACCACAGATATCCCTTGCCAGATTCCATTCAAAATGTGCAACCAGGCATCTCTCTAAGAGAGCTTGGGCATAGAGTTCCTAAGAGAAAGGATTTTTTCTAAGCCTTCACTCACCGATGGTTTGGCAGGAACACAACAATTCTGCAAGTAGGAAGTGCACTTTCTTTCTTTACTTGCTAGCACAGAATGGAATGAAGAAGAAGATCATGTTTTAGCACATGTTTCTTTCTTCTGAATTCAGCTTCAGAAGAAAGGAGGCTAAAAGAGAAAGCTAGAGGCAGGCTGAAAAAGAATAATGGCATTTCATATAAGCAAAATGTGGGAAACTTGTTTCTCCTTAAACTTGTGGAGAGGTATATAGCCCATTCTTTTAGACTAAGATTTGCTGGTCATACAGAAGAAGAAAAGCCACCAGTGCAATACCCTGTAGTGTTTTTTTAAAACAACAACAACAACAACAACGCCTTCTTTGGTTGTATGCATCTTTGTCACTATGACCATAAATGAAGATGTTTCACTTGGAATTTCAGAGAGACAGGGCATGGGGGTAGTATCCCTTCCAGCATATCCCAGATAAAGAAAGACACTCCTGTTAAAGAGCGGGTAGAATCTGGGTGTCCAGCAGTGTTTTCCTTTCCTTTTTTTACCCCTGTCTCCAGCTGAAAAAAGCTTCCAGAGTTGCTTGCAATAAGACAGTCCCTGCCCTCAGGCTTACACTCTAAAAGGTACAACACAAAAGGAAAAGGGATATAAAGGGAGGAGGAAAACAAGCAAGTTTGTATAAGAACCAGCTAGAAAAGAAACAGCTCAAGGAGAGAAGGCATTGAGCTAAGGGAGAGGCTCTGCTTCGCTTTCTCCCTCTGCTGCAGCCGGATGGAATAGCTGCTGCCAAACATTCTCCATGGGTGGGTGCTGAACTTCTTCAGTTCAGGAAGATCCTGAAAAATAAATTTCTCAGAATATTTATCAGAAAAAAAATGATTCTGATTTTTTTTTAAAAACCATTCTATCTTTGTTGTTGTTAAAGCTGGCAGCAAGAATAGGGAATTGTCTGAAAACCTTGAAGATTTTGAAGGATAGAAATATCAGTGGGATGGAGCTCTGAAAAACATGGCAGTCCTGGTTGAAACAGCAGGGTTGGCGGGTAAGGTATCGTCTAATACTAAATCCTGAACTCCAGTTTCAGTGTCTTGAAACTGTAGATTCTAGTGATCTTGAGAAGAAAGTTTCATGTAGCTTCCAGCGATCTTGAGAAGAATGATCACTGGAAGCTACATGAGGAAAGCACCGAAGAGTTCCAATTTAACCCCTGGTTTTGGCCAAACAAAAGAACTGGCAAGCTTGCCTTAGAAACATTTCTTTCCTTCTCTGCAAGCAAGCAAGCAAGCAAGCAAGCAAGCAGGAGATGGTTGTAAATTCACGAATCATGATAGGAAATCAGGAACTCAGCTCTAACCTTATGCGACCTTAGATTAAATCAGTTTCTAGCTCAGTATGTATTTCAGTTGCCTCATTCAATCAGATTTCATTAAGCTACCTAGTACTTAGTGCAGTGTCATTTCTGCCTTTGGGGATATCAAAAACGTTAAGATAATCAGAGGTTTGGATCAACACCGCTATTACTTACCCAGGGGAGCTATTTTCCTTTAATACTAGGCTCCATGGCAGGGGAGGCATAAGGATAGGTACAGTGGCTTCAGATAACTAGAGGTTTCAGATAAACATTGAGATGATCATTTGTGTTCATTGTAGCAGCAAAGGCCTGAAAGGAGCATAGAGAGGAAAAGCAAAACAGCAGCGGATGAAATTGCTGGATGTTTTTACCCCCTGACCTTCATGGAGGAGAAAATATTCAATGGGAAGTGCATCCTTAGCTCATTTGCACAGCACATGATGCTGCTTTGCATGCAAACGTCCTAGGGCTGGATGAATCTATCAATTGCGGTTTCTCTCAGTTGTTCATTTGTGCAGTCTTATGTTCAGTTCATCCTGAACATTGAGATTTAAAACAAACAGACCATAAGTTCACATGAATGTATTCACACTCATTTTTGTGTGCATTTCTCCAAATACGTACATTTTGTATGCATTCTGCCTAATATGCAGTCTCTTTTTGCAAGCCATTTCCCTAATATAACACCTTTTTGAACATTGTTTCCCCTAATAGGAGCATTTCAGTGTGCATGTTTCGATTGGAGAACTCCATTACAAAATTCAGGGAAGGGTGAATTTCGAAGGAAACCTGCGGTTCGGCTTTCGTATTAGTTTGAACATGTGAAATTAGGTAAGTTCATACTAAAATGCGAACTGAATGAATTTCTCCCCTATCCCTAGAAAATCCCAGGTTCAATCTGTGTGAATGTGAAAAAGACGTCTCTTGGAGACTCTGGTCAGCCTCTGCCAGTCCGAGTCCACAATACTTTGCAGGCAATGTTGGGTTTAGACAGACAAATAGTCACATCACGCCAGTGCTTAAGGAGTTACACTGGCTACCAGTTGTTTGCCGAGCCAAATCCAAGGTGTTGGTTTTGATCTTTAAAACCCTACACGGCTCCGGCCCAGTTTATCTCAAGGAGTGCCTCCAGCAACATCAAGTAGGCCGCTCAACAAGATCTGCCACGGACGGCCTTCTCCTTATCCCATCAGCCAGTCTGGTGGGGACTAGGAAGAGGGCCTTCTCTGTGGCGGCCCCCAAGTTATGGAACTCCCTCCCTAGTGACCTTCGCCATGCCCCCTCCGTGATGAGCTTCTGCCGCGCATTAAAAACATGGTATTTCAGGCGGGAATATGGGGTGGGTTAGGATTTTAAAAGAATTTTTTATACTGTTTTAATTATCATGTTTTATTGTATTGTTTTAATTGTACATCACCCAGGGTGGCCGGGTGGCCGGCCAGATGGGCGATTGATAGATGAGCCAGTGTGGCGTAGTGGTGAGAGTGTTGGATTGGGACTCAGGAGATCCGGGTTCTAGTCCCCGCTCGGCCATGAAACTCACTGGGTGACTTTGGGCCAGTCACTGACTCTCAGCCTAACCTACCTCACAGGGTTGTTGTGAGGATAAAATGGAGAGGAGGAGGAGGAAGATTATGTAAACCACCTTGCGTTCCTTGCAGGAAAAAAGGCGGGGTATAAATGTAATAAATAAATAAATAAAAATATAATATAATAAATAAATAAATAGAATAGATAGATAGATAGATAGATAAAGTCCCTTTCCAGTCCAAAACCTTAAATCTTCATTGTCTCTACACAATTCTGCAGCAAGACTCATCTTGAGAGATGTTTTTCTGCATACCCGCTACCCTGAATTTCCCAACTTCACATTCATCAGGCTGACACACTATACTTTGGTTGGATGCCAGATTCTATTAATTAACCTTTTTTTTGTTTGTTTCTTTATTGGATGTTTCCCTAATATCCACAGAAATCCACTGTGCACTCTAATTAGCAGTAAGACTTTCCAATGGAATAGTGCCTGAACTATTTATTGTTACAATGATGGCTCAAATAGTTGTACCTGGACTCTGTATTTATATTGTCAGGCATGCCATGCGATTCTCTTACAGTTAAATGTATTGCCTTTCAATATTTTTACAGAACAGCAGAATATCATTCGTTAAGACAACATTAGCATTCAGACTACGTGCTTTCATATATTTAACCACCCAGCACCATATCATATTCAATATTCTTTCAGTCTTTTCACAGCATTGCATCCCCACAGCTTCCCACACAACACACACACACACACAGTTCCTCAAAAAGCACACCATAGCCCTATATGCAGATAGCTACAAGCTGGGTATAGTCAATTCAGGAAGAAGGAAATGAGATGAATGCAATGGCCATATCCCAAGCACCAGTCACCCTGGGAAATGAGATTTCCCAGGGTCCCTTGCATCTGGACTGTTGCTGCTATAGCATCCAAGGTGACACAGGAGAAAAGAACACAGGAAAAGTGGAGGTAAATGGAAAGGGAAGGAGGCTAATGGTAGTTGGAAGTGAAACACGCAGACCTCATTATGTTCCCAATGGCCAGCACAGCCCAAATTCAAAACTGGGCTTAGAAAAGAATAAGATGCTCTTCAGTGTTGGGAGAGAACCTGTATTACAGGTGTCCTATAAGTACAAGTTATAATGATATGAATTATCCACCATATCAATTTGTTCCTGCCTGTGCCATGAGATCATCATCTAAGGCCCTGCTCTGAGTTCCCCTACGTATTGAGATTCAGTGAGTGGCAACTCACGAGCGAGCCTTTTCTGTGATCATCCTCAGTTGTGGAATGCCCTTGTTAGAGAGGTCTGCCTGGCCCTGGCACCATCTTTGTTGACTTTCTAACACCAGGTGAAGACCTTTTCATTCTCTTGGGCCTTCTATATTTTCTTTCTTTTTAGCATGCTACTTGTTTTATGCTTTAAAGGTGCATTTTCAAATTGCCCTTCTCCATCCTGCCTGGATATTTTTCTACTTTTAAAATGTTTTTGCTGCTTTTCTTTTTCTTTTTCTTTTTAAGTGGTATTGTTGGTTTCATTGTTTTTGTTTTTATTACATATATCACCCTGAGATCTTCGATTGTAGGGTGACTAATAAATAAATAAATAAATAAATAAGGGGTGATGCAAGGGCAGAGCATATGGCACAAGGCTTACACACATGTTGACTCATTAAGTGGATATATGTACTGAACCAGGTCACTATTTTATTGAGTGGGATTCTAATTCACACACAAATAAGAAAGGAGAAACGGCTGGTCAGAAATAGCTGACAACAGGGAAACTTTGAAACAATGTTCTTTTCCATTTCTGCTATTGAATATGAAGTGGATGAGTCAGTAATCCCTCTTTTAAAAGGACACCCATTCCATATCCACAGCAAACAGAGAAAAACAACTCCAGTAGCCATGTTGCTGCCTTTTGAGATCTCCGTGCTGAGCTCCTTTGTTCAGTCTGGCAGGCTATCACTTCTCTGTGAAGTTCGTAATAAATTTGTAGAGCCATTTTAAGCAATCCCCTCTGGGGCTATTGAACGACGAAAATGATGATTTGCTCGTCAAGTGGTGCACGCTTGAAACAGAAACGAGAGCTGGCTGGAGCCAATGGACTAGAGCTCAGCAAGAATAAAACAGAATTATGGTTGTGCAAAATCCTGACTGCAGATTACCTTTCCTACAACTATTATTGGATACCGCTTCGCTTCTTCTGAAATAAGCAACTCACTACATGAAGCTGAAGGTTAGAAAAAGGAGGGCTTCAAGAAAGTTTTTTTAAAAGCCTTTGTTCCAAATCTGTTTATTATGGCCTGCTTTTGAATGCAGGCAATTTAACTGCAGCTTTTAAAAACAGATTCTCTTTCAATGGAAATGATTTCATTTCATTTCTTTAAAAAAAATGGAGTTCAAAATAGTAAATGTGAATTTTGGCAGCAAAAATTTTGATATCTTGATTTTTTAAATATATATATATATATATATATATATAATGACATGTTAAAGTTATTGAAATACACTAGCAGAGCGATCCTATGGCCCCTAGACTGCTGGGGGAACATAGAAGAAACTGCATGTCACATCACATGCTGTGTCGGTTGCAGGGGTAACCAAGGACTGAGCAAGGAAAGCTAAAGATGGAGCAAAACTATAAGTTCTCATACTTATGGATCCTATATTTTCTTGATTACATTTACTTGTCTTATGAAGTGCCACCACCACCGAATATTTTCCCTTTATTTATTCAAATGTTCTGACACCTCCATGTCCATGTTCACATCTTACACTATATTTGCAGGACTAGAGATGCCATGGCTTCTTCCCATGCACCATAACTTGAGAGTAGGGATGCCGGAGAAATCTGCAATGGTCTGGGCAGCACAATCCTATGAGGGTGCCCATAACCCTCCAAACCCAGCAGATTGCAGGCATCCTATGCAGGGTGGGAGAAGCGTGGCAGAGAGGATATCCACCACGCTCCCCTCACCCTCAGAAACATCAAAATGGCTGATTTTGGCTGACTAGATGTTTTTCCTTTCCTTGTAGGAGGAGAGGCTGAGGTGCCAGCAGGATTCCTTGGAATCTGTCAGAGCCTCCCTCCTCCCCTCCCCGCCCACAGGAATGCCCCCCCATGGAGAAACCGAAGCAGAAGACCATCTTCGGCTCCCTGCCGGTGCAGAAAGAACCACACCAGCCATGAGGTGGGGGAGTGTACGCTCCACAGCGCTGCAACCTCGGAAAAGATTTTTGAGATCGCAGGGGCTTCTAGCCCCAATCCTATGTCCCCCCGAGACAAGGTTGGAGGGACATAGGATTGTGCCCTTAATGAGTCGGAATTTCTAAGAATCCGACGCATGGTTCCTACAGCAGACCAGCTTTCCCCAAGTTTCACAGATTTCGCAAACTCGCGGACCATTTCCCCCCCAATTTTATGTAATTTTACACAAATTTAGTTGTAGAAAAAATATGTAATCTAAACCAAAAATGTGCATGTCCCCCATAAGCTAAAGCGTGAATATACACATTTTTCAGAGAATTGCATATTGGGGGGGGGGATTTGCACATTTTTGGGAGTGTGAATTTGCACAACTCCAAATTTGTGCAAATGCATACGAACAGATTTTCACAAAATCCAACTCTGTCAGTGAGCGGACAAAGGAACGAAAGGTGCCTGTCATTCCGTGCAACATGTGTTAGAAAAAAGCAAATGCCACCGTGATCAAACTTTCTCAGAATCACTCACAAAAAAACTGTTGTTTTCACCCTTTAGAAAAATTTTTACATACACATTTCAATTCTCAACAATAAGCATGCTACAATTTCAAATATAAATCAAATCAATTGAGTATACATTTCCTCTTTGGTAACCGCCTTCCGTCCCTTATCTTTCAGGGGTTTGGCGTCCCAAAAGTCCTGACTTTGCTGTATGTACAACAAAGTTAATATGAGCCTTCCGTTCTAGCAATTCCGTGAAACATGGATAGAACAGAACATATTTTACAGCATCTCTACATCCCTACTTGAGAGCATTACTATCGGAGGTGCCCAAGCTGAAATTCCTTTTGGTTGCCCAGTTAGCATGGGTTCCTTCCATGATGCCCAGGGTGTCTCCAATGCTGCAAATGTAATGTAAGGAAAGAGCCTAAGATGTGTGACAGTATCCATGCTTACCTCGTGGTTCAAAGACCAGTTCATACATGACTGATGAGAAATGGGTGCCACTGAAAAGCCACTTCCCCATGGACAGGTTCTGTATCGCATTGGTAATGTATGCAAGCACTAGCCCAGTGTTCTCCAACCTTGGGTCCCCAGATGTGTTTGGCCTACAACTCCCAGCATGCCCCAGGCAGCTACGCTGGCTGGGGCGTGCTGGGAGTTGTAGGCCAAACACATCTGGGGACCCAAGGTTGGAGAACACTGGGCTAGCCACATGGGTAGCACATAACATGTAGTTGTTTCTCTCATTAGTAATCTTAGTAGTGCCAGATTTCAGTGTTTTCCCGGATAAGGTAAACTGCAGTCTTGTCATAAAAATATAGGGAGCTGCTTTACCCTGAGTCAGACCATGGGTCCATCTAGCCCAATATTGTGGACCCTGACTGGCAGCATCTCTCCAGTGTTTCAGGCAGGCATTCTTCCAGTCCTACCTGAGATACTAGGAAATGAACCTGGGAACATCTGAATGCAAAGCATGTACTCTGCCACTGAGCTATGTGCCCGTGATGTACCAGAGCATTCGAATGACTAGTTGCCATGCCACTTCCACCAAAAACAAAACAAAACCCAAGCACTGATCCCTTGAGAGTCTTCCAGGCAAAGATATGCTATGCTAGACTCTAATAAGGCTGGGCGCATTTGGATTGAGATTTCTGTTGTCACTTCCAAAGACTTGGATAAAAGCTTGCCTGAATACTTAGCTGCCTAGAGTTCCCCCACTCTCCTAATTCAAGTAGAAGAAGATTTTCAGTAGCTCATGGCAATAGTGCGCTCTTTTAAAGTCCTTTTGGCTTTTTAAGCTCTCACATATCAGCTGGAATGTCACACACATGCCATGGGCACCATGGACAAATTAATCAGTGAATACATTGGTAATTATTACAGTTATTTCCTTGTAAGTTAAAATGGTCCTCCTATGTTCCTTTTCTGATGCAGGCAAACACATGACATATGGTCTATGTTTTCCCTTTAGAAAAAGCATAAAGCCACGGCTGAGCCTTGGACTGCACCATTGTTAAACAGCAGGGATTCTCAGGCAGGACAATATTAAGTGGTATTTAACAGCAAGACCAAAGTTCCTTGTCAAATGCTTGAGTTAGTGCTCCTTGATTGTTAGCATCCCAGCCATGAGACCTTTTGCACTGAACCATTTTTCATTTTGACAACAAACCACCACAGCTATCCAGTCCTGCCTTGCTGGAACTGACAGCAAAGTATTTTTTGTGGCAGAAATATGACTGTGTTACTTGGGGTTCGGGGCCGAAGGGTAGACATTTTTATTCCTCTCCTTTCAGAATGCAACGGCATTCCAAGCAGTAGGTGTCCTGAGTCACTGGCTGGCTAATGTATTCAGCATGATCTTCTGTCTAGTCATAACAATAGTTGGGTGGGGTGGGGTGCAGTCGTGCAGAGGGGAGGGACATCAATCCCTTGAGGTGGTTGTTTATATTAAATATAACCTTCTTCAGAACACGTCTTAATGGAGATGTGTGGTGGGAGGCGAGGGTGGTTGAATTACCTAGCGATTTCTCATGTGTGTGTAGCAGGAGGAAGCAAGATATTTGAAGAGACCTTTCCCCCTTTGAGGCAGTTTTTTAAAAAAATGGCTATGGAGATAGTGTCATGATGGAAGGAAGGAAGAAAGAAGACACACACACAGAGAGAGAGAGAGAGAGAGAGAGAGAGAGCAGCAGGAAACAAAAAGGCAGCTTTAATGAAATCCTGCACCCACTTACCTGGAGGTAAGTCCCACTGAAATCAATGGGTCTTGCTTTCTGAGTAGACATGCAAGCCTGGTTATTACTTGGATGGGAGACCCCTCCTCTAGTTTCCTGCACTGAGCAGGGGGTTGGACTCGATGGCCTTGCAGGCTCCTTCCAACTCTATGAAATCTATGTAAAGGATTGCACTGTCAGCTTTCTCTTCAATGGAATGAAATAAGGTTTTCAGGGGTGTCAACTAACTATACTGGATTAGATCCAACATCAGTGTTCTACCAGTGGAAGGATACTGCTTGTGGAATGAGTCTTCCACATCCTCTCCCTCCCCCTTGCACCCCATCCGTGCACCCTCCAAATCTCCTCTGGAAGGTCCCCCGGACCTTCTAGAGCAGACTTGGAGGGCATGTGGTGTGTGTGGGGGGGGACTGCAGTGGGGGGGAGAGGGGGGGAAGCCCTTCTCCACCAGCAGTATTGTTTCACTTGGCAGAATGAAGGCACTGGAGCCCTTGTCCTCCTCAATTTTAATCTAAAGGGCCAGCATCCTGTTCCCACAAGCTTTTATATTTGTATTTATTTTATTATTTATTATATTTATACCCCGCCTTTTTTCCTGCAAGGAACCCAAGGCAGCTTACCCAACACTCTCACCACTACGCCACACTGGCTCTCATTTGTAAAAGTTTATTTAAATTATTAAAACTATTTATCTTCTTCTGAGACTCTGTATGTGATGGCTGTGATAGCTGAGGACATCTTTAGTTACTAGATCATATTTCTACTGGCAAATTTAGGTGGATTCTGCACATGCCTCTGTGGTGATTATTTTCTTTCTGCATCATGCTTCCTACTATGCAGAGAGGTGCATGCTTGATGTAACATTTATTTTTAGTTCCATGCCTGCATTTACAAAGCCCAGAAGAGTGGTGTGCAAGGGCCACTGGCTTGGCCGCATGGATCTCTAGGCTTTGCACAGGCACAGATGTTTATAGCCATGCACAGTGAATTGGTCTAGCGCAGCCTGGATATTTACCCAACACCCCCACAGGGACTTCACAGTGTAGGAGGGCCACTTATGCATTTCAGAGAAGAAGAAGAAGAAGAAGAAGAAGAAGAAGAGGAGGAGGAGGAGGAGGAGGAGGAGGAGGAGGAGGAGGAGGAGGATACAAAAAAGAGGACAAAGGTGGATACAGACTTGCATAAAATTTACATGTGCTAATTTATATGTATAGATGCTAATTCAGAAATAATTACTATTATTTAAATAGAAATACAATACATCTCAACATAGTGGAAAAGACTATGACCAAGTGACCTGCATGGCTGCCTGCCTATTCAGTCTGCTGCTCAGGTGCTGTTACTGGGCAGCTTTTCTTTCTCATGGTTCATCTTTAATAGGACTTGGACTGGACAGCTCTGTAAATAGAGGGCACCTTCTAACTGTTCTCTGACAGCCCTTCTAATAAAGGATGGTCCTCTGTAAAGCAGGGCACATGGCCATCCTTCCACAGTGATTCTGCTATGGCAGCACCCCGAAATACATCATGAAAATATCATTTAAATTTGATTTCAGTGGAATCTGCATTTACAACACCTGCAAAACCCACCTAGAACCAAACATTATATGCCCTGCCAGGTTCCCCGTGTTCAGATTGGCCACCAGTTCCCAGCAACTGTATTTAAAAACCATGATTGACCTGAATGTTCCTCAGGATAAGCCTAAATCCTCACTTTGCTTGGAAGAAATGGTATCCCATCATAACCACGTGCTAATGCGATTACAGTGTGTTTGTAATCAAACACATGATAGGAAGGTCACATTGCATCAGTAGACAGAACCTGAAGGCACACAACAGCATGTGATAGACTGTGCATCTAGTTCTCACCACAAAGATGAAACCTATGAAAGGTGCTTTTATTTCTATAAAATGAATAAATGAGTCACCACCATATTGATTTTCCAGATATATAGTTCCAATTATTTCACGCCAAACAACCCTAAATGAACAAAATCCGAATGTCTAGGGTATTGCTCACTAACCATGATCATAACAGGCCTGTGGCTTAAGCTGGCTCAGCTTGTCTTGAGTGTGGAAAGCTAAGCAGGGTCAGGCCTGGTTATTACTTGGATGGGAGACCCCTCCTCCTAGTTTCCTGCATTGAGCAGGGGGTTGGACTTGATAGCCTTGTAGGCTCCTTCCAACTCTATGATCTAGGAAATCTATGAATTAGGAAATCACCCAAATTGACAGAACATCCTGCTTTGCTTCACTTCTGCCAACGTTCTTATCTATGTAGCTGCATGATGTCTTTTGTGACTTACAAAATGAGCTTCCGACACAATTCCATATATGTTGGTGCAGTGTGTGTGTGTGTGTGTGTGTGTGTGCGCGCGCGCTCTGTCTGGTTCCTGTGTGTCCCTAAGACTAAAATATTGGAGGAGCTATGGCTATAAGGTCACACAGCAAGAGCATTTCTCATTAACAAATTTAGGGAACAACAGTGCCATCAGATAGATATCCATAAGCCCCATAGGGCAGTGTTCTCCAACCTTGGGTCCCCAGATGTTTTTGGCCTACAACTCCCAGCATGTGGGGAGTTGTAGGCCAAAAACATCTGGGGACCCAGGGTTGGAGAACACTGCCATAGGATTTAAAAGTGAGAGAGTGGGTGCAGTATTCCAACCTGAGGTTGGAGGTCAGGAATTAGAGGTATATGGACATTTGGGAAGCAAACCATCTTACGATCTCCAAAAACAATGGCCACAGTTATAAAGGGCATTTACTTACAGTAACCTCACTGTTTAAGCTTTTGTTGAAGTCTTTCGAACCAAATTTTATTCCATTTGACACATGTCTCTAATCTTATGTTACTCAATGTGCAAGTATAGAATGGTAGATTCATGAAAATTACTAGGCAGTTGTGTATTTTTTGTATGGGCCAACAAGTAAAGCACTGCATGCATTGCACACACATGTACACCCCCACCTCAAATATACAGGCCTCCCACACACCCCATCCATTATAAAGCTGGACACTTCACTTAGTTAAAAAATGAAATGTAGAGTGTTACATATCTATAGAGACAGGCAATTTCAAATACATTACAGACTATGAGTATCAATACAATTTTCATAAGACATCTCTGTATCATTCTGTACCTAGCAACTACATCCTTTTATTTATTTTTACTCTAGAGTAGGAGCAGGAGGCCATCAATCCAGAATCTTAAAAGTCCTTCCACCCCTCATGCTAAGGTCTTGATCCAGATCAGACCTCCTGCACCTACTCTAGACTAAAAATGGTGGGGGCAAGGAGACATACCTGCTAGGTATAGATTTATATTAATATCTTTTTTGGTCCTACAAACTGTTCAAAACAAACAAACCAAGCAAAAACCAGTTCAGGACATTAGAACTTTGCCAATGAGCTGAAAAGTCTGGGAGAGATCTGTTTTACTTCCACCAACATCTGAAGACTAGATTATCAATAATATAAAACAGCAGGAGATAAGTAGCTCTTATATGAAATACAATGTAGACTATGCTTCTTGTGAATTCAAGCACCAATGCTCACAGAGACAAGGAAAACAAACACCTCTCCGCTCGAAGCATCTAAGGAAGATCACTACCAACAAGCCAATTGACTGAATTAGTTTGCTCCAATAAATGTTTAAGATAATTTAGCATATAAGTCAGCTTTCTCCAGCTTCCAGATGGTTTGGGCTTCAACTCCTATCAGATCCAGCTATGGATGTCAGAGAAATCTACAACAGCAGATTCATGAGCCTGGATTTCTATGAATCTGACCTGTGGATTCCACAGTGGACCTGCTTTTCCTGAGTCACATGGATTCTGTGGACTTGCACACCGGTCTTTTACTTGGGGGGGGGGTGTTTGCACAAATTTGCACTTGCACTAATGTGCATTAACACTAATGTGCATTTGCACTAATGTGCATTAGTGCCAATGTTCACTGGCACAAGTTGAACAAAATTCTCATACATCCCTGGACAGCTCGATGAAAATGTAAACCCAGTGTGTAGCTGCTGTGAAAAAGGCAACCTGCATGTTAGGCATAATTAGGAAAGGAATTGAAAGTAAAACTGCCAATATCATACTGCCCTTATACAAATCTATGGTGCGACTGCACTTAGAATATTGTGTACAGCTCTGGTCACTGCACCTAAAAAAAATATTGTAGAGTTGGAAAGAGTGCAACTCCCCTATGAGGAAAGCTTACAACAGCTGAGATTGTTTAGCTTAGAAAAAAGGTGAGTAAGGGGAGAGATGTCATAGAGGTGTACAGAATTACACATGGTGTGGAGAAAGTGTATAGGGATACATTTTTCTCCCTCTCCCAGAATACTAGAACCTGGGGTCATCCCATGAAGTTGATCGGTGGGAGATTCAGGACAGAAAAAAGGATGTACTTCACACAGTGCACAGTTAAACTATGGAATTCTCTTCCACAAGATGTATTGATGGCCACCAACTTGGAGGGCTTTAAAAGGGGATTGGACAAATTCATGGAGGAGAGGACTAAATGGCTACTAGCCCTGACTGGCTATATGCTACCTCCAGTATCAGAGGCAGTATGCCTCTGTCTGTATACCAGTTGTTGCTGGGAAAAATGGGCGGGAGGGTGCTGTTGCACACGTCCAGCTTGTGGGATCCCGTGGGCAGCTGGTTGGCCACTGTATGCTGGAGCTGGTCTAGATTGACACTTGGTCTGATCCAGCATGGCTCTTCCTGCGTTGTTCAGTATGCCTGTGAATACTAGTTTCTGGAGGGAAAACAATTAGGGAGGGTTATTGCCTTCATGACTTGCTTGTGTGGACTTCTCGGAGGTATCTGGGTGGCCAGTGCAGAAAAGAGGATGTTGGAATAGATGGACCATTGGTCTGATCCATCAGGGGTTTACTCACATTCTTAGAAGAAGTCCAGCCAGGTGGCCAGGAGTTTTTCTAAAGAATGTGAACCCCCCCTCCACACACACACACACACACACACACACAGTATGTACCATGGGAGGAAGCCCTAACTAACTCCACTTTTAGTTCATATATTTTTCCCCCTTGAGTTTGCTTTGGAGCTGAAAGTTTGGAGGGAGCCCAAAGTCAGTTATATCCATGACAAAATCACCCAACACCCACAGAAATAATTTGAACTGGGCTTTAAATCTTTAACTTGATTGAGGGAGAAGATAAATCCATCTTGAGTACTCAAGTGCTTTACTTGTCTGCATTGCTGCCCATTCAGCAAACCAGAGGATATCCCCTACTGAGGGAAGTGTGATTGTCAGCTAGTCTAAATCGCATCCAAAAGAAGCTGCTGTCTCCACTTGTGGGGCAGTAGCAAAGAGGAGGAATAGCCAGGGAGCGAGTGCAGTCCAACAACGCACAACTGAATTTTAGTACACAAATATACAAAAGCTGTATAGATAATCATATTTTAGGCTGAGGAGAGTGTTGGTTTTTTTTTTTTTTTTTTAATGAGAAAGATTGATACAGTAGCACAAACTGTATTTTATTACCCTTCAAGAGACACTTATCAACTCTGAGAATGAGGTGGTTGAGGCTAAGAATCAAGCCTGGGGGAGGAAGGTGGGGGGGGGAATAAAATGGTGGGGGAGGAGCAAAGAGAGAGACTCCGCTGCTCACAGTTATAAATGGGGACATAAACCTGAAGTTGATTTTTACTTTCATTTATTATTATTTTTTAAAATTCTGCCAACTTGCTCCTGCAATTTCAAATCCATTAGCATCCTTCCCTGTTTAAAAAGAATGTAGAGGCAAAGGGAAAAGCTAGTCAGCCATAGATTTTATAGGCTGATTGCTGATGGCTGATCTACTGGTCTATTTCGCCCCCTCTGAGTGAAAGGTCCATTATAGGTACTACATTCCCCATAAACCATGTTTCCATTGGAATTAGAGCTAGAAGCTGGGTCAGCCTGACATTAATTCTACCTAAGGTGGAAGAGCAAATAGTGCCGCCTCCCCAGGTCAAGTGCGCATTTCAAATGGGGAAGGTATTCATTTCTGCGAGCATTTTTCAAAAGTGTGCACAGTGCACTTCCGCCCCCCCCCCCGACTAAAGCATGAAAATGCATATTTATTGAAAAATATGCATTTCAAAGTACACACTTTTTTAAAAAAAATATGCATTTTTGAAACATGATTGCAAGTTTCGGAATGTGCAAACATTTTTTTTTGTTTGTTTTAAATGCAGCCCATTCATATTTGGGGTTGGAAATGGGACATGGTTGGATGATTTGCAAGCCAAAACAAAATTCATGTATAACCCTAGATGCAGCTTGTTCCCAAGGAACTATGCAGAGGGCTGGTGGGAGGGATTTCTGGTACCAAATATTAAGGCAATAATTAGAGGGGGGGTGTTTTCAGGATGTAGTAACTTGTCACCTTCCTGTGTTTCAGACACTTTCACAAGGTCATTTCCCTTCATGAACATTGATGAATGGCTCATCAATGCATGTTTAGACAGAAAAAAAGTCCAACATTCAGAATGCTGGGAGTTGTAGGACTTTTTTCTGTCTAAACATGCATAGGATTGTGCCTTTAGTCACTTATGGGAGACTTGCGTATTTCATTTTTTTAAAATCACACATTAGCTGTGTATTGTGTAACTCACAATTTCCCTACTGATTTCCTACTCCATTGGGTAGAAATGCCACCCTCATGACCACAAAAGATAACAATCCCAGTGATAGGAGGCCATTCTTGGGAACAGTGACTATCATCATCTGAAATCCATTGGGCCCATACTACAGCAATCCTACCATATTCAGAGATGCTGTTTTTGGAAGAGAACTGAAGACGTGAATCCCCTTCACCCAAGTTTACTGATGTACTGAGTAAGGAAACTGGGCATGTGTCAATATCCAGCAACCTGGCCTCAGGACATTTCTATACTGTAATCCAAACTATTTTTGCTTTCGTCCCATTTCCCCAGATATTTTGTCCAAGAAGCAAGAACTTCCCAATTTGCCTGCATATTTTGTTTTAGCTGAAATTCAGTAGCAATTCCTGTGGAATCTGGATGCTACCACATGAATAGGTCACAGGGTAATTGATCAGCAGGCCTGACTAGTCAGGTCCTGGCCAAAAGATCAAAGTAAAATTATGTTGCCTGGAGTGATCAGAATTAACTAGGGGGGTGTAGATGCTCCTAGATTACCCTTCCTTGGATTAATCATTTCTGAAATATCTTTATTCCATGAGAAAATAGTTTCTGTTGTGAACAGCTAGCTCATTCACATTTCCTTGGCTTTCCTACTTCGTCTCTCCTTCAGGTGATACTTGATATTTCTCTGCTGCCAAACAAATAGGGTGGTTTCCCTTTAAGAGCTTCAATTCTGTCAGGTCTGTCGCATCCTTATCTTTTGCAGAGTTCTTAGCTTTGATCTAGAGGCTATTCATCCTTCTGCCAACTGGAGAGCACCCTTCACTGCTGTCCCTGAACTACAGAATTCCCTATCAGTCTATCTCTCAACACAAGCCCTTGGTCCATCAAGGCAGAGGGCAGTAATTCAGCAGTTCTGCTAAAAGAACCTGTTAACAACAAGCTGTAGGTGTGTTGGACGGTAAAGATGTTCAGCATTCCTACCTTTGATACTCTATGGGCCCTCAGATAAAAGAAATGACTACTTCTTTCCCATTGTGGGGCTTATTTACGGTAGAACAGAAAGAGTATTACAGATCGAAACTGAAGGAATCAAATGGAGTGACTTTTCCATCTTCTTTATGGGAAGTAGAGAAAAACAAAGAATTACGGCAAGTCCTGAGGATAATATACAGTAGCTTGAAGTTGCTTGACTTTCCATCAGTGCTGTACTGAAAACAGCTGCTTAACCTCTTTTCTTTTCTTTTTTTAGCTAGAAGTTTTCAGAAACTTGTTCTATTGAAAGGAGGAGAAAGAAACAGTTTGGAAAATAGAGAGAGATGTGCTAGTAAGAGAAATTAAGATTGCAATCCTATATGCATTTACCTAGAAGTAAACTCCATTCAACATAATGGGACTTACTTCTGAGTAGACATATGTTAGAGGCCATCATCATTAGTTATCATGTTAATCAAAGCAAGTACTTTCTGAAAATCTAGAGTTGACATTCTAGACCGATTATTATACACCACAAACAGAACTAATCCTGTTAAGACCATTTTACAGAAAATAAAATGTAAGCTGAAAGAGTGGTCATACAGTTTATGGAGTATGAATTGATGAGGGCCATAAGTCAGTAGTAGAGCAATTTGCAGACAGGGATGTATGAGAAATTCATTTCACTTTGGTTTTGATCAGGATTTTATCCAGTTCACACCTTCCGGACTGATCACGGACTTGGACGCAATCTGCAGTTGAAGTCTCTGTACATTTCTGAGCTTGCAATATGATTCATGGAAAAAAAAACCCAAATGTGTTCAACAGCATGTGTACATTTAAAAAATGTGTACATTGCAAAAATGCGTACATTGCAAAAGTGCACACCACTGATGCATACAGTTGGAAAAATACTTCACCTGTTGAATTTGTCCCAATACTGACAATTTTTAAACAAAAAGAAAGGGATTGCCCTGCAAGCACTGACTGACCACCCCCCATGAATACACACTTTCTTACTGACTTACTTACTTCTGAGTACACATGCATAGGATTGCACTGTTACTCTGTTTTCAGAGCAGTGGTAAATTTTACTTGGCTCTTCCTGTGTACCCCATGTAGAAAGCTCTCTACAGTCATGATTATGATAATTCTGCAGCGATTTGGGATTTTTAAAAAATGCATTATCTGCGGAGTGCTGCCCCAGGAGGCTGTTCCAAGTGGTTCGGAGCATGGTCGGTCCAGTTGCTCTGGATCCGATGGAACAATCCAAAGCCTCCTGTGAGGCTTTAGCAAAGCACTTTGCAGATCAAATTGATCGGATTAGGAGTGGGATTTCACACGTCGTGGATACAGGAAGTGAGCGGGAGGAGGCCAATGGTAGACCTGGTCTTGTGGGATCAGTTCCAGCCTCTTCCTTCTGATGAGGTGGACAAGGTGCTTTCATCTGTGAGGCCGACCACCTGCTTGCTTGATCCTTGACCGCCTGGTTCGTTATAAGCTGCAGGGAGAAACTGGGTGAAGGGATCAGGGCAGTGGTGAATGCCTCCCTCGAGGAGGGAGCGATCCCATCAGCCTTAAGGAGGCCACAGTAAGACCGCTTCTAAAGAAGCCCTCCTCGGATCCCCAAGATCTGAACAACTTCCGCCCAGTCTCCAATTTGCCATTACTGGGCAAGGTGATTGAGCGAGTGGTAGGGGCTCAGTTGAAGGCACACTTGGATGAAGCCGATTATTTAGATCCATGCCAGTCGGGCTTCAGGCCTGGACATGGGATGGAAACGGCCTTGGTCGCCTTGGTGGATGATATGAGGAGAGCCTTGGATAGGGGCGAATGCTCCTTCCTAGTCCTCCTCGATCTCTCAGCGGCTTTTGATACCGTGGGACCACGGTATCCTCCTGGACCGCCTGGAGGGGTTGGGTATCGGAGGCACAGTATTACAGTGGTTTTGGTCCTTCCTCTCTGGAAGGTACCAGAGGGTAGTTCTTGGGGAGGAGGTTTCGGGTCCTCGGCTGCTCACTTGTGGGGTGCCACAGGGTTCCATCCTCTCCCTGATGCTATTCAACATCTACCTAAAGCCGCTGGGGGCTATCATCAGGAGGTTTGGGGTGCGCTGTCATCAATATGCAGGATGACACGTAGCTCTACCTCTCTTTCAAGTCCTCACCGAGGTTGGCCGTTGAGACCCTCAAGTGCCTGGAGGCAGTGGGTGGCTGGATGGGAAGGAACATATTGAAACTGAACCCTGACAAGACCGAGGTACTTCTGGTGGAGACAAGGGGAGGTTAGGGGATGTTGACCTGGTGCTGAATGGGGTACATCTTCCCCTGAAGGACCAGGTCCGCAGCTTGGGGGTTCATTCTAGACTCCCAGCTGTCCATGGAGGCTCAGGTGTCAGCTGTGAGCCGGGCGGCGCTGTATCAACTCCATCTGATACGACAGCTGCGCCCCTACCTTCCTAATCACCTGCTCCCATCAGTGGCTCATGCCTTGGTTTCCTCTCGCCTAGACTACTGTAATGCGCTCTATGTGGGGTTACCCTGGAAGACAGTTCGGAAGCTTCAGCTGGTACAAAACACGGCGACTCGCCTGATTAAGGGCAGCCGCCTGCGTGATCACATCATGCCAGTGCTTAAGGAGTTGCATTAGCTACCAGTTGCTTGCTGAGCCGAATTCAAGGTGTTGGTTTTGACCTTTAAAACCCTATATGGCTCCAGCCCAGTTTATCTCACCTCCAGCAACATCAAGTAGGCCGCTGAACAATATCTACCATGGACGGCCTTCTCCTTATCCTATCAGCCAGAGCAGCCAGGCTGCTGGGGACTAGGAAGAGGGCCTTCTCTGTGGCAGCCCCCAAGTTATGGAGCTCCCTCCCTAGTGACCTTGGCCATGCCCCCTCCGTGATGAGCTTCCGCCGCACATTAAAAACATGGTATTTCAGGCGAGAATATGGGGTGGGTTAGGATTTTAAAAGCATTTTTTATACTGTTTTAATTATCATGTTTCATTGTATTGTTTTAATTGTACATCGCCCAGGGTGGCCAAGTGACCAGCCAGATGGGCAATTAACAAATACAATAAATAAATCAATCAATCAATCAATCAATCAATCAATCAATTTTTTAGAAGAAAACACACCCTCCTCAAGAGAAAGAAAGAAAAAAAATCCAACTACCTCAAACAGCAGCAACAATAGCAGCACCCCCCACCACACAATCCCCAAAAGTGGTCTCAAAAGAACACAGGCAGGAGTCTGGCTTGTGTGTTGGGATGATTTGCAAATGGAACTTGTGCAAAATTAAAAGAGATCCTAATGATGATAATGAAAATAATTATAATAATAATAATTGAAATGATATGTGAAATAACTGGCAGGAAAACGCTGAACAGAAGGCCAGCAGAGTCAAACCCTCACTGCCACAAACTGTATGAACAAAAATGACTTTAATTGTCCTAAACTAAATCCTAATAAAAGATTTTAAAAAACCTTATGATATCTTAAAGCAGAGCCCAAAGCAACAAACAAGCGCTCCTTCAGTCCCCCTTCCCCAAACTGGGGTCAGAAGAAAAGACAAGTAAATGGATTTGTTTGCATTTTAAATGAAGCTACTCCTAAAATGAAATAAAACTGAGGAATAAAACAAAAGAAATCCAAAAAGAGACATCCACCCCCTTCTCTCTCCAATGCCAGGAGGCAAGCGGCAACTGGCAGCAAGTAAGCAAGCAGGAGCCAAGAACAAGCTCGATCCCCTCCCCAGCAAACTGATCCAAAATGCACATGGTCAGAGAAATAAAAGCAAACCATGCATCTCCCTTAGCCCTCCCCCAGTCAGTGTCACTATTGGAGGACAGCAACTTCCTCTGAAGCACCATTGGGTAATGGTGCTGCCAACAATTCTCCCCTCCTCCCCCTCCCCCTTCCAGTCAGAAAGGAAACAAAATAAAAGGAGCTTCCTGGCTGCTCACCCAGATCGGGAGGTAATCGTAATCACCTGTAATCAAACGTGACCAATGACAGCCGATTTCATCCGATCTGGGTGTGGGTCGATCTGATTCGACCGTAATCAAAGCATAACCCAGATCAGGCTGATCCAATTCCGATTCGGGTTCGAGCCATGATTACGTGCACAGCCCTAGTTCCTTTCCCCACCACTTTTGCACAGTTCATTAGGTTTTTATTCCATTCTTCCTTCTAGAGTCAGACTTACAGAGCAGGTTGCGGAAGGGCAAAACTTATACTGGGCCCAAAAAATCCTGTTTGGTGGCCATGACCATTTCTCTCTGCTTCTATTGATATGGCACACAAGCACTAAACAGCGCACAGATCCATAGCATAAGGGAATTTTAATACAATTTGGCGATACCCATTGGCAAAGTTACTAAATGTATTTCAGTGTGTCTTCTTAACTGCAGAGAGAGACAGAATTTCTTCAGGGGGAGCTTTATAATATGTTATCACTTGTTAGAACAAAAGAACAAAAACAAGACTTAATTAGTCTTATAATGACTCCTTTTTAAAAAAAACCTCCTTCCTACCTTTAAAAAATAAATAAAAATAAAACCTGATGATGCAAAGTATACCTTGGCTTCTTACACTGTAACCAACCAGCTCTCTGTGGAAAGGGCTTCTTTTTTTTTTATGGCTACATATTAAAAGTAAACCAGCTTGTGCCAGGTTTGGATAAAAGGCTATTTATTTTTGACCTATTTGATAGCTGCAGTTTTCGGTAATTGAATTTTCTGTGGTCAGAGAAGCAGTAATCTTAGAAACCAAATAAATATTTTTTAATAAAATGGAACACTGAGAAACCCTATAATAATGTCAAAAATGTAGCCACTTATGGATGGATAAATATTTTAAGAAATTTACATTTCACCCAATGCTTTAGGGCTATCACTTCCTTGGAGACCAAGTGGAGAAAGACTGCAACTGTCCTTCTTGGCGGGTTCAGTCACTCAGGGGTTAACCCGGACTCGGGTAGCCCTCTATCAGCGGTACGCAGGTAGATGGAGATTTGGGTGGGCAGAAACCCCAACCCCATCTTCCCCAAAAGGGGGGCTGTGAAGAGAAAGGCATAGCCCACACACACATATATGCACACATACCGCAAGATAGCATCAGACACCCAAGAATCACAATAGGAGTCATTAACATGCCCCCTGGCAAGTCCCTGGTCTGGCAGCCGAAGGAGCTGTGGAATATTCATTCCCAGGTATTAGATAGAAAAAAGGAACAGCCAAAGACTCCTAGGTGCCGGGCAAACAAAAAAAAACCAGTCGTGCCAGGAGGGGGCAAGACTAGGAGGGGGCCCAGGGTCAGTGGCGAGAAAAGGGTTGTTGGTCGTGAGGCAGCAAGCTGCACGAAGGTCCATGGCTCAGGTCAAACCTCCACCTTCAACCCTGGGGGAGCTCCCAGTGAACAACGCTAACATAGAACAGCCCTTTCAGAGTTAAGCGGCTTTCTAAGAACAAGGCATTTCCAGGTACGACTGTCTGTATTGCTTTTGCGGCTCGCTACCAGCTCAATTGTAGGTGTGTGCTTAGTGTGGCGCTTTGTATATGTTCTGTTACGCTCCATTAAACTCTGTTTACCCATAACAGTGTAGTAGCATCCATTCAAAACTCTGTCTCCTCGCTTTGCCTGCGTTATAATTAGTCGCGGCTTCTGCCAGAGAGCTGTGTACCGCTGATAGAGGGCTACCCGAGTCCGGGTTAACCCCTGAGTGGCCGAACCCGCCAAGAAGGACAGTTGCAGTCTTTCAACAGTTGACAATGGGGCATTGGCTGGCTATTATCTACACAACAGAGCAATGCTCCCCCTGCTGACAATGAATCAAGGAAATTTGTCCATATTTTATACTTTTGTGACAGTTATACCAGGACTAGTTGCCATGCTCTATTTATATGAGCCAGAATCTGCTTCTGTGTGGTTAATTGCTGAGTGTTAAAGATATCTCCGTGCTTATATAAAAGTGTCATCTTTCTTATCTTCACTTTCACAGTACCAATATTGGTCATCATGGCTGCTGCTGACAAGGCGGTACACCGGTCCTGGGCCCTGGTCAGGCCCTGATTGGATCTTCCACCACTGTCAGTGTCCACAAATTTGCCTCTTGCCCCTACCCAGAGAGCAACTGGGTAGAATAATCTGTTGCAGGGCCTTGCTTGGCCTGCCTGCCCACCACGACTGGCTGTGCTGTGGGACTCAGGGGTGTTTGTTTACTATTTATTGTTGCTAGAGTGGCCACTTATGAATTGCCAAAAAAGAGGGCATAAGAGGATACCAATTTGTATAACATTCTCAGATGCAAATTTAGAAATTATTACTATTCCTCAAATAGAAATGCAGTACATTTCACCACAGTGCAGAAGACTGTGACCAGGTGCCCTGTGTGCCTTGCTCAGTCTGTTGTCCAGGTGCTGTTGATGGGCAGCTTCAAGGCCCCTGAGCTCTTCCTTCTGATGGTTCCTTATCTTTAAAATGCACGTGGACTGGACAGCCCTCCAACTATAGGACACCTTCAAGATGGAGGGCAGTCCTCTGGCAAATAGAGGACTGCCCTCTGTAAAAGAGGACACATGGCCACAGGGTTACAGTGTAGCTCTCCTCACTTGTCAGTTAAAACAAAACACTCCTACTCCGCACCTCCCTTGGTGCGTATGCAGCTCAGCTGCATTGGGAGAAAGGTGACAGGAGAATCAGAACTGAAGGAGGAGGCAGCAGATGGAGCATGTCAGCCCCTTCACCCTCCCGCTCCAAGAGAAAGCACATGCGTGCAGAGCTTCCCTGCCAGACCAGATTCCTTCTGGTGCAGGTTGTTTGTTTGAATGATGAAGAAATCTGGTCTAGCAGGGCAGACTACAAGAGAGGAAGAGCAGGCATGAAGAATGCATGGCTATTGGCACTTCAGTGTGGTTATCACATGGGAGGCAGGCAGTAAGCCTGAACTGCATGCAGTGGTGCTGCTGCTCAGATACAGAAAATAACCACCAAGCAAATTCTCTGAATAAAAATAAAATACACTGCTGCATTGCAATTTAAACTATAATAGACAGAATCTTGCTATGAGCTCCTTTCCCCCTTGCCTTGGGGTCTATGGTGCAACAAGATTTTTTTTTTAAGTGTTGGTCCAGGGGAACTTTTTAAAGTGTTGCTGAGTGGGGTGGAGGGCCCAATTCCCATACATTGTACCAGGCCCAGAAAGTCCTGTCAGCACCCCTGTTGATCATGCTGAGGAACTTCTGGAGTCTCGTGTACTAATATGGAACATGATGGACTGGCTAAGACTTTAGTGCCCCATTTACAGTCATTATACTGCTCTCCTCTCCTACAGCCAAACAGGGGTTCAGAGAGATGGTTTGTGGGGGTTTTATTTCTTCTTTCTATGTGTGCTTGTCTCAGCTTGATTGATCCATTATTCAATTAAGCCAGCCCTGGCTCAATAATAACCACCACGTTTCAGTCTGTGCCCTTTTTAAAAAAATGTTGATGAAAACCGAAACCCAGGTGGTTTTCAGCATTACGCTCGGTGGAAATCAGGTATGAAATTACCTGTTTATTAATGATGTGTCAAGAGAATGACATGCTAACAGTCAGCTCCTGCATGAACACTGCTAATGTAGAAATAGCAAGCATGCATTATACACAATATGTATTCTACAGAACTATAACTCCTTGTCCTCTGGGACACAAGTGAGATCCAGATGTTTTATCTCAAGGTTTTTATCCCAAGGCAGAAATAATTTTAAATAAGTTAAATGTATACTCAAGTCGGTATTTTGGTATCTTTCTTTGATGTGGTGTAAGAAAATAATTAGCCACTGTTGTGCGAAGGATTTGAGCTCCATACATTGACATAATCTGAAGCTGGTAAAAGGGAGATTGCTCCATTCTGGCTAATAATGGTATCACAGAAATGTCTGTCCAAAATGTTCTGCTACTTCTGATCCCAGTGTTGGTGCCTACAATTCATAAAGAGAAAAGAAATGCTAGAGACAGTAGTTTCAAGTGTCAGGAATGCCCCTGCCAAGCAGGCTCCTTCTGCATCCTAAGGTGTCCCTGCCCCACAGGCCCAGAGGGAAAGCCAAGGACTCAGATGATGCCAGAGACTAGACTAGCCAGCTACCACTCCTTAAAGGGCCCTAACCAGCTTACTGATGCCCTGTTAATCAGTCAGGAGCCGCTTCATTCCTTGAGACTGGGGATGTACCAAAACAGGGAAATCCAGCTTGTTTGTGCGCAACCAATTTCCCTCCTGCTCCCGATCCAATGATCGGAAGTGAGCTGAGTCACGTTTTTTCATGGACCTCCATCAGTAAGATGGACTGCGATTTGCATGGGTTTGGGTTTTTTTTAAAAAAAAAAAACCACTAATGGAATTTGTGCAAATCGCATTAAACCATGTGCTTTTCAGGTGCCGGTTTTCGCAAAAGCCACCATTTTTGTGCAAATCTGCACCCAAAAACCGCATGGATCTAGCACAATTTGCACAAATCACAGAAATCAGGTTAAAACCACTTGCTTTCCAGGTGCCAATATGTGCAAATACCATTAGCACTACCAAAAAAACACAAACCCATACAACAAAACTAAACTAAAATGGACTTCCGATTTTCTTCACAGCAAGTATAAGTAACAATAATTTCTCTTCCTGTATAATTACAAAGAAATCTTTTTTCCATTGTCCAAATTCTTATTATTATTCATCAAACCCACAAAAAACACAAATCATTTTTTAATTTCTGCAAAAAGACTATTAGAGGTTTCCATTCAACCCCAATGTAGATATTAAATATTCTCTAAATATTGACAAAAGTTTATCCAACATCTTTACTAACTTTTATTCTATTGTAGACAATAATGGGCATTTCACTCATATATATTAATAAAATTCCATGACTTCTTTCCAACTAATAATCCATTAATCTCTGAAGGGAAGACTCTGATTTCAATTGTATATTAATCTTTACGAACATTTAAATTAATAAGTAAATTTATATCTTTTTTTTGGCTTTGTTACACATCCCAACATAAAATAAAATGTTCATGTGTCAATCATACATCATCTTAGGAACATTCTCTTTAAAAGTAAAACTTAATATAAATTTCAACCCTTTTAGCCACATCACATCCCAAGTTTTAGACCCCTTTTATCTACATTCCTTCACATATTTTTCCTCAATCTCAAATAATCCACTATACAATAAACATAGCTGTATTTTCTTTAATCCATGACATAAATTTAGCCATCTCTGCCAGGTCCAGCATTCACCAACCATTCTTCTTATCCGTCCTTCTTGTTAGAAGGCTTCATTTGCTCTTCTTCTGTCAAAAACAATCTTTTCCTGTTTAAGCTTTAAAATAAAAAAGGCACCGACTCTCCTCTTGCCAATCAAAAAAACCATAACTGTGCCCTCCAGCTCCATTCCAGTAAAAAAAAACACAAAAAAACACACACATTGCTGAAGAACTTGATCTGTATCTGCGTCATCCAGCTCCATTGCAATAAGGGAATGTTCCTTGTGAACTTGATCCACTGTATTCTTTCTGACAGAGTAGGCCAATATATCTCCTGAATCATCCAACTCTGAGATAATTCCAAATTCCAATCTTCTTTTTCTCTCAATCCAACAAAATCAAAGTGTCTTTCCCCTCTTCAGACTGTCAGTCTGTCTTACAGACTGAAGTCCATGACCTGGCTTGACTTGCACTGCAGCGAGTCGGTACAAGCATGCGACCAATGAACTGGATTCTGGGGGGCTGAATCATGAAAATCCAACAGATTTTCACCCCCTATCAGATTCCTCACACATCCCTGCTTGAGACTCATCAGATGTCAAGAGGAGCCAAAGACCAAAGGTTGTTCCTTCTCTTGCCTTGAAAGAGGATCCTGCACAAGCAGAAAGACACAGCGTTATAGAATTCATTTGCTTTATAATATCAACGAGTTGACTCAGCCTAGAATAACTTCTCCCCACAATGCAAGTCAATGTAGAAATAAGAACAAATGTTTTACAAAAGAAAGGAACTGTGAAAGTTTTATGAATGTGGTTGTGAAAATATTCACTTTCTGAAAAAAGAAAGTGAAAGAAAATGCTTGCACCACACCACAGCAATTTAGCGCTTCTGGGGGCAACCTGAACAAGCATAAACACTCATTTCTGGAAGGAGGCAGGTCAGCAGAATGTGCATAAAGGGGCTCCACCAACCTGCCTCCTTATAGAAATGAGCATTTCTGCTCATTTCATGGCCTCCCCTAGGACATGCTAAGTCTCCATTGCGTAAGCTTGCACAACAGAATTGGTGGGACCCACTGCTTGCAAAAGGGAATCATCGGGGTGGAAAGGAATCAGCCGAGTTGTAAGCATCCCATTGGATTCTGCCCATACCATTGAGAAATGCACTCTAATATGGGTGGGATTGGAAGAATCCAATGCACATGCAATATTGTGTGCCCTGGCATGTATGTGAAAGCTTTATGAGCTTTATTGCAGTGTGAAAGTTGTTGTTTTGAGGTGTGGAGAAGGATCTGTAAAGAAATTCTACCTATTTTAGGATTTTATTTTATGCATTTCTCTGTTCAAAAAACATTGTCATTCTTTTCTAATTTTTTTTTGGTGACTATTCATAGCTATTGTTTTCCTGGATCTGCTCCTGAAACAGAATTTCTTTCTTTCTTTCTTTCTTTCTTTCCTTCCTTCCTTCTTTCTTTCTTTCTTTCTTCTTAAAGATTTTTCTTTACTTAAATATTTTTTTCCTCAGTGCATGATCACATAACCAATTAGAGATAACACATGAAGATGTTTAGCCAGCCAGCAAAACATTTTTTTTTCAGGCAGACCTTTGGCATGTAAACTGGTCTGCTGCTGAAGGGGTTTTTTAATTGGTCGTGGATGCTTATCTTCTTTTTTGTTGTGTTTTTAATTTATTTGTTTTCATGTTGATGTTTTAATTAAGATTTTGTTTTTCATCCAGATTTTACCTTGAGCACCATTCTTTGGCAGAAAGGCAGGATATAAATTAAATAAATAAACAAAAACTATATCACAACACAGCAAATCAGATGTTCATATCAGTGAGGGCAAATGAAGCCCTCTCATCACCTGCATTCTGAACAGGAAGGGGAAAGACTGAATGTATTTTCATTGTCTGGGCAATGCTCTCGCCAGTGCAATGATGCAGGATTTCTGTACTAATCCGGGTCTAGTTGCACATGGTTATGTATGACTAATTGGGTGAGAATGTGAAGAGGGATACATATATGGTTGCACATCCAAAACAACCTCTTCACAACCTGGCAGAATTCTGAAAAGATTGTACCTGCAGGTGGCGTCGAGAGCACATAATGCAGGCCACATGCTGAAGCTAAGCAGGTATGAGCCAGGTCAGTGCTTGGATGGGTGACTGCCTGGGCTGCCCATATCTGTTCTCCTGCATTGAGCAGGGGGTTGGACTCGATGGCCTTATAGGCCCCTTCCAATTCTACTATTCTATGATTAAAACAACAATAACAGAAGTGGTTAAAGTCCGATTCAGGCATTCCTAGCAAGCATGCAAGAAGAGGGAGTGCACTAGCCCCACCCCCTCTGCGGTTATGGGCATCTCCCTCTACTGATGGAGGGCAAATGTGCGAAGAGGAGAGCCTTCTGAATCTATGAAGGCTCTCCATGTGGTCCAGCATTCTGAATCATGTGGAGAGCCTCCACGGATACAGGAGGCTCTCCTCTTCAGACACTTGCCTCCATGAATAGAGAACAACAAATGTGACAACAGAGGGGGGTGGGACTAGCACACTCCCTCTGCTCGTGTGTTTCCTATACGCAGTTTAGGAAAGCCTGAATAGGGCTGAAAACGGAGTGAACCATCCTCACAAAATGTTCTGTACTTTTTCCACCCTTAACACTGTATTTTACTTTGCAAAGTAAATGCCTCCTACAGGGAGGCATTTCTCAAAAAGTGAATATAACCTTAAAGCATTCCCCCAATTCCAGAACTCAAAAGGCCAAACGATAGAGTAAGTTCTGGTTGGAAATTTGGTCTGTCACTTTAAAAGTATGCAGACACATAGAAACACATTCTTCCCCCCTCCCAACTATATGAGCAGTGTTGTGTGTTAGATTCGTAATCTTTGGCCCCCTTCAGACACTGTCATTTGCTATTTAAACTTAGTTTGGAAACAGAGGCCATTGTGTGCATTTGGTTTAATTGCATTATATATCTTTATTAAATAAAGGTAGAAGAAAACATTGAGTTGGCCTGTTTTTATTTCTTGATGTGGATGTTATGTAAATTTATGTACCTGATTATGCAAATTGCTCCTCGCTGCTCAGGTTTGTTGGCAAGACAATATGTCTCCTTCTCCCGATATGGAACATTTGGGTAGTGGTGGTGGTGGTGATGGTGTGTGTGTGCGTCCTTTGGTTCTGGTTGGAGTTGAGGACACTCCAGACTTAAAACAGTATTCTCAACCTGAGGGCCCAATCTACAGGCTCTATTTGCAGTGTGGAAAAATGTTACTGAGTGAAAATCCAACTTTTCAAGTTTCCACTCAGCTATTCTTATTTACGGGGTTTTTTATAAGTTACTCATAAAGCATGTTCAGTGTACAAAGTGCTTTTACAAATCTTATTTGGTTGTTATGAGGATTTTAAATTTCTAGTCAAGTAAGCTGCTTATATAGTTGCCCTATTGTTCGCTTCTACAAACATTCACGAATGGGGGGGGGGAGTAAAATAAGGGGAAACATATTGGCTCATATTAACGTCTGTTTTAATGGAATAATACTGAGGGCAAAGCGTGTGTGCCTCATATACACATCTTTAAAGAATTATAGAAATACAGTAACAATTCAAAGATAGGAGCCCCAGTGATTCAAGCATCAGTCAGACGAGCCAAATGCCCTCCCAGAGCCTCAGTCAGTCACTCAGGATGTTGCTGCTCCTGTTACCATATCAAGCACAGGCAACTGCGGATGTTTTTGCAATGGTCAGCTGGTGGTGGTGACTAAAATAATTGCCAGAAGTCCCTTAATTCTGTAACAACCAGTCCCATGGAAAACAGGGCATAGCCCTAATTTCTAGCTCATGACATAGCACCATAGCCCTTGCAGCATTCTGTCCCAACTTAGAAAGGAACTGCTGAGGCAGCCATGCTACTGCTTGAAGTGGTGGCTTATAGGGATGTATGAGGATTTCATTTTTTATTTTGCTCACAAAACATGCAAGCATGCCACATTTGAAGCCCTGAATGCAAGTGCAAGTGGGGCTTCTCCAGGGAGGGAGGTAAGCTGGTGACCTCCACCTGCAGCCAGCTTTTTCCCCTCCCTGGTGGTTCCCTGCTGGACTGGGGCCCTGCCTCTGCACTGGACTGATTGGGGAGTGGTGCCAGCTGCCCCAGCAGAGCCACTGCTACATCTGCCAGCCTGCAGAGGAGTGGGGCAACTGCCCTGAAGACCTGCAGCCCAGCCAGCATTTTGGGCTTCTCCAGGGAGGGAGGTAAGCTGGTGACCTCCACCTGCAGCCAGCTTTTCCCCCTCCCTGGTGGTTCCCTGCTGGACTGGGGCCCTGCCTCTACAGCAGCCAGGAGGAGCTGCCCCCTGGACTGATTGGGGAGTGGTGCCAGCTGCCCAGCAGAGCCAACATCTACCAGCTCCCTTTGGGGGAGCCACTTGGGGGGTGGCACGAGGGCGAGGGCCTACCCCCCTGTCTGAGCTGGGTTGGGGTTTTAGGGATTTTAGGAGTTGGTTTTAGGGGTGGGTCTCCTGCCTGATCGGCGGAAGCAGGGGGGGCATGTGTTCATCTCAGGGAGATGATGGGGGGAGTTCCGGGGGGCAAAACATACCATCGTTGAGCGGCAGACGCTGGCAGAGTGCTAGGGGCAGGCCATGCCGATTAAGGGGAACAGGGGATCGATGCTTAATATCTATCCCTTGTTCCGGGCCTGCCCAGAGCCAAGGGATAACTGGGGGGGGGGGGCGCCTTCCCCACCCTTGCATTTGCTGCTGTGTAATGCCAGGTCCGTTACCCAAAAAACATCTGTAATCCATGACATGATCCTGGATGAGGGGGCGGACCTGGCATGTATTACGGAAACCTGGCTGGACGAGGCCGCTGCTCCAACTCTGGTGGCCTTGTGTCCGGCTGGTTTCTCGTATGCCCAGCAGCCAAGGGTTGGGGGACGGGGAGGGGGAGTGGCTGTTATCTACCGGGAGTCCTTGGTCCTCACCAGACTCCCTCTCCGGGAGACCAAGTTTATTGAGTGCATGTACTGGAGGTTGGGTCCAAAGGGCAGTCTGGGGATTCTGCTTGTGTACCGTCCACCCCGCTGCACGACAGACTCCCTGGCCGAGGTGCTGGAGGTGGTCTCTGATGTGCGTGTGTTGTCCCCCAGGCTATTGGTGTTGGGGGACTTCAACGTGCATTCGGGGGCTGCCCTCACGGGGGCACCTTCGGACTTCATGGAGACCATGGCTTCCTGGGAGCTGCACCCTGTATTAACTGGACCTACCCATGTAGCCAGTCATGCGCTGGACTTGGTTTTTGTTTCTGGAGAGGGGGGAAATGATCTGGAAATCGGGGGTATATCCACCACCCCCTTGTCATGGTCAGATCACTATCTGGTGGGGTTGGATTTCTCGGTGCCACAACCCCTCTGCAGGGGTGAGGGACCTATTAGGTTGGTCCGCCCCAGGCTCCGGATCCGGATGGATTCCTGAACGCGCTTGGGGAATTGGAGCACACAAACAGTAGCTCGGTCGAGACCCTGGTGGATGACTGGAATGCTGCAATCACCAGGGCATTAGACCGAGTTGCCCCGAAGCGCCCTCTTCGCCTAAACAGAGCTCGCACGGTACCATGGTTCACTCCGTCGCTGCGAGCTCTGAAACAAGAGGTGAGAAGGCTAGAGCGCTGATGGCGAAATTCCCGCTCCGAAGACGATCGAACACGGGTTAGAGCTGCATCTTCAGCCTACCGGGTGGCGGTAAAGGCAGCAAAAAAGAATTTCTATGCTGCCTCCATTGCGTCTGCAGAGTGCTGCCCCAGGAGGCTGTTCCAAGTGGTCTGGAGTCTGGTTGGTCCAGTCGCTCCGGACCCACTGGAACAGTGCAAAAGCCTCCTGTGAGGCTTTAGCAAAGCTGGATGGGAAGGATCATGGCTGGATGGGAAGGATCATGCTGAAACTGAACCCCGACAAGACCGAGGTACTTCTGGTGGGGGACCCCTAAGGGAAGGTTAGGGGATGTTGACCTGGTGCTGAATGGGGTACATCTACACCTGAAGGACCAGGTCCGCAGCTTGGGGGTCATTCTAGACTCCCAGCTGTCCATGGAGGCTCAGGTGGCAGCTGTGAGCCGGGCGGCGCTGTATCAACTTCATCTGATACGGCAGCTGCGCCCCTACCTTCCTAATCACCTGCTCCCATCAGTGGTTCATGCCTTGGTCTCCTCTCGCCTAGACTACTGTAATGCGCTCTACGTGGGGTTACCCTTGAAGACGGTCCGGAAGCTTCAGCTGGTACAGAACGCGGCGGCTCGCCTGATTAAGGGCAGCCGCCGGCGTGATCACATCACGCCAGTGCTTAATGAGTTGCACTGGCTACCAGTTGCTTGCCGAGCCGAATTCAAGGTGTTGGTTTTGACCTTTAAAACCCTACACGGCTCCGGCCCAGCTTATCTCAAGGAGCGCCTCCAGCAACATCAAGTAGGCCGCTCAACAAGGTCTGCCACGGACGGCCTTCTCCTTATCCCATCAGCCAGAGCAGCCAGGCTGGTGGGGACTAGGAAGAGGGCCTTCTCTGTGGCGGCCCCCACATTATGGAACTCCCTCCCTAGTGACCTTCACCATGCCCCCTCCGTGATGAGCTTCTGCCGTGCATTAAAAACATGGCTGTTCAGGCAGGAATATGGGGTGGGTTAGGTTTTTAATAAGAATTTTTTATATTGTTTTAATTATTATATTTTATTGTGTTGTGTTGCTGTATTTTGGTTGTACATCGCCCAGGGTGGCCGGGTGACCGGCCAGATGGGCGATTGATAAATATAATAAATAAATAAATAAAAAATAAATGTCCGCCAAAAATATTCAAATTGTCATAGAATCATAGAATAGCAGGGTTGGAAGGAGCCTACCAGGCCATGGAGTCCAACCCCCTGCTCAATGCAGGAATCCAGGTCAAAGCATCCCTGACAGATGGCTGCCCAGCTGCACCTTGAATGCCTCCAGTGTGGGAGAGCCCACAGCCTCCCTAGGTAGTTGGTTCCATTGGCGTATTGCTCTAACAGTCAGGAAATTTTTTCTGACTGTCCAGGTGGACAGGGCCGGTGCAAGGTAGTTTGGTGCCCTAAGCAAGATCAGATATTTAGCGCCCCCCCCTTCCCACCCCAGTTCCTTTTCTAATTATAGCCATGACGTTAAGCGGCACCTTAAAGTAACACGTTTATTGTGGAATAAACGTGTGTGGGCTCTCGCCCACTTCGGCGGATGCACAGAGCGTTACGGAGAGTTTCAGGTTTGTACACTGCTCGGGGGGGGGAGCTGTGAGTTCAGAAGAAACAGCCACGCAGAAAGTGACTGTCACGCCGTGAACGTGGGTCGTCCGCAGAGCAGCTGTTGCCGTTAACGCCTAAGGGCCGGTTTGTGCCTCCCCCACTCGCCTCCTGGGTCATGTGAACCGGCCCTAACTGACGCGGCATCAGCAACGACTGCCCCGGGGATGGCCTCGGCTTGCCACTTTGAATGATCCCGGACTTAAGAGTTGCTGTCCGAACACATCTGGAGGGCGCCGGGCTGGGAAAGGCTGTTTGAGCACCAGTCCTCTTCGCCTGTGGGCCCAGCTCCCCCCTTCACGCAGCTGGCATGGCAATGCCACCGGCTGACCCTCCTGTGGCCCCCCACCGGCGGGCTCGCAGCTCCCCACTTGTCTCTCCATGCCTGCATGTGCCCGAGGGCCACAGCGCCCGCAGCTGCAGAGGCCAGCGCTCCTCCCCGGCCCCCTCCCCTGCTGCCCCGTGAGCCTTACCGGTCTTTAAGGCTGCGGCACTCAACACCCTTTCAAGGCGCTAAGCCTCACTGAGCAGGGTGGGCCTCTCTCCGCGGTAAACACGTAGAGGGCTGCCCAGGCCGGGAGCCAGGCACTGGGCTTTCCCCTCAGCCCCGCCTTTAGCAGCTCATTTCTTTGTCACCGGCTCCTCCCGGCTGCCTTTCAAGCGGCCCCAGCCAGGCAGAGTCCACAGGTACAACTTCTGCACCGGGAGGGAGGGGAGCGCGTGCTGTCCCCCTGGCATTTCTGCCTGTCCTGCCAAGACGGAAGGAAGGAAGAAGAAAGAAAGTGAACCTCCTCCTCCTCCCGTGCCCCCTCCGCTGCCGTCGTGGGACTTACTGGCAGCCGGCCCGCCGGGCGTGCTGTGCTGGGTGCTGCGCCGCGGCGGGGTTTCCTCGGGGATGGCGCCGCGTCCTGCCCAGCGCCAGCGGTCAAGGGCTTGCGGGCCCAGCAGCTCTTCGGCCGCCTGTCGGGGCAGCGCGTTCCTCATGCTCCCGGAGCAGCCACAGGGACACGGTGGGCCCCCCGGGGTGGCGAGCAGCGCAGGACGTGCCCTCACTCGCTCGCCTGTCCGCCCACCTCTTCTCCTGGCTGGCAGGAGCGCAGCGTTTCTGCGCCCCCTTCAGCTATGCGCCCTAGGCGGCAGCCTAATTCGCCTAGTGGTAGCACCGGCCCTGCAGGTGGAATCTGGCTTCCTGTAACTTGAGCCCATTATTCCGTGTCCTGCAATCTGGGATGATCGAGAAGAGATCCTGGCCCTCCTCTGTGTGACCACCTTTCAAGTACTTGAAGAGTGCTATCATATCTCTCCCCAGTCTTCTCTTCTGAAGGCTAAACATGCCCAGTTCTTTCAGTCTCTCCTCATAGGGCTTTGTTTCCAGTCCCCTGATCATCTTTGTTTGTTGCCCTCCTCTGAACCCTTTCCAGTTTGTCTACATCGTTCTTAAAGTGTGGTGCCCAGAACTGGACACAGTACTCAAGATGAGGCCTAACCAGTGCTGAGTAGAGGGGAACTAGTACTTCACGTAATTTAGCAGCTATACTTTTATTAATGCAGCCCAAAATAGCATTTGCCTTTTTTGCAGCAACATCACATTGCTGGCTCATATTCAGCTTGTGATCCACAACAATTCCAAGATCCTTCTCACTTGTAGTATTGTTGAGCCAAGTATCCCCCATTCTGCAACTGTGCATTTCGTTTCTTCTCCCTAGGTGCAGCACTTGGCATTTATTCCCAGTTCCCAGCTCGATTTGTGCAGATTTCCTAATTTGCGCAAATTTCCTAATTTCATGAATTTCCTCAGAAGACTGGTCAGCCCCACTTTAGTTTATAGAGGAAACGGGAAAATTAGGAAATTTGTGCACATTTGGGAAGATTTGTGCAAATCTCCCATTCAGTTACTGCTTGCTTTGTGCAAGTTCCTTCCATGTTCATGCAAAGCAGTGGAGGCTGTGACTCCTATTTCGGTGGGGCTCCTAATCCATTGCAGCTTTTATTTGGAGCCAAGCTTTATATGAGCTGTCCATTGTGCTGAAGTCCACCCCCCAAATAGGTTCACCACCATGGAGCACCATGGATAGCTCCAATAGAGCTCCACCAAAAAGGTGCAATGGATAGCCCCACTGACACAGGAGTTACCAGCCTCCACTGGTTCTAGGGGCCAATTTCCGCCCACCCCAGAACCCACTGGAGGCTGTACCCTGCTGCACTGCCAAAATTCAGTGGCGGCAGGGGTGGGGGAAGTCAATTTCCCTTTAAAACACATGCGGGCTTGTTTTAAAACACAATCAACCCTTCCCGCTGCTGAGAGTATTGAGGTGGGGGGGCACCACTGTGGAGAGGTGAGGCGGGGGCCCCCTAAGGTTCATGGACACCACTAGCAGACACTTATCTATTGGCTGCGGCTGCATTTATTTAACTGATACGGGTCTGCTTCCCCTGATAGTCCAGAGATACTCATGAGAATAGCTGGCAAAAAGCTATAACCAGAAGCTAAACTGGTGGCTTTCAGTTCAATATCTATAGGCCTAGGCTTCTTTAAGCCAAAGAAACTATAAACCTGTCACCTTACTGGATATTGAAAGACAAAACAGCTGGCCCGTAATGAAGAAATTGAATCCCCATCTTGATTTGACTATATGCAGTCCTACAGAAAAGATAGCTGCATATTTACAACAGCTTACATACTCTAAACAAAGGATGGCTTTTTCAAGAGCTCGTCTAAATGTGATGCCCACTGCGGTTCTGGAAGGCCACTTTAGGAGAATTCCATATCAGAATCGAGTGTGCATTTGTGGAGATGGTAACATCGAAACCATCGCCCATGTGCTGCTATTTTGCTCCCTGTATAGAACTAGCCGAGAAGAGTTGATTACTCCTCTATTGACACCTTATCCAGGGCGCCCAATCGATTACTATGTGAATTTTCTTTTAGAGGACCACAATATGATGATGACAGCAAACACAGCAAAATTCATAGCTATTGTGATCAAAATGGGGGCAGCAATTAGAGTTCAACAAAATATATACCGGTAATTTTAGATAAATTTTAGATAATTTTAGATATAATTTTAGAAAAAATCAAGGATTTTAGCTGCGATACTGAGTTTATGCAAGCATTGTTTTATTCTGAACATGAATATCTACTGTGTGTTATGTTTTATTTGTAATTTGTTTTAAATTGCAATGGCCAATGGCTAGGTGCAAATAAAATTTGATTTGATTGGTTCCATGGGGTGTTCTGTCCCTAATTATTAAACACTGGGCTCCTGAGGGCAGCCTTTTCTTGTGGTGGGGCGTGGTGGGGGGTAAAAAAGGAGAAACCCCCAGACCCCTTCTCTTTATAGTAAACCCATCCACAACCTGAAAGTTCTTTGTTTTTGCCTGCCCTCCTGGAAATTAATGCAATCTAAACAGCTAATCTCTGGAGTCGGACATTCTAGTGGGAAAGCAATTTCCCCACACCATTCACTTGGCTATTACAATACATGAAGCTGAAGACTTGCAGTAGTTTTTAAGACAGTTTAAATTTTAACATATAAGCTACAAAATACATAAACATACAAATTATACAACAAACACATAAAACAACAACAACAACAAAATAATAATAATAAGTGCACCCCTCCACTGGGACCAAATAACTACATAACTATTCAGCCTTCCAAAATTGTAATGACTCTCATGAAGGTGTACACCCTTTCCCACTTAATAAAACAAAATCTACAAATGCTCTCCATATATCTTTAAAATCATTTCGATTCGATAATCCCCTTTTAACTTTAATACTACATGTTAATTTATCATTAATAGCAATATCCCATACCTCTTTATACCATTCCTCTATTTGATAATCACATTAAATTTTCCATTTTCTAGGTATTTTGAACCTTGCTGCTGTCAATAAGTTTGTAATTAAATCTTGAGTATCTTGAGTACAATAAACCTTATCATAAATTGATAGTAATGCTATGCTAGGACATACCTCTAAGTTTACCCCAGTTTTTTCATTTATCTCTTTGAATACAATTTGCCTAAATTTCTGTACATGTTTACAGCTCCACCACATATGAACATAAGTGCCAGTTTCCTGACATCCTCTCCAACATAACACCCAGTATTTCTTATCAATTTGGTTTAATTTTACTGGCATTAAATATCATCTCCAAACCAGCTTATAATAATTTTCCTTTATCCTTACAGACATAGTTTTCAAAATACGCATATCCCATATCTTCCCCCAGCTCTGATTACTTATCTTTTCTGTCAAATCATAATCCCATACAGATACAAGATAATCTTGTTGATCTTCAATTTCCAACAACATTATATAAATTTCGCTTGTTGTACCTTTTATAACTATATTTCCTTCTGTAGATTCCCTTTGTATAGTTGTTGCATTTAATTGTCTTTGTATTTGTTTTTATGCTATGTTTTAATTAAGATTTTTTTTTAAATCTAGATTTTACTGTTAGCCACTGTTAAGATGAGATATAGTTCTGATCATTTGGTTAGGACTACACTTCCAAAAGGAAGTCCACAGCCCTCATAAGAAGCGTTGGGTAAGCAAGGGTTCAAGAGAAAAGAAGCAGCCGGCCCACCTCCCCAGCAGGGCAGAAGGCAAAAGGTCATGACTGAAGGCTTGAATGGAAGAGTGAGTGAAGCCTAGAGGCATGCATAGGCAAATGAATGGCAGGCTTGCATTGATTAAGACCTGAATATTGCATATCGCCTAAAACACAGGAAGATTTCTCCTGAAAAGATATGGCTCGCCCCCCCACTGGGCGAATACCACCAGAAGCTTACTCCAAAAACAGTCCCATCAGCAGGAAGACCCAAACCTTTGTACACCCATCAAGAGCTATCAAAATACAAAGAGTAAGGTCGTTAGCAGGGTTGGAAGACATCTGTGGGGCAAAGACCACCCCCACTGCTCTCATTCCCTCCAAAAAGGCGGGAAAGAGACTATAAGAACCAAGAGGTTTTAGCAAAGGGTGTCGGGAGAAAGAGCTGAAGGGGTCACCTTGGAACACGAACTGCAGGGCTACAGCTGGAACCTCATCACAGCAGACAGGTAGTAGCTGGGACTTTGCTTTTCTATCCTTATAGGCGGGAATCTCCCCCCCCCCCCTTTTTCCTGTTCAGGCTTGTCAGGGCAAAAGGGACTCTTTCTCCTCTCCAGAATACAGGGTGTGTTTGAACCATAGCGTAAGGATATTTTGCTGCCTGACATCACTAGAACAAGTAAGACGCTGTACCTACTCTGTATTCTTCTTCAATAAAACCACCCTTTTGTTTCTAGAGTCTATGTGTGTGTGTGTAGGTTTGTTTAAATATAAAAGGAGCAAAGCGCACACTTTCCCCCCCAGCAGCGCAGGTTTTACCCCAGCCAAAGATCCTAAACCTTTCATAAGAGTGTGGGGTTAGAGGGAATCTAGCGCCCAGAATTATCTGTCGTAACAGATTGGTGGAGAATGCGGGCAGCAAGGTGGTGGATTTTTAAGATCAGGCAGCAAAGTGCGGGTCCTTAAGATCCTCACTGGGGAGCGTGTAGCAGTTGTGGCGGGGAGTGTGTCAGGAGCTTTCCCTTTCTATTTCTAAGCACGGGAGGCAACTTTGGGTTGAGGGCGAGGGGCCAAAACATCCAAAAGTTGGGATTCTGTTCTGGGGTACGAGCGTGGGCTGACCCAGAGTGCAGTGCTTAGCTTGTTTGTTCTGGGGTACGAGCGTGGGCTGACCCAGAGCGCAGTGCTTAGCTTGTGTTTGTTCTGGGGTACGAGCGTGGGCTGACCCAGAGCACAGTGCTTAGCTTGTGGTTGTTCTGGGGTACGAGCGTGGGCTGACCCAGGGATTGTGTCTGTTCTAGGTGGAGGGCGAGGGCCAAAACCTGGGCAGGGATTTGTGATTGTATTGTGTGTTTTGGGTGGAGGGCGCGTAGTCAAAACCCAGGCACTTGTTCTTGGTTGCTGGAAAAGGAACCAGCAATTGGGAGCGTGTCTCTTGATCACTGGAAGAACAGTGAGTTGAGGGAAATCCAAGTGTGATCAGGAGAGAAAAGGAGTAGTGGGAAACAGCACTCACAAGTGGCAGCAGGGTCTTCTGGGAAACAGGAAGCGGCCAACCCGTGATCCCAGGAAACCAGCAGCCAGTTCATAGAGCTAAGAAACGTAGGAGGTGTTTGAGAGAATTAGGAACATCACATTGTGGGACTTGTAAGTCGCAGCAACACGCGCAGAGTTCCTGAGCATAAGCAAAGTGCAAGTGCCTTTTGGAAGGTGATTTGGAGCAGCTGCGGGTTGCAGGGCAAGGGATCGCCCCTGATCAAGGCGTATCCACTCCTGGGACCTGGGCAGGGCCAAAGCACCCCCAAAAAGAGTTCTTCTTCCTAGGGGTAACCACAAAGGGAAAATACCAAATCCGGCAGGAAGACGGATTGTGGTGGGCCATTAGGTCAGACCAAGTTCGCCACTGGATAGTCCCAGGGTGTGTACGGGGGGACTTGATTCAGTTCATTCACGAGCAAGGACACAAGGGGAAACTAGACACCCTCACCAGAGTGAAGGAGACAGGATGGTGGCCAAAAATGAAAGAAGAGGTGGATCAATGGTGTGACAATTGCCTCGCGTGTGCCATGACAAACGCAGACAATTCGGGTGCCAAGGCTCCTCTTCAACACCAGAGGATCTCGGGTCCTTGGGAAAGGCTCCAGTGTGATTTCATAGGGCCTTTACCAAGGACAGTGAGAGGGAACAAGTACTGTTTGGTGGTGGTTGATGCCTTTAGCAAATACGTAGAAGCAATCCCATGCAGAGATGCTACAGCAGCCACCACTGCAAAGGTACTGTTTAACAACATCCTGACTAGGTGGGGCGTGCCTAGAGTATTAGATTGTGACAGAGGCAGCCACTTCATAGGAGAAGTTATGCAGGAGCTGTGTAAGGCTCTGGGGATCAAGCAATGATTCCACATTGCCCACCACCCAGAATCCTCAGGACTAGTAGAACGGACAAACAGGGAAATCAAAAAGGCATTGCGTAAACAGATTGGGCCAACAGGGAGGGATTGGGATGAGAAGTTGCCTCTCATTCTAATGGTCCTGAGGAGCTCCAGGGCAGCACATGGGTACTCGCCCTTCCAAGTCATGACAGGGAGACAAATGCGAATGCCAGAGTCATGGTGGCTGGGAGTGGAACTGCCAAGTGAATGGGACGCAAAGGTAGTCTCAGATGCTTGGGTGCAGTCACTGATGGAAGAAATAGCCAAGATCCACAAGAATGCAGCCATTAATCTTGGGCGGGCACAGCAAGCTATGGACAGGAGACTGGGCTGGGTACGCAACCCACGCCAATGGGAAGTGGGACAGGCAGTCATGTATAGGAAGTTTTCGGTAAAAGAGCATGCCCTGGCGCACAAGTGGGAAGGGCCAGCCTTAATTGTAGACAGAGCCAGTCCGGCAGTCTACCAGGTTGAGATCCCAGCAGGTAAGAAGGGCAAGGCATGGAAGAAATACGTTCACTGCTCCCAGTTAAAAGAATGGAAAGGAAAGCCTCCAGACGCAGGTGCAGTGGATCTGAGCACAGCAACTGAGCAGTAAATGGGCATTCTCTCTCCTGGTGTTCACAGAATGACCCAAGCCTCAGATTGCAAGTGCACAGAGAAGAAAACCACAAAAAGATCTGGGCAGGAAGTCTATGTGTGTCTGTCTTGTATGTTGTGTGTGATTAGAAATAATTGGGCATCGCCAAACTAGGCGGGTGGGGGAGGGTTAGGACTTCACAGTTTCTCTCTCTTTACCCTATCCAGCCAACATGTGGAAGACCCTAGTTCTGTGGGGAATCGTGCGAGGAGTCATGGGCGATTGGGAAGTCACCAACAGGTGGAGGTGCCATGAGGTGGCGCGGCCAGAAATCGACATGGCGTGCACTCTGACCGACCTGATCCGGGAACAAGTCCCAAGAAAGGCATTAAAATCCTCCTTCCGGGTGAATGTGCAGCATGATGCAGCTTGTGAGGCAAAACACGGGATTCCTTGCACACGCAGTGGGGCGGAGATCCAAACCAGCTTCTGCTTTACTGGCAACCACAAGAGCTCCAGGGCACAGTTGCAATGTGCACCCCTTTTCAACGCCAGCCAAGGAGTGGATGTTTCCAGAGAGCCCGTCTGTCACATCATCTTAGTCACTGCGGTCACTTGGGCAGTAGGTTCACCAGTCCACTTCCAAATCATGGTGGTCAGCGAAAAGGAGAGGCGGAAAGGCGAAGAAATCCTGCTCACTCTAACGGCCTCCACTGGGCAAGTTTACCGGAGATCTTTCCAGAACTGGAAGCATTTTAAAGGTCATGTGTCTGTGGAGAAGCTGAAAAGCCAAGGCATTTTGGACTGGGGTTTGATGTTAGATGAGAGGCATTGTGGAACTAACAGGGAACATATTCCATTTAGCTCGGTGAGTTATGACACTGTTATTGACTTCCAAAGTGCCCCGGGCCCTTACACCCTCAGGGTTGGGCAGAAGGTTCTAGCAATAGATCCCCTAATCAAAAATGTGACAATGTTGTCCAAGTTAGAATACCCTATAATCGGGTCACACGTGCTAAAAATGAATCAATTCCAAGAAGTGATTTGGCAACCAAAAAGATCCTTGAAACAGGTCATTAGACCACTCCATAAATTGAATATCTCCCAGGAGTTTCCACAATGCGCACCATACCTGACCACGAGTCAGCAGGGATGGGGAAAATGGGAAGACTTATGGCAAGGGAGGTTTGGGAAAACCAGAAACACCAGGAGTGTCGGAGAAGCATTAAGCTTAGGCGTAGGCTTCCTAGATGCAGGAGACATTGAGATTGTGGACAATAAACTGATGTATGCCACCGAGCGAATTGAAGAACTGGCAGAGCCCATCACCAGGGCACTGGCACACACTGTAGAAGTGCCTCAGGTCATTTCTGCAATCCTCCCATTGTGGGAAAGGGTGATAGAAAAGGACAATTTTAAGATTGTAAATACTGTCATGTCTTTGCAACAAAATGTCTCTTTAGCAATGTCATGCATGCAGGCTCAGGGACTAGCCCATCAGCTAACAATGTCTCTAATTCACATGGCCATTAACCAGGTACTCCCCCAAGAGGTCAAAAATGTAATTGCTCCCTACATGTCCAAAGGAGAGCAAGAGCTAGACAAATGGTGGGAGCTAAGGAATGCCACGTATGACAGAGAAGGCGAGGAACTCACACTGTTCCTAGCCACTGTAGAAGCCAGGGAAACCATGAGAGTTTTTCCAGTTGTTCCCTTGGGTATCCCAATCAGTAAAGGTATGGTCATGTATGCGCAAGAAGAACAACACTGGGCACGCCTCAGGGCGGGAGTTTGGGAGACCATAAATGTCAGAGGGTGTCAGCATCACCCAGGGTTAGGCTTTGTGTGCGAGGACCAAACCTTTGAGACTCCACGCAACTGCTTTTCCTATGCGGCAAGAAATACATCCTACTGTTCATTTATGCTCAAGAAAGAGTCTAGTTCAGCTGTCATATACACCGGACAAGGGTGTGTGTGTATCAGGACAAGTTGTGCATATGTGATAATCAACAAGCAGTTCATTCAACCAATGGTTAGATATGTAAATAGGTGTTTTTGTAGTATAAGTACAATAGTAGGTTGTGATTTTGAATTTAGTGTGCCAGTATGGACAGTGCAAATGATTAAGGAACAGGTAGGGCTTTACCCTACCCTCACACCCATTTCCTTAGGTTATGGCTTGCAAGACCTACAGGGATTGCTAGCCCACCCAATACTGCAAAAAGAACTAGACATGGTTAAGGAACTAGGAGAGCAAGCAGTCCTAGAAGTTCACCATGACAATCAGACAAATCAAGAAAATTGCAGCCTCAGTGAGGCAAGCAGGAGCAAAGAACTGGTGGAGTTCACTAGAGGGGTGGTCCCCAAATTTGGCAGGAGTGTGGGCAATCTTGCTCCACCCAATCGTAATCATGGCCATAGTGCAAAGCTGTCTTTTCATTGCAACCCTAGGTATGCTTGTATGGATGAAAAGGTTGACACGAAAGTTCCAGAGGCTGGAGCAGCGAATGAATGCCCGGTGCCAATTAAAGAGGTGGTAGCTTCATATTCTCCGAATACCAAGCTACCAATGGGGGGACTGTTAAGATGAGATATAGTTCTGATCATTTGGTTAGGACTACACTTCCAAAAGGAAGTCCACAGCCCTCATAAGAAGCGTTGGGTAAGCAAGGGTTCAAGAGAAAAGAAGCAGCCGGCCCACCTCCCCAGCAGGGCAGAAGGCAAAAGGTCATGACTGAAGGCTTGAATGGAAGAGTGAGTGAAGCCTAGAGGCATGCATAGGCAAATGAATGGCAGGCTTGCATTGATTAAGACCTGAATATTGCATATCGCCTAAAACACAGGAAGATTTCTCCTGAAAAGATATGGCTCACCCCCCCACTGGGCGAATACCACCAGAAGCTTACTCCAAAAACAGTCCCATCAGCAGGAAGACCCAAACCTTTGTACACCCATCAAGAGCTATCAAAATACAAAGAGTAAGGTCGTTAGCAGGGTTGGAAGACATCTGTGGGGCAAAGACCACCCCCACTGCTCTCATTCCCTCCAAAAAGGCGGGAAAGAGACTATAAGAACCAAGAGGTTTTAGCAAAGGGTGTCGGGAGAAAGAGCTGAAGGGGTCACCTTGGAACACGAACTGCAGGGCTACAGCTGGAACCTCATCACAGCAGACAGGTAGTAGCTGGGACTTTGCTTTTCTATCCTTATAGGCGGGAATCTCCCCCCCCCCTTTTTCCTGTTCAGGCTTGTCAGGGCAAAAGGGACTCTTTCTCCTCTCCAGAATACAGGGTGTGTTTGAACCATAGCGTAAGGATATTTTGCTGCCTGACATCACTAGAACAAGTAAGACGCTGTACCTACTCTGTATTCTTCTTCAATAAAACCACCCTTTTGTTTCTAGAGTCTATGTGTGTGTGTGTAGGTTTGTTTAAATATAAAAGGAGCAAAGCGCACACTTTCCCCCCCAGCAGCGCAGGTTTTACCCCAGCCAAAGATCCTAAACCTTTCGTAAGAGTGTGGGGTTAGAGGGAATCTAGCGCCCAGAATTATCTGTCGTAACACCACCTTGAGCAATACTTTTAGGCAGAAAGGTGGGATATTAATTAATTAATTAAAATTAAATATCCTTACTTTTTGATATGGCTGCAAGTAGGCCGAGTGAAGGAATTAGGAAAGATACTAATGCAGCCTAGGAAATGGGAGGTATTTGTGTGTCAGAACCCAGTTGCCTCAGTTCTGCCCCTGGGGTTCCCAGGATAACTCCAGGCTTGTCCCAAGTGAACCTTGGTCCAAATTCTCATGATACATACTGGACGCTCTCCAAAATCAGTAAGCCAGTGACAGATGTTTCTAGTTGCCAGACCATCAAATATGCTTATGAATCATTCTGTTCCACAAAGTGTGGTTAAACCAGTGGGCGCAGATAAAAGGACATCTCTTATAATACAGAATGCCCGGCAATGCTAACAAACAGATCCTATTATCCATTGAACCACCACAAAAGCACATACGATCCTCAGCCTCAACTCAGCCCCAGGGCTAAAACAGACATTACTATAAATCCATATCTGGCAGCTGCATCTTGTTTTCCTACTTTTACTCACAGAAGCCCCTATCCACATCAGGACCCTAGCATGCGGAATAGGGGGGAGGCTTTTAAGATCTGGATTGGGCCTCCTGCACCTACTCTAGAGTAAATATGAAAACAGATTTCCACTGGCCCCTCATCTGGGGCCAGGGAGAAGATTTGCGAGTGGGGGAAGAGAGAGGAGTCAGGTAACAGGTCAGGTTGGTCACAGATACTGAGCCAATGGCTCAACTAGGGCGGGGACACAGGAAAGGGCTTATTTAGGCACCTGGGTTCCCGCCCACGGTCTCTTTTGCTGCTGTTTTCCGGCTCTGATTAGGCAGTATGACTTAGGCTTATGGCTTATCCAGTGGCACCTTTCAAGGTGACTGATGTTTACCCAAGGCTGCCCTTGCTAATGCCCTGAGGCTTGGCAGGAGGGAGATTGGGACGTCTTTGGAGTTTTGCCTTTTTCGCCTACATTGGGTGCCTGGAGGCGTCAAAGTAAGGTGACGATGGTAAAGCCCTCCAGCTCCACATGGAGGGCAACTGGCCGGGGGCAGACCAACCCGCCTCCGGTACAGTTAGGATGTATTCACCAAAATATTGTTTTTTTCCCGGCCAATGGCCGGGCTAGGTTAGTACCGCACTTCGCCCTTCACAGATCTTCAATTCAATAAATATGGCCCTGATTTGAAACCATATACTCTGTGTCTGACTCTTCTTTATCTCACCCATACACTCGCAATATAGATTTCAAGCAATGTTTGTTTTGGTGCCCTCTTTTAGCAGAAGCATAGTTCTAATGGGGCAGTGGGCACATTTAGAATTGTGAGCGAGTGTCATGGGTGCTCTCACCAAATGGTTGCCATGGGGCATTTGCCCATTCATAGAATGGGCAAGCCATTTTGGTGGGCATGGTCAGTCACAACAACATACCATAAAGGCAAACTGGTAAGAAGCAAGAAAATAAAAAAGGAACTTGCCCAAGAAGCTACTATAAGTACAAGCCACAGGTGGGATCTTCACTTCAAAGGACAAAGCCACTCTTCTGAACTCCAATCCAATAAGATGGTGCTGGATTAGTAGTACTTCACTTTGCAACATGCCATCATCCCAACTAAATAAATCTGAAGAAAGAAAACAAAAATCAGGAGAGGCAGGGAGCTTGGCAGGTGCCAAGAGAGGTATCCGTGGGCATATTATAGTGCAGTGGCCATGGGCACCACATTGGAGACCCTAGGAATAGTGCTCCTGATTCAGGGAGAGGTTAAGATCACCTCTCATTCCCTGTGGGATCCTGCAGGTTTTCCTATAGCTCCTCATCAGTTTGGGGGAGAGTTTCCTTAAATGGATAGATGGATCTGCTTACTTTCCAGAACAATATGTCTATATCTGTAGGGGCATACTAAACCTATAGAACTGGGCTACATGTGACAGATGCCAAGAGGAAAGTTATCATTGCATATTCCTATATGTTGCACATTTGTGTAAGGTTTAAACTGCCTGATGTTCCATCCGTGAACCATCCTTGGATGTGTCCCTGAGATAATGCATGTGAAGCACCACTGTAAAGCACTATGCAGAACAACAACAACAACAACAACTCAAAAACAGAGTGCAACACGTTAGGGCATGGGTGCTTAGTTTTGGTAGGGCTGCATTGTTTCTATTTCTTTTTAAATTAGCCCTGTCACACACCACCAAGTGTGACTAGAAGTCTGAATGAAATCTAATCTTTTCATACAAGTATTTATGTTAGTCTTCACTGTGCACACCCCAGATTATCTAACCTGTGCACTTACAACATTATTGTGAGGTAAAGAACTACTATTGTCAGGTGAAGTAGGGAGAGATAGGGTGTGATGTGCCAAAAAATCAAGCAAGAAAGCTGTGGCACATTAAATAACTGAAGGCGGATCTCCTCTGTCTTGGCTTCCTGACCTAAGCTATTTGTCCCGTGCATTCAATTCCTGTTAACAGACATGCAAAAACATGCACCGACCTCTACAGTGCTATTTTTCTTACATTTTTATTTTCTCCCCCCCCCTCTCCCAGCTAATACCCAATACTTGCCAACGGTGTGTTTTGATCACTGTAGTTACATTGATGGATGTGTCAAGGCAAAGACATAGAAACAAAATAAGTCAAATCAAATGGCATTTTCATATATCAGCGTGAAGTTAGTTCCTCAGGAACAAAAATACCCTGCATCATAACATGGGACTGGGAGAAGGAGAGGAAAATATGTGAAGGTGGAGTTGAGGCAAGAGAAAAAGAGTGAGTGTGCGTGTGTGTGTGTGTGTGTATGTCAGGCTGGCACCAGAAATATAATTTAGTGTGCAGGTATTTGATTTGATAGAAAACCTGCCTTGAGTTTTTTTTAAAAATAATAATAAGCAAATCTAGGTTTCTGACAAGGTTGTAATTCATGGAGAGGGGTTGAGGCAACAGCTTGGGGTTTGACGTGCCACTCCAACCTAAACCCTTGATGGTTTTAGGTGATCCCCTAAGAGGGTAGCATGTTGCAGCTGGCAAAAAAATAAACAAACCTAAGCCCTATACTAACAGAAAATTTTTAGATTTATGCCACGAGCCAAGGAAAAACACTGACATGTTTGTGAGCCCAGGTTTGATTTGGCCCTTTCCTCACACACAGCAACGGTTTCAAGCAGCAGGGAGAAATCTGTAGCAGACAAGCGTGGAATGGGCAGAAAAGGGAAGCAGACAAATAGTAGGCTTAATTTTGCTTAGGCCTCTCTTTCTCTCCCTTCCTTCCTCCCTCCCTGACACGCACACGCACACGCACACGCACACGCACACGCACACGCACACGCACACTTTTACTACTTGAATCTATACCTCTGGTTTAGTAACATCAGTGGGTTCCAGTTCTTCATTGTTTCTCTCCTGAATCTCGGGACATTGTATATTTTAATAGTTTCATAGAACACCTTTCTATTAACTGCATACTTAAGGTATAAGCTCGACACAATTTAAAATCAAGGAAATACAGAGTAGAAACTTCCCTTGACTGAATTTGGAACTGGGCTCAGAAAAAAAAAAAAGAGCGATTAAAAATATATATCAGAATGCATCTCATTTCCCCCCAAGCCAAATTCTGAAATGCAGATCCTACCATGGTCACGATTAAATCACTGAATGGGCTCTGAATGCCCACCTCCCCCAAATACCCACATGGCCCCTACCTCTGCCTTATAATCAGTTTCTTGGCCAAGTTACTTGTCTCTGAGTCACATCAGTTTGCCTTCTGTGAAAAGGGTGCTGGAGTAGGAAACTCTGGGTTTAAAAAAGAGTGGTTTTGTGCTTTGGAGCTCAGACCCCACTTCATTGTTTCATTGTTTCACGATCCAGCTCTGTCCTGTGTATATGTTCAGACATGACTAATTGAAGTAGAATGTGTGGAGGGGGATGCACATTTCAATACACATTTGAATATGCATTCCACTTAATGTACCATAATGCAATAGGGAAGGATAACACCTACAGTGGGAAGGGATTCAGTTTGGATACAGATTCCAAAGTGGATATTGCCCACCCACACTGTGATACTTTCATTGGGATGTGCACTCAGACAGACACATTCACATTCATCAAAATAGTCAATGATGCAAAAGTGAACTGGAGCAAGGGTATATTGATCCAGTTGCCTTGGCAATGAAATAGGTTCGCTCTATTCCCACCCCTCCTCCACACTGACATCCAACCCCACGTCGTTTTGTGAAAGGGTACAATATTACTGAGAAATGTGGAGTGGGGGTGCATTTCACATGGGTACAAATATTTGTGAAATACCCCCCTCTTTCTCTTTTGGCTTAGCACTAAGCAAAAGTGTAAAGGGCCTAAAACTAGTTTTGTTTCTCCTTTAGCATATCTTTCTTTCCTCTTTCTGTCATTTTTTTTTAAAGCATGTTTGTTTATTTTATGTGTTTTTATTATTTTATCTATGCAATGCAAGTGCAGAATTGTGTTTTGTAAAACATTTTGATGGCCCTGAAAAAGGACCATACTATTACTACTACTACTACTACTACTACTACTACTACTACCTCTGCTACTGCTACTACTAACCCATTTTGTACACAGGTTGCTCTCAAAAGCATTAGAAACATAATTCTCAGGGCTAGTTAACACATGGTCTCAGTGTGGAGGTTCTAAATGTGACAGGGTACAGGAACCTGACCTACACATATAAATAGGTACATGCTCTGATCATTGATTAATCTGCCAAATCAACACTTGGAGATCAGCACATCACTTTTAGGGATGTGCACTCTCTGGGAAGTCCAGCTCATTTGAGTTGACGAACTTCCTGCCTGCTTCTGATCTGATGATCAGAAGTGGTCCGAGTTGGAAGTTGTTCTGTGGTCTCTAAGATGGGCTGCAGTTTATGCATTGTTTTTAAAATGCTAATGGCGCAGTTTGTGTAACTTTACACAAATTGCATAAATCATGGTATTTTGCATGTTTTGCGCAAAACAGCACCTGAAAAGCACGTGGACCTAGTGTGATTTGCGTAAAATCGGCTGATTTGTGCAAATGGTGCTAGATCCATGTGCTTTTCAGGTGCCATTTTGCACAAAATGTGCAAAATACCATAATTTATGCAATTTGTGTAAAGTTACACAAATTGCATAACATTGTGCAAATGGCACAAATAGCACCATTTGCTCAAATTTCATTAGCATTTTTTAAAATGTGCAAACCATGGCCCATGCCCATCTTAGAGATGGAAGTCCACGAGCTCGGTTGACTTGCATCATAGCGAGTCAGTGCCAGCCCAGGGCTGGTGAACCAGAATCCGGGGGGCTGAATTGTGAAAATCCATAAGATTTTCACCCCCCTATTGGATTCGTCACATATCCCTACTGTAGGGATGTGTGACGAATCCAATAGGGGGGTGAAAATCTGATGGATTTTCACAATACCATCAATACCCTACTTGAGGTATGCCTGCTTTCTGGTACATGTCCTACACTGTTCACCTTTCATTGGTCCCTCTTCTTCCGCTTCCCAGCCTCCAGCTATAATTCTTCCATGTCTCCTTCTGTGATTCTTGTCCTAGGTAAGATTTATCTTCCAAGTTAAATAAGTGAATCACTTCCCTCCCAATTTGCTGACATTCTAAGAACTGCCCATTAGTCCACCTCCATAGCTAAAATATTTATGAACATTCCATAGCAACTCAACTGGTATGTACAAGGGCTTGCAGGTGATAGGCCAGCAGCCTGCCAGCCAGCCAGGCAACAGCTAGTTTTTAGGTTTCTGTATAATGTATAAATGTTTGGCATTTCACAATGTGTTGGCTACTTTGAAAAGCAACAAATAAACAAATAGATAGGTATATTATATTCTTCTGACACAACAGGATAAGGTACCCCTTGCTTAAAAGTACATGCTTTTTGGAGCCCCATTCTTGCTAGAGAATTTTGAAAATATAACTGCAGCGTGCATTTTTATTTTTTGCAGGGAAGGGATCCAAACTGACATTTTGCAATTGCCTTTTCAAAAAGGAGACTAAAAGAAGCCATGACAATGTATTGAAATATTTTTAATCTCTGTTAGTTTCCATGACAATATATAAACAGTTGTGTCTGCTGCCCAGTAGAGAAAAAATGGTCAGTATTACTGCTTTTTTCATATTAAAAAAAGTAGAAATTAGTCAATATTCTTCTGAACTTTAAATAGATTGACTTTTAAAACATTTTGTTACCATACCAACAAGATGCAGCCTTGCTGCTACCTAAAAACAACATACAAATAGAGAAACTCATATTCTTTTTCCAGGGCTTTGTCCTTCTACAGGCACAATTACTAATCCACAGGAATAGAAGTAGCAAAGTATGCGTGTGCTAAACATTAATGCTATTATCTTAAATGCACTTGCTTGCAAATCAGTCCCATTGAAACTACGTACTGAGAATAAATGTTTCGGACTTAGGCTGCAAGGCTAAGCACACTTACAAGGGAGTAAGCCCTATTGAACACAGAGGGAGCTACTTCCAACCAAATGAACCTGCATAGGATTGCACTGCCTGGGTCTTATGACTGACATATACCTTGATGATTTGCTTTGATGGGCGCCAATGTGTCAAATCATCTCTTGACATAAATATTTCATGTATGAATGAATATTGGCAGCCCTGTTTCAATACATCCTTCTGATTTTGACTGGGCAGCCAATTTAAAATCACAATGAGGTATTTATTTTATTTTATTAATTTATGCTTAGCTATAGCAAGTGACAACATTTTTAAAAACCCGAAGTAATAAAAACTGGCCATTAAAAGGATCACTGAGGGGGAAAATGCCACGCTTATAGAATCATAGAAAAGTAGAGTTGGAAGGGGCCTACAAGGCCATAGAGTCCAACCCCCCCCCCACATGCAGGAATCCAGGTCAAAGCATCCCCGACAGATGGCTGTCCAGCCGCACCTTGAATGGCTCCAGAGTGGGAGAGCACACCACCTCCCTAGGTAGTTGGTTCCATTGTCTTCTTGCTCTAACAGTCAGGAATTTTTTGCTGATGTTTAGGCGGAATCTGGGTTCCTGTAACTTGAGCCCATTATTCCGTGTCCTGCAAACTGGGATGATCGAGAAGAGATCCTGGCCCTCCTCTGTGTGACAACCCTTTAAGTACTGGAAGAGTGCTATCATATCTCCCCTCAGTCTCCTCTTCTGAAGGCAGACATGCCCAGTTCTTTCAGTCCTCTCCTCATAGGGCCTTGTTTCCACTCCCTTTATCATCGTTGTTGCCCTCCTCTGAACCCTCTCCAGTTTGTCTACGTCCTTCTTAAAGTGTGGTGCCCAGAACTGGATGCAGTACTCAAGATGAGGCCTAACCAGTGCTGAGTAAAGGGAATTATCACTTCACGCAATTTGGAAGCTATACTTCTATTAATGCAGCCCAAAATAGCATTTGCCTTATTTGCAGCCACATCGCATTGCTGGCTCATATTCAGTTTGTGATCTACCACAATTCCAAGATCCTTCTCACTTGCACTTGTTGAGCCAAGTGTCCCCCATTCTGTAACTCTGCATTTGGTTTCCTTTCCCTAGGTGCAGCACTTGGCATTTATCCCTATTAAATTTCATTCTGTTGTTTTCGGCCCAGCGCTTCAGCCTATCGAGGTCACTTTGAATTTTGTTTCTGTCTTCCAGAGTATTAGCTGTTCCACCCAACTTTGTGTCATCTACAAATATGATAAGCATTCCCTGCACCTCCTCATCCAAGTCATTAATAAAAATGTTGAAGAGCACTGGGCCCAGGACCGAGCCCTGTGGTACCCCGCTCGTTACCTCTCCCCAGTTTGAGAAGGAACCATTGATAATGTAATTGTGGGAGCTGTATCCTGTATCAACTGGACCTACCCATGTAGCCAGCGCTGGACTTGTTTTTCGACGACCTAGTGGTGGGGCTGAGCTGGAGTCAGCTGAGGCTCGCTCCGGGCTCGCCCCCCCCGCGAGCGGCGGCGGCCCAATCCTGCGCTTCAGAGCGGTGCGGAGCGTTTTCCGCGCCACTCGCGCTGCTCAAGCCACCGCCGGAGAAACCCTCCGCCACTGCCGCCGGACCCCCCCCCGTCCCCCGCCGCTGCTGCCAGGACCCCCCACCGCCTACCTGGTCCTGTGCATCTCTGCCGCCTCCGCTGCCTCCGCTGCCTCAGCCAGCACTGGAGCCACTGCTCCGGCGCGCTGGACCCCCGCCTGTGCTCTGTTTTGGCGGGAGGAACCAGGGCACCAGGGCTTAAACAGCGCGATGGAGCAGGGTCCCGTCGCGTCACTTCCTCCACGCCGGAAGTGACGCGATGGGACCCATCAGGCAGGGAGGAAGGCTTTCCGCTTGGCGGAGAGCCCACGTAAAGCCCGCACGCGTGGCTGAGCAGACCATTGGACACAAGCAGGCCCAGTTCGGGCCTTGCTCCTGTCTGACGGGCTGCTCGGCTACATCCCTAGCGTTTCCAGGGAGGGAGGAAATGATCTGGAAATCAGGGGTATTTCCACCACCACCCTGTCATGGTCAGATCACTTTCTGGTAGGGCTGGTTTTTTTGGTGCCACAACCACTCTGCAGGGGTGAAGGACCTATTAGGATGGTCCGCCCCAGGTGTCTTATGGATCCAGATGGATTCCTGAACGCGCTTGGGGAACTGGAGCACGCAAACGGTAGCTCGGTCAAGACTCTGGTGAATGAAGCGCCCTCTTCACCTGAACAGAGCTCACACGGTACCTTGGTTTACTCCATCGCTGCTAGCTCTGAAGCGGAAGGTGAGAAGGCTAGAGTGCCAATGGCGTAAATCCCACTCTGAAGATGATCAGACACAGGTCAGAGCTGCATCTTCAGCCTACCAGGTGGTGGTGAGGGCAGCAAAGAAGAATTTCTATGCTGCCTCCATTGCGTCCGCGGAGGGCTGCCCCAGGAGGCTGTTCCAAGTGGTCCGGAGCCTGGTCGGTCCAGTTGCTCCAGATCCATTGGAACAGTCTAAAGCCTCCTGTGAGGCTTTAGCAAAGCACTTTGCAGATAAAATCGATCGGATTAGGAGTGGGATATCGTACGTCGTGGACACAGGGAGTGAGCGGGAGGAGGCCAATGGCAGACCGGTTTTGTGGGATCGGTTTTGGCTTCTTCCTTCTGATGAAGTGGACAAGGTGCTTTCATCTGTGAGGCCGACCACCTGCTTGTTTGATCCTTGCCCGTCCTGGCTCATCATGAGCTGCAGGGAGAGACTGGGTGAGGGGATCAAGGCGGTGGTGAATGCCTCCCTCGAGGAGGGAGTGATGCCATCAGCCCTCAAGGAGGCAGTAATAAGACCGCTTCTAAAGAAGCCCTCCTTAGATCCCCATGATTTGAACAACTCTCGCCCAGTCTCCAATTTGCCATTTCCGGGCAAGCTGATTGAGCAAGTGGTGGGGGCACAGTTGCAGGCACATTTGGATGAAGCCGATTATTTAGATCCATGCCAGTCGGGCTTCAGGCCTGGACATGGGACGGAAACAGCCTTGGTCGCCTTGGTGGATGATATGAGGAGGGCTTTGGATAGGGGCGAATGCTCTTTTCTAGTCCTCCTCGATCTCTCAGCGGCTTTTGATACCGTTGACCATGGTATCCTCCTGGACCGCCTGGAGGGGTTGGGCATGGGAGGCACTGTAGTGCAGTGGTTCCGGTCCTTCCTCTCTGGAAGGTACCAGAGGGTAGTTCTTGGGGAGGAGGCTTTGGACCCTCGGCCGCTCACTTGTGGGGTGCCGCAGGGTTCCAACCTCTCCCTGATGTTATTTAACATCTACCTAAAGCTGCTGGGAGCTATCATCAGGAGGTTTGGGGTGCACTGTCATCAATATATGGATGACACGCAGCTCTACCTCTCCTTCAAGTCCTCACCAAGGTTGGCTGTTGAAACCCTGTCCAAGTGCCTGGAGGCAGTGGGTGGCTGGATGGGAAGGAACATTCTGAAACTGAACCCCGACAAGACCGAGGTACTTCTGGTGGGAGACAAGGGAAGGTTGGGATGTTGACCTGGTGCTGAATGGGGTACATCTACCCCTGAAGGACCAGGTCTGCAGCTTGGGAGTCATTCTAGACTCCCTGCTGTCCATGGAGGCTCAGGTGTCAGCTGTGAGTTGGGCGGCGCTGTATCAGCTCCATCTGATGTGGCAGTTGTGCTCCTACCTTCCTAATCATCTGCTCCTATCAGTGGTTCATGCCTTGGTCTCCTCTCGCCTAGACAAATGTAATGCGCTCTACGTGGGGTTACCCTGGAAGATGGTTTGGAAGTTGCAGCTGATACAAAATGCAGCAGCTCGCCTGGTTAAAGGGTGCCGCCGGCGTGATCACATCACTCCAGTGCTCAAAGAGTTGCACTGGCTACCAGTTGTTTGCTGAGCCGAATTCAAGGTGTTGGCGTTGACCTTTAAAACCCTGTACGGCTCCAGTCCAGTTTATCTGAAGGAGCGCCTCCAGCAACATCAAGTAGGCCGCTCAACAAGATCTGCCACGGGTGGCCTTCTCCCTGTCCCATCAGACAGAGAAACCAGGCTGGTGGGGACTAGGAGGAGGGCCTTTTCTGTGGCAGCCCCCAATTTATGGAACTCTCTCCCCAGTGACCTCCACCATGCCCCTTCCTTGATTTGCTTCTACCGGGCATTAAAAATGTGGCTTTTGAGATGGGAATATGGGGTAGGTTAGGATTTTTAAGTTTTGTACTGTTTTTAATTGTGTTTTATACTGTGTGTGTGTGTGTGTGTGTGTGTTTCCCCCCCCCCCTTGTGTTTTATTGGACTGTACATCGCTCAGAGTGGCCGGATGTCTGGCCAGATGGGCGATTTATAAATATATTAAATAAATAAATAAATAAATAAATAAGCACTCTTTGAGTCCGATTCTGTAGCCAAATGTGGATCCACCTGATAGTTGTTCCATCCAGACCACTTTTAGCTAGCTTTTACTATGCATGTATCTGAAGAAAGCTTTTTTGTTGTTTTTAGCATCCCTGGCTAGCCTCAGCTCATTCTCAGCTTTAGCTTTCCTGACACTATTCCTGCAGTTCTGTGCTACCTGTCTGTACTCTTCCCTTGTAGCCTGTCCTTCCTTCTACTTCCTATATGTGTCCTTTTTTGTTTTCAGGTCATCTCTGAGTTTTTTGTGAAGCCACCCTGGCTTCTTCTGTTGCCCTCTGCTTTTTTTCCTTGTGGGAATTGTTTGCAATTGTGCCTTTAAAATTTCCTTTTTTAAAAACTCCCACCCATCCTGGGCTCCTTTTCTCATTAGAATCGCTTGCCATGGGACCTTACTTATCATTGTTCTGAGTTTGTTAAAATTGGCTTTCCTAAAATCCAGGGTACGCGTTTGGCTACACTCAGCTTTTGCTTCCTTTAGAATATCAAGAACTCAAGTATAACATGGTCACTTTCCCCCAGAGTTCCCGAAACTGCCACTTTATCCACTAACTCGTCTCTGTTGGTTAGAATCAGGTCAAGGATAGCCGATCCTCTAGTTCCTTCCTCCACTTTCTGTAGGAGGAAGTTATCAGCAACACAACTCAGGAATTTCTTGGATGGGCCATGTTTGGCTGAATACCGGTAAGTCTCCCAACAGATATCAGGGAAATTGTAGTCCCCCATTACTACCAGATCATGCCTCCTTGAAACAATGGCAATTTGCTTTTCAAAGTTTCATCCTCATCTTCTCCTTGATTGGGTAGTCAGTAGTAGACTCCAACCGCCATGTTCATCTTATTATTTGCCCCATTTATTTTAACCCAGATGCTCTCAATGGGGCTGCCAAGTAGTGGTGGGGCCGATCTGGAGCCGGCTGAGGCTCGTTCCGGGCTCCCCCCCCGCGAGCGGCGGTGGCCAGATCCCACTCTTCCGAGCGGAGCGTTGTCCGCGCTGCTCGAGCTGCCGCCGCCGCCGGAGGGCCCCCCAGCCCTCCCCGCTGCTGCTGCCGCCGCCGGAGTACCCCCCAGCCCTCCCCGCTGCTGCTGCCGCCGCCGGAGTACCCCCCAGCCCTACCCGCTTCTGCTGCCGCCGGAGGACCCCCGCCGCCCCCAGAGGACCCCCGCCGCTGCCGGAGGACCCCCACCGCCGTCCCCCGCCACCCACTGCCGTCCTACCTGGCTTCGATCCCCCGCAGGAGGGAGTCTCTGACTACTAGTACTCTTCTCTTTCTCTTGCTGTAGACCTTGGTTTGATTGCCTCCACTTGACTGACCTTCAGCCTCTTGCTCGCTGTCACATTGGGTGCCTGGTAATTCATCCTCTGCAAGTTGTGCTCTGCTCTCGTCCTCAAGTACCTGGAAGCGGTTCCATAGCTCCACTGCTTCCACAGGCGCAGAATGTCTTCTAGTTCTTCTGCTCTTAACAGTCACCCTTTTCCAGGCAGTTCCCCCTACGTTATTTTCCCTTGCCTCAGCAGTCTCCAACTCCGCCTCATCCTGCCGTTGCCCTTCTGGCTCCTGTACTACGCTTTGGTGCTGTAGATCCATCATTGTATCTAAGAACTCTTCACTTTCTCTTATACTCCTGAGGGTTGACACTTATCCCTGCCCACAAAATGCATCCATGTGGCAGCACTGTGTACAACAGGCATGGTGATTCACAGCTCCTTAGCATGTAGTATCATCACCATCATCATCATCTTACAGTTTTACCTTGCCTCCCAGCCCACCAATGGGTCCTTGTTTATTTTATTTTATTTATTATATTTATATCCCTCCTTTTTTATATCCCGGAAGGAACCCAAAGCAGCTTACATAATCCCCTTCCTCTTCTTCTTTTTATCCTCACAACAACCCTGTGAGGTAGGTTAGGCTGAGAGTCAGTGACTGGCCCAAAGTTACCCAGTGAGCTTCATAGCCGAGTGGCTGGGGACTAGAACCCGAGTTGACAGAGTCCCAAGTCCCAGTCCAACACTCTAACCACTACGCCACACTGACTCTTGTTGCATATTACAAACAAAAATATAAACTACAGCACAAGAGATGAGATCAAATGTAGCTGAGGGCCAGCCCTCTCTGTGTGTGTGTGTGTGTGTGTGTGTGTGTGTGTGTGGTATTAGGTATTCCTTCAGAAATATCTTGGACTGAGCTTTAGGTGATAATTAGCTCTCTGAACATATTAAGATTTCACATGTTCCAATTCATGGAGAGGAATATAACAATAATTTCATCTGATGGACTTCTTTACTTGCAGCATAAGGAGAAGAGAACAGTAATCAGGAAAAAAATAAAATAAAAGCGCATGGTTAATGCTGTAATGTTTCATTAAAGGATTAGTACCAAACCACAGGAAGGGCCTTTTAATAGTTTGCTAGTGTCTGTGGTCTCACTGAACTAAACGTTCTGTCCTAGTCGATTTCCAGATGTGGAACCCACTGATTCCTACTCTTTCTTCTCTCTGGCATTGTGATTGGTGGAAGAGCTGGGCAAAGTTTTTTAGATACCCTTGAATGCAGTGTACCATAGCATTCATCTCAAATGTGTGAACAGAATGCTTTACCAGGGGCCAACTCTGAACCTCCCCCTTCCCGGCTGAATGTAAGAATGAATAAGAATTTTGTTTCAGTTCATTTTTTAATCAGGATTTACCCAGTTTGCACCTTCCAGACTGAACACGGACTCGAATGCAATCTGCGGTCAGAGTCCATACATTTCTGAGCTTGCAGCTTGATTTGTAGCCCCTCCCCCAAATGTGTTCAACAGCATGCATACATTTGGAAAATGTGCATGAAAAAAATGCATACCTTTGAAAAACATGCTTCAGTCAATGATGGGAGAAGAATGTGCACATTTCAAAGATGTGCACAATTGATGCATACATTTGGAAAGATATGCACAAAAGCATGCATGAATTTTCATGCAAAAACAAAAACCACAATCTGATACAGACATGAAATGGAATGAGCTTCGAGGTGTAATTTGGAGAACTTTGACAAACTCGAGTTTTGCTTGCACACACATCCTGAGCTGTGGGGGGTCCCTCATATCGGGGAGACCATTTTATAACTGCAGCATCATGGAACAAATGTGAAATCCATGCTCCACTGAATATTATCTGTTTGCAGTCATTTTAGTGCAGATTCAAATATTGCTCTTCCACTTAGCATTGCATCTGGGCCCTAAAGAACATATACCAAGGTGGGAAACCTATAGTTCTCTAGATGTTGTTGGACTACCACTTCTATCATTCCTGACCACTGTCCATGCTGGCTGGGGCTAACAGGAGTTGAGGTCCAACAACATCTGGAGTTCCACAGGGTGCCATTCCCTACTATATACTTTGCAATGAGTAAACGGGTATAGAGGATGTTGCCTTTGAAAAGGTCATTCTGTGCAGGAAGACAAGATTTTACTGTGCCCAGGAGGCCTTTACTCCAGCACTTCCATGCATTTTAGAAGAAATAGTAGCTGGCTATTTCTATACCTTTCAACAAGAATGTAATGCTACATTATTATACTCACTGATACCACCGTAACCGTTTATCTACTGCTCATGGAACAGGATTTCCGCATCTTCTGTTCCCTCCTGCACACCCACCCCCAAACCCTTGAAATCTCCGGAAGGTTGGGGGACTCAGGAATTTGATAGCATGTGATGGGGGATTTTAATGTCAGTTGTTTTATCATGTCCCAGCATTTAATTGCAATTGGGTGTGGGGTTTTTTAGCTGTTTTAAATTGTTTTTTAAATTTTGTATGTTAAAGATTTTATATTATGTTTTTATTATGTTGTATTTTTGGATTGTTATTTTTGTGATAGCCCAGAGAGCTTTGACTGTTGGGTGGTATAGAAATGAAGTCAATGAAATGAAATTAATTTGGAGGATGTGCAGGGGTGGGGGCTGCAGGGGGGGAGGGGAGGACATAGAAGTCCCATTCCACAAGTGCTATCCTTCCACTGGTGGAACAGGGATTTTGGATCCAAACCACTGTCTTCAAACTGGAGCTAAGGAGCTATTGGAATCAGTTTAGCATCTCAAAATAGCTGCACGTTGAGTTCAGATTAGCCCACTTTGTGCATTAATCACCGCTGACTGGCTCATGATCGCATTCAAGAATATGTGTAAGCGGCTGCTCACAGGCTTCCCATTTCAGACCTCGGCATGAGCATGTGGTGTCCATTAAGCGGGGCCAGTGGTGCACCCAATTGTGGCTCCATTTCTTGGTTACCACGTAGAGCCTCCTTCACATCATGAATGCATGAATGGGGCTATCGTCTAAAGGAGATGGAGGAGGAGGAACCTCAAAAATGCTTATTTTAATGTACAGGTCGCAAACTGGGATAAATATAAACTACTTGGGTTTTACTCTCCAAATACCCAAATGAAAACAAGCAAACTGGAGGAGAAACACACACACACACCAGGGTCGGTGCAAGGCAGTTTGGTGCCCTAGGCAAGATCAGATATTTAGCGCCCCCCTTCCCACTTGAGCCCTCCCTCCCTCCAGCCCTATGCCCATTATGAAATAAATTTCCCTCCCTGGGAACTGCCGAGCCCCATAGAAAAACTTTGTGGACTTTGAGACTTTTCCTTTGTGTTCACGCAGAAAGCAAAGAGGCAACATCAGCCCAGCTATGCCAGGAACTCCCAAGGGCCTTCTCCTACTCCATATATATATATGTGTGTGTAAAAGCCTGTCTCCTCCTGCGGTCAGCACAAAGGATATGAAAATAGGATGTGAGAGAGGTGTGGTGGTGCTACCTGTGAGGAATAGAGACAAAAGGGCGTCTTGCAGCCTGTCCTACTTCGCAGGGTGGAGGTGAAGAGACACCGGTTTGACTCATACATCTTCTGGGTTGCGGGGGGGGATGCATGTAGTAGAAACATAGCAAAGAGAGAGCCCGTGGATCATCTGGTTCAAATTTCTGCTTCCCCTCCTCTCTCTATCATTTTGTTGCAATATTTCTTTATCAGAATAATGTATATTATCCTGTCTTTCCCTTTACCAGCCTAGTGCTCAAGGCAGACAACAATACTCAAAGTACAGTAAAGTAAACATCAACAGCTCAGGGCACAATCCTACACACGTTGAGGCAGAAAAAAGCCCAGCAACTCCCAGCATTCACCAGCCAGCATGGCTGGCTGTTGGAATGCTGGGAGTTGCGGGGCTTTTTTCTGCCTCAACGTGCGTAGGATTGCGCATGGCTGGCTGGGGAATGCTGGGAGTTGTAGGACTTCCCCCCCCCTCCAAACACACGTAGGATTGCATCCTAAAAGCATTTAAAACCAAAACACAGAAACAGCATGGTAAATAATTAAAACATTGGAGCCCCAGCTAGCTTAAAATACCTTTCCCTCCCTCCCTGGTTGCTGGAAATAACTGCCTTCAGGGGACTTTGAGCTGAGGAACCTGAGGCGTGCGCCAGAGGGAGGGTAGGCGAGGCAGGTGTTTGCAGGTGCATCCTTCCCGTCGCCCACCTGGGAAGGTGAAGGAGGTGTTTGCAGGTGCATCCTTCCAGCGCCCACCAGCCTCCCATCATTGGCCTCCACCAGCAGAAGCAGCAGCTGCTGCTCCTGGTAACGGCGGCGGCGAGGCTTGGAGACCGAGCCCTGAGGTGGAGGAGAGAGAGGGAGGGGCACGCTTCTTTCGCCTCCCCTTCCCCGCCACAGGACATGATTGGTAAAACAAACTTGGTAAAATATGCATTTTAGCCATTTTAGCGCTGTATTTTTTTCCCCAAGGCGTTTCTGGCGCCCCCTTTAGCCCGGCGCCCTAGGCAGCCGCCTAGTTGGCCTAATGGTAGCACTGGCCCTGACACACACACACACACACACACACACACATCTTTATTTTCAATAATATATGTCCCTGTATAGCAAACAAAATGAAAGAATAATTTCTCCACATATATTATTTTTGACTTGATGGTGCCCCTTTAAACTATGCATTTTTTTCATCCTTTTGCATATATTAAAGAGCAACATTAAAGCTTTTTTTAGACTAAAAATAACCAGCCTGAAGGAACAAAGAGGACACTTCAAAGTCTCCCCTTCAGTAGGAAATGCTTTCAAGCACAAAAAGGAGAAAAAAATCATATAGAGTTGTGAATAGCACTATTGTCATTCAGTCCTTCCTCGGCAAAGACTTAAAAACAATTGCAGAAGAGAAAGGGTAGATTCTTTGCAGCAAGAGGAAGATGCATATTCTTACAAAGCTCTCACTGGGTCCTGGACCATTATCTGAAAAATAGACACTCAGATTGCTTGTTCAGCACATCAGAAGAATAAGTGCTGTAAGAGGCAACTTTACTGAAGTGTGGTTGGTTTTTTAACAGCCTTTGCTGGATTTATACATATCTTGTTTACTTGTTTCAAAAAATAGCTGAACAAAATCTGGATAGAAATTCTTAAACTAAATTTTTAAATGTACGTGTGTGTGTGTGTGTGTTTTACAAGAAAATCGAGGTTTTGTTTAGGACAGCCACTATTTTGTTTACTCATCCATGTACTACAGCAAAGAAAGAGAACATCTCCCAGATAATATGATTTCCATGGGAGTGGCAATCCACCAGTGTCATGTAAATAATAGAACTAGGAATCCATCTTATTCCCGGTTGAGTGACTGATAATAGCCCCATTCAAGTGTTCAGTCCAATACATGAGGGCACAAACTGTGCAGGAGGTGTGGGGTTATGCCTGCTGGCCCCACCTCCAATATGCCTATGTGCACTGCCACTGCCCCCTTCACCCCTGACCTTTACATCCTATGAATGTTGAGCTCAGTGCATGTAGAATTCCCCTTCAGATCTTTGCGCTGAATGTGGGAGGGTCAGAAGTGGAGCCAGCACACATGGGGACATCGGGGGTGGGGCTTGCATACATGCCTCTCCCTCTCAGCTCTCTTAAGCCCACACACAGTACCCTGAATGCCTGAGTTGGCCTAATGCCATCTTTGCATGTGTCCTGATTACATTGTGGAATGGAATCTGCCTTCAAAGTGAGGCATGCTGAGCTCCACATTCCACCATAGAAGGGAGGAGTTGCCATTTTTGACCGAGAGTGATGACAGTACTGTATTTTTTAAATTATTTTTTTTGTTTCCTTTTTTTTTTTTAACAACAACAGTCCTAAACAGCTTGGGTCCTGCACACAAGCAGATTGGATGGGCAGGGCTGTCCCTGTCATTAGGCAGAGTGAGGCAGTCATCTCAGGCCGCAGATGCTTGGAGGTGGCAGTACACATATGCTAAGAAGCCAGGCACATTAGTGCAGATATAATGACTCACCTATATTGAACTTGAAGTGGAAAACTTTGTTCACATATTCAGTGGTTTACATGCAATCCCTTGTCAAGGGATTGCATGTAAATAGGGAAAGAAGAACTTTTCTTTGTCTCAAAAGCACACATTTGTATGTTAAAGAACCCTAATGTATGGAAGCCTCACTATAAAATGTGCAGAGGAGCTAAATCATAAAAATGCAGTTAGTGGTAGACAGACAGGCTCACAGATCCTTTCTGGAACAGGCACAGGTAAAGAAAAAAGTAAACTCCCCATAATCCTCTTTTTTCTTTCTTTCAAGGACCTGTTCTATGATTGAAGGGCCTTAAACATGCACGTAATAATAGAATGAACTGTGATAATTTGAAGAACCATAAAAATAATGGTTAATCTGCCTGTAATTCTTGAAGCATTTGGGTAATATTTATTTGGCTATGACCTTATACAGTCCTCACTTGGGTTCCCTCTGATAGCTATTATCCCTGACAAGTTTCCCTTCAACAAGTTGCTTTTGACCCCATCACACCTGGCAAACAGGCCTACACATTCCATTTCTGACCCTTCCCCAATGTGGCTGACATTTAAGCAATTATCAGCAATTTATTGACTTTATTTTTGTTAGCACTGAATTATGCAAATAAGAGAGACCCAGTGTAACTGCCTGTGCTGGCTTGCAGAGGTGGCATTGTGGCTGAGCAACACATGGGTGCTTATGGAGATGTGGATGCATCTGGGAGTGTGTTTTGTAAAGTGACCTCATTTGGAAATGTTTTGGATTTAGTGGAAAGGGCAGTCACAGATCCATAGTTTTTAAATGGCTTGAACAGGCAAATCTGTTTAATCTACAGTAACCTCCTGTATATAATATAAACCATAAAGTCTTATCCAAGCATTTGTGCATGCATTTAAAATATATACTAGAGCCTGTGCAATGTTTAGACAATAATCAGTAGCATAGGAATTAGGTACAGAATGGTAGGCATTGTTAAGGAAGGAACGCTGGAAAATCAGCATCCCAGATCTCATGGAGAGCTTCCATGGATAGAGGAGGCTTTCCTCTTCACAAAGTCACTGTCCACATGTACAGGGTGATAAGAGTGATGACAGGGGGGTCAGGGCTAGCATGCTCCCCTTCTGCACATGTTTAATAAATTCACATTAGGAATGCCTGAATAAGGCTTCCTTTTCAGAATGTCGCCTTCCATGTGTAGAAGGTGACAGAAAAGTACGAGAAGGGAGAGGGTAGCGCGCTCCCCCTCCTTGTGTGTTTAGCCTACATGGATAAGAAACTCCAGAACAGGGCTAGAGAATTTCATAGCATGCTTATCAGTAGTCTCTGATTCACTCCCTTACTATAGGGACTGGGCCCATTCCTCCTGCTCAAGGGTCTTCAAGGGATCTGGGAACTGATTCTGAGTCAGAGGAGGAGGGGTTGGAAGCTGCAGCTGAGATGCCAAGGCCAGGGGACTCAGGGATAAGCCAGGCAGTATTTGGGAGTGAAGCAGTTCCAGACCCCATGGGAAGACAAACTGAGCATGCTGATGAGGAGGAGGGTGGCTCAGGTGTCATTCATCCTAGGGTGGGGCATCAGCTAAAGAGGGCGGACCAGCTGAGAAGTGTCAGGAGATCCAAGCGACTGGCCCTGAAGCAAGAGGATCCGTCTTAGAGGCAGAGTGCAGGTAATTTGAGCTTGGAAGAGAGGAGGGGAATTCAGTTTGGAATCACTCAGCTTCTTTCTTATAGGCCACTCTTCTTGAATGGCTAATATCCTAACTGTGCTTGCTTCCTTTGTTACTGACCTGCAATACACTCTATTTGTACTTTTTCTTAAGTCAGTCTGACTGGCTGGCATTAACACAGTAAAGCTTAGTAAAGAAGCCATTGTCAGTGTCTGCCTGGAAGGAGTGAGGGAAGGTCAGCCTTTGACACTTACTTAAGGAGATAGGAAGCCACCTTATACTGAGTCAGATCACTGGTGGTCCATTTAATTCAGTATTGTCTACACCGGCAGGCAGTGGATTTCCAGGGTTTCAGACAGGAGTCTTTCTTTCCCAGCCCTACCTGGAGAAGTCGAAGATTGAACTTGGGACCTTCTGAGTACAAACCATATGCTCTACCAGAGAAATGGCCACGAGGGATCTCTCTCCTCCTCCCTCCCTCCAGGTGTCCCTTCCTTCAGAAATTAGGTTGGTGGCTACTTTTGTGTGGTGGTACCCTGGCTTTGGAATAATCTCTCCAAAGACGTTTACCTGCTGCTTATATCATTTAAGCAGCAAGCAGAGCTAAAGTAGTCCAGAATAAGGGCCAACCCTGCCCCCTCTTTACCTGTGCTTTTAACACACATCTGTGTCTTTTAAATTGCATGCAATTCTGCTAGTCCCCCCCCCCCCACCTTGTATTACTTATCTAAGTTTATTCATTTTAGGATGTTTTGTGTAATTGTTGTAATTTTAATGACATTTTTAAAAATACGCTAAGCCGGAAGACTTGTTTTTGTCCTGGAAAGGTGGGGTATAAATTTTGTAATAACATAAAAGAATAAACACGCACTAGTTTCTCTCCTGAATAAGTCTTACTTGAAAATTGGTTGGCGTAGCCTTGTTTGTGAGAGCTAAAATTCTCTCCCAGAGAGCAGTTCTGAGATTATCATGTGTCAGGGTCAGGAAGAGCAATCTCTGGATTGGGACACTATGATTCTGGAAAAAAGGAAGGGGCATGGCTTTTGCATAACTGTGTATGATCCCAATGTCTAGAAATGCACTCTATTTTAATCACTGTGCATAAATCCAGATTAATCGAACTAAGTCTGAAATAGCTCTGGCCAAAAATGACTCATTCTGGCAAAGTTGGGTCACTTATCTCTGATTCTCTGTTTCTTCCAAGCATCATGCAAGTGGTGGTGGGATGGAAATGGGTGAATTCATGTTGACTCTTTGCATATAAAATGATCTGTTTGTGAGGCACTGAGCCCTCTAGCCGGAATATCGTTCCTAAGGCTGTGTACTCAAGTGCAAGGCAGCCAGGTTTTAGTTATTGGGTGCTTTCCCCCCTCTCTCCCACTTGGAAAGCGCCAGAAGCTATTTTTGTGATCTGTGTAGCTGTGAAATAAACAAGCAAACAAATACATAATGTAAGGTGACAACAACAACAGGTACAGCTAGGGATGGGCAAACAAGTGATTTTTGTGATCATTGAAATTTTCTGAATACCACATTGAAGTTCAGTTAATCTTGTTTCCCACATTTCCAGCAACACCAAGTAGGCCACTCAACAAGATCTGCCACAGACGGCCTTCTCCTTGTCCCTTCAGAGCAGCTAGACTGGTGGGGACTCAGAAGAGGGCCTTTTCTGTGGTGGCCCCCATACTGTGGAACTCTCTCCCGAGTGACCTCCACCATGCCCCCTCTCTGCTGAGCTTCCACCGCTCATTAAAAACGTGGCTATTCAGGCGGGAATATGGGGTGGGCTAATGATTTTAAAATTTTATATTGTTTTAAATGTATTTTACCCTGTTTTTATCTTGTGTTTTTATCTGTGTACATCGCCCAAGGTGGCCGGTTGCCGGCCAGATGGGCGATAAATAAATATAAATACTACTACTACTAATAATAATAATAACATTGAGTTGTACTCTTCTTTTTTATTATTTCAATTGAATAGGGAAAGTGCACATTTCAAATGGGAAAAATGCACTATTTAAAAATAATTAAAAGTGCACCAAAATGTGCACTTTCCGTCCATAGAGTAAAGCATGAAAATGTACATTTAATAAAATGTGCCTTTTAAAAGTGCATCTTTTTTTTTTTTAATGTAAAAGCAAGTTCAGGAATATGTGAACATTTTTGGAGAACATGATCTCCTGCTTGTGGTCAAGGTTTGTGAATGGGACATATTCACATGATTTGCAAGCATAAACAAAATTCTCATATATCCCTAGTACAGACATTAAGCAAACTTCTTTCAAAACCAAACACACGCACTGACCTAGTTCACAGGACATGACAGCCCATGGGTTTAACAACCCATGGGGTGCCATGCATAAGTGGGAGAGAGCGGGCACACTGCCTGCCACTTCTGCTTTTAATCCACAACCCATGAGTGGTTCCTTTGTAGGTTGCTGATCATGTTGTCTGAACCCAGACCACTGGGTTGTATAGGGGCTAAACAACCCAGCGGTTAACCATGGTTTGCTGTTGGGTTAACTGCTGGGTTGTTTAGCCCCTAAACAACCCAGCGCTCCAGGTTCAGACAACATGATAAGCAACCTATGAAGGAGCTGCTCGTGGGTGGCTAAGTAAAAGTGGAAGTGATGGGCGTGCTGCAGGCAGCATGCCACCTCTCTCCTGCTTGTCCCCAGCAGCCCATGAGTTGTTTAACCCATGGGCTGTCATGTCGTGACATGCAAATCAGCCCCCAGAAAGAGGCACACTCAATGAATGGTGACCTGGACTGGCTGGGCTACATTCCAGTGTTACCCCCCATGCACTAACGCATGCTAATTCCTGTTACAAACCATTAAGTAATCATCAATGGAGGATAACCCATTCTCTTTTGAAAGAAAGACTACATTACACTAGTTGTATTGATATCAACAGATATTTCCTCTATCAAATTTACTGGACAAAACTTGGTGGAGCTTATTGAGTCATTAATTGAGAATAATTTAGTTTTGTTGAATGTAAAGGGGGGGTATGTTATAGCAATCTGCACTCAGCTATAAGGGATAAAGCAAATTATTTTGAAGCTGGGAAATTATTGCCATGTGTTGAACAGTGATCTGGGGAAGTGGTGAAACAATTAGATGACTGCTTCACAGGCCCCCAATGTGCTGGGACAATTTTCTTGAACTGGGTAAACTCTGGGCCAAACTCCATGTTACATATAGTTCTGTGTTCTCATTGTTTGTTTCTTAATGTGGAGCAGTGTCCTTAACAGCCTTTCCTTGCTGGCTATTTATTGGCTTGGGTGTATCCCTTTGCTGTTTTTCTCCCCAATGGAGAAAATATTTGGGACTCTGCATTTCCCCCTGTATGTGTTTGTGTTTGGGGATGGGATTTTGGGCACATAGGCAATTGACAATGAGATTTTTAAGCAGATCCTCCTACTCCAACCCCATGCCAGTCCTTTGCCCATCCTGTGATACTTAGCATGTAGCTTGTCTGCTGTCACCTTTACATTCATGTTAAAGCATTGCATCTATTAGAAGCAGATAGAGTTGTATTCTGTACAGTGCCATCAGAGCAGGACTTTGGGGTACGTGTTCAGGGCCCAACTCAGCAGAATGAGCAGGAGGGCCCCCAAATACAGCCAGGCTGGCTCACCACCACATTCTAACAAAAGCGAAGTAGTACACATGACTGTCTAGAGTCTAACATTTCCTAATTGTACCATTGATTCAGTATCTTATGGAGATTCTCAAACAAATGCTTGTAATGATATAAATAAATTAAAATAAACTTATAATTTAAAAGAAAGCTTCTCTCTTTCACCTTTTTTTAATATGGTACCAATGGAAGGGGATTCTTTAAAGTGAGGAGAAGCATGTTTTTGGAGCATTCCCCTCTTTCACATATACATATGTTACCCCCCATGCACTAACGCATGCTAATTCCTGTTACAAACCATTAAGTAATCATCAATGGAGGATAACCCATTCTCTTCTGAAGAAGACTACATTACACTAGTTGTATTGATATCAACAGATATTTCCTCTATCAAATTTACTGGACAAAACTTGGTGGAGCTTATTGAGTCATTAATTGAGAATAATTTAGTTTGTTGAAGTAAAGGGGGGTATGTTATAGCAATCTGCACTCAGCTATAAGGGATAAAGCAAATTATTTTGAAGCTGGGAAATTATTGCCATGTGTTGAACAGTGATCTGGGGAAGATCACCAATACCTATGATCCAGCCAAATTTGTTTATAGAGTATTTTAAAATGAACTAATGTGAAAGCAGAGTAAGAGCTGGAGTATAAATAGTAGCTTGTTTCACTCTCTGTTTATGGTGTATAGTGAACAGAACAATATTGGCTAATCTCTTAAGTAGGGATGAGCAAGGAATCCATTTGGGGGCTGAACATCTGATGGATTTTCCTGACCTGGCCCTTCAGATTCTGTTCCATTTCCCCAACACTGGTGCCCATTTGATAGGATGCTAGTCAAGCCAGCACATGGATTTCTGCTTTTAAAATGGGCCACAATGTGCACAAGTTTACTTTAAAAACAAAAACAAAAAAGCTCAGGAAATTTGTGAAGTAGGGAATACAGCGAGCTAGCAATGAAGTAGTGAGAGAATGAAACTGATAAGAATATTTACCAAGGAGGGAATATGCTGTGCCCGGGGTTACATAACCAACTTGCAAATGCGATAAAATATTAAAAACAATGCAAACCCATTTATGCAAATTACAGACCCCCATTTGCGCAAAAGACCTGATATGCACAAATGTGCAGATCTTGGTTCTCAATGTACACAAATATTTCATGCACCTTTCCGGAACTCAAAAAAACAACAACCCTGGCACAGTCCATTTCTGATTGCCAGAAGTCCGTCCAGCTCAAATGAAATGGATTTCCCAGTGTCACACACATCCCTACTCTTAAGGGGCTGTTGAGAAATGAAGAAAATAGCATCACCGTATTTTCTGCAGCTATGCACAAAGTTCCACACAGAGCAATATCCAATTCTATTAGATTAGGTGTTACATATACCTTGAAAAGGCAGATATGCATCTGTGGGCAGTTGGGTCACCCCCAGCTTGTGTTCCAGTGTGAGGCTGAGAATGAGAGCGATTGACATGACTATGGACACAAGTTGCCTTTAGTCCTTTTGCAGCAGGTGCAACACTGTTCATGAAATCTCCCTGATGCTCACAGCTGAATTACAATTAAATGTTCTGTTCATAGCACTAATATTTTATTTCATCCAAGATATTGAACTTAGAGTGTGACCACTAGATGGCCCATGGGCCAAATCTTGCCCACAAACCAATTTCATCAGGTCTGCCCCAACACATTTTAATCAAGTCGGGGGAGGGGGGGGGATGTTGATGTTTTCATTTGAAATTATAAAGAAACAAACCCTGTTTTCAAAAGTTGTTCCAGATATTCCATCTCCGCATCTCTCTTCTTGAGGTTTTATGCAATGTCCTAGCCATCACCTAGCACAGGCCCTCCTAATTTATAGCTCCCCAAGATTAATGCAAACCTTTAACCCTTTATGGCAGCCGACCAAGGGCTTGATAAATGTCTTGCTGTTGTGGTCCCCTGGGGCTGCAAAAAGTGGGGGAGGCTGGGAGGTTGTCAAGCAGCTTGTAGGCCACAAGATGTGGTTGGTACGCTGCACTCAGTTTCAGGGATCGTACGTCTCGCGGCCCAGCCCTCCTCTAGACTTAAGCCGCGTAAACAAAGTCCTTTCATGGATCCTTTCATGGATTGTAAGTCGCACAGCCCTCCTCTAGCACTTATGCTCCATAACCAAAGTCCTTCATCCTAGCCTGACCACCTATAAATGTGTTTCAGGTTGTGTGTAGCAAAATATATTTCTGTCCCCTGGTCACTGTTTTGAGACTAGAGTGGACATTGAGGAGCTGGCTGCCCCTGACCTAAGTAGATCTGGGCAAGAGCATGGAGAGGACTAACGCCAGCTATCCTTGCAGATGGTAGAAATTTTATATGATAGAAGGAAAGGAAAGGACATTATCACTCTTATTACCTGCTCTCCCTTGTCAATGAACAGCCCAAACTGTTTGGGAGCAGATAAGGTGGATTTTTCTTCATTGCACAACCCTGATTTTGATGTTGACGGGTAAACACCAATAAAGACCTATTTTCCCCTCAAATTCTGCTTGTTGATTCAACCAGGATGTCAGATTACAAAAGCAGATTTCCCCCCATCCCCTTTAGAAATAAATTAAATATATACAAACATTAAGAAAGAGTAGCTCCTACTGAGATTCGCCTTGAGGTAGAATGGAGGTTTCCTTGCCAAATATCAGGTTTGCTTTTTGCTAGGCTTGGCACTTCTCCACCCGTGAATATATAAATTTGAATGCATAATGGTTATTGCATGTCAGGCTAGTGGGCATTTGGCTTGCATAGCTCTACATTTCCCAATCTGTAGCTACGTGAAATGTATGTTGTGAGATCTGAGACACTGTGGAAAGTGGTAATGGCTTGAATGGTCTGGAAATAGAACTGGAGCCCCTCCCCAGACAGCACTGTATTTTTAGGAAATCAGCTAAGAAATGTTTTCCTTGCTCCATTTCCATGTTTACTGGGATACACAACATTGTTACACTCGATTGCATCAGAAAACATGGAAAGGGTTCTACAAATTGATCTGACCACAAGATCTCTGAGGAATTTTGCTCTTTTGTCTCCAAGGAGTTTGCTAGCATAAACAATCTGAAATAAATACAAGATTGCACTTAGTCTGCTTGCACTTCCATAGACACATTTACACTTTAGCATATACTGATTTTACTTCAACCATTTATGTTTTAAACTTTTTCCTGTACTCACAACTAGCTTGTGTTTTTCACCCGAATATTACACTGGAGCACTGGGCTGGATATGGATACACCAGCTATTGTGTGTATGTGAGGGAAGCACCATTACCATATTTGGGTTATTATCTTGTATGAGAATGGATCCATCACTGGAATGGTGGACCAGCTAGGTGTGTTAGATCCCAAAACTACCTAGGATTAGGAACTTGATAACTGTTTTGGACAGGTGATGGCCCAACTGGTTGGATGGTTGACCTTGGTTACACCCAAGTGTCTTTTTCTAGTAACACAGGTTATATGCGAAAACAAAATAACTGAAACACAACTGAAAATGGCTGTAAGATACCAGGGGTTGTAAGATGCCAGGACACTCTAGCAGTGGGGCGAAGACATGCTTTACTCCCTGTACCAGGAATTGCTGGCATGAGCTCTTTGGCTCTACAACAAGATATGAAGGAGATGGGGGGGGGGCAGTGGATGTAAACAATTAGTTGAGAATTTGGTCTGTGCCAGTGATAACTGGTAAAAGCTATTTAGGAGGAGCTAATGATTAAATTGACTAGGGTTATCAGTGTTACCCATCAAGAAGTTAGAGCCGTAACTGTAGCTTATTTGAACAATTGGCAACCAGTATAAACCACATCAACAAAATTTGATTATAAAAATTATAAAACATTAAAACTACAAAATAAATTCACCCATGCTAACCCTCTCCCCTGCTTCCCCAACACTCCCCCCCCCAACAGTTTACCTTGGGATTATGGGGCTTGTAATTTTCTAACTACAGGCCTCTAGAAGGAAGACTTGCAGTGTCTCTTCTCTGTCTGAAAAGGATTCCTCTATCACCTATGACCCCCTTTTTTCTCCCCCAAAGTAAGGTAATGGGGGTGGGAGTGGGGAAGGTAGGGACTGGCTGTGAAGGGGATAGTAGCAGAGGCAGGATGGAAACCTTAATTTAATCAGATGCAGCTCAAAGGGGAGTAGGCCAAAACTGAAATGGGTTTGGACACTATGAGAAGGGGAAGCTTGAGTTGCAAGTTCTCCATGCTGAAGTTTTGTGCCATCCCTATAAGAACGGAAATTTCTTGTAAACTCCAGTGAACACAGTGGCAGCTGCATTTTCAACAAGCTTACAAAGTATTTGCGGAGGCAGCCCCACACGTTAATCTAATCTGGTTATGACTGAAATATGAATTACTGAATCCACATCTGAGTCCCCTAGGAAAGGGCACAGTTGGCAAACCAGTTAAAGCTGGGAAAAGGGACTCCTGCCTACCACTGTTGCCTGGCCATCCAAGAGGCCAGGAGCACCCTCAAACTCCAAACTTTGCTTTTAAAGGGGAGTGCAACCCAATCCCAAACAGGTTGCACACTTTCTCCCAGTTTACTAGAGCCTCCCAGGATTGTGACTCTGTCATTCTTGGTGTACCTGGAAGCAACTGACTCCTGCTGCCTCTGGCTTTTGGCAATGATGAGTCTGTTCCCATGGCCCGAACTATTATTAGACATTGATAAGGGGATGTATGTATGCTGCTGGTCCTTAGATCTTTGATTCTTAATTGAATGTTGAACGTTCCTCATTGTTCTTCTGACCCTCTTTTTTTTTTTTTTTTTTTTTTTAAAGAAAACAATGAGATCACTCTTTGGTTTCAGTAAGTTTTCCTGAGAGTAGGTAGTAGTATGCAGTCTAGACATGGAAGTCACTCTTCCCGTGCTCCTTGTATTGACCCCATGTGGCAAAGAAAGTTGGGTCATGCAGCAATGAAAATCTTTATTTATTTGGGTGCAATCCTATGCATGTTTAGACAGAAAAAAGTTCTACAACTCCCAGCATGCCCCAGCCAGCAATGCTGGCTAGAGAATGCTGGGAGTTGTAGGACTTTTTTCTGCCTAAACATGCATAGGATTGCATGCTTATTTATTAATTAATTAATTATAGGTTGCCTATAGAAAAAAAAGTTATCTGGGCAGCTGATAGAATAAAAATAAAAATACAATACCAAAATGAAAATACAAGGAAAGATGGCATTGAAACAACACCAATTAAATCAAAATCAGACACAGGGTTTAAAAGGCTTGGGGAAATAAAAAGGTCCTTTACCTGACACTGAAAAAACATTAACGTAGGCGCCAGGCAGAAATCTCTAGCAAGGGCATTCCACAACTGAAGTGCCACCACTGAAAAGAAAGACATGAAAAGAAAGACATGAATAAACACATTTACAGCACAATCCTATGCAGAAGTAAGTCTCACTGAGTTCAATGAAACTTACTTCCAGGTAAGTGCATATAAGATTGTATCCTTACAGTAATAGCATTCTAGTCATGGTAACATCACTGGGCCAATAACATCCTCTAATTATACACTTTATACAACAAGCATAAGAATGTGAGACCTGCCTTGCTTGATCAGACCAAGGGTCCATCTAGTCTGGCATTCTATTTCAAACAGTAGCCAGCCATGTGTCATGGGAAACTCTTGGGGAAGACATGAAGTAATAGCCAGTGCCCATTGTTCATCCTAAACACCCAGAAATACACTGTTTCTTCTGACTGTAGAGTCTCCGTCAGGCATTTCATGGTTAATATTATCCATTGATAGTTCTCTCTGTCTAACCTTCTAAGCTACTGCCCATCACATGTGGTCATAGATTCCATACATTAATAATAATTGTGAGATCTACCACATTTATCCATAGCAGTTTTTATGGCACATATTAAGCAGGTACCATGAAAGAAATGTTAAGCTCCAGGGAAGACAGCATTCATGGACCCCTAACAGTTTATCCCAATTTCCCAGTCTGTGGTCTACTTCCCTCTCCCTTCCACTCCCTCTCTCTAGTCCCCATCAGGCAACTTGTGGGCCTCCAGAGGTTTTGGCCTAAAACCCTATGCGGCTGTAGCCAGCATAGCCAATTGTGAGGGATCATGGGAGTTGTAGGCCAAAACAGCTGGAGGGCCACAAGTTACCCACCCCTGATCTAAATAGCTGGGCCCTTGGAGCCCTCCATGATTTCTCAGTGCCGTCACAACTCACATTTTGTGGCTGAGTTCTAACCTTCTTACACATAGTTTGGTTAGCTGAGGCACAGATTAAATGGCATGCCCAGGGCCAGATAGGAATTCCACCCACACACATCTGGTTATCCAGTCCATCGGCTCTTAAGTACTGGGCATCCATCCATGGCTAGGAGCAGCTGTTAAAGAGAAGGCTGGAGTGGCTGGGCTGATTATGTGATCATGAGTGAGGCTCTGTCCAGTGTTTCTTTCGGAGGATGGAAGCTGAGCGGACCTGGGGTTTGGCAGGGGACGTGAGCTGTTCCTGGAGGCTGGCACAGAGGGATAATTAGAAAATATAACATACATAAAAATAACTTTCTTTGCTTCCACCCTGTACACAGTGCCACAGGTTGTCTGGACAGCCACTTGGATTCACTTTCTCATCTAAACTGGAACACAGTGTTTTGATCTCTCTCTCTCTCTCTCTCTCTCTCTCTCTCTCTCCCCCCCCCCCCATCTCCACTACAGAAAACAGTATGGATCTTTAGGCAGCTTTTCAGTTTACAGCTCATGTCTACTTGGGAAATGAAAGGATCTGTGCCCCAGCTCAATTTAAAATAATTAAAAAAGAGAGAGGAAGAAACAATCTAGGTAGCTTCTAAGCTAACCACCCCCCTCCCCTCTCCCCACACCCACCCCTATTTCTTTCGGAAAGAGCATTACATTGCAATTGACATCAGACTGAAAATGTTTCAAGAGGCCAAAATTAGGAGTTTCATGATCTTGTTCTTTGCCGAAGAAGGAAGCTGCAAGGAGAAAGGAAGGGAGAATCCCTGCCAAGTGCATTTTGCTTCATGGTTGTGGCTGAAGGACCTAAGTGGGAGGTTTAAAATACGCTTGATCCCCTGAACGGCTCAAGCAAATCACAAAACAATAGCCAGAAGTCTATCATCCAGTCATTTATCCCAATTGACTTCCTGCAATAAAACAAGTAGTTTTCTATAATTGCGGATTTCAATTAGATCCCTGGATGGTTGTAGTAAATACTTTCTCTAGCCCAGTGTTCTCCAACCTTGGGTCCCCAGATGTTTTTGGCCTACAACTCCCAGCATGCCCCAGCCAGCTATGGCTGGGGCATGCTGGGAGTTGTAGGCCAAAAACATCTGGGGACCCAAGGTTGGAGAACACTGCTCTAGCCTCTGCAGACTTATCACCAATGACAGATCCTCCAAAATGCTCTGAGGACACCATTCTTACCCACTTGTCTCTGTTCTGGCCAAGAGTATGCAGCCCTCCTGATATCCAGTAATATCATTTATTCAGATAGGCAATCCGTTCTTCATGTCATTGTCCACCATCTGCTCCATCTAACTTGCCTTCGTCTATACTTCTTGTCTGTGACCTCATCTTCTTCTTCCACCTACACCCCTAACTGTCGTTCATAATTTTCAACTGTGTTTGGGAGATAGGACAGTTCTAAGTCCATTCCAAATGGGTCCTTGTCTAACTTGGCCCTATGTGTAGAACCAATACTTCTTTTAGCTGCTGCTAGGGACTCATTCACACAGCACACTGTCTCCTGGCATTGGGGTTGGAGTTCACAATCATAGGGCAACATAGGGAGGGCAGGATACTAGATTGCAGGGGTTGGATCCAGATTTAAGTGCATGCAACCTGGCAGGCAGAAGCAGACTTCCCCACCTCCTCTTCCCCATGAAATGCTGTGTAGAGGATTAGAAGACTGAATGGGGTGAGCTGTGGTGTGGGGGTGGTGAGGGCAGAGGCACCTTCCATGAGTGGAACACTTCCATCTATGGAAGGTCGATCCTGGATCCAACCCAGGGGTTTGATGCACTGAATAAGCACATCTGAAATAAGGACCATTCAAAAGTGCCCTTGCTGTATCTTCCACTGTAAAGTTGTCCAATCTTGTGGAAGATGATAGAGGAAGTGGCTGATTTACTCCCATGGTTTACAGGGGCTAAAGACACATCACTCAGCATAGAACTACAGCCACTGTGAATCCAGATACTAAATATCTAGCAATACAGTTGTCAGACATTGCCTAATATAGGAAACTGGAAAAGATTAGATAAAATGCCAAGGAGACCTGGCTAGAAAATGTCATACCAGTTTATGGATGATCAAGGGAACAATAGAAACAATAGCAAATAGGAAGAAGAATGCTGAAACCATTAGATTAAATTTTTAGAATTCTAAACTTAATAATTTCGATGTTTGCTTACAGAACTTCCGAACTACTGGAACAGTTTAGGGAAGTTAGTTCTGTTCCAGATTCTTCCCCCTTATCTCTTGCTGAGAGTTTGTTTTAGCAATCTGGAAACTTCAGTCTTTTAGGGAAAAAAAGAATTGAGAGCTTATTTAAACTGAATAGTAGCACAATTCAAATATATTTGATGTTGGTTTATACAGGCCTTGTGTACTTTGTATTTGTATCCCCTTCCTTGATTAGCTTCCGCCATGCATTAAAAACGTGGCTTTTCAGGCAGGAATATGGGGTGGGTTAGGATTTTTAAGTTTTGTACTGTTTTTAATTGTGTTTTATACTGTGTGTGTATGTCCCCCCCCCCCCGTATTTTATTGGATTGTACATCGCTCAGGGTGGCCGGATGTCTGGCCAGATGGGCGATTCATAAATATAATAAATAAATAAATAAATCTAGCCATCTATGCCTTTAACTGCTGCTGAATTAGGAGCAACTCCTGATTATAAAAAGCTCTTTCTGGGCTCTATGGCCATTCTTTTCTTTCTCTACTTTCCCCTGCAGTGTGTGGGAAGGAGTTTTGCTTATCTTCTTTGATTTCCATTTCCATTTTTAAAAATTAATAATAACAATAATATCCCAACCTGAAACACATAACTGAATATTGACACAATGCTGCAGTAAGGATGGATGGATGAGTGTATTTTAATGTATTTCCCCCCACAAAATCCCCCCTTTTGTATGCATTTTATCCTAAAATATGCATTTTAGGTGAATTTTGGTACATACCGGTATCTGTCCGGGAAGTGTCAGTCAAGTTGGTTTACTTAAAAATACAGACTGCATGAAATCCTTGAGCATCCCTTTTCATATGCTTCTACAAAACTGCACATGAAACCATCATCAAGAACTAGGGGGGCTTTTATGGCTCCATCACCCTTTCTCATTCAAGGAATTTTACTGGGGTGTGTGTGTCCAGATGATGACGTCTTCTATTCATAATGTCTTCTACTCATTTTTCCTACCACTTCTTCCATCTTTTTTCTTTACCACAGAAAATCTATTAAGGAAATTAGATGGGATTTCTGCACAATGCCTTTTGATTGGTAGCATTAGGAGCCTTCCCTCTGGAAGCACTCCAGAAATGTGAACCTGGTGAAAAATAGGTTCATCTCAATTCATGTGGGAATGGACAAAGGCAGCAGAGGGGAATGCAAGGGAGGGCACACACAAGGCAAAGCCCAGCTCTGTTTGGTAATCTGAACAATGGAAAACAGAATTAATGTGGAGCTGGAGCTGAGGGGCAGGTCTGAACAATGGAAAACAGAATTAATGTGGAGCTGGAGCTGAGGGGCAGGTCCGCCGCCAGACTCCACTGGGACGTTGGCGATGGTCCCTGCCACCCATCACTAGTGCTGTTGCCGATGGTCCCTGCCACCCATCACTAGTGAAGAAGCCCCCTGGCCCCTGCATGCCACTGCTGAAGACCACCACCTGCCCACCCCAGCCCCTCACCTGCCCACCAACTCATCCACCTGTCCACCGGTGCCCCTCTCCCACTTGCCCACCTTCTGCCAAAGCCTCTCCCTTCCCACCTGCTGCTGCTGCCCACCACAGCCCCTCATCAGCATGCTCATTCACCCACCAGACCCTGCCACTCACAAATCCATCTGCCCACCCACCCAGGTTTCTTTTTACCTGGTATGGGTGGAGTGGCGGCAGCTTCTCCTGCTGCCCTGGGCCATCCTCGCTGGCCCCACATGCAACTTTAATAAATTAATTTTTAAAGTTCTGAGTAGCAACTATCTGAACCAATCAGACACTGCCTTTGGGGGGGACACTTGACCAATAAAGGCACAGGAGTGACGTAAAGACCACCCTGTGCCCTCATTGGCCATGTCTCCTCCAAAGGCAGAGTCTGATTGGTTCAGATAGTTGCTACTCAAAATGTAACTGTTAAAAAAGAATCTTTTAAAATGGGGTGTTGTGGAGCCGGGTGGGCAGGTGAAGGTGGTAGCAGCAGCTGGGGAAGGGAAGGATTCTTTCAAGCATCTAGCCCCTTGGCATGCAGACCCCTGATGCCAGGCCTGCTGAGAGGAAATTTCACACAAATTCAAAATTACGCCAACACTTAAGTGTTCACACATTAGAGTTCTTGCCATGATCCATTGGTGTTCATCCATTCATGGAAGGGGCTTGGATCTAGTGGAGGCTTCTGCAGTTGAAAGGGGAAAAGTGATTTTGCATGTCCCCTTCCCCTGCCAACCCTGGGCCCCCTGAAAAGCTGCTCTAGTAGATCAGGGGACCCTCTGGAACAATGGGGTGGTGGCAGGAGGAAGAGGTAATCAGTGAAAATCTCCTCCCTATTTGTAAATCCAAGCCCCTTCCTTGAACGGAAGGGCACCACTCTTTTGCTACTCAAACTTGTTGGATACTTTATAAAAATTAAAACATTCCTGGTTACATTTTAAAATAATGATGCTTCATATTAACTTACCAGATGCAATAGCTCGATAGCTTGTGCTACCCCTTCCCCCCAAAAAGCCTTGAATCCAGAACCATCCAGTCCAGAACTGGGAAATGTTGGAGAACACCCCACCCCTCCAGATTAGGAGAAATAAACTTGAATTTTTGGCAGGCACATTTTGAGTAAGGAGACTTTGCTAAAGAATATTGCCCCTAAATTTATTTCAGCTCTGTGTGGTGTTTCTGTCCCCATACATGATGTTATTGTGTTAAGTCAGCAGAATCATTCCTTCTAGGCCTTTCCAGAAGACCTCTAGAATTTCAGTGTTCTCCAACCTTGGGTCCCCAGAGGTTTTTGGCCTACAACTCCCAGCATGCCCAACCAGCGTAGCTGTCTGGGGCATGCTGGGAGTTGTAGGCCAAAACCTCTGGGGACCCAAGGTTGGAGAACACTGCTCTAGATCTTCCACCACAACTGAATTGAGGAACCTCTGTACAGCTATTGCGCAATAGTGTAATCATCTGTTTAAATTATGCGGTGGGCTATATTCAGATGAAAATATTTTAAAAGTCAATTGATTTTTAAACAGTAAAAACAAAAACAAAAAGCATTGCAGCAGCAAATAGGTTGTGAAGGATGATGTCTGAAGGATGAAGACTCTTCATTCAGCACATCTTAATTTAGGCTAGATTCCCAGGTAGTGTCCCAGAAGAACTCAATGATAAATACTTCTGAATAGACATGCACAAGATAGGGCTTCATCACTCACAAATTCCCAAGTAGGGGTGTGGCAGATATAACGTGAAATATAGGGTTCTTGAAAGGCAAAAGAAACTTCTGAAAACTGAGTTACAAGGAGAGATTCCCACTGACTTTTATGATGGCGTAATGAGAACCTTAGAACATTCATTTATCACATTCCACACCACCCTTCCTCCAAGGATCCAAGGAGTTGGGAAGTTGGTGTAACTGTATCTTCACAACAGCACTAGTGAGCTAGGCTACTCTGAGAGATGGTGATTTGCTCATGGCCAACCAGGGAGCATCATGGCTCAATGGATATTTTGAACCTAGATTTCTCCAGTTCATGTCCCAACTCATTATGCATGAATGAAGCTTATGATGTATTTTATCTAGATTATGCTCCTGCTATGACTTTTTGTAGATCCATTTCTTGCTGAATTAGTCCCTGTTTCTGAAAATACAAGTCTGGACCTACAATGACTTCTCAACATCAGTTTCATGACCTTCTGAATGACCTTTACCTTCTGAATTTGTTGCATTACCAACCTTTAGTAGTTGCTTAAAGAGAGTCCAGGAAACCTCATTCAGATGAAAGGTGGACTTTGGTGCCTATCAGGGAGCCCAAAGAAGCATGAAAAGGATATTAGCTTTAATTAGGTTTCCGAGCTTCCAGATGCGAGGGTTTTGCATTATTTTTAACCTAGCAAAGCAGAGCACGCTTGGTTACCTGCCATTGTGTTTCATGCCAGCATCCAATCTGAATTTTTTTATGGTCCAAAATTTGATATCTCATCACAGGGATTTCCAAGGGCAGGAAAATATATATTTTTCAGAAACAATAAATAGACAAAACATTGTTAAAAAGGAAAGCTATCCAAATATCCAAAGGCTGAAGTCCAATATAGTCTAGCTAACTTGCTTTCAGACATTGTATAAATCCTCTCAGATCTGGGAAAGTGATACAAAGAGAAAGGCTCACTAGCCAAAGTTAATATTTGCACAAAAACGTTGAGTCATATAAACTGGGATTTCCTCTCCTAGTCACTTATTATTGGCATATCATGCAGCTCTTGATCAAACTTGATAGTTCAGGTAAGGAAGAATCTTTTTTTCCCCTTGTTGGAATTAATCCTTCCTCCAAAATGGCTGACTGGACCTTTATAGGTACGTGCAAACTTTGGAGCACTTTATGAAGAAATGCCCAAAATGTGCTGTGTGCCTATGACATATTAAATGTAAAACTCTTCTTCTGCTTTGATCCTAAATATAGTTTGATGAAGGAAGTCCTATTTGAAATTAGTGGGTTTTACTTAGAAGTAAGTTGTTTTGTTTTGGGCAGAACTATTCTAAGGGGGGGGGGGAGTGAAGTGGTGGATTGTCTACCAGTTACAAAGCCCTGCCAGCTCCCATTGGCCAGGGCAGGTGGTGGTCCTATTTACCTTCCCCCCTTCCATTGGTTCCAAAGGGAGTGGGGAAACACCAGCCTGAGGCTGGCACAGGCAAGGGGTCTGGATCCTGAGGTCTCATGAGGGAACAGAGGAGCCTTGGATCCTGTGGATCCAGGCCACTCCCATCCCAGCATGCCCCCAGAATGTCCTTTTTCAAAGCCTCCTGCCAAGGGTATACTGCTGGCCTGGCATTAGATTTATGTCCATTTATTTTTCTGTGAGCATAACTAGGAGTCCCGGACTGAAGAGCACCTCTGCTCTTCCTAACCTATTCCAGCCAACATTTCTGGGGTTAGGATTGCACTGTAAGACAACATATTCTGATATTGCTTGCAATTTGGTGTGTGTGTTTTGTTTCATTTTTTTCCTCTCCATTTGGCACAACAATGTTCACATCTAAAATAGGCCTTAACAGTAATCCAGCTAAGCACTTTCAACTCCCCTGTTCAAGTCAATGGGATTTACGACTGGGATTGTGGCTCAATAAAATATTTTCTGCACTATCCAAAAGAATTCTTAATTCGTGGCAGCCATCTATTTTTTCATTCAAGCTCACCATTTCCTGTTTTTCTTTGTTCTTGGTAATACAGTAACAGCAACACCACAGAGCTTTGTTTTCTATGACACAGTTAAGGATGGAGCTTGACTTTATATAGCAATTTGATATAATTCTTTATCACTACAAAATGACCTAAAGCAGTTATTGCCCAAAACATTAGGTGAGTTTCAGTGCATCAACTGGTATTAGTTCTGAAAAGATATATTCAAGGATATGCTCTGATCATCTTGGATGGACATAGTCAATCCATCTATGATCCTATCACAGCACAAAGCTTTGGAAACAATTGTTCAATTCTCATCTCATTGGAGTCAATGCAAAGGTCCCAGATATCTGAATGGTGCAGGACTGCACCCAATGTGACTATAAGTACTGATAAACACTCCGGCCAGCCTTCAATGAATTGTTTGCATACAATCCACACACACTAACCTCGATACAGCATTCAACTGTGTTGGCCGCCCTCCTTCCCATGGCAGTCCCCCCAGCCCCGCCCCGCTGAAAATGCTACACAGAGAGTAAGGAGACCCTGCTGAATGGGGTGAGCTGTGGTGTATGTGGGGAGAGGGGATCCCTAAAAAATCAGGCAGAGGGACCTTCCATTAGCATTATTTTAGGACTACATCAGAACAGTTTTGCATCTTGCTTACCCAAAATAGAACATGGGACAGTAGGACTCATTTTCTTGAATCTTGGTAGCAAATGAGGGGTCTTGTGTTTGCATGTACCCCTGTGCTTGGAGGTTATTGATCATTGTGGATGGATAAAAAATATAATTAAATAAATATTTAAAACTATCTGAAACCAGATTACAAATGGTGCATGTGAAAACCTACTCTGTCATATTTTTGTGAATAGCATGAGCAGGCCATGGAGACAGATTGATGACAGAACTGCAAACTAATGATTATGAATTCATGAAATGTGAATCAAGGCAACACATTATAAGCCACATTACCTAATTGCGTAATATTATTAATTGAAGCTAAGGGAAACTTGGGGTGGGGTAGCCATTTAAATAAATGAAGCAACATAAATAAACTAACAATCTTTTGATTAACATATTGGACAGAACAAAGAATAGTTTTAGCAGTCACATTTACCTCATGGCAAAGCTGTGGTAAACCACACTGAGGTGTTCCAGTCATGTCACATGTTTAATTCATGGAAGCTGTCCAGATGTCCTTCTAACCTGGTATTGTGGTGATTTGTCACCAATGAACTTTTCTTTATAGGATTAGAAATGGGAAACCTTGTACAGACAGAACACATCACTGGACATAACTATAAAGAAGTAGGAAATATGGGGAGTGGCCATGGATATTTCAGGCACACAATAAAATGAAGCAGCAACCAATGTTATTGGCCAATATTAGGATGTGATATGTTTGTCTGAAAGTACCCCAATTAATCAAAAGGTGACATATGTGGTTGAAATTCACAGCTGTGAATTGGTTGATTTGGAATTCTACCTCATATATTCTCTTTAATTTTGCTGTATGTATTCTTTTCCAAAGTTCACCCAACTGAATGACTTTGCTCATTTCCTTCGCAACCCTAGAATCATGACATGCAAAATAAAAGGAAGTCTATGATCTCTAATTCCATTCAAATGCTTTGAATGGCTTCAGTGAAGTAGGGAGTAGGACAGTGATCTCATGTCTCTAACAGCACTAGAATGAGTCTAGGATATTTCCTTGGATGGATAGCTTTCTCAGAATTTCCCATTTGGAATCCAAAATAGCCAAGGTTTCTTCCCCAACTGAAGTTATTCTTCAGTTACTTAGAAGAAGCTTTGTTAGCCAGAAATGTCCAGGTTCCATCTATAGGCTCACAGCATATAGGATACATGTAAAACTGGGATGAAAATTAGAGATTTCATATATTCCTTAGCTGTTGATTTTCATCTCCTCATATGTCAGCAGTACAATATGTGAGCTGGCTTCTTACGCATCTCAGCTGCGACAACTCCTACAATTCCCATTGCTCCAAAAGTTGCTTTACATTTTTGCAGAAGATCTGAGAATCCATCACACAAGCAGAAGATTCCCATGAGCAAAGAAAACACATTAAAACAGTCAAAACTAATGCCAGAACTGGTCCTTACTTAGAACCAGAAACTTTAGGAATGGGTGGCCTTTCAGAGCCAGTCTAACAAAATAAATCACTTCTCAGTCCCATTAACCCTTAGACCTGTGCTTGCTGAGTCTGATTCTACTATGATGAAAGAGGCAACTGACTCTTCAGTTCAAATACAGTCCTGCTGGGATCCTTGGTGTGGAGCTGTCCAACATGCTTGAGCCATCCTAGATGCTGTTTTTTTTAACTGCGCACACACACTGACTCCAAAGAGAATATTCTGACCTGCCAGGATGAATTTTGCTTCGCTAGGGTACATATGTAAAAGGGCACATAAAAGGGTTTAGCGGGGGGGGGGGACTTTTTTGTTGCTATAAGCACAACTACTACTGTCAGGTATTAGGGCACCATTATCTGGACCTAGAGATGCTCTAGGTGATACATGCGGGTATTATCATTTCATTAAAAACCCAGTTCTATTATTTCCATTGAGTAAGTTCTGCTCTTGACATATTTTACTATCACAAATATTAACATGCTGTATACATAATTAGTGTAATTTAGGGGGAAATTAATTTTCAGAAATCTTACTGGACTTGGGAAGCAATAGGGTTTGTTCATCTTTCCTTCCAAAGAAACAAAAAAAATCTTTTAGTCTGTAAGGAATTATTTTTTTCAGTCTTTCTTTCAACAAGTACCGTGAAGTGTGCCTATGAGATAGTAAGAACACTAGTCCAACAGCCTTTCACTTGAACTGGTCCAACAGCCTTCCAATACCCTAAACAGATTGGTCCATATTGTCTTGGTTAAAGCATGCCACAAGCAAAGTACAACAAGAATTTGCATGCCACGTTAATGTCAGACATGCCTTTGAAGCAGATGCATTCCTTCCCAAATCATTAAGATCATCTGAGCAGACCATCTTTCCTAACCTCACCATCCATCCACCACATCTACAGCACAAGAAGACGATGGAAGGCAATTATGACAACTATGGCAGATTGGCAGCTTCCACAACTGTAGAAATTCTGCCCTCTGGAGACTTGTCAAAGTCTGAGCCTGTGCATTTTCCAGAAGCTCTATAAGACACTCTTGTTTTGACTGGTTTTTAATGGATGGAGGTAAGCTGGCATGAGGGCAATTTAAAGTCAATATAGTAGCTTATTATTGTGTATATTAGTGGGTGTTTTATTTAATTTCTTGGTTTTATTGGATTGTTGCTTTTGAGTGTTGTTACTTGCCCCAAGCTGTTGGGAGCAATGGGTTAGAAATATAAATAAATGACCCCATTCAATTCATTAAAACCCAATCATTTTATTAGATTATTGTTTCACTCTCATAGCCACATTAGGTTCCATATAGAGACAATTAATCAGTGTTATGTTCTATTGCCATGAATGGGACTGAAGAACCTAATTGTGTACTTGTTTCATTCATTTAGAATTTAAGAAGTTTAGATTTTTTTTCCCATCTGGTTGGCCACTGTGTGAACAGAATGCTGGACCAGATCAGCCTTTGATCTGATTCAGCATGGCTCTTTTTATGTTCTTAAGCATGTTTAGCACTTGCCTGTATTGGGCTCATTATAACAGCAGTAGGCTACCTTGCATCTTCCAGATGTTTTTGGCCTATTACTCCCATAAGCCACAGCCAGAGTGGCCAATGGTCAGGAATTATGGGAGTTGCTATCCAAATCATCTGGAGGGCACCAGGTTGCCTACCTCTGCATTACAATTATTTGAAGCAGCCATCACATATTACTTTCTCATCCCATTTCAGTCAGCTACCTAAAAATTGACAACTTACATGAAACGTTCCTCATGTCCATCAGCTTCACCCTGAGGCACCAGGTATAGCCAAGCATTTCCCACTGACTGGCCAGATGGTATTCTCTGCCCCCCTCAGACACCACTAGGTTCTGGCCTTATCCCATCAGGACCCAGTCCCTGACCTGCCAGGCCCAGCCTCTGTGTGTCAGGGTCTGAGCCTCAGAGGACCTGTCAACTCTTAGTTGGATCTGTGGAGAATCACACCAAGCCATTTCCAATGTAACACTAAGCAAATGGGTGTTAAATATCTCCCATATGTCTCTTCCATTACTAAAGGGAATGTTTGTACCCTTATCACCACCTTGGAGAGATGTACAAACTGCCCATGAATGGAAAAGTGCAGGAAACAGGAAGTGTGGGGACACATGTCAATTACATTTCCTGTTTTGATCCCCTACAATCACCACTTATTGTCATAGCCAAAACAGCTATATGTTGAAAGAGTAATACAGTACTTTAGGTGGTAAATAATCAACATACTTCAACATACATTCGGAGGCTGCCATCATGGGGGCACCTCGGGACTTCATGGAGACCATGGCTTCCTGGGAGCTGTATCCTGTACCCATGTAGCCGGTCATGTGCTGGACTTGGTATTCGTTTCCGGGAAGGGAGGAAATGATCTGGAAATCGGGGGTATTTCCACCACCCCCTTGTCATGGTCAGATCACTTTCTGGTAGGGCTGGATTTTTTGGTGCCACAACCCCTCTGCCGGGGTGAAAGACCTATTAGGATGGTCCACCCCAGGTGTCTTATAGATCCGGATGGATTCCTGAACGCGCTTGGGGAACTGGAGCACGCAAAAGGTAGCTCGGTCGAGACCCTGGTGAATGACTGGAATGCTGCAATCACCAGGGCATTAGATCAAGTGGCCCCGAAGCACCCTCTTCACCTGAACAGAGTTCGCACGGCACCTTGGTTTACTCCATTGCTGCGAGCTCTGAAGCGGGAGGTGAGAAGGCTAGAGCGCCAATGGCGTAAATCGCACTCTGAAGATGATCAGACACAGGTCAGAGCTGCATCTTCAGCCTACCAGGTGGCAGTGAGGGCAGCAAAGAAGAATTTCTATGCTGCCTCCATCGTGTCTGTGGAGTGCTGCCCCAGGAGGCTGTTCCACGTGGTCCAGAGCCTGGTCAGTTCAGTTGCTCCAGATCCGTTGGAACAGTCTAAAGCCTCCTGTGAGGCTTTAGCAAAGCACTTTGCAGATAAAATTGATCGGATTAGGAGTGGGATTCCATGCAACGTGGACACAGTGGGTGAACGGGAGGAGGTCAGTGGCAGTCCGGTTTTGTGGAATCAGTTCCAGCTTCTTCCTTCTGGTGAAGTGGACAAGGTGCTTTCTTCTGTTAAGCTGACCACCTGCTTGCTTGATCCTTGCCCGTCCTGGCTTGTTATGAGCTGCAGTGAAAAACTGGGTGGGGAGATCAGGGCGGTAGTGAATGTCCCCCTCGAGGAGGGAGTGATGCCATCAGCCCTTAAGGAGGCAGTAATAAGACCACTTCTAAAGAAGCCCTCCTTAGATCCCCAAGATTTGAACAACTTTCGCCCAGTCTCCAATTTGCCATTTCTGGGCAAGCTGATTGAGCGAGTGGTGAGGGCTCAGTTGAAGGCACATTTGGATGAAGCCGATTATTTAGATCCATGCCAGTCGGGCTTCAGGCCTGGACATGGGACGGAAACAGCCTTGGTTGCCTTGGTACATGATATGAGGAGGGCTTTGCATAGGGGCGAATGCTCTTTTCTAGTCCTCCTCGATCTCTCAGCGGCTTTTGATACCGTTGACCTCGGTATCCTCCTGGACCGCCTGGAGGGGTTGGGTATTGGAGGCACTGTATTGCAGTGGTTCTGGTCCTTCCTCTCTGGAAGGTACCAGAGGGTAGTTCTTGGGGAGGAGGCTTCAGACCCTCGGCCGCTCACTTGTGGGGTGCCACAGGATTCCATTCTCTCCCCAATGTTATTTAACATCTACCTAAAGCCACTGGGAGCTATCATCAGGAGGTTTGGGGTGCACTGTCATCAATATGGGGATGACACGTAGCTCTACCTCTCCTTCAAATCCTCACCAAGGTTGGCTGTTGAAACCCTGTCCAAGTGCCTGGAGGCAGTGGGTGGCTGGATGGGAAGGAGCATGATTAAACTGAACCCCAACAAGTCCGAGGTACTTCTGGTGGGAGACAAGGGAAGGTTAGGGGATGTTGACCTGGTGCTGAATGGGGTACATCTAGAATTGGCTCCATTAGTGGGCTTAAAATTAACGTACATGGCTGTTTTACTATTGTTCATTTGTATAAGTTATATAACTCAACTGTAATGTTAAAATCAATCAATACCCTGTGATGAAGAGGTATAATTTTAGAATTCACCATATTCATTTCTGTTCACTAATTTGCTGTTCTCAGTTAATGATTTACTCATACTTTATTGGGCTGCAGTTTTTTGATCTACAATGGGTATATTTTTCTCCATCCCTCAGAATACTTTTTTGGTTAGAGTAATGAATTTTAAACTTTTCAAGGTAACAATTTATATGAAATAAGACTATCTGATCTTCACTATCTTGATAATTAAAAAATCAGAATACTTATGTTGATCCATTACAGTGACTCATAAGAAAGTCATAGATGGTGTTTCCTTGATCCAGAGAAAATCACACAGAATTAGGTGGATTCCTATTCCAACATCTGAGAACTGTGGTGCGTATCTCTTTGCAACTATTTCTGTCACCCAGTTTGCACCTTTAGAAATTCTTGAGGTTTCTAAACCTATATATTAAAATGCCAAAGAGAAAGGCCTTTTGTGCCATCATAGTGCCATCATGCTGAAGGGCTGGAAATAAATGATTAACTTTAAATGAAAGGCTGCTTCTCCCCAGACACAAACATATTTCAAAAGGAATTGCAATAATCTGTTTCTGCAAGGAATATGAATAGTAAGACAGCTATGTGTAAGGAAAATAATTAAGAGGCAGCCCAGAACTAGGTTTTCCAGAAGATGTAGTGGAAGGTAGACTCTTCTATGCATAATTCATTTCTTTTTTAGGCGGAAGCAGGCTAGGGCCTCCAGAAGGAAGAGCCATGGTGGGATATGATCTCCCGACACACCTCAGCATTGCCCAGCAGTTTTTGTGCCAGCCAGAAGTGCTGCTGAGCCATCCAGAATCAACACACAGCAGTCAGTCATTTAGGGCCACATGACACACCACGCAACGTCGTAGGCTAGGAAAATGTGATGGGTGACATCTTGACTGATGAGGAGCAGCACGGAATGAACCAGAGAGGCAGTCAAATAACAGCAATTGGGTCTGTTTACTTTTGTAAAGCTTACTCCTGTGTGGTTGGGAGGTGAGTTTGGACAAGACTTGAAGTTCCTACACCGCCTGCCCCCCCCCCCCAGGTAATGTTCAAATCCTGCTTTTCTCTGCTCCAGAGTGTAGGAGAAAACATGTTGCAGTGCTGTGTAGAGTAAACAGCACTTTTGACACCCAGACCCAGCACTTTTGGGGCTTTCAAAGAAAGGCTGGTTCCTATAGTGCGCATGAGTGCGTGTCTGGGTGCAGGGAGGGCATGATGGTATCTGTTCATTTAAGAATTTTTTAAAAAAGGTTTGGTGTTTAACAAAGAATCAGTGGGAAAGAAGTAGGAGACATCAGGAGGTAATAATAAATAAATGAATAAATTAAATAATTCTTCTTTCTTTTTTTACATGCATGAAGTGTTGCTTAACTTCTGAATCATGACACGCCTGCTTTGCCTTCTTCCATTCCCATCCATCCCCAGTTCTGATATCTGTTATGCCTGATAGCCTCATCTTTGATAGCTATATGTCAGCTCAGCTACAACATTGTCTGCTCCTTGCTAGTAATAGTTTTACTGTTTGAATTTGGCCTGTGCAGACGCATAAGAATTCTGTTCAGTTTGTTTTTGAAAAGAATTTACTAAAATTCTCAAATTTCTTTGTAAACAAGATGGAGACATTGATATTTGAAATATCTGAATGTGGGAGAAAGTGAAACTGACACACCCATCCATTCCTCCATAACACACGCACACACTTTCACACATAACACACACATCACATGCATGTCCATATTTCCATGAAGGGAGAAGCTGGAGTAGACAGCTTCAGACTGCCCATTCTTGCCTTTACCCTGCTTGACACTTCCCAGTCTGTGCTAAAGACTGTGAAGTGAGCATGTGGGAATAATGGAACCTGCCTCATTATGTGGGAATGGAACCTACCTCACAGGGTTGTTGTGAGGATAAATGGGGGCAGGAGGAGGAAGACCATGTAAGTCGCCTTGCGTTCATTGCAAGAGAAAAAAGGCAGGGTATTAAATAAATGAATGAATGAATGAATAAATAAATAAGTAAATGGGATTATGAAAATGCTGAAGGCAAATGTTTAGTTGAAGGAGAAAAATTAAAACAAGGAATGATGATCTAGATTGCCCCTCCGCAATCTGTCCACCAGTGATAGCAATTTTATTATTTTTTGCACAGTGCTCAGTGGCTGTGGGATGGTTATAATGAAAAAGGGGAGATAAGTAGGGAAGCAAGGAGAAGGAACAACTAAGGATCACGAGGAAGAGCCTTTCCAAGTCTTCTGTTACCTCAAAGAGAGAGAGAGAGAGAGAGAGAGCTACTGGGCTCTGCCTCCACAGGAGGGGCAGCAAATGCAGAGTCCCAGTTGAAGGGAAAGGCAGGAAGGGGGGGGCACATTCCTTTTGTCACCCTAACCATTGCTCTGCTTCCCTCCTCCCTCACTTTATTACTGTTGGTGCATCAAGGGGCCTGGACAGCCCTTGAGAGGACAGCCCTTGACTGCCAGGCTGTCCAGGCTCTGTTCATACAGAGGAACAGTGGTGCAACTTGATAATTTTAGACCATGGACTTAATGGATGTATGCTCCACCCTGCCCTTTAGATGACCCTGTGTATGTTAGTTGTGAAGCATGCAACTAACATTTGCTTTCTTCCCCTCTCTCCACCACCATCCCATGCTTTACAACTGCTTTTATATTCCTGATACATTTGAGCAAAAACAGAAAGAAAAGAAATAGCCTGAGTATATCCAATTTTCCATTTTAAACCAGAGCACCATTTTGCTTCTGCCTCCCCGATGCTAAACACATTTACTTGGGTTGGGAATAAGCACCATTTAGTTGTAGAAAAGGCTCATATATTTTAAAAATAAAAATAATAAAATGAGCACCTGTAACCATGTACTAGGGGGTGGGCAAATCTGCCAAATCTGCTTTCATTTAGCTTGTTGGATTTCCAACAGGAAGTTCATTCCATCCTGTTTCCACATCAGTTTGTGAATTTAGTATTAAAAAGTCCAGTGAAAATGCATACAAATTGGGGTGTGCATTTCTCCCAATATATGGACTTTTGTGCACATTTTTCAAAATGTATATATTTTCCTCATAGTACATGGTGATTTTGTGCATACCTTTTCCTAATACGTGTGTGTGTGTGTGTGTTTTATTGACAAACTTGATTGCATTTGCAACATTTGGGAATGTGCGGGTTTTGCAGTGCAGCTGCATTCAGGTTTGTGTGTGAGTCCAGGGAGTGTGAAGTAGGTAAGCATGCATCAAAATGCAAACTGACCCAGCTGTCCACCCCTCCCTACCATATACATGCTCAGCCAGCAAACCCTGATAATAGAAGAAGTAATAAAGGATGTTGGTGCAAGCAGTGTCAGCCCCCAATGCCAGCTCAGGTGATGATGATGGGCCTGTTTGCCATTACCCCTTGTCACCTGCCGCTTTCTGGGTGGTCGTGAGGAGTGGTGGCTGGGCTACAGCCCCTTTACTTTGGCCCTAGCCCAGTGGTTCTCAACCTTTTTTGCCCCATCCACCCCTTTCACCCTATGTCAGAATGTTATTCCCCCCTTTCCTAGACTGTCTGACTTAATCTGTGCCATACAATAAGGTGTGATGTCCTGCAGATTGTGTACAATGTGTAGAATTGTAATTTGTAGAAAGATCAGTGTTCCAACAGTTTGAGTCTGTGGTCCCAATTCCCCCCCCCCCAAGCCTAAAATTCCCCCCTGGTTGAGAACCCCTGTTCTAGCCTCTATTGACTGTAATGACAGCACTTGGCCATCTGCTTTTGCCAGAGCCGAACAGGCTCATGCCTAGTCAGACTCTTCTGCCCCATGACTGGCAGCGGTTCTGACCAATCTGTGTGAGAAAGAAGCTCTTCTTCTATTTTGGGTGAATGATGCTGGGAGGCGAGGCTGCTTTTTCTTGTCTCCTCAGAAGTGGTTGTGTGGGTGGGAAGAAAGATGGGCCTTTCAGAGAATGAAATTATTATGATGCAATCAATCTCTGTACTCAATCAACCTTCTTACTTTCAGGCTGCAGTTGCCACCCATAGGAGTTCAGGGAGGGCGCAGGGCCTTGGAGGTCTGGATGGGGAGTTGTGGTGTGCTGGATATGGTCCATGGACTGGAGGTTCCCCTTCCCTGTGCTGGTCTAAAGCAGATGTACACTCCTGGTAGAGATACACATCTACAGTTTTGTTTGAAATAGCATAAGGCGAAAACAGAAATAAATGAAAATGGACTCTTCTAAACCCTCTAATGCATTTGTTCAGTTATTTAAAGGAACTGTGTGTTTTATCCCCACAGGTAGGCATGGGTTGTTTTTAATGAGCAGTTCAGGATGAAGCTATAAAAATAACTCCATAAAAACTGCAACTGTGTTAGACAGTTCACAGCTAAAAATGGTTTAGGAGGTAAATGGTATATACAAGCCAAGCCATAGAGCCTATCACCCAATGAAAGTGTTATTAGTACACACAGACACACACATGCTCACTTATAGTATTCTGACACCACTATTTTCTTCCATTTCTGTCTGTCTCAGAGTTGTATGTTGTTAAAAATGCAGTCATAAGTCTCGTGATCGTGATGAATTTAAAAGGCTTCCCTAAAACTAAAATCACAAGACACATAGTGAATACTTAAGATATTTTTTTTAACATGTTCTAGATTACTGAAACTATTGGTTGCAAATGGCAATATTGCTAAGTATGGAGGAGAATTTCATTTAGTTTACATTTTGATACAAACTTACCAAATTTGCACTTCCTGAATGGTTATGTGAACCAAAATGCACTTATCTTTCTGTATCCATACTTCTCTGAATAATACATATGTTAGGGAAATGTGCTCACAAAAAGGCGTACATTAGGAAAAATGCATACAAATGCGTACAAATTTCCATGTATAATGAAAGAAATAATAAACTTACAGTAATACCTTGGATTACAAGTAACTTGGTTTGAGAGCGTTTTGCAAGACAAGCAAAATTTTAAATATTTATTTAATATATTTTTTTTACTTGATATACATGCGACGTCTTGCAATACAAGTACTGTGGTACGGCTTAAATTAAAAATCTCTGTACAAATTTTTTTTGGGGGATTTCGTTTTGATATAAGAGTGTTTTGGATTACAAGCACGTTTCCGGAACGAATTATGCTCTCAATCCAAGGCATGACTGTATGTGGAAACAGGATGAAATACATTGAAGGTAGAAAAAATATCAAACTGAGAGAAACCAAAAATGACAGCTTTATCCATCCTTTTATATTGTCATTCTGTCATTGTTGCTATTTTCAATTGTGGAAAAACCGGAATAAGCGCTATTATTTAAAGTTTTTAAAAAGAGTCATGCAACACCAAACTGCATATTGAACATCATGTGTAGTTTGGCCACCAGTCCCACAGGTCAACATGCAGTGGTCAAGGGCTGGTAGTATCATTGTGTTGCTGAAGCTGGCCTGTGAGTCCTTGCATGTGTAGCATTTGATGGGGTCCTGATGCCATCAGTGGAGGAGACTCAGTTGGGTTAGTCTACAACAGTGTTCTCCAACCTTGGGTCCCCAGATGTTTTTGGCCTACAACTCCCAGCATAGCTGGCTGGGGCATGCTGGGAGTTGTAGGCCAAAAGCATCTGGGGACCCAAGGTTGGAGAACACTGGTCTACAGCCATGGTACTTTTCAGTGCCTGGCTGAGATGCTGCAGGATGTGGTGGGAATGAGGTGGAAGAATTAACGGTACTAGTTCACAGTACAGGTGGGGAGGGTTGCTTTTTAAATGCTCTCTTATGTAAAATAAAACTATAGCTCAGTGCAAGTAGAACCAGGATTTTTTGCAAAAGTAGAGCTGCCAAATGGCAGAGGGTGGTGGTGGTGTGCGTGCGTGTGTGCGTGGTGCGTGCGTGTGAGAGAGAGAGAGAGAGAGAGAGAGAATGAGGCTTGCCTAGTTGTTTTGCCCTCTCTTTCTGGCCATTTGCCAGAAAGGTGAGGGTGAAAGCCAATTCTTCAGCTACCACACAAATGTTCAGGAATCACCTTATTGGATTAGACCAGAGCTCCATTTAGTCCAACACATTGGCCAGACTCCTATATAGCAGGGGTGCAGAACCTCTCTCAGCCCAAAGGCTGAATTCCATTTCAGAGAAGCTCATGGGGGCCACATTCCAGTAGTGGGTGGGGCTGAAGGCAAAAGGGGCGGGCCCAAAACCCAAGAAAGGCACCAACATCTTTTAACTTAAAGCTCTTAGGGAGCAATCCTATGGCTGCTAGACGCCGTCTAGACATCCATAGGATAGGTTGGAGTCCCAGCTCCAACCTCAGAAATGTGTTCTGAGGTCGGAGCTGGGACCCTGACCACGGAGCGCCCTCTATCCACCCTCACAGCTGGCGTGGTTCTTTCTGCGCTGGCTGCAGCTCCGAAGTTGCAAGTGTGACTTCAGAGAAGGTGCTGGGGGGGGAGGGGCAAGGCTCCACCGAGATACGATGCATCCTGATGGGACCTCAAGCACGCCTCCTCACAAGCAGAGGCAAAAGACATAGATGGACAAAATCTTTTGCAGGACAGGGAAGCTCAATTGGATGCCTGTACTCCTCCCAGGTTGGAGGGTTGTGTGGGTAGCCACATTGGATGGTGCCATTACTGCCTGTAACTAAGCATTAGAAGAGGCATTTCAACCTCTTAGAATGTGAGAAAAATCATGCAAAAGCCAGGAAATGACCCATTGGATGTTGGGGGAAAGGGTGGTGCCAGGGGAAGAGTGTGTAGCCTTCTGGGGAACCCCAGCAGGCCGGATTTGGCCCCCAGACCTGAGGTTCTGCACCCCTGCTATACAGGGTTAAAACAATGGCCTTTAGCTCAGTATCGGATATTGTCTCCAGTAGTGGCCATAGCTAAACCAATGTCCCTGGAAGCTCACACAAAAGAGCATGATGGTAATAATCACTGCTATTAGCTGTTATCACAGCTATTAGTCATTAGTAGATCATGTAAGTGTGTAATTCTGATTTTGAAAATCCATCCGAGCCAGCCAGCATCACCACATCTTATGGCAATGAATTCCACAAGCAAATTAAACCTGTGTTGTGGGAAGGCTGTCCAAGAAGAAGGAATATGAGTTGCACGAAAGAGCTATCCTTTCCCTGGGCATCCCATTTTGTCCTGAATTCATGCCCCAAGAAGTTCTGTAATTTAGTGGCAGCTCCTAATTGCTCAGGTCGAGCAGTCTGGTTTTTGGAATTTATTAAAACGTGGTTTAAATGGCTTCCAGAGTGGCATTCCAACCTGCCACATGCCAATCTTTCTGTAAAGGAAAGCCTAACGTTACTTTTTCACCCTTTTTATAAAACCATTTTCTCTCCTCAGAGTCATCATCATCAGGCGATCACTCGTGACCGAGTAAGATTGTCTTCCGGGATAAAAGGAGGAAATTCTAAAGAAGATTGTGTAGACTCTAGCGATGGGTCCGTAAGTGACTGTGGAGGCCAATTCTAGATCCACACAGCTTCCCACAGTGAGGACACAGGTTACCAGATAGAAGATGGTCCTGTAAAGGATTCATTTGACGTGCTTTTCGCTTAGCACGTTTCTCCCTTTCACCTTGCACTCGAGCTTCTTCAAAGTCCATGGAACCTTTGTGAAAGGCCAACCTCCATTTAGATCGTTCATGGGCCAGAGCTTCCCAGTTTTCGATGTTTATATTGCATTTTTTTAGATTAGCCTTATGAACATCTTTAAACCTCTTATATTGACCACCGATATTCCGCTTTCCATCCTTGAGTTGGGAGTAAAGTAACTGCTTTGGGAGACGGCAGTCAGGCATTCGAACAACATGACCGGTCCACTGAAGTATAAGTATTTGTTTCGCTGTATTCCCCACCTCCCCCCGCTCCTCCCCCCAAAAGGATTACCTTTAAAGGTCCAACAGGATTGCTTAGCTGAATAAAAATATGGGCTGTGAGCCTAAAATACACTCTCTTATTAGCAAGTGCCACCGATTTGAATGGTACTTACTCATGAGTAGTTATATTTAAAGCTTTGGGTCTTGGCTAATGCATAGGTTTTGTTCCAGTTGGACAACCTTAGCTTTAATAAATAAGATGTTATGTAGGGAGGGTGGTCAGGCCTGTTTGGAAGAAAAACATTGGACAGGCGCGACTCAGCGTTCCCTGGCTTTTTAACAGCTATGAACTGCTTGATATTCTTGGCTCGGTTCAGTTACTATTATTATTTTTTCCCTTTTAAAAAATACGAGGCAATGGGCTTCCTCCCAAGACACACTCAGGTGGGGCTGCCTCGCGCTCCTGCTTTTCCCTTGGGGCTCCTCATTTCATTTTGAGACGCCTCCCCTGTGACACACTCCATAAAACCCGGAGAACTCCTCTGTCTCTCCCTACCTAAGGGGCTGCAGACAGCACAACCCTCCTTCTTACACATATTTTGTTTCTGGGAATGGTGGGCCAGGGCAATGCAGGAATAAATGGTTTGGGGAAACAAAGCAGGGAATGAAGTCCACCATTGGGGGCGGTAGCAGCAGAAAGTTTTACAGCAACAAGGATGGCTGAGATATAAGGTACCACACACAGGGTTATAGAAGAGAACCTGACAACAAAACTCAGTATACAAAGCTGGTTCACACAGTAATCTTTGGCTGTAGACTGTTGATCTCAGGGTATTTTTTTTAAAGTGGCTTTCCACAGCTGAACTGTTGCCAAAATGTTCTGCTGCAATTGTGGAAATTGCGACAAAGTCTGCCGGTCGGCCCCCACTTTGCATGGTGCTGTTTTCATGAGACAAGCCTCCTGAGGGTTGTGTCAGAATTTCCCAGAGACAACAGAAATGCACGGGAGAAGCAGCTCACAGGCAGGAAGGGTCAGCAGTTCTGGATGACACAACATGTGTTCTATATTAGACAAAATTTGAAAATATTAATTGTTGGGAGCGGGCAGGATTCCATTAGATACACTTTCCAAAGTGAGATAAAACTATATCAGTAAATTTGCCACTGCCAGTATTAAAAAAGCACCGAGGCTCTCAAGTGGTGCTCAAGTGGCAAACTTACACCAGAACCTCTGACCACAATGTGGTCCGTAGCACAAATGTTCCCTGATCAGTCATCAAAACATTTTCAAGTAGCCCTAGGCTACTTTACCCATCCACCCTCCACCTCTGAAGCAGTAAACAGGGAGAGGAAGTCCTGCTTCCACAACCAAATTTGCTCACATTCCTCACGTTCTATTTCTCAGTCAGTCCTTTGAGTACTCTGCTTACTACAGATCTGCTGTGCCCTCAGCCTGAGGGCCAAAGCAGACATTACTTGAAATCTGTATCTAGAAGTGATGGCTCCCCACCCCCATTTTTTCTCTAGAGCAGGGCTCTCCAAGCTTGGGTCCCCAGATGTTGCTGGCCTACAGCTCCCAGAATCCCTTGCCATTAGCCATGCTGGCTGGGTATGCTGGGAGCTGTAGGCCAGCAACATCTGGGGACCCAAGCTTGGAGAGCCCTGCTCTAGAGTGTGTGCAGGGGCCTGATCCAGGTTGGGACTCTAGTGTGTGCAGTAGAAGGCCTTTTAAGATCTGGATCGGGCTCCCCTGAACCTACTCTAGAGTAAAAATGAAAAGAAGAAGATGAAACTGCTAGATATGGATTTCAAGTAATGTCTCTAATTTCAAGATAGAGAAGCATGCCTGTTCTGGTTTAGGTTTTGTAAACCCCAGTCAAGAAATATCCCGTAGGTCTCCCTTGCCCTTTGTACCTTCACCTCTGCACATGATAGCCTACAAAAGAGGGTGTGACTCTTCTGTGCAGGAAGTATTTAACTGATGTAGGAGGCTACTGGATTCAGGCAAGAAGTCACAGTTAGGGCATGAGGGAGCAGAAAGTCTGGCCTATAACAGCAGTGGGGTTCTAATTTTCTTCATCCATCCCTACAGATGTAGCTGCTGGCATGCAGTATCAGCCAAGTTAACATTGTGTACCGCATCATATTTCATGTTCATGCTACCCACACAACCTCATGCTACCTATATTTGCTTCTCAGTAGTGGAGAGTGATAGAGCAAAGCCAGAAACATTAGTTTGCATCCAATGGGTTGCATCCATGGTTTGTCTAACTAAGGTTCCATTATTTCAATTGGTCTATTCCCAGAAGTACTGACATTAAATAAAACCCATTGCAGAAGATTCCTGGGGCATGGAAGACCCTTTTTGCCATGAGGAGCCCAGGCAGATGTACAGGAGCTGTTTTCTGTGCAGCCATAGATAAGGCCATTACCTAAATTTATTGAAGTTAAGAAATTTAGAAAGAAAAAGTGAAAAAGAACAACGTTAAATGCTCATATGTTGGGCTTTTAGGCTTTCACATCTAAGATTTATTTTTGGAGATTGTGACCTAAAGAAATGAGACAAACATATGGATTGTACAGGTACACTAATCAGGGAGCCAAGATTGGTTAGAACATCCTGTTAAGTGTACACTTAGTCATAAACTCAGGTTTGTGACCAAGTAATGAATGAAAAGATCCTGGGACATGTTGAGCACTGGAGAGGTACTCAGACAGAAATGTTATCTTCTGACTTTTCCTCCACCAATTTAGCACCGTGTACTATGATAAATTGCAGCCTTAAAGCAGCAGGCCCTTTTCTTGCCAAATTTTGGTTTTATGGGCCAGTGAATTTACCACTAAGCCAAGTAGGTGTTAAAAAATCTGTAGCCTGTTTTTTCTTAAAATTGTGGGTGGGGGTTCTGTTCCTGTTCAGGTCAAAATTAGATTTCAGTAATGGTTTAAATTCTGTTCTAGTTCAGAAAAATAAAGGTTTGGTCCAGGTTTCAGTTCCTGTTCTGGTTTGTTTTGATTCCCTAATTGAAGGACATGCATTTAGATCTGTATCTTATAAGTGTTGTGTTATCTTCTCATGTAAAGAGTTAAAGTTCTCAAATGGTCTGTGGTATATATTTTCTCTAGTCCAGTACAGTACAAACTATCAGGGAACACGATGCTAATGTCAACAGGGTTTTTTTTCACAGTGAGTACTTTGGCAACCCACTTATTCCAGGGCACATCCCTCCAAATCTATTGCCAAGCACAACCTTTTAAGCCTCTTTCTCAAGAGCGCTTTCCCCACATACTCCTTCATCTGCGATTACAGAGGGTTCCCTTCTTTGAATTGCCACATGTATTTTGTTGTATACCTAGGGAGTTACTCGTATTGCGCAAGGGGAAAAATATGGCAGGCTCAGAGCACAAAAAATGACACACATTTCAGGTGTGTTAACCTTTTGTACTGCTATTTCCTTTTCAAAATTGGTACTTTGATGGGAAAGAAGTGTAATTTGAGCTTTATGCCTATATTTATAACATTTACACTGCAATCCTATACATGTATACTTGGAAGTAAGCCCCACTGAGTTCAGTGGGACTTACTCCCAGGTAAGTGTGTATAGGATTGCAGTCTTAAGCAAGAATTCCACTATGGGAATTCTCTTTGAGAGATTTACTACTGTCACCACCACTCTCTGACAATGTTTCAAATGACAAACCATCATGAAAACGTATGTCTCTGCCTATGAAGTGCCAAGTCCTAATAGCTCAGAAAAAAATAAAAATAGCTCACTAGAATGATATAATAAATAATAAAATTTTGTGGAAGATGCTTCTATTTTTCTGCCTCATTCTCATGGTGCTTTAGAATTTCTTTTTGGTGGTGATAAGGTAAGGTTTTTGTGCTTACCTTATCATTGAGAGGCAGCCAAGCGTTTGGAGGTTTTTCCCTTTCTTTTACACATCTGTTACGCTGTTACCCCAAGGGTCCTTGATGGGGAGCAGCTTATGGCTCCCCACCAGCCAACTTCAGGGCTGCAACCTTTTTTTACCCCAATGCAAGTCAAAGCAGACGGCCTCTCCACTGACATGCATGTGGGAAAGAAAAGGTTGCAGCTCCAAAAATGACTGTTCAGGGAGACAAGCCCCATTCCCAGCAAGGACCCTGTTTTCTCCAGTGATTTGCACAGAGGTGTAAATTTTACAAAAGGAAGAAATTATGAAAATAATTTTAAATCCAAAAGCTGGGGGGGGGGACCAAACATTTCCCAATCCACATCCCATCACTGATGCCTATTATGTCCCCCTCTTTAAATTCTTTTTGTGGCAGTGGACATTTCCATCACACACACACACACACACACACAGAAAGAGCTCTGGAATGGCTCATCATCCAGGCAGTGGAGAGAAAACCAACCAAAAATATTCTGATCACCAGAGCAGCAGAATTGTGTGTGGGTTTTTTGTTTTTGTGGGTTTTTTTTTTTTAAGTAAAAAATGTTATTTAAAAAACAGATAAATAAAATTAAATTAGAAATAATAAAATAAATAAAAAGGGGCCCAGTGAAGTCATCGCAGTGAGAAGGGGAGCTACCAGAGGAGGGTCCCACCACAGGACAACACGTTGCCACAAGTCTCTCAACCTGGATCAGGCAGATGCACTGAAGTCTTATTGGAACACCAACTTTTATTTCAACATAGCCTAGAACATGACTAGAGAAGAAAGTCACTGCAAGATACACACACACACACAGGAGAGACAGAGATAGAGAAAGAGAGAGAGAGATAGGATGCACAGGAAGTAGGCTGGCCCACCTTCCTTAAAGATATAGTGACACATATCACATCTATCTTGTAATTAAATGTGCTGTTATCTGAACACATTAAAAATAATAATTTCCTGGTTTTCTCTTCAAGCAAATGAGCCCACTGCTTGCCTTAAAAGAAATGATTCCTGCTCTCCTTGTATTGAGACGAGAGATTATCACCAGTTTCTGTGTGGCAGAAAGTGGGGGGGAGTGATCCTGCCAAGGACCATTATGAAAATTCTTCCTTTTCATAAGATATTAAACTCTCCTCTTGGCATGTCCTCCTGACATAGTCAGTATTTTTTTTAGTGAAAATACACCATGTTTGGAATTCTTTTCACTTCTTTTCTCATTATACTGGCCCGCCTGTTAATAGTCCTGGGAAATAAAGAAAGCCCCAAACTTTGTCTCCAGTTCAGCAGAGACTTCTCTATGTTACATTACAACTTTGACCAGCGTATGGTGCAGAATCAGATAATAGAAACAGCCTTTATTGAATGGGTAATCTTTTGTGAAGGAAATTTCTCAAGAGTAGTGTATAAAAGTACTCCCCCTCGGATGTTTTGCAAGTCTTATCAACATTTTTTTTGGCTTCCATCAAAATTCTTTGGAAGGAGGAAGCTCAAAATTCACTTTGAATTTCACTTTTTGAGAAATCTGATGAGAGCCTGGGGGCACGGGGAACCCCCACATGAGAAATGTCACGGTTGGGCTTCCTTAGTTGTTTCCCTAGAAAAGAACCCCAAAATGTATTTATTATTTATGTTGTTTATTTTAAAACTTCATATCCCACCTTACTCAGAAAAGCTCAAGGCCGCTAATGACAAAGATGAACCATAAACTGTTTAAAATGTCTCATATATTCTAACATTATAACACAAAACATTAAAATAGCAGCAAGAGATACCAGAAAACAGCAGCAATACAAAAAATATATACAAAATCCAGAGACAGTTAAAACCAGCTCAGTACAAACAGCTGATTATAATCAACATCCCTTCCTAAAAGGAAGATTTTTTTACCAATTTACAGAAGGCCATTAAAGTGGGGATGAGAGCAGATTCGGAGGAAAGGGCTTCTAGGCTAGGCATGTCCCTTATGTGCCGGTGGCATGTGCACATAGATGGTAACATGAAGGGGTGGCGGCGTGAAAACATGTGGTCCCACCACACATGAGTATTGAAGAGTGCCGCCTACTCCATGAACACTGAATCAGCTCTAGATATCCACTATAATAGACTCAGACTATGAAAAAAAAAATAGTCAGGGAACAAAATGACTGAAATAGAAGGATTGGCAATATAAGGAATCACTCTAACAGCACTAAGCATAGATGCTCCAACCTGGATGAAATTACTTTGATATCAGCCGGTAATGGACAAACTAGATGTGACAGCAAGAGATCCACGTGTTTAATCATGGATCTGCCACAATCATGTTAAATGTCTGTGGGGGTGGAGGGTCCAATTTTAATAGCAAAAGGGCCAGCTGAGTGAGGGGTACTGAACTTTCCGAGTGTTTACAGCCTCTCCTCCTGATACTTTCCCGCCCAGCAGTGCTCACTTCCAGCATTGGAGCCTGGCTGAAAGAGAAAAGCACCTGGGTGGGATAGACTCCAGAAGTGTAAGCTGTGGGTTGTGGTGGGCCGAGTTCTCACTTCTCACCTTTTGTCCCCTTTACTCTTAAAAATGAAAGCCCACCTTTCTATCTCCATGTTTAAGGATTGAGATCTTCTGGCAAAATATCTAGTTCAGTTCTTACAGTCAGTGGTATTACATGGAACTAGATCTGCTCAAGTGTTGCTCGTTGCTGTCAATTACTCCTATTTAATACCTCCTGAATTAGGATAAAAGGTTCATACAAACCAAATATGTCTCCTCCACATGGCTCATCAAGGCACTCTAGAGCAGCCTTTCCCAACTACATGCCCTCCAGATATTTTGGACTATAACTCCCAGGATTCTGACCACTGGTGTACAAATTTTGTATAAAAATGCATGCATTAGGGGAAATGTGTGCGAAAATGCATACAATTTACAAATTTTCATGTGAACTTAAAACGACAGATCTCAGAGTTTGGGATGAACCAAATATATGATTGGAAAAATGAGAAATGGAGAGAAGCTGAAATTGACAGATTCTATCCATCTGTAACCCAAAGTACAATATTCTGGTTGCAACTGCATATTTGCTGCTCATTGAGAGCTGGTGTTATTTGGAATGGTAGTTGCTGGTACAATTCTGTTCAAATGAGAAATGGCTGCTTAAGCGGTGTGTGTGTGTGTGTGTGTGTGTAAGCGTGTGTGAGAGAGAGCTTTTTTGCTACAAGGCCCTGATTGTGTGTACATGGTAAAAAGAGAGAGAGAAAGAGAGAGAGAGAGAGAAGCAAATGTATTTTTATTACCTTGAAGGTTTGATGGCCAGTGCTCAAATCTTTTGTTTGTTTTGAGAAGTGCTACTACAGAAGCACTAAATTTAGTGTGCATTGGGGGAGCTCAATGTGCCACTGAAAGCAGTTGAGGAAGAGGAACCTAATTAAGGGCATTTCTGTCAAACCATAAACTAATGAAAAGCTTATCCTTCTTTTTCGAAAGTAAAGGAAACAGAACCAGTTAAGAGGATATACGGGGGGGGGGGGGGTTTAAAAGGCTAGGCATTAAGACGTCTGCATTTCTCTCTTACACTAACATGTTGTCCTCAGGAACTCAGATTTTTGCAGTTCCAATGTAAAAATTATTTGAATCCTAGTTTAGAAGACAAAGTTTTCAGATACATAGAAAAGAAAGGCTTTGTACTCTGGCCACCTCCTCAATAGACATCATTAAAGTATCCCTTACAACAAGGAAGCCACTCCCCTTTGCTCAGTTCCCATATCTCTAATAAATTGCCTGAATGGCAAGGTCCCATGTAGATGGGAGAGAATTTCAGTTCAGTTTAGGTTTGATAAGAATTTACCAAAATCCACAGAAAGTACCCCATATTCAGGACAAATTGAATTTGAGATTAAAAACATTCAAATGTGGGAGAAACCATGACTAACAAGGTTTGTCCATCCAGGCCCAGGGCTTGAATGCTTCGCTCTTAAAAGTCTGGATTTGTATCTGTGTGTTTAACCATGTTAGTGCTTAATTAGGGTTGCTGCTGCCTCTTTTTTTTCTGGCAGTCTCCTCATCTTTAACAGCTACACAGCATGCAGGTAAAACGTGGTCCTCTCCATGCTGTGAATAGCTGTACATATTGAATTTGGCTGGTGCAGATGGGGAAGAATTTAATTTCAGTTTGTTTTGCATAAGAATTTACTAAAATTCACAAAGTTCTTCATATTTGGGAGAGAAAGAACTTGAGATTTTAAAAATTCAAATGTGCGAGAAAGCAAAATTGACATATTCAGCCACCTTTGATGGTGGCTTTGATAGAAAGTGGGATACTGCACTGAAAAGGGCCCACGTAAACTGAGTGACCCACAAGATGTGGAAATTCGGATGTTATAGATGCAATATAGTAGCCTACTATGAGGAAGCAGGAACCCAAAGGTTTGAACTGGGTCTACCTGTAGAGTATTTATTTATTCATATATATTTAAAGACCACTTTTTATTCAAGGCCTTCAAAGCAGCTTACAAAGTAAAAAGGAATCACATCCAAAAATTATAATAGAACAGCAGTATAAAACACTCCAAATATGAATAAAACACAAGCATTGGGAGGAGAACATCTCATAAAAACAACAGTAAAGGCAAATAACAGCAAAATCACTCAAGATCGTTGTCATGCATTCACAAATTCTCGGCACTCCAATGGATAGTTGCTAAATTCATGGGGGGAGGGGAGAAGAGAATAATATGAATAATTGTGATCAAAGTAGCAACAGCAATTTAACTATTTCATTGCACAAAGGTGTGTGCTATGAATGATGTGTTATTCACACAGATACAGAAGGTCAATAAAACTCAGTGTAGTCAGGAGGGAAAGTGATGAAGGAGAGTAAAATACCTTGGCCTGGATCCAAAGTACTGTGCAATCAACGGGGCTTTCTGAACAGCATCCCCCTGCCCATGCTGCATGGCAAGCTTAAAACTTTCAAATGTTGTTTGTGACATGGCATGACCATCTGCCATTCAAAAGGGAAAAGGGAGAAGCCCACTGGGCATGCATAAATCCAAAGTAGCTCTTTGAAACCCAGCCATAGAATAACAGAGCTGGAAAGGAGCAAAAAGCCCTCTAGTTCAAGCATCCCCCTGTCAAAAGGCAGGACCACACCAGCGATGCAATCTGGACCATAATGTGCTAAAAGGAGACAGCAGGTACACCACGGAAAGCTGCCTGGAGAACAAACCGTTCTGGATAACTCATGAGCCAAGCCACATGCTGCAAGGTGAGGCAAAACCAAAATAAAACAGGGTTACTTGCCTGGGAGAAAATGGTCTCCTGACTTCAGATATGGAAATTAGACAGAGTGCATTCAAGTTCAAGATTTCACACACAGGAAATGTTATTGGGAAGCAATTGCAAGTTGTCCCTTGTTGGTTGAGGCACTCCCTGGTGACCAAAGTAAAGGTATGATTTAGTGGATGATATAGATGTAAAAGTCTCCCAAAACAGTCCTTTCAGGAGGGGTTGTTACTTGCCTGGTTTTGGACTTGCTTGGCCAGATTTTTTTGTTTTAATGGCTCAAACCCTATTTATTATTTGAGCCATTATTCATTCTATCTATCTATCTATCTATCTAATCTTAGTCTTCTGATTTCTAAAGAGCAAAAAGAGATTATGGTAAAATAAATGTTTTTCCTGGAGCAAAATGTTAGGTACACTTGGAGCAAAATGTTAAATACATTTTAGCAAATTAATATTTTATCTAAAAATAATAATAATACAGGAGGCAAAGAGACTGGGCAACATTTACCCATATGGCTGCTATTAAATCAAAGCTTCTGGCCCCATTTTTTTCCTTTCTGTTTTGATGGAAAACAAAGACTATAGTTAAATGTGTATCTTGGGTCCTTCGGAAAATGTCAAGTCTCATCCCACTGAAAGGATTTTAAAATTTAAACAGAATACAACCAGTGTAATTTATGTTCAGATTAGAAACGTCAATTTATTGTTTGTTAAAACAATAGGGATCATTTGGAAAATGTCAAGTCTCATCCCACTGAAAGGATTTTAAAATTTAAACAGAATACAACCAGTGTAATTTATGTTCAGATTAGAAACGTCAATTTATTGTTGCTGTTTGCAACCACTTCTACCTGGGCAATAAAATGAACAGCAAGGTGAATTTCCAGCCTGAGAAAAAATAGATTACTACCCTTTAGAACTGCAAAATAAAATTCAAATTTGTAACACTTCATTTAACAGCATATGAGCCCCCTGAGAGCAGCAGGGGAGGACCATGGGGAACAGAACACCTCCATCGGCTGCGGGTAAAAACACATTTGCCAGTTTTGCCTCTGCAGGTTACAATAGCTTTAAGGTGGCCATTTGGTTTGTTTCACTCATTTGAAATTAATTGGAGGCCTTAGGGGATAATGTTTATTAAATCAGCCATCTTTTAGCATGAGTTAGATGAGTTAAGAGTAGACTATGAATATGTAAATTGGAAATGATTAAAGGATTTGGATTTCAATTTTTTTAAAAAAACAAAAATAAAATTAAAACAGCCTGCAAATCTCACTTAGCGATGCTGTGCCTGTGAGTTACAACACCCAGTGCCTGTCGGGCTGTGATAATTTCACTTCATTAAATTCTAGATATAAATAGAAGAGTATTTTCTCTGTGCGCCACCTTTGGTAGGCATGGTCAGAAAACACAGGGGTTATTGATTCACTGGCATGGCTTCTGCGGCGAATACAAGAGACGTAAGAGCAAAGTAAGGCTTGCACCTTGTACCTGTTTGCCCAGGCAGCAGCCAAAGACAATTCATTTCTGTCAAATGTGTGCCAGTTTGGGGGGTTTGCTTTTGCAGGTAAAAAAAAGAAAAGGAAAGGAAAGGGAAAAAGCAAAATGCTAAAATGAAGGCAGTCAGCTAACTATGGTACTGAGGTCCTCCAGAGGAAAGTACAACCTGTTATCATTTACATATTTTAACTCCTCACTAGCCTCAGAACATGTGTCTGTGTCTGAATAAAAATGATTTACATGATCATCACTTCTAGAAAATACTCAGGCCCTGCTGACCTTGATTCTGGGATTTATATGCTAATTTATTCATTTGTGATATTTGTATACCACTTAAATATAATAAAATCCCTAAGCGGATCACATACAAACATCAACATCACATTTAAAATACGTACCATTAAAAATACAATATTAAAACCAATTTCAATTACAAGAATACAGAGCAGTACATGAGCAGTAAGAATGGAGCAGCACGGTTGATTTAATTATAAGCCAGGGAAAGCCTGGGTGAACAAGTGCATTTTCAGGACGCGTTTGAAACATGCCACATTTTCTGCCTCCCGAACTGCATGGGGGAGAGTTTTTCAAAGGGCGTGTGCTGCTACCAAGAAGGTCCGCCATCGAGGTATTATGTGGCTACATTCCATTAATGTTGGAATGACCAGCAAGACCTCCTCTAACAATCTTAAATGTTGGCTAGGTATAAGTGAAGGCGGTCTGCTAGGTTTTTGGTCCCAGTTCTTCAAGGATCATCAATGCATGGGGAAAGAATGGGATCAGGCCCACCGGGCCCACTCCTGACTTCCATGCACTGATCAGGTCTTCTGCATAAAACCTGTGCTCATAGGTCTTCCCAACAACCTAGCTGGTTGCTAGGGATGGGAGAGAAATTCATTGGGTTCGCATTTTAATATGAACTGACTGAATTTGCACTTCCAAAACTAATCTGTGAATCAGAACACAATGATCCCTCCATTTTCACACTGAATTTTGCAGTTCTCTGATTTTAAAAAATGTGCAGGTCTCTTATTAAAAAATGCTCACAAACATGTGCACACACAAATTAGGGGAGATTGTACTGCAACTCCCAGCATTCCTAACCATTGATCATGCTGGCTGGGACTGATGGGAAGTTGAAGTCCAAAACATCTGAAGTGCACCAGGTTGTGGAAGGCTATTCTAGATCCTGATTCACCTTTCCTCTACGGGAATCCTTAAGAAACACAGCTAAAGCAACATAGTCATCTTTCTTTGTGGGAAAGCAGGGCGGTGGATTTCTTTCTGGATGGTTTCTTTCTGAACTCCTTTCTAGATGGTGTAAAAGAGAGCCAAAATTGCTGTGTAGGTTCAGAGAACATTTTCTCTAAAGACTATTTAATCTCCCCCCCCCCCTCAAAAAAAAATCTGGCCTAGAAATACAATATGTACAACCTTTCTCCTCGATTGCTGATAAATGGTTTCACCATTCTTTAAAGGTTGGGAAAAAGCAGCTACAGAAATAACATCTTAATATATTCCAGATTAAACGACATGCTATATTTGTAATAAAGACTCGTGTCCAGCATGGGTTGGCAGATTGCTCTTATGAACAATTATCCAAATAGCTATTAGGATATGATTGCACTCATTTCCAGGCAATGCAGAATTGCCAGAGCTGAGCTTGGCTGGTGGCTGGATTTTGGTTTGACTTTTGGAGAAAACCACAAGAATTTGTCAGTCATCTTGGCTGTCAGGGAGGCTCCTTGTCTTGAGGCTACTCTTTTTCCTCTTTCAGTTGAAAAGGCAAAGATGTTCTGGTTTGGTTTCAATTTGTGTGTGATTTTTTTTTTCTTAAATCAGCTAGTTTTTCTTGTGTGTGTGTGTGTGGGTTTTTTTAATGACCTGAGGAGGAACAAATGCCTAAAGGGTAGAGATGGACAGATCAATCTATTTTCTTTTGGTCTGTGTCTGTGCCACTTTCACATGTGTTCAAGGGCGAGTTGATTCCATCCTGCTTCTGCATCCAAGTTGATCCAACTGTAAATTTTAGAAAAAGCACAACATTTGCACTTCAATTGAACATCATTATTTATTTATTAGATTTATATCCCACATTTCCACCCAAAATTGGTGCTCAAGGTGGCTAACAATAATAAGGTCAAGATTAAAGCAAAGACTTAATTGAAACATAAGGTAAAAACAAATAAATTAAAGGTACAATTAAAAACACAAAAATAAAAGAAATAAACATCACCCAAACAAATGAGACCCTCCCTTCAGCACAGTTTCCCCTAAAATACACATTTTTATACACTTCTTATCCCTACAATTTAGGGCCTAAAATGACCATTTTACACACATTTTGTCCTAAAATATGCATTTCCCTATAAATGCACCTTTTGTATGCACCCCTGCCCCTAAAATACACATCTTTATTCCCATTTTTTGAGTCAGAAACTCCATTGGAAAATTAATTCACATAAGTGCACATTGCAAAGGATAAGTGTGTTCCAATCTGCATATTAGTCCAGGAAGAGCGTTTTGGCCATTTAAAAATGTATTATTTATTTATTTATTTATTACAATTTTGTGGGTGGTGGGGAACATCGTGAGCTGTGTATGGCCCACAGGCTGCACAATGTCCACCCCTGCTTTAAGAGGTGCATCGATTGGCTGAGGTGAAAGCCACATTGCACCATCCCCTTTACCTGTGTAAATGAAGGTGAGCCTAACCTTGCCTTGAGCTAGAAGCAGTGCACTATATGGTTCTGTCCCATTTGGCCACAGTGTCTCTATGTCGAGAGAGGCCCTTCCGATTCACCACCCCCCTCTGAGTCCATGACTTTGGCTGTGTAAACCAGGCAAGCCCCAAGTTCCTTTCCCCACTCCTGGGTTCCAAAGCTCTAGAGGCAATTCTAAAGCATCCCTCAGCACCATCATGGTGCCTCCGGCTGCTCACCAATGTTTCAGTTTGGAACCTTCTTCCACATTGCCCTGCTATTGAGTCCAAATTACTTCCCCATTTAGCTGGTGCTATGCACTGATTGCTCCATCCAGTGGCCCTGATAGTGATTGGTCCCTTTGTCTAGGGCCTGCATAACTGCAGTGCAATCCTGTATATGCTGACTCAGAAGTAAGTCCCATTGAGTTCAATGGAGCTCACTCCCAGGTAAATGGGTAGAGGATTGCAACCTCAGGCCTACAAAAAAAAATATTATGCCATGATCACCACCACTGAACCAGCCATGATTGTGACAGGATTCCAGGTGCTCATTTTATATTTTTAAAATTATTTTTATTTAAACATATATTATCAGGGTGGCCAAGCTGTGTCCCCCTCCCTCTAACACAATGTTCTCCAACCTTGAGTTCCCAGATGTTTTTGGCCTACAACTCCCAGCATGCTGGCTAGGGCATGCTGGGAGTTGTAGGCCAAAAACATCTGGGGACCCAAGGTTGGAGAACACTGCTCTAACATATGAGGAATGTAGCAGTTGTAAAGCATAGAATGGGGGTGGGGAACAAATGTTCATTGTGAATTTCTCATTTGAAGCAAGTGCAGTGATACACATTAGCATCGGAAGGTGGGGGGCTGTAAGACACCACCTGATGACACCTCTGGCTCCTTCATCCTGCACCACAGTGCAGAATAAGTGGTCGGGGGGGGGGCTGCTTCTCGCAGAAAACCTAATCCATAGACAAAAAATTCCTATTCAGCCCTTAGTGACCAGCAGGACCGGTGCAAGGCAGTTTGGCGCCCTAGGCAAAATCAGATTTAGCGCCCCCCCTTCCCACTTGAGCCCTCCCTCCCTCCAGAGGGGGCTCCAGAGCAAAGCAGCCAGGAAACGCCTGCTCGCCCAGTGCCCCCCCCCCGCCCTGGCCCCACCACCGGGGCCAGCAGCCCTCCGCAGGCCTGGAGGCGGTGGCGCCTCCTGGACCCGTTTCCACAGGCAGCCAGGTAAGAGGCACGCCGAGGGAGCTGCGTCGGAGGCAAGAGCGGAGCGGGGGTCCTGCTATCTGGGGTGGGAGAGCGGCGGCGGTCAAGCTGGGGGACTCCTGCCCAACTCCAGAAGGAAAGTTACCGTAAGTTTGGGAAAGTTTTTTAGGAGGGGGCGGTGGAGCTGCGGAGAGCACGCTGGGCTCTTGCGGGTGGGGGGGAGGCGGGCACGGCCGGGGGCATCTAGCTTAGCCTGGGTGCCCACTCGCTCCTGGAGGATGCGCTGCCGGCGGGGAGGAGCTAGGGGCCGGCTGCCCGCCGTGCTCCTCTTCTGGCAGCGGCTGCTGCTGCTGCTGCTCCTGGCACGGCTGCCTGTGCCCAGCAGTCCTTGTTGCCCAGCAGTCCCGGTGCTGGCGACGAGGAAGAGTCAGCCGAGCGAGCGAGCGAGCTTCCTGCTCCTGCTGCTGCTGCTGCTGCTGCCGCCGGCCTCCGCGGAAGGGAGGGAGGGAGGGAGGGAGGCGCAGGAGCGGAGCGTTTCTGCGCCCCCTTTAGCCATGCGCCCTAGGCAGCCACCTAGTTGGCCTAGCGGTAGCGCCGGCCCTGGTGACCAGCTATTCTGCAGGGACTGGGCCCATTCCTCCTGCGCAAGGGCCTTCAAGGGATCTGGGAACTGATTCTGAGTCAGAGGAGGAGGGGTTGGAAGCTGCAGCTGAGATGCCAAGGCCAGGGGACTCAGGGATAAGCTAGGTGGTGTTTGGGAGCGAAGCAACTCCAGACCTCATGGGAAGACAAACTGAGCATGCTGATGAGGAGGAGGGTGGATCAGGTGTCATTCATCCCAGGGTGGGGCATCAGCTAAAGAGGGCGGACCACCTGAGAAGTGTCGTTCCAAGCGATTGGCCCTGAAGCAAGAGGATCCGCCTTGGAGGCAGAGTGAGGGTAATTTGAGCTTGGAAGAGAGGAGGGGAATTCAGTTTGGAATCAGCCTCTTACTTATAGGCCGCTCTTCTTGAATGAATCCTAACTGTGTTTGCTTCTTTTGTTACTGACTTCTGCAATACACTCCATTTGTACTTTTTCTTAAGTCAGTCTGACTGGCTGGCATTAACACAGTAAAGCTTAATAAAGAAGTCATTGTTGGTGTCTGCCTGGAAGGCATGAAGGAAGGTCAGCCTTTGACATAGTCTTGTACTAAAGGTAGAGGATAGGAGGGTGGTGCCGTGAAGACTCAAAGAGGCCAGCCAAACAACTGGCCCCGCCCTGTGCTTACTGATGGGTGGACAAACGTGCACCCCCACATTCGCCCCTGATGTGCCCCACGCCACCCCAAGGGATGCCGGAATGCCACCCCTCCCGCCCCCCCATTGACATTGCTCCACGTCAAGGGAGGGTGCCAAATTCTCGAAATTCTTCATGTCTTTCCCCTGTAGAGTCTCACTTTGTGTCAGATTTTCACTGTTCTGTGTTGTTGTTTTTACCAGAGCAGTTGGACAAACTGCACATAAATTTGTTTTACAAATTTGAAAAAAAATGTTCTGAGATGAGAAAGAAAAAAGAAAAAGCACTGAATGCAGACAACCCTTATGACAGATGGATCTCGATACTGTACATCATGCAGCCATGGCAAGCAGATATTGGTAAGGAATCCATGCTGTGGTTGCTAGAATGGCAGATGATACTAAGGTTTTTCTCTTTGACTGAACTCTAGCTGGGCCCACCTCAGAGGACTTTTCTGAGGTAGTGAATAACGGAGAGTGTTCTGTGTGGAAATTAGCTTTGCTGGCCATTTTCCAAAGCAATGACTACACCAAGAATGGCTGAGGCATATCCTACCAATGGACCATAAAATTGCTTCAAGGCTAATAGCGGTAACACCTTGCAGAAGAAAACACTGTAATTAGCAATAAAGCAGCACTTGTGCCCAATGGGCCCCTTGTACACCCCTGTATGATCTCTCTTTCAGTCAGACACATGTTAACATAGCCCTTGCATGTGAGTCTACACCTGTGTTTGCCGGGTGTGGAGGAAAAAGATGTGTTCGCACAGAGGTAATCCCCATGTAGCATGTTAATTATGGATGTGCTATAGTTGGCATAAAGTGCAACATACACCGGTGTGGGGCCACTTGATCATTTCAGTCCCCAGCCTATCTGCCTACACTCTCTCTCTCTCTCTCTCTCTCTCTCTCTCTCTCTCTCTCTCTCTCATATTTATATATATAAATTTTCTTGGAAAAATATATAAACTCTGTTGCTACAAAGTGTGTTTAAACAAAGGAAATGGAACTAGCAGGTGTACAAAAAGTCCTAAAACACTTCCCATGAACAGAACGGGTTTTTTAATTTTATTTTTGGTTTTTTTAAAAGTACATTTAAACTGTTCCATTGCTGGAAAAAAGAAAAAAACCCAACAACCTCCATGTGTGATATAAATGTAATTTTCCATACCTCACAGTCAGACCCATTTCAGGCTCCCCAAATGTATCAAGTGTCAAGGTTCATCAACTTATCCATGTTTTTTGGCAATCTCATTTCTCCTAGTCTCATGAGTTAACTCTCCTGAGATCACCAGCGGGAAACAGCACTCAGATAGCCACCATCAATATTAAACCTAGCTGAAATCCCCACCATAATACATGGACTGAGGGCAGGGCAGACCTCTAGTGGTACAAACACATACAGTGCCAGTTCCATGTTTCTGTGGGCCCTTGGGCAAGACACCCTAAATGAGCCCTCCTTCAGTGAGTCTACATTCTTATTGCCATTGTCATGAGTTGTTATTGCTCCTCATCCTCTTTCTCATCATTGCTACCACTCGCTTGTTTTAGAGGCTCAGAGCCAGTGAGCAAGTAGGTTATGGCCTCTACTGTTCCTCCTTCTCACCACCACTGGTGTCTGGGCCAGAGTGAGAGGCAGGTGACCAAGCAGGTTTCAATGACGAAGAGTAGGAGCAAGTCCAGGGGGCTCTTGTCAGTGGGTCCCTAATTAGGGGTGGGTGATCCACCCACCACTGAACTTGCAGCGCATGAGCTGAGCTGAAAGCGAGTGCCAGCTGAGGCACCCACCAGACTTCCGGGTTCCCGGCGCTACATTTTTTATGTAGAAAATAGCATAAGATGCGTTGAAAACGGTTGCGATTTGTGCAAGTTACACAAACCACGGCCGTTTTTAACACATCTTACACAATTTTCTACATATTTATTTATTTAATATATTTATTCACCGCCCATCAGCCAAAAGAGTCCCTGGGCGGTTTACAAAACAAACGAAGTGTAAACAACATAGTGTAAACAACGTAGCAGTGCTGGAACCCAGAAGTTGCTTCCCCAGCTTGGCTCATGTTCTCAGGAGCCGAGCCGGGGAACAGGTAGGGAGAGCAGAGCTGGGGGGCGGGGGCAAGCCCGGCGAGTTCGCTGGACTTCCACCCACCAATCGACCTCTGTGCACATCACTAGGACTCCCTACTGAGATGTAGGTCCTTGGCAGGTGCCCAACCATGCCTACCCTTGACGCTGGCCCTGAACACATAGATATATGGAGGTTTAACAGTGAACATTCATTTACCAGAACAACTAGAGTTGGATCCAGATTTAAGCTGCATTAACTGTGATGGTGGAAGTGGACTTCCCTGCCCCTCCTTCCCACTGCAGTCTATCCAGCTCCCTGAAAATGCCGCACAGAGAATCTGGAGACCCTGCTGAATGGGATGACCTGGTGTGAGTGTGTGTGTGTGTGTGTGTAATCCCCAAACATTGGATCCTGGATCCAACCCTTAGAATGCAAGGAAGGGCCATTTTACACATTGGCCACAATTGGGTAAAGGTGAGTTGTGGCTAAGTCCCATCAAAAGCAGTAGGATCCATGTCAGGACTATCTTCTTCCACTGATTCCAATGGAACCGAAGCCTCTGCAGACAAAACTGTTTTTGTGGAATGATATGCTGGATGGCTTCGCTCCAATGTCCACGCATCAAAGTGGGGCCAACAGGAAGCATGATATTGGGGGTGCAGGGCCCCACTCCCTGCTCATATGTTGATTCTAAATGCATGTAATTCTGTCTGCAAAGGGCATTTGGTATTACTAGCTTTATCTGCATTGGGGCCAAAATGGTGGCACATCCCACCTAGCAACTGAGTGTATATTTAGCCAGGGTTTGTGACTAATTCCAGCACATTGATGAATGTATCTATATGGTCAATGCTTCAAAACATATTTTTGTTGCAGATGTGTGATTGCCATGTGTTAACCACATGCAAACTTTTGTGATTTCCCTGCATGGAGAGATTAGCTCTCACAAATCATGTTTTACAAATGTTTCCTTGTGCCAGCTAGAGCTAAGCCAAAATTTCTCGGAAATATTTTTTTCTGAGAAAAACTCTGAAATTGTTCTTTTTCTCATCCCCCTAGAAAAAAGAGCCACTCTGCAGAATTTTCTCTGAATATTCACCATTCCCCTCCTCCCAATGCGCTGTAACAATGCTAAGTCAGGGTCATTGTAGAGGATGAAAAATGATAGCCAAGATGCCAGCACAGTTCATAGATTCATAGATATAGAGTTGGAAGGGGCCTACAAGGCCATCGAGTCCAACCCCCTGCTCAATGCAGGAAACTAGAGGAGGGGGTCTCCCATCCAAGTAACAACCAGGCCTGACCCTGCTTAGCTTTCCACGCTCAGACAAGCTGAGCCAGCGTGAGCCACAGGCCTGTTGTTGCTGTAATGTGCTATTGTCACTGCTAATGGTGAGCCCCATCCCAGAGAAATTGTTGGAGAACTTCACTGCCCGCAGGAGAAGTTGAGTGAAATAGCCCCCTCCCTTTGCTGCCCATAAATAGGGTATTGGTGCCATCTATTCTGACTGGCAGCAGCTCACCAGGGTTTTTGGGTAGGGTCTTCCCAAGTTTGAATGCCTGAGAATCTTTTCAGTGGAGATGAAAAGCATGTGCTCTACCACTCTGCTACAGCTCCTCCAAGAACATAGGTTGAACCTCAGTGTGGCAATTTTCAGTCTGGTCACTCAGTGTTACCTCTTCTAACTGGCAACAGCACTTCAAGGTCCCACCCTTCCTACCTGGGATCTTTCTTCATTTTAACTGGAGATGCCAAGCACTGCATGGAAGACATTTGCTCTCTACCACTGAGCCATGGCACCACCCCAGTACTTTCTGTTACAAAATTTGATAAATTTGATTCTCCTTGATTTTTTTGACAGGTGGTGTAAATCACAACAACAATAGACTGTTAACTTGTAACATTATTTTATTTCTTCAAGTATAGGCAATATTTTTAATACATTACTCTTATCTTCATATGCTTGCTGCATAGCTGTGCAAACATGTAATAACTGCTGAAATCATTATTTGTTTGCATGTCCCTTCCTTAACACTTTATGCATATATCATGCAGAATTACTTGATGTTGTTGTGTATTTTCTTCTAGTTCCATTCTATTCCAGACTATGGATGTACCAAAACAGGGAAATCCGGCTCATTTGAGCTTACAAGATTTCCTGTCTGCTTCTGATTGGAAGATGGCCAAGTCAAGGTTTTCTTGTGGACCTCCGTCTGTAAGGCAGACCACGATTTGCGTATTTTTTCCAAACCGCCAATAGAATTTTCACAAACCGGCACTGGGAAAGCACATGACTTTAGCACGAATAACACTAAGCCATGTGCTTTTGGGGTGCTGTTTTTGCACAAAACAGCACCCAAAACACGTGGTTTGTTGAGATCTGTGCAAATAGCACGAAGACATGTGTTTTTTGGGGTGCCATTTTACACCCAATGTAAAACACATGGCTTAGTGCTATTTGCACAAATCGTGCTAGTCACGTTAAAGCCACATGCTTTCCCGGTGCTGGTTTGAGAAAATTCTATTGGCAATTTGGGGGGGGAAATATGCAAATTGCGGTCTGCCTTACAGACAGAAGTCTGTCACGGTGCCAGGGGGGGCTGAACTGGGGAAATCCAACCGATTTCCAGCCCTACTTGCTCTTTGTGCAAGTAAACATAGTTTAGATAAGCATTACATATTAAGGGATGGGGTGTGGCTCAGTGGTACATCATGAGCTTTGCATGCAGCCAGTCCCAGGTTCGATCCCCGGCATCTCCAAGCAAGCCTGGAAAAATTCCTGCCTGAAACCCTGAAGAGCCGCTGCCAGTCAGTGTCAACCATACTGGGCTAGATGGACTAATGGTCTGACCCGGTATACGGCCGCTTCCTACATTCCTATATTTAATCATTAACTTAATTCACCAAGCTTTCCTTCAAGAACAAATCATCTAATGGATAAAAGCTCAGTCTCAACAATGTCAAGCAAAATTGTGGTTTGGTTGGGCTCCACATTCCTACCAGCAGATGACATAAATAGGACACCAGGATCCAGAAAAAGAGAATCTACGGATACCACAGACATCATTTTTATTTAACTTTTAGCAAGGGTCTCTAGAAAAAATATTTAAAGCTAGGTAAAATGATATATTAAAGATTGGCGACATGCACAGACAAATTGAAAGCACTTTTAAACAAACTGGGTGAAAATGCTTGGCTTTAGACCGGTGTCATTACTCCAAGTCTCGTCTCATTTCCAGGAGAATGTGGTTTGGGAGTCCCAGTCTGCTGCTGGCATTCCAGTCCAGCCTTTGCCTGCCACAGCTAGATTGAGTTTGCTGTTTCTGGATCTGAGAGCTGAACAGGATGCCGGTGCCTCAGGTAGGAGATGTTTTAACAGAAAGGAAGTAACCTCCCCTCCCCCTCCACACTCCAAAGTTCCTTCCCTTCCAGAATATGAATTTCATAGCCAAGACTTGGCAAGTCTGTAGCATGGGCAGCTTTGTCAGATGGGCACGAAGTAGACTTGTCAGATCATTAGAGCTCAGAAGCTTACATGGTGGGAAAATTAAATGAATCCAGGCAGCCAAAGTCTAAGTATGACATCTGAGAAATGTACATTGATGATTCTAGGTAACAAGGTGATAGGCTAATCCTCCTTTCACTAATAGGGTAGAAAAGATCGTGGCAGTCACTTAGGTAATTGTAGACTCTGAACTTAAGGGTATTGTTAGGTGGGAGGATCTTTAGATGACAATACGGTTCAAAATGTGGTAAGCCAGCCCTGCTATAATTGGGGACCCTCCTGCTCATTCTGCTGAGTGGGGCCCTGGACTTCTGCCCCAAAGTCCTACCTTAACAGCACCACTGGATTGTGGCACCACTGGATTGGACGTAGCAATATGATGATCTACTACAAAATATCCCAGCTGGACCAGACCCAAGGTTCATCTAGCCATGCATCTGGATCCCAACGGGCCAATCAGATGCCTCCAGAAAATCTGCGAGTAGAGCACTAGCATGACAGCCTTCCCCACTGTTACACACACACACACACACACACACACACACACACACACACCACGCCCAAGTCAAAACAACTCAGGGACCATTGAAAGACCTATTCTGATTAATTTGTCCAATCCCCATTCAAATCCATCTAAGCGACTGACCATCACCACATCTCCTGTCAGTCAATTGCATTAGTTGTGTGTGTGTATTTAGGGACAGATAAATCATTCTTTTTCTGTTCTCTGTCACTTTCACATAAGTGCACCCACAGGTCCGTTGCATCCAATTTCTTCATTAATTTGCAATTTGTTCCCCCCCCAATAACTCGTAAAATCATATTTAAATACATATTTACATTCATATTTCTAAGGATGCAATCCTACACCCACTTAACTGGGAGCAAGACCTATTAAACTTAGTGGGACTTACTTCTGAGTAGACATGCATTGGATCGCACTGTAAATATGGAGACCAGGTTGTCCTATTTTAGAAAGGACAGTCCTTTAATTGAAGTCTGTAGTCAGAGGATGACTATTTGAAAGTGAGTAGAGCTCTAGGATGATGAATACCTTTAATCTTTATCTTTAATCCAGACAGCCCTTCAAATAGAGGAGGGCTCTATTTGAAGGGCTGTCTTGATTAAAGATAAAGAACCATAAGAAAGGAGAGCAGGGGCCTTGTAGTGGCCCAACAGACTTCTTAGAAGACTGAACAGGCAGGCACACATCACCTAGTCACACTGTTCCCCACTGTGTTGAGATATATTGTTTTTTCTGTTTAAATTATGTTAATTATTTCTAAATTTGCATCTATACATATAAATGATCCCATTCAAATTTTAGTGCAAATCAGTGTCTTCTTTTGTCCTCTTTTTTGTTGATGCATGTCCTCTTTTTGGATGATGTGCAAGTGGCCACCCTAACTGTAAATGTATTTGCTCTCAAAATGCACATTTCTAAACATTTCTGAAACCAAGAACTGCCCTGAACAGTTTGGGAAGTATGGAATCTTGGGGGGATCACTACATTTTGGCTTGCACATTAGTCTGGGAATGTAGATCAACACACTCTTTGTTTGTGGTGTGATGTATTACTTCCACTTCTATTCTATCAAACAATCAAGTTAATTGTTTAGGGCTGGGTGTGTGTTCCTCTCTATCTACTTTATCTACACAATGCCCACTCTTATAAACCTGTGGCATTTTATAATTTTTTACCCTAAACTAAAAAGCCCCACAACATTTCCCTTGTAGGCAAGATGCCTTGTGAGTTTTATATCCTAACAGGTGCGATACAAATAAGTATATACGAATAAAAAATAAAATAAAATAAAAAGTCATCTAAGGGAGAAGTCTTCTAGAACAAACCACCGTAATTGGATTCCCAAAATGTCAGGAAAAGAAGGTAAAAGTATTTGACTAGTAAGGGCGCAATCCTATGCATATTTAGAAAGAAAAAGGTCCTACAATTACTAGCATTCCCCCAGCAGCCATGCTGGCTATGGAACGCTGAGAGTTGTAGGACTTATTTCTGTCTAAACCTGCATAGGATTGTGCCCTAAGTGAATTATAACTGTCAGTTATTAATCAGTAACATGCCCTCAACCTATAAGTTGAGGTTGGATCCAGGATCTGCCTTCCATGGATGGAAAAGCTCTGCTCTTTAAACTATTTAAAACTATTTATTTTGAACAATTTAAAATAATTTTGAAACTATTTGATAAATATATTTAAACTATGTAAAATAAATACATTGGGCTGGATCCATGATCTGCCTTCTGTGGGAGGAAGGGACCTTTTCCGAGAGGAAGAGCTCCACTCATAGAAGGTTCCTCCACCCAAATTTTAGGGATCCCCTCTCCCCACACACACCACAGCTCACCCCATTCAGCAGGGTCTCCTTATTCTCTGTGTAGCATTTTAAGGGGGCTGAAAAGGCTGCTATGGGAGCAAGTGGGATGGAAGTCCGCCTTTGTCAGCCTAGTTGCATACATCTAAATCTGGATCCAACCCAGAATATCTATCTATCTATCTATCTATCTATCTATCTGATTGGAAAGTTTGTTTCTCAAAAACAAGCCCTTAATAACCTTCACATTCAGATCCTTACCTGATAAAGTATCCATATTGATTCCACCCTATATCCTCTTCACTCCCCACCCCCCAACCCATGTAACCCTCTTTCCCAACATGTACTGTATCATGGACATTATTTTACATTGGAGATCTGTAGATTGCCAGGCAGCATTAGAAATAACTCCAGAAATTACTGTAAAAAAGAGGGTTGGGTGGGCTGTCAGCCATTTTGCTAATGTTTCTTCATTGATCTCTGTGTCTGCAATCCAGTGTACAGACAGGTTGCTTAAATCCCATTTGATTTAACTTCAGTAGCCCGAGTATGTGTACAATAGCAGCAGCCTATGTGAACAGGATTTGTGTATCCTTTTTACAGTATTATGCAAAATCTATGGTTCATTGAAGTTTGTTTGAAATTGACATGCACCCTGATTTACATAGAAGGATTTCTTTTCTGTCTGCTAGTTACACATGATGCTCGCCAGTGAAAGTAAACATGTATTCAGATAACTTTATTTTGACCTAAACAGCATTGGAAAAGAATGCCCATATTCTCTTGAATGATATTTTGGGAGGGCACATAATCCATTTTGACAGAGGGCTGCCAAAGATAAAATACCAGCCACCGTTCAGATAACATGATGCGACGTGAATGATACATATGGAAGGGTAATTGATGGGAAAGGGTCCATTTTGGCTCACTGGATTTCATACAAATGGGGTAGTTATTTTTTGGTATAACATCTTTTAAAAATGCAGAGAACTCTGTGGCAGCCCTCACGTTGGTCAATGAACATTTTCTTTGGCTGAGTACCAAATTAGGGACAATACCACACATGAAACCCACTCCTTCCACCAATGTTATGCTTAATTTCCATCAGATCTGTCCACGGATTATTAGATATTCTGGTGGTTATTTAATAAGGCAATGAAGACAAGGAACCCTTTAAGGCAAAAGTAAAACAATCTCTATTTTCGCTTCAGGAGGTTTTTTGGCAAGTTGAAAAAGATGGGAAGGAGGATTATTATTATTTTTAAACAGCTGCACAAGAAACAAAAGGTAGAACAGTCTGTCTAACCAAATAGGCATATTTGAGGAACCCCCGAGGAAGTTTGCGGCATCCCAGCTTGCATGCATCTTAAGCAGGAGATCATATAACCTGAAGGCAACAGTGAAAAAAACTATATCCAATTAAATGTAAACAGTTTTGAGGGCAGATTCTGGCTTCATTTACACGGCTTTAAGACCAGGGCACCTTCAAGGACCTACATAATCCCATGTTGTTGCATGCCATTAAGAAAGGAAGGTAGAAGGTAGTCCACAAAGGCTCTTAGCAGCCAAAAACTAAGTCAACAAGGCTACAAGACTCAGTTCAGACTAATAATCTCTGTAGCCAGTATTTTGTTTTCAGCAGTATCCACAACCAGGGATTTCAGAGAGAAAAAAGAGTAGGATAAATCACAATGAATTTGTTGGGTGATACATTCATAGTGTAATCCTATACATGGCTACGGAGAAATAAGTACTATTAAGTTCAATGGGGCTTGCTCCTGGGTAAGTGAGCATAGGATTACAGCCTAAGGGTGCAATTCTATGCATGTTTAGACAGAAAAAAGTTCTACAACTCCCAGCAACCACCAGATTCTGGCTTCATTTACACGGCTTTAAGACCAGGGAATACTGGGAGTTGTAGCACTTTTTTCCTGTCTGAACATGCATAGGATTGCACCCTAAGTGAATTTTACCATTTAGATTTTTAAATAAGCAAAATTCCAATTTATTGACATTCCTTGGGGGTTTTTTTTAAATTGACATCTCTTGGCAGACTCATAATACATCTCATAAATTATCAGCTGTCAAAGTATTTAATAATATTAAATATTATTGCATATTATCTAGCTAATGCTGTCAGATGCTAAACACTATTGCACGTTAACTTACATATAAAGTGTTACATCTTTCAACTATCAAATACTATCTAATATAAAACACTATGCTAACTACCAGATGTATAATCTGGGCAAGCCTGGGCTCATTGGGAGCTTATTATGGCTACCTTTGTGAGAAGAGCAGAGATGAAAGACTGTTTGCCACCACTATGATCTTCCTCTGCATTGCAGAGCCATGGGAGAATGTTGAGTATGTTCTAGAACATAATCTTTTATGTGTGAACTGAGTGTGCACTCTAGAACATAGCCCAGAATCCTCTGCAAAATGCAGGGATTCTGGGGAAGACATGCAGATGTTATCAGATATTGAATATCATTGTATGTCAACAACAACAGCAACAAAATACCGCAAAGCAAAATATCAGCTGTCAGATATCAAATACTGAAATCAAATATCATTGGTTGCCAGTTGAAGTTATCTAACATTTGGGAATTACTTTGAGAATATCTGTCATCAACCTTTGCAAAGGAGATTTTTGAGGGTAATTTTTGTGAGCCAATTCATTTCAGCTGTACCTGGATTCTAAGACCACTTGACCACAGACTGCAAGAAATTTCAAAATCATAGAATCATAGAAAAGTAGAGTTGGAAGGGGCCTACCAGGCCATCGAGTCCAACCCCCGGCTCAATGTAGGAATCTAGGCCAAAGCATCCCCGACAGATGGCTGTCCAGCCACACCTTGAATGCCTGGATTCCTGCCCTCAATGGTCCTAAGGCACTGATGCTGTCACTGTACACAGCAGCTATTGCTGTGAAGCTCTGGTGAATGAAATGAGTGCCAAAGAGCTTGCCCTTTAACACTTCATGCTGGAGAACAGCTGCAATGGGTGCTAATTCTTTGCTATCATTCTTTGATATAGTTATTGGCTTTCCACAGCAAAACAATAGAAATCAGAGGAAAATCTCCTTGACAAAGGCAGCCTTGTCCAACAATTGTATCTGGCATATAAACCCATCTGGCCTTCACTAAATAGGCTTATCATCTGTCCAATCTTAATAGCAACTCACTTTAAGCACACTTTTGCTTAAATTGTTTACAACACAGAAAGTATCCCACACCCACATCCTGTCCTTATGAAACGACTTAAAGCTATCCACTTACACTAAATTATTTGATTCAGTTCTGCTCTACCCTCATGTGGTCTGTTGCACAGTGGTTACATTTTTCTTGAATCTAATGCATCAATGTACAATTTGCACCAATTTGGGCCTATCAAAAGGTTATTGGGGCTGTAACTTTCTCTAGGTGCTCCCCAAATGTCTCCTTTGAATGGCAGCCAGATCTTCATAGTCCACCAGAGCATACAGCTGTTCGTCTACCTAAGAAGTATGAAACTACTTTTACAACAGAAACTTAATCATTATGATACCACACTGAGTTGCATGAAGTTTGTTCAATGAACAGTGGATGACATCCAAAGAGTATTATGCATGCATAAGGTACTGCCACACACACATGGAAATATGGCCATTTTCCCTTCTGGCAACAATTCCTTAACCCACATGAAATGTTCCCCTGGAAGGTTCTCTGCCTGTCAGAGATGCAAGTAGCTTTTAGCGCAGTGTTCTCCAACCTTGGGTACCCCAGATGTTTTTGGCCTACAACTCCCAGCATGCCCCAGCCAGCTATGCTGGCTGGGGCATGCTGGGAGTTGTAGGCCAAAAACATCTGGGGACCCAAGGTTGGAGAACACTGTTTTAGTGGAACCATTTTCAGTGGATGTAAGCGGTTATGGTGGAAATGGAGTCCTGAAAAGCCATGGTGTTGTGCACATCCTTTTCAATTCTAGCTAGAGATGTGTAAGAAATTTGCTCTCTCAAGGTTTTTTGTTTTTTTAAAAAATGTATTTACTCCATTTGCATATCCAGGACTTAAATGCGCACCCTATTGCAATTTGTGGTCAGCAATCCATACACTTCTGAGCTTGAGATACACTCCACACACATGTACAAATTTGACAAAATGTGCACATTTGAAAAATGTGCAAGGAAAAATGCATAGATTTTTTAAATGTGCACAAACCTGCTTTAGTCAATGGGAGCATGCATCCAAAAATGTGTATATGTAAAAATTGTGAATGTTTCATACATTAATGTGTACATTATGCAAAATGTATATGAATTTTTGTATGGATGTTTAGAAAAACATCACAACTCGTGCAGAAACAGAATGGAGTGAGCTTGACCTAAAAAAATGAAAGTCTCTAATTCCAGACAACATATTCTCCCACTCAGTCTCTTACAAATCCCCTAATGCTCTGCATGTAGTCCAGAGACTGGCTCATAATTAACAAGGGTACCCCCGTTCCTATGATTCTAGAAAAATATATGATTTAATTATTGTCCCTTATCCATCATGCAATGTTAGTTATGCATGGGCATTTTGTCATGGTTTCAAATGTAGATGGAGCCTTAGGATCACTGTGGAATACCTACCAGAAGCAGAAGCAGCCATTCTTTCTAATGCCAATGAATATGTGACTCATATTTCATGTGGCAAAGATAAGCATCAGAGGGACAAGAATGCATATTACCAATGATGTGTCTTGTTTGCTCAAACAGGATAACTTGTGTGGACCAGACCATTTGATGTTCTCATATATATATATATATATATATATATACACACACACACACACACACACACACTTGAAGAGTCCATTAGAGACAAATAAAATATTCATAGAATCACCCTGGCAAGGTGTCTAAAATCCCAGCAGAGACCAAACAAAGGCACTTGGCTTTCTAAATCTGGCTTCTGCTCAGGAAAAAACTTGCAAGCAGTCTTCCACTTTCCTGCCCCTAAGCAGCAGATTTCTGCAGCAATGAACTCAACAGAACTTACTTCTGAGTAAACATGCAGAGTACTGTCCTGTTACTAAGTCTGTCTCTCAGGCACTGATGGTCTCTCTCTCTCTCTCTCTTCCCCCACCTCCTCCCAAGGAGACACATGTGCTATTTGTGGCAAGGCTTCACTGCAATAGGAGCAACAGTATAGGATATTTTATTTCCATTCAAGATCCTGTATGGTTTTGCATGCATGTTTTGATCCTGTTGGGTGTAAATAGGTTGAAATATGACAGGAATGCAAATATCACAAGATTACATAAGGCACATTCATGTAAGTGTGACTGCCAGAATATTTTGGCTAGTATTTGGAAGGCCTCCCTAAATTCTTGGTTATTTTCCCACCCCTGAATAACAGCAGCAAGTTTATTTTGTCTTATTTCTGTGGGTGTTGTGGTTTGCTATGTATAACAAAAATGTTTTGCCCTCAAATACCTGAATGGAGGATGCAGCGTAGCAGTTTGGTGGTGGTGATGGTGGTGAGGAGGAGAATGGCCTGACAGCAATGGATGTGGTGTGTTTCCTTCTCCCATTGCTGCACCATGAAAAAGAGGCCTTAGGTGAAGTCCACTGATCTCCCCCCCCCATTGGTCTGACCACATCACATGCCCCCCCATTCCTGCCCATGTCTTTTTCCCAATGGGGAGGGATGGGACAAAAAAATCACTCTGGCCTGAGTGCTGGGGAATGCCATTAGCTTTTGAGTTTGTTTGGAAGGGAAAGCCAATTCTCTCCTAAGCTGTGTGCAAAGTGCACATCAACTCCTTTAAGGCTAAAAATGTGACCAGTAGGTGATGAAGCTTTTCCCCTCCCTCTTTTTATTTTTTACATACTTGGTTGAAATCATGTATACTATACATATTCAGTGAAGCTAGTGTTTGATCAAGAAGACCCAGCAAACTGGCACACATTGAAATATCTTCCCACTATTTATGTCCCCGTATCAGTCTTCTCATGTCACAGATAAGTATCTATATCCACACTAATAAACACAGACCTGCACTAGTTTGTGTTCACAGACTTACATTTGTCTGCGCTGGTCTCATGGGTTGGATCCAGCTTCTTCATTGCACCTGCAAAATGGATACTGCTGGTGGAATAGGACTTCCGTGTCCTGTCCTCTTCCCTTTACTCCCCCGTGTGCCCTCCAAATCTCTTCTGAAGGAAGAAGTTTCTGGAGGAAACTCTGTGGAGCAGATCTGGAGGGTGTACGGAGGGCCGCTGCAGGGAGGAGAGAACAAAGAAGTCCATTACACCAGCAGTATCTATTCTTCTGGAGGCACAATGAGGAAGCTGGATAAACCCCATAATTTCTATTGACAGAAGTACAGTAAGTCCTACTGATTTCAGTGGGACTTACTCAGGTAAGTGTGCATGTGACTGCATGCTGAATGTCTTTTCCTAGCTAATATGAAGCATTCCCCCAAACATCTTGAAAATATGCTGGAGAACAATCTTGCACCGAAATGGGCTGTGATTCACACTAGACATTGAAAGATAATGAGATTGGAAATTGATACCTCTACACTAGGAAAGCTGGCTTTCAGGAGCTGGCTACAGTCTGAAACAGCTATATGACATCACCCCCAAGGTAGAGAGCTGCAGGAGGGGATATGTAAATTTCTAAGAGCACAATCCTGTGTATCTTTAGGCAGAAAAATATCCTACAACTCCCAGCATTCCCCAGCCAGCCAAAAAGTTGTAGGACTTTTCTCTCTGTGTCTAAACATTCATAGGATTGCACCCTAAACCTACTTTGTGAGAGATTGAGGGATTCAGAATTAAAACTTGAATTAGCCTAATTTAGGTCTAACCTGAAGCTGAGTATATAGCCATACTGCATAGCCTAGATATGGCTATATACCCAAGGTATGGGTATATTGATTGCTGATAGGGATGGGCAAATCTGTTAATTTCAGTTTTTTTTTTTTTTCCTGATTGTTATGCTGTTGTTCAGTGGAGTTATTGCTACTGATGTCCTAGGGTTGTTTTTAATCTTTGCATTGTTAGCCACTTGGTGAGTGTGCGTGTGGTGTGTGTGTGTGCATGTGTGTGTGTGCATGTGTGTGTGTGTATGTGGGGGTGTTAAAAATAGTAGTTATACACACACACACACACACACACACACACTTTAAAATAAGTTCAATGGAACTGTTTAATATATCCAGTGTGCTAAGGGGTGAAGAATGAATTCTTCCCTGCTACATCTCTCTATCTCCTAGTTAGAAACAAGTGACCGTAAAATCGGTATATGTGTGAAACCACAATATATTCCCCTTTTCTGTCATTAAAATGTCACTCACAGCATAAATGGGAAAGAGAGGAGGAGCACAGGGGTTGAGAAATAGCCATAAGATTATATGCTAAGTGTTTCCTTCCCAGAAAAGATTCTTTACTTCTTTTTTTCCCTTTTCTTTTTCTTTATAAGGAATTTTATTTTACTTTTATGGGAAAATTGAAGAGGCTTCTAATGTTACTGCCCCTTAAACTCCTATATAATCACAGCATAATTTATATTAACAAAAAGAGTCCATAACTTCTGTGACCCACAGTAGTAGTCAGAAAGTTAATGAAGTGAGTATGAGACATTGAGGGGCGGGATACAGGCAAGGCACAGAATTGGTGGGGGGGAAACTACCTTGGCAACCTCTGAGCTGAATGGAAGTTCAGAGTCCACCTCCTCCCCCATCTTCTTCTTCTTCTTCTTCTTCTTCTTCTTCTTCTTCTTCTTCTTCTTCTTCTTCTTCTTCTTCTTCAACTTCTCTTATTTAAGCCACTTGGCACAATGTCAAGATTTGATTTCTGCCTAGCTGTTCACTAGAGTTACAAACTCGGCTGAGTGACACAATACAGTTGACAAGTACAAAAATGGGCACACATGCTTCTGTGCCTTATTTACCATTTGTATTCTGCAATTACATTCAAAATCCTTTGCTTCTCAAAGGTCACCAGTGGATAAAGTGGTTGTGCATTAATTCATTGAACCTCTTTCAGCCCAAGGGCTGAATTCAATTTCCGGGAAGCTGTAAGGGGCCATATTCCAGTGGTGAGCAGGGCTACAGGGGATGGGGGCAAAGATACCAGAAATGCCACGCATATCTTAGCTCAAAGCTGGTACTGCCAATAACTAAGCCTTGGCAGAGGCATTGCAACCTTTTAGAAGGGGGGGGGACTGCAAAGAATAGGAAACCACCAAATGATCGCTGATAAGTGGAAAGGGGGTGGAGACATCTGTGGAACTCTGGCAGGGCCATATTTGCACCCCAGCTGGGCCATATTTGGCCCAAGGGCCTGAGGTTTAAAACAGCCCTCCTACCCTAAGACACAGGCTTCACAAGGAGCACCGAAAAGCCTTGGTGCTACTGCCTCTGCCACTGTTTGGGCAGGCAAGGTAATGTAAAGCAGGAGAGAAATGATGCTTAATTTCTAAAATGCTATGGCTCCAATCTGCCTGGAATAAATGCACTCTGGCTTGGATTATTAAATCCATTTCCATCAATCCCTGATATGCTGGGAGGATTCTCTGTAGTCACTCAGCAACAACAGAAATGCGTTCACCTGCTTAGGGCATATCCATATAGTCTTAATTGATATGCTCTCTGGGGTTGAACCCTGGAATTGGAAACAGATGCTGGAGCTGAGTTCTAGTGAGCCCTGGCAAAAATTACGCCCTGGGGAGGAAGTGCATTGTGTTGAGGACGAAGTGGAGCTTATTCCAGGGCTCCATTCAAGGCAGCCCAGTGCCCTGCTAGAAAGAGAAATGTACAATATACAGTAATGCAATAGCCAAAGTGGTGAGCCTTGACCTGCCAAGGAAACCAGGGCTTTAAATCCCTGCTTAGCCATGAAGCTCATTGGATGCCCTTGAGTTTGGAGTGGAGGGCAGGCAGGTGCCCTCCACTCCAGTGTGGCTGTGCATGGCCAAGCATTGATTGGTCCAGCTCACTCCCACTCTCACACATGGGATGGGGGTATACTGTGATGTAAAATAGTGCACTGCGCACAGCAGCATCCTGGACTGGCTGAAGCAGGGCAGCATTATAGGAGAAGTGTGGGCTTGTGCAGCCTGTGGCCACTGCCAGTAGTGCAGAGCAGGAAACTGCCATGTGGATTTGGCCTAACACATCCTGGCTGCTGTCCTCAAAACCTCTTCAGTGTGAACTGGCTTAACATTAGCTGCAATGTGAATGGAGTCTTAGGACTGCAGCCAATTTAGTGTGCCTTAATATCTAGGTAGAAGTTGGCTCAACAGTCCTTTAAAGTTATGTTCAGTTGATTGAAGACAGCAAAGCCCATAGCGATAGAATTTCTAACACCCTGTTCTTATTGTGAATACTAGCATTTGTTATAAAAGTAATGGAAACATGGATATTTCAGTCACACTATGGTTAACGTCCATCTTGTCTTTATTGTGCTGTGGTCAAACATTGCAATAATCATGAATCATGAGTTTCAAATCATGACACTTCCTTTCTAAAACATCAGAGAGAAAAGGAAACCCAAACTGGATGAAGTCTCAGACTGTTCTGTTTCCATTAGCATGCTCAAGTTGGAAGCATAGCTTCAGATGTTTGGGATTATCATCTGCCTTTTGATGAGTATTTTTCTTCAACATGCTATTTCTATAGGGGTTTAACAGCTGTGACAAATTATATCTAGGAAAGAACTGTCAGGTATTAGATTATATACAACCTCACAAATAACGTTCCATGGCTGTTATTACATGTGGGGAGGAAATTATTTTATTTACTACTACTAATAATAATTTCAGTATACACTCAGGACAACGTATGGCATAATTAGGAATGTAAAACATTTTCATTTATGCAGTCAAAATGACTACAAACATTAATACACAGTCATAAATGTTTATTTGTTTTAAAATATTTCTATACTGTCTGTCATGTTCAACATATCCAGGTGGTTTACAATAGCAAAACTGCAATGCAAATAAAAATATAATGAAAATAGCCAACTATACAATAAACCAGTGGCCCTAAATTAAAAGATTAAAGGACAGGTGTCCTAGATCAACAAATGCCAAGGGGAATAAAAATGTTTCCAACATGCACCTAAACTACAACAGGGTTGACACTTTTTTTTTATTTCTAGAGGGAGGGCATTGTGTGGCACAGCACCTAATTGTGTCCGTTTGGCAGATGAAAGGAACAAGCCAGAGACATCACTTAAATAGGTTATTAAATTGGCCACAACTTTATTCATTTTGAATAGGATTGGCAGAGACATAGGGTGTGGATCCTGCCACTGGGCAGCCTGGCTGCTGTCCAATTTTCCTTCCTGCCCCGCTTGCCAGGAGTGTTGGTGGTGGATAACAGGGTCAGAGATCCACCATGGTGCAGACTGCTAACGTGAACCCCTTTCCCTCTACCCTAGAGGTGGCAAGCTCGCAGCCAACGTGCTGCCCTGGTCTTGGTACCACATCCACCCAGATCCTTTAAGGGTATCCCACCACGGGGGCACAGGGGGGGCAATCCCTCTCCCCCTCCCAAATTGATCCAGCCCAATGTCTATCAAGCCCCCCAGTTGTGACTTAAACAATACAATTCTACCACAACATACATACAATTCTATGTATGTTTATACTGCATACAGAGATCAACTTATTTACATGGGCTAATCTTGCAATAGGGAAGGTGAAAACCCTGTCCCACTTGCTTGCCAATTGGAAGGCAGGTAAAATTCCTTCCCAGCCCCGATAACTGGTGACTAACTTCAGTCCACTGCAAGTTCTCCTATTACCAGGTGTCGGTGGTGGGGAAGTTGGTGATGGCAATGATCCCATCCCATCCTGTGAGGCCTTGCTTTTTGAGGCCTCAGGAGGACCAGAGTGGGGACAGGCTGCAGCTGTTCCCACTCTGGCCCACCTCCCTCATGGCTCCACCTGCACCGAGCCAATTGGCCTTCTACATGGCTCAGTGCTATCGGGCTGTAAGGAGCTGCTGCTGCTGCTGCTGCTGCTGGAGGACTTGCTGCTTCCTTCCTTTTCCACTGCCTGGACCCACGCACACTCAGAATGGCAGCTCCCTGGTAAGTGGGGAACGTGATTTCCAGAGAGTGGGAGCCACCACAGAAAAGGCCCTCTTCCTGATTGTCACCGGATTGACTTCTGCATGATGTGGCACAACAAGGAGGGCCTCTGATGATGGTTGCAGCAGTTGGGCAGATCTATATGTGAGAAGGCATTCTCTCAGGTATCCCTGTTACAGGTTGTTTAGGGTTTTATAGGTCAACACCAAAACCTTAAACCTGGCTGGGTAGCAAATTGGCAGCCAGTGCAGTACAGTTCTATCAACAAAGAACTACACTGCATTAGGTACCACATAAGGATGACAAGAATCTTTGGTTTGACTGGAGGAGAGGGTCCATTAGATTTATTTATTTATTGGTTAAGCAGTATCTTAAACAAGCCATGCTGCATACAGCTCTGGTTTAAGGTATACTGGGTCAGATTTCATGACTTACTCACTCCTAGACTCCTCACTTACTGGTCTGGATCTCAGTAATACCCAATTTCAACATTTCTTATTCATCTTCTTTCCCCAGCCCTATATGGCTACTATAGTTGAGGGTTGTATTAACTAGGACCCTAAGGATGGCTCTACTCACCACCTCCCTCTGTAGCTAAGCAGTGCACTCCACATATTTTTTGACTTTGGGGGTATCTTCCACAGTCTCACCATTTTGATTCTCTATTGTCCGGCATGTAGAGCTGTAATTTTGAGCTACTGCCCTTATCCCCATTCACCATAGGTCACTGGGAGTATAATCAAGACTGTCAATTACTGGTACACAGTGCTCTAATTTATATCAAGAACTGTACAGGCAGTTCAGTTCAGCAGTCTACAGTTTTGCATTTGGGGATGTGCCAAAGAAAGGGGGGCTTTAGCGATGAACGCTTATCTTCTGCACAGGGCCAATATCTCATTTGTGGCACAGTGCAAGCTTCAGGGCACACAAATCAGGAGAAACAGATGACCTTGAACCGCTCAGACAAACATTTGACTCTGGGTTACAGCTGACTGGAATCCCGAGGTCTTGCTGGCATCAGTCCAGCACAAAAACAGCTCCAACCACCCCATATTTTATAACATTGTAAAGACTATATTGTTTGAAACATGTCAAAGTATTATTATTTTTTTACACAAAAGCTGGCAGCTTCCCAAAACCATCTCAAATGGTCCAAAACTATCAGCAGCCACCCACCTTCCTGTCCATTACCATCTGATTAATGACATTCCACCATCGGGGTCCACCATTAAGAATATCTGTGCTGTGGGGCTTCTACCTAAATAAGAACATTGAGACTTGTAAATTGTCTGTATGGCTTGCAGCTGTGTTTTGCATAGAGGTGTCTCTTTTATACTGCAGTGACCCTGCAGGAAAGGCTGTGCATCTCTCTGTGTGTGCGTTTATGTATGTGTGTCTAGTTCAGTAAAGAGAGGGCATCTGCACACATGACAATAAACTTTTATTAAACAATATGAAGGATAAGAAGAAAGTACTTTGGTCAATCTTTTAAATCTCATAGGGTAGCTGTGAAATCTATCTGTCACCTATCTTTCAGATTCCACAAACTTTCTAGTGAAAAAAAAAAGCTGTTATAAATAATATTCCAGAATGGGGGTGGGAAGGATGGATAAACTTTTTTTCTGAATATATTTTTCAGATTATTTATCTTTCATTCAAGTTCCTTAGACATCAGTGCAACATGTTTTAAATACATAGTGCTAATGAAATGCAAAATGAAATCAGCCATCCACTTGAAATGTAACCCATTTCAACAGTTGTATAAATTACTTCTCCCAATTTTGTGGGGACCTTCTGCCTGAGTATCTTTGCCTGTATAGGGGTGGGCACAGACAAGCCTATATTGATGCATCCATGCTGTGGAGACTATGAATATGATTTTGAGTCTGCTAGAGGTCAACCACAGAAACCTATGAAACTAGTCCTCCTCATGGATTTGTGGTTTGTATTTTTGCTGCTTGTGTGTGTGTGTTTAGCTCTCTGCTATTCATTGTATTTTATTTATGTGATTTTATTGTGTATTGGCTTTTTAAATTGCTGTGTAAGCTGCCTTAGGGTCCTTGTTGTTGAAAGCTGGAGTACATTTTTTTTAAAAAATAGATAGATGCATGGAAGGAAGGAAGGATCGTGAAAACATGGGGAGTAGGGATATGCATTAATTTTGTAATGGGGCTCCTTTGGTGCAATTTTCATTTGTTTCAAAATCAATGTCAAGAAAAATGAATGGGCATGAATGGGTTTGTTACTCTGTTCATATCCAAACATCATGTATTCAGGGGAAGGTAGCTACCTTTCTCTCACAATGGCAATGGAGTTGATTTTGGTGGCTGCTCCTAGAAGCTTCTTCCCATTCTTGGTGGAAAATGGCAACTGCCAGTGGGGGGTGCCATCTTTTACCCACAGAGCCCAAGTACAATGTAACTTCCAGGAATTCTGGGGAAATATATTGGTGGCCACCAGGAGGCAGCCACTAAAATCAGTACCACTGTCACCAAAAGTGATGGCTAATAACAATAGAAATAGTAATAATAATGATGATGAAGATCATGATGATGCAAAGGGGAGACGGTCAAATAAATGATTAAAACAAATTATATTTAAACAAATGAATAATCAAGCAAATGAGAGCTTTAATAAGAAAAACAAATGGAATGGGGAAACAAAAACATCACTGCACTCAGTCTCCATTCAATATTTGCACATTAAAACAGCACAGCCAGGTCTCCAGACCGGTATTCATAGAATAGCGCTTTTTCTCTGAGGTGACGGTCCACTAGTATTTTGTCATGGTCCCCCAATGCCCACTCTTCTACCTCTGAAGCTCTATTATTGCTTATGAATTCCATGCACCTTCTTTCTACTTATGGTAGAGGGTAATCTACCATAGTAATCAAATTGCTACATTAATTATTTAAATAATGCAATAGCAAAATCACATAAAACACCACATAAATTCAATGATCAAAATAGGGATAGGCGACCCACCAAGCACTCGACTCGTGGCGCGCTGAGGTGTTCGCCGGACTTCCGGGTCCCCAGCTCTACGTTGTTTATGTAGAAAATGGCCAAATTTGCGCAAATTTGGCTGTAATTTGTGCAAATTTGGCCGTTTTCTACATGAACAACGTAGCACCAGAACCCTGAAGTCGCTTTCCCCAGGTGAACGGAGCTTGGGGGGGTTGAGCCCGGCGAGTTTGCCAGACTTCCACCCCCCAATTGAGATCCACACACATTCCTAGATCAAAAAACCTGCTGGTTTAAGACCAGAGTTAAGGCTATCTTATTTTGGCTCAAGCTCTTCAATAGGGATGTCCACAAACCTGGGGGGGGTGGCGCCCCACCCTGCCTCACCTCTCCGCGGTGCCCCCCCCACCGTTTGAGCCTCAGTGATCCTTAACAGCCCTGTTGCTCTGGTTTCTATGGAAAATACATAGAATTGGGGTGCCGGAGCGCCGGTGCAGGGTCCCGGCATGTCACTTCTGGCAGCCAGAAGTGACGCGACAGGACCGGCATGGGCAGCATGGCCAGCTCGCCGTGGAGAGGTGAGCAGGCACCAGGACCCGGTAAGGCCCGCTTGCCTCTTGCGGGCGTGAGCGGGGCCGATTTTGGCCCGCTACGCCCACTCGAGGCGAGCGGTTACATCCCTACAAAGCCCGGAAATTGGAAGCTAAGGCTGATGCCTTAACAGATCCGTTCCCTTAGTAATGATGTTGTGCAATGTCACAAATTGTGCTTGTTTACAACTTACCCTACATGCACCCACACTTTTCCTTTTTCGATCAGGCCCAAATGCAGATGGAAAGAGTAGCGTGCCTGGGACCAGCAAAGATGGTTGTCCTGGTCATATAATGCTTTATGAAACAGCTGAACCTTACTGTATTGTTAGAGGAATCCTCCTGTGATCCTCCTGTGAGTTTACCCATGCCTGTCTGTTGTTTGTAAGCTCTCTGCCATATCTTCTCTTTTTCCCTTTTACCCTTCAACATCCCTCCATCCACCCCCCCCCTCTCTCTCACACACACACACACCACCCTGTAGACACAGGGTAATTTTCTTAAGCTTGACCATCTCTAAGAAAGAGATTTACAGCTCCTCTCAATCTCCTCTCAATTCAGTGGAAGATTGCTAACACACACACACAAACCAGTTTTGCAAGTTCGCCAAAATCTCTCTCTTGGCTCTGCTTTGAGTGTTCAGTGAAACAGAAAAGTTCAGTTCCTGGCACTCTAGCACACGCGCGAGTATAGAGAGAAACCACAGAGTGTGGCACCCAGAGCATTATTCCGAAGGGTGCTCTAGCAGCCGTGCTCTGTGGTTAGGTCACATGTGCACCTGCCTGCTGGGAACTGAACTTTCCCACTTCCCCGAACACTTGAAACAGAGCAGAGAGACAGCACAATTTTGGTGAGTTTTCTCCTTGCAACTGTGTCTTTTTCCTTACAGTGGCAGCAACACAAAGATATGGGGAGTATTGGGGGCTACCTAGATGAAGGCTGAGATGTCCCATGGGCTACAGCTTGCTCACCTTTGAGCTAGTCTTTGACTTCTGTGAGATATTACAGAGTGAGTTTTATATAGTAGTGACTCATCTTTCTGGCTGATTTTCCCTTTTAATTTCTTTTAAGCGCTTTCTCCAAGAAACTCTGACTAAGTCAGTTCTGCCACGTCCCAAGTGTAGCAGGGATTCCTCACAGCTTTTGAGGCAAACAGAAACTAGCAATTCACCTCAGAAATAGCATTAAACAGCTATTCGTGGGCTGATGCTCTACGCAATGATGACCTTGGCTGGGGCTACCCAAACAAAATGGTCCCCGGCTGATGAAGCTGATGCCATTGTGGTAAACAGAGCCAGTGCCAAGAGGGCAACGTTTCAGGATCCCCTGGCACAGCTAGGCAGCAGCACTCCGCTCACAAGCTATATTTTCTGATGACAGTCTGGCAACCTTTTGGCACCTTTTGGTTTGACAATCCAGTTCTGTATGTCAACTTGGTTTTCCACACAGATGCTACTTTCCCCCCCTCAGCAGTATATGAGAGCCAGTGTGGCGTAGTGGTGAGAGTGTTGGACTGGGTCTCGGGAGATCCGGGTTCTAGTCCCTGCTCTGCCATGAAACTCACTGGGTGACTTTGGGCCAGTCACTGACTCTCAGCCTAACCTACCTCACAGGGTTGTTGTGAGGATAAAATGGAGAGGAGGAGGAGGAGGAGGTTTATGTAAGCCGCCTTGGGTTCCTTGCAGGAAAAAAGGTGGGGTATAAATATAATAAATAAATAAATATGTGGTCATTTAAAATGAGTTACAGTGAACTGTAATAGGGATGGGTTGCTAGACACCTGCATGTAATTATGGCTATTGTGGGAAACTTGGAGTTGCCTGGACTGAGGTAGATTTTTATTATTAAATTGGTGAAGACGAGGGCCTGTCCCTTGGCTGGGAAGTATCAACATGAATGCGGAGTAGTGGGGGGAGAGAAGGTCGTTGCTATGCTAGGTTGCTGACACCAGAATGGAGCCCTCTTGCTTTCTCCACAGTGGTGACAATGTTGCAAAGAATAACAATCATGGGTGATGAGCAGAGACAAGTGCATCTCTGTGTGCCCCATGTATACATTCACTGGTCCATGTCCCCTGGCACACTGCATCTTGCAGTATGTTGCCCCCTAGATAACAGGAGGATGCATACCACTGGAAGTAAAGTAGATTATGGACCTTAAGAACCAAAAAGGCTATAAATTTGGGGTAGGCAATGTGGTAACTATGGGCACCAGTATGCCCCTGGGCACCTTTCTTGGTGCCCGCCAAGCTGCCCCACCCCTCTCACCTTAACACATTTTCTTATTGGCAGGTGGGATTGCTGTGAAATAGGTTTTTGTTGGTGCTGAAAACTGTGGGTTCAAAGGAGTTGTTTAGTGTGTTGGGTCTGAGACCATGCCTCTGCTGTGCACTCAGACTTTGGGGCAAGTTATTTGCCCTTTGCCATGCTTCCCATTGCAGCCATTTTGTAGTGGTGCCCAGGACAGTTTCTTGAATTGCCAAAGGTGTCCACAGCCAAAAAAGGTTACCTGCCCCTGATATAGATAGATTGATATATTCAATATATACATGGATATGTTCATTCTGACATGGGATCTATCAAATCAATCTCAAATTAAGGAGGATTAATTCTCTTTACGTTTTGGAAGATAGATTATTCAGGTTGCTCATAAATCCCCTTTCAGAAGTGGTCTAGATCCATGCCTCTTCTCCCTATCCACTTTCTCAACACTATGCATAATTATATACACCTCTATCATGTCCCCCTACCTTACATGCCTTTCCCCCCTAAATTAAGAAGCCCCAAATGTTAATCCTTCTTCATAGGGGAGTTGTTCCAGACCCCTGAACAGTTTGGTTTCCTTTTTCCAACTCTACAATATCCTTTTTAAGGTGCAGTGACCAGAACTGTACAGAATTTCTCCTATTCTGTCCATTGATTATCTCATGGGGTTGCTTTGCCCTGTGTTCCACTCCTCCTAAATTCTGGTTTAACTGAAAGAGCTCCTAACGTTAATTGTGTAGCTGGACCACGTACACTTTCCCACAGCTCTCAGTTCCTTCAGTACACTTTTATTTCCCCCCATTCTACATCACAGAATTCTGCACATGTCTATTGATCAAACTCTGCAAAACAGAAATCATGATGTAATCATATGTAAGTATGCTGGAGGAATTTACAAACTGACCTGATCTACATCTCTCAGACTAATATAGAGATTAGAACTCAGCTGTCCACCAGATTTTGCACTTCTCTGAATGTTGCAACATAATTCTCAGTAGTTTACAATGCAATCCTGTGCATCTAACTATAAGCAATCCCCACTGAGTTCTATAGGACTTATTCCCAAGTAGGTGAGTATAAGATTGAAACCTTAAAGTATTTACATTTGTTTTAAAATAAGTATTTGAGAGAGTTTTTTTTAAAAAAAACCCACAACAACCCACAACCCTGCAGGTTGATGCAGAAATGGAATTGTGGAAAGAAATATGCAGAAGTGACACAGAGATAGAGTTGTCCATCCCTAACACATATACGATCACATAAATATCCATTTTGGTCAATGGTTTACTGGGTACAGATTTGCTCCTGTGTATGGGTAAAATTCCACACACACACACACCCCAGTATCTTGATGTAGCCCCACATCTACTCTAACACTGAGATTCGCTTCTTCTTCTTTTTTGCAATGTTTGGTATGGCATGTGTGCATCAATAACATAGGCCGGTGAAACAACATAGGGAAGAAATCCCAAATGAACTTAAGGAATTGCAGCAAATTTCGTAAGTACAGTGCTGTGTAACTCATTTAAAAACAAAATATGCAGCAACAAAGGATAAGTAGAACATCAATTCTACCTCAGGAATAAAGCTGTGGAATAAGGCTGGGATAAACCTGGAAGAGGTGAATTTCAGAAGCATCCCTGTGAAACAGTCCCCAAGGGATGCCCGCCAGCCAGAGCCCAGAGTCAGAAAAAGGATTAGGGAAAATAAAAGCTGAAGAGTCCCAGAAGTGGCCAAAGGGAGTCTGGATATTATATTGTGAGCAGCTCCAGCCCTTCCCACACCCTTATTTTGAAGGAATTCAGAAACATGGGTGGGGGACTACTGTCCTTCTTTTGTCCCCTTCTTGTATTTAGATTGCCCATTCTTTATTAGAGCATGTTACGGCCTCTTTCAGTCATTTCCTAACAACTAAATAAATAAGGTTGTAGCAATACATTTCCACCCATCCTCCCTCCAGTATTCAGAGTTCTCTCCTGAGTCATTCATAACGGAAATATTACCTCTCTGGTGGCTACTTTTTCATGGCCTTAAAGATAGAGGCTGAATAATGCAACTGTGTTGAACCTGCAATAAATTAATTGTCCTATTTTATATGGCCAAGAGAACTATCTAGAAAATTGTGAAAGAAATGCAACTGTGACCCTATATCAGGGTCCATGTTTGGAAAGGACAGAAATAAATAGTTAAGAAATATTTTAAATAAATAAAATGAATAAATAAGCAAGAAATGAAGAAGACATGGGAATAAACAAGATTTGTGGAGGGTTTTGCAGATGAATATTTGATTGATTGATTGATTGATCTATAATTCTTGTATCCAGCCCTTCCTCTCGAAAGAGTCCAAGGCAGCTAACAATCTCAATTAAAAATAAAACATTAAAACCAATACTAAAAACAGAGATAAAACAACAAATCAACCAAGGCCAAGGAAAAGTGTGGTTGCATGGAGGATGAGTTGTTATCTCCCTAATGGATAACAACTACACCTTATGAAAAAAATCATCATCATCATCATCATGGCTTATGCTGGCTCAGCTTGTCTGAGTGTGGAAAGCTAAGCAGGGTCAGGCCTGGTTATTACTTGGATGGGAGACCCCTCCTCTAGTTGCCTGCATTGAGCAGGGGGTTGGACTCGATAGCCTTGTAGGCTCCTTCCAACTCTATGATCTATGAAATCTATGAAATCACAAAAAATAATAGAGGATCGAGTCTGATAAGTCAGTTATCTGAGTGATTAGGGGTCTCCCCTCTTAGGCCTGTCTGCTGCTACGTAGCCCTGGCCTTGAATGCAGCTGTAGGCCTCCACCTGTCACTCTCTGGCCTCAAAGCTTCTTTTGTATGAATGCTGTGAGGATATTTGGTGGCAGTTCTCTCCTTCACTGTCTTCTCTAGCTGGTGTTTTTAATTCACTCAATCTCCCTGTGGTTTCTCCAACTTCTTAGCTCTCCCAAATCTTCCACTCTCACTCAGAATCGCCTCAGAAAATTCTCCTCAGAATCGCCTGCTGTTGCAGCTGCTCAGGGCCCAAAAGGGTTGTGCTCCAAGCATCCTGCAAGGGGGCAAAGGGTTAAAAAAAAAACCTCCCCTATCTCTATGGTCCTGATCCACACTATGGTCCTGATCCATGTAATAGCATGTAGTTTGACCCTGAGAAGTCATATTCCATCACTAAAGGAATGGCACTGCACTAGGTGCCCTCTGCAATATAGAATCCCTCTGCAAACACTGGAATACTGGCAGCATTCTGGCTTTAGAATAACACTGAACATGCACAACATAACTTTGCTATCAGTCACTGCCATAGGCTTTAATGGGGCAGGAAAACCATAATAAAATTTCACTGAACCTATGAAGGATTGCCTTCCTTGACAAGCCTGAATAATTACAGTTGTTTTCACACAAATTTGAAAGAAATATATGAAATGCCTGACTGAAAACGAGTAAAGGGTAAATGTGTCAATTTTCAGCACGTTTTAATGTACTGTATGTGTGGTCGTTTTATCAGATAAGTTTTAAATAGGGCACATTTTTAGATTTCATTGAGTAGATCATGGATGCCAAATTTCAAGTTACTAGCTCAACAGGTGTCATTTTTACAAGCAATAGCATTTTGAGGCCTATAACTTTTGTGTGTGTGAACATAAGAGGAGCCCTGCTGGATCAGACCAAGGGCCGTCTAGTCCAGCATTCTGTTTACACAGTGGCCAACCAGCTGCCCAAGGGAAACCCAGAAGCAGGACATGAGTGCAAAACCACCCTTCTGCCCATTTTCCAAAGCAACTGGTGTACAGAGGCATACTTCCTTTCATACTGGAGATAGCATATAGCCATCAGGACAAGCAAGTAGCCATTGACAGCATTATCCTTCGTGAGTTTGTCCAATCCCCTTTTAAAGCCATCCAGTGTGGTAGACATCACTGCATCTTATTATTTATTTATTTATTCAATTTATATCCCGCCTATACACAAATGCCCTAGGTGGCATACAAGATCATAATCAAACAAAAGAAATATACAATAATATACAATTAAAACTAACTAATACAATTAAGCATAAAAACAGAATAAAAATTCCATAAAATTCCATAAAAATTGATAAGTTAGTGAATTCCATAGTTTACCTATGTGTTGTGTGAAGAATGACTTCCTTCTATCTGTCCTGATTCTCCCACCAATCAGCTTCATGGAATGACCCCAGGTTCATAGATTCATAGATCTATGAAGAGTTGGAAGGCTATCGAGTCCAACCCCCTGCTCAATGTAAGAAACTAGAGGAGGGGTCTCCCATCCAAGTAATAACCAGGCTTGACCCTGCTTAGCTTTCCACACTCAGACAAGCTGAGCCAGCGTAAGCCACAGAGTGTTATGAGAGAAAAATGTCTCCCTGTCCACACCATGCATAATTTTTTACACCTCTATTATGTCTCTGCTCACTCACCTGTAAATTATCCCAACTTTTGTAACCTTTCTTCATAGGGATGTTCCCCCAGCCCTTTGGTTGTTTTAGGGTGCAATCCTATTAAGCTGCTAGACAATGACCATAGGAGAGGTTGGAGTCCCAGCTCTGACCTCAGAAACGCGTTCCGAGGTTGGAGCTAGGACTCCAACCTCGGAGCACCCTCCCTCTGCCCTCACAGTCAGTGCAAAAAGAACCGCACCAGCTGCGGCTCCGAGGTTGGAAGACTGACCTCGAAGCTGGAGGTTTGTGGGTGTTCTGGGGGTGGGTTGGGAGGGGAGAGGCTCCACCATGATACACAGTATCCTGGTGGTGCCTCAGCCTGTCCTCCTCACATTCTGAGGCAAAAGACTTTGATGGCCAAAATTGATCTTTGCCTCCTTGCTCCTTCTGCCCTTGATAGGATGTCCGTAATCCTCTGAGTTCAGAGGGTTACGGGCAGCCACATTAGATTGTGCTGTTAGATGCCCCTTTTGCCCTTTTTTTCAACTCTACAATATCCTTTTTTAGGTGTGGTGACCATAACTGTACACACTATTCTAAGTGTGGTCGCACCATAGATTGACCAGTGCGATTCACCTTTAAAAAAATCTTGGTAAGAGAGAGAATTTTGAGAGTAGAGAAGAATATTTGTAATTGCCATGGCCGACACAAATTTAGGGAGGGATTTGCAGAAGTTGTCCTCTGAAATATTTGCGACTCATACCACAGTAATAATTATGTGCACTTCAGTATCAACAAAGTTGTTACAACAAATAACAGCTAACATAAAACAATATATGGTTACTATTAAAATCAGGAGCTGATTTGTTTTCTTGCATTGAGGAATTGCTTAGCTAGAGGGTATGGTTCATTATGCCAGAATATTGGTATATGCCATCTTCTGTCAATCTCTCCCTTCCCTTTCACCCCCACTGGGGAGAATGGTACATTCTAGAAGTGCCAGTGTAGAGGAAGTAGTCTTTTCAGGATGTTTGTTTGTTTGTTTGTTTGACAATGCAGAGTTTGTTTGCCGAGGGAACAAGTCTGACTTGCCTGAGACAATTATGCTTTCAAACAGAAACATGCGGAAAGAAACACGGCTTGACTTTGAGCCTTATCCCTAGTCAGGAGTGTGAGTTGTGTCTATAAGACTCTGCGTTGGCAGTGCCACTAGCAATGATTTTGAAAAGGTTTCCACTTGTTTTGTTTTCATTCTAGCAAAGTTGGTGTGCAGGGACATTAAAGGGCCAGGGGCTCATAAGCATTTGCCATCTCCGAAAAAAAAGTGCTGTCTTTTTGTTTTGATCAGCATGGCCTTCTTCTGCTGCTGCTGCCCCTCTGCCTCTGTTGCTTCAAGAGAGGTAAGAGATCAATTATTGTACTGTGAGGGAGAAACAAAAGTACCTGGAATTGATAGCTCTTGTTAGCAAATCTAGGTAGTAAAGGAAGGTGAGACAGTGCAGAGATGTCAAGCTGACAGGGGCACTCTGAAATATCTGTGATGATAACTGGAGAATTCTGAACTGGAAAATGGGCACGGTTTAAGGAATACCATGCAGCTTGTGAAGATCCACCATTAACACGCAGAGAGAAACAAGCAGTGTTTTTTGGGGAGGGGGTCCTTATTGTAATAGATCTACACATTCATGATAGTAGTAGCTATAGTAGTAATAGTAGTGATGTCTTAAAGGTTTTCAGTCAGGGTTAGGTAAGCCCAAAAGACTGTATACATGTTTAAAAAAGAGAACACAAGAATACAGTAATAGCTTGGATTGCAAGTAACTTGGTTTGAGAGTGTTTTGCAAGACAAGCAAATTTTTAAATATTTATTTAATATTTTTTTGACTTGATATACAAGCGACGTCTTGCAATACAAGTACTGTAGTACGGCTTAAATTAAAAATCTCTGTACAAATTTTTTTTGGGGGGGATTTCGTTTTGATATAAAAGTGTTTTGGATTACAAGCACGTTTCCGGAACGAATTAAGCTCTCAATCCAAGGCATGACTGTAATTACTACAGCAGGTCAGCAATGAATACTGTTATGCCTTCACACTTGAATTTTCCAAGCGGTGAAAACTTCACGGGAGCAAATAGTATCCAGGCTTTTCTTTTCCGTGGAATGAGGTCACAGGAGGCTTATGGCATGTTTATCATGTATGGCTTACAAATAGGTTGAGCATAAGTGGAGATTCACAGCATTAATACTCCAAGACATTTCTGCTTCCCCATTAGGTTTGTGGTGTGTGTGTGTGTGTGTGTGTGCACCATCAAGATCTTTCAGAACTCCAACTGCGCTCACTCACCTTCAGCCTGATCTTGTCTAAGTCTCTCTCAGCTGCAACTCAGTCTCCACAAAGCTGCTTGCATATTTCAGCAGATACTTAATTTAACACATTCCTTAGGGGAGGGGAGAGAACATGGGAGGGGGAAAGCAGCATCTCCTCAAATATTTGCTAGCCATTAAGAGCCAATTAATTAATTAATTAATTAATTATAATATTTCTAAACCATTGTATAGCAAAATACCTCAGGGTGGGATACAATCAATAAACACAATTTGACATAAAATTATAAAACCACAGCAAGCTCCACACAGTCCAGTATAGAATAAGAACAGGTAAGACAAACCAAGCTAGGTTTGCAAATTTGCAAATTCAGTGTGGATTGGTTGAATTTGACAAAATTCAACCCATTTTGTCCTTCCACTGATGCTGAATCTTTTACAGTCAGAATCACTAGGCCATACCCTCCAACATTTCACTGATAAAAATAGGGACACACATGTGAATTTGTAAGAGGTATGGTTAAGCAACATGAAGGTGTGATCAAGAGGGTGTGGCCAGGCAACCAAAGGGCATGGTCAAGTACAAAAGTTATTAGAGGAAACACACAAACTCTTATATATTATAATTATTACATTATATATTTTATAATATTTTATAAGAGGCTTTTGTAAAAAAATGTAACCTTACTTAAACCCTTAATTGTTGATATCTGGTGTTTTTCCTGGGGGGGGGTGTCAGTGCTTGCAGGGCAATCTCTTTTTTAAAAAAAATTGCCAGGATTGGCACAAATTCAACAGGTGAAGCTTACCCACCCACCCCACACCCCCAAACATGGAACTTCATAGAAAAGGGGAAGTTTCTTGCATCTCCTTCTGACACTGTAACCTCACCTGTTAGAGGCACAGAGTCAGCTCTGTTAGGAAATAAAGTATTTGGCAATAAAAAGATAGGAATCATGTGATAAATTCCCTCATTCACCTCTCTGTCGGCAGAGCCAGCAGGTAGAGCACGCACGTGCACGCACACACACACATCCTTGGGTCTATTTATTTATTTATTTACTCATTTATTTCATTTTTATACCACCCAATAGCCAAAGCTTTCTGGACGGTTTACAGCAATTAACAAGACAGTCCCTGCCCGCAGGCTTACAATCTAAAAAGACATGACACACAAGGAAAAAGGAATGGGGAGGGAAGAAGGGGGAATATTAATGAATACTCCTGGCAGGGCTGGCGGAATGGCCCTGCACTCCCTCTCATCTCCCTCCTCTCAGCCTGCTGGAATGGCTGCTGGTGGTGACAGTTGAGGGAGGAGGAGTCTGTTCCCTCCCTGCTTACGGTGGGCAGCCGTTGGAGCCTAAGAGCACCTTAAAGTAGCTTGCAGGAGGCAGGGGAATTCAGGACCCTGCATAACAAAGTGAGAAGCCGTGATGACTTAAGGGTTTGGGGGACTGTCCCAGCATTTTTAGGGCAGTTGGAGACTATGCTAGGCTGCAAAGGATCCCTGAAAGGCAATTTAGATCAACTCCAAATCTCAGTACAAGAATAGTGCAATCCTATACACATGTATTTAGAAGTAAGCCCCACTGTGTTCAGGCTTACCCCCTAGCAACTGTGTTTAAAATTGCAGTCTTTAATATATATTGTTTATAATGACGGCTTTTGTGTTGCTGGTTACAATGAAGCGTCTAGGGAGAGGCAGAGAAAACAATCTTTGTTTGCAATTGGCCGAGCCACTTTAATTGTAAGGGTGTCTGGCTGCCATTGGCTGAGCTCTTCAGATTTTAAAGAGAGGCACTTTATGCAGAGGGATGGATGGTACAGGAAACATACAGGCCTTTCAAAGAAAGAAGCCAGTGAAGACAGAGAAGGGCAAATGGGGACTTTAGTAAGTGCAGGTTGGGGCCTGAATGAAGGTCCTGTCCAGAGGAATGAGGGGAAGTAGCAAAGACCAGAGGGAGGATTCTGAGAGGACAGCAGCCGTAGCAGAGGCAAGGAAGCATATATTTGATTTGTGTGGGATAATTAAGTTGCAGTCAAAACCTATGGCTCATGTTTCACCAGGTAGTTGGGTGAAATGGTTAAGATCACTGGTATCTTCTAGGGTGGATTCACTGGAAGATACTCATTGAATCATTAACAGAGCCCCAACAAGAAGTGGGCATAGCTATCAGCTCTTCCTCTTTCTGCTGGGACTCTGAGTGAGTGTGGTTGCACGTGTGTTGTTGTCTCCACGTGGTTCTAGCAGCATCATGTAACCAGAGTTGCTGGTCTGAGCTCCACAAGTTCAGACCCCAAGTAACTACAAATGTACTGTAACAAACTGTAAGAAACGTCTTTTAAGCCTGCCTGAATGAAACTGCATAATCTGAGTGAGTAAATGTTACTTTTAACTTTTACAAGTCTGTGTCTCTGATTATTGTTCTGAGGGAGAGAAAAGGGGGCAAAACCAGGGAAAGCCAGTCTGCCTTAAAGCATCCTGGATTACCAAATGCTAGCTGGCTAACACTAGCCAAATCTAAGCTTCCTTTAAGCTGGAAAGGGACTCTACTCTGCTGATCTCACTAACGTGAGATAGGAAGGATATTACTCCACAATATATTCTCTCCTAGTATCTTTTTCAAGTCCCAACAATTTGAAACTATCAGACATACATTTGGCTGCAGGACCCTTATAGTGGGATGTGTGAGGAATCCGATGTGGGGGGTGAAAATCTGACCGATTTTCACTATTGGCACTCCAGATTCAGTTCGTTAGCCCCATGCTGGTGCTGACTCACTGTTGTGTGAGTTGAGCCAGTTCACAAGATGGGCCGCAATTTGCACATTTTTTTAAACACTAAGAAAATTTGTGCAATTAACACTATTAGTGCTATTTGCGCAAATTAGAAGCCAAAAACTATACAGTTCTAGTACTATTTGCACAAATCATGCTAGAACTATGTAGTTTCCAGCTTCCAATTTGCACAACTAGCACAAATTGTGCTAGTTGCGCAAATTGCGCAAATTGCATCAATTTACTCAAATACTGCAAATAGCACAATTTGCACAAATTTCCTTAGCATTGAAAAAAATATATGCAAACCGCAACCCGTCTTAGAGATTGAAGTAACCCCCCCAACTCAGCCAGCTTCTGATTATTGGGTTGGAAGCGGGCAGGAAGCCCATCGAGCTCAAGTCTGAGCCAGACATCCCAGCATCAGCACATCCCTATCCTTATGTAATAATTAACACAAGATTTTAAATCCTAAGCAGATAATCATTTTTTTTAAGCTCAAGAAAGGTAAAAGTTTTCATCACCAAGCAGTGAGATGGGTGTCACGAGATCTAGGGATGTGTGTGGAGCTTGATTGGGGGGTGGAAGTCCGGTGAACTTGCTGGGGTTAACCCCCCGAGCTCTGCTCACCCTACCAGCTTCCCCGGCTCAACTCGTGTTCCCGTGAGCTGAGCCGGGGAAGCGACTTCCAGGTTCCTGGCACTATGTTGTTTACGTAGAAAATGGCATAAGATACGTTAAAAACAGCTGCGATTTTCACAAGTTACGCAAGCAATTTGCTCAAGTTATATGTTACCTCCAGGATCAGAGGCAACAAGCCTCTGAACACCAGCCCCTGGGGAACAACAATAAGAGGGGGATTTTGTGCTCATGTCCTGCTTCTGGGGTTCCCAGAGTCATCTGGCTGGCTACTGTGGCAAACAGGATGATGGACTAGATAGGACTTTGGTCTGATCCAGCACAGCTAGGGATGTATCTGCTCACCTTGAGTGGGCGTAGCGGAGCCGGAATCGGCCCCGCTCATGCCCGCAAGAGGTGAGTGGGCCTTACCAGGTCCCGGTGCCCACTCGCCTCTCCGCGGTGAGCCAGCCGCGCCACCCGCACCGGTCCCATCCCGTCACTTCCGACTGGCTGGGAGTGACACGATGGGACCCTGCGCCAGTGCTCCGGGACCCCAATTCTATGTGTTAAGCCCTGTTGCCCTGGTTTCTATGGAAAATACGTAGACTTGGGGTCCCGGCACACCGGCGCAGGGTCTCATCGCATCAATCCCGGCCAGCCGGAAGTGACGTGTGGCGCGGAGAATCACTCCACGCTGCTGAGAATTGAGCGGGGGGGCCGCCACGGAGAGGAGAGGCAGGGCGGATGTCCACGTACCCGCCAGGTACATGGACATCCCTAAGCACAGCAATTCTTATGTTGAAATGTAATAGGGAAAATCTGTCCACCCATAACCACAGCACACATTTCCTAACTTGGGATTCCAGTGTAAGACTGAACCTGAAGGCCACTAAACATTTCCTTGAAGGGGATCTCACTTATCTAATCAAAGAACTAGTCAATAAAAGAGGCAAAATAATGTTTCTAGCAGTACAAATCTTAAGTTCTGTTTCCACTGAGCATTCTGGATAATATTTAGTAAGAACAAAATAAGCCAATATGGTTTCTAGTCTTCCTGTTCCAATTCCAATATTTTTTTTTTCATGTGAAGCAAGGATTTCAGTGTAGGAAACTGTCTTCATTCTTGCAACTTCCATATGAGCTTTATTCACAGATACACTATTCGACTAAGAAGGGTCTATGACTCTACTAAATACATTAAACCAGAAGTGATGCAACGGGACCCTGCGCCGGCGTGCCGGGCCCCCGCACGCTGCGTATTTTCCGGAGAAACCAGGGCAACAGGGCTTAAAACAGCCCTGTTGCCCTGGTTTCTCTGGAAAATACAATGCTTAAAACAGCCCTGTTGCCCTGGTTTCTCCAGAAAATACAAGGCACAAAACAGCCCTGTTGCCCTGGTTTCTACGGAAAATACGCAGTGCGGGGGCCCGGCACGCCAGCGCAGGGTCCCATTGTGTCACTTCCGGCCAGCCGGAAGTGACACGATGGGACTAGCGCGGCCAGCTCGGTGGGCTCAAGCGGTGCTGAGAGCTGCTTCGCGCCACTCAGAAGAGGCGGGGGGCCGCCACCGCGGAGAGGAGAGGCAGGGGCCCCCTAAGGTTCGTGGACACCACTATGACAGCATACTAGAGACTTCGTACTATTGTTTGTCCAGAAGGGTTGCAACCTAACACTCTTGAATGTGCACACAGAGCTGCATACAGGCAGGGGCTCCCTGTTCTCCTTGGGCTCTGTTATATATATACATGCATGCAGTAAGGAGCTCCCGTTGCATGGAATCTCCTCTAGTTCATAGAGTAGAACATGTAGCCCCTGCTCGTACAACATTCTCTGAGCAAATGAGTTAGAGGCTAATGGATTAGAGGCTACCTGAAGGCCAGGATAATCCAGCCAAGGAGGAGCCGCTCATGGAGTGGCAGTGGCTCCCAGAGGACAGAGTCAGCATCCTCTTGGGCAAGCTGCTACCCGACTCAGAAATCAGCTGAATAAGCCTCGGTGTCCTAGCGAGGAATTGGGGGCGAAGCCAGGGACAGAGAGGCCAACATTTAAACACTGGCTGGTAACAGTGTTGAGGAAGAGGGAGAGGATAGAGGGAGAGTACAGCAGGGAAGCAGGGCACAAACTGCCAGCAGCAGCAGTGGTTATCAATAAGGCCTGTGACGTAAGCAGAATAGGAGAGGAGGAAACTGCTTCGCTGAAGAGGACCTTGGAGAGCATACTTGCCTTGAGTTACAGGAGCTGGAGAATCACAAAAGTGATCCCCCTGCAGCATTGATCAGCTGATCAACAGGGGACAGATGATCCACAAGGAAAAGAAGGCATTTTCCCTGCTGACTGGAGGGAGCGGATGCCGCAAGTTGCATAAAATTAGACAGTGGGTTGCCCTGAACTAGAAGTAGAAACGAAGGGCATGTTTCCTTGAGAGTATGCAATGCATATTGACTGGAGAATGCGCATAATGCTCTGGGAATGTACAGAATCCTGTCTAGATATGTACATTCCCCAAGGCCTGTTGGAGAGGACATACATTGACCCATGACATGTCCAGAATTCACTCTACAAGGACACAGATTATTTGCACATTCTGCATGAGGTATAGGGATTGTGCAGTGTTAAGTTGTTATGCACATTAGCCAGTCAACTCACATTATCCCTAATGTGCATGACACTTTTACAAAGTACAAGTGGACAGGTATCATCCTCGAGTGCCTTGCAATCTATAATTCACCAGTGGAGAGACAACAGAGGAAGGGGAGGGAAATGGAGGGAGGGGTAAACTGGGAAAGATTATACCTTCATTTATAAGTACCTTGCTCTATTCACAGAGGGAGCCCCTCAATTTACAGCACTCAAGAAAATCTTATCAAGACACCAGAAGTGATAAAAGTCACCTTAGTGAGTCACCTTACTTGAATGTCTTTGCTTTTGTATTATAAATGTTCTCAAGATTATTCTGAAGTTGAATTACAGTTAAAGTTGCAACAAATATTCTCCACTTTAAATTTTCTGGTAGAAACAAGCCATTAATATATTTTTTTTGCAAAAACAACAGCGACCAACATTACTTAGACTATTGGAATGACTATTTAGCTTAGTTTTGATCTTGTTTGGTGCCATTTCCCTCCTCTAGCTGCAACTTTTTCCTCCATCTTGGATTAGTCATATGGGTGATCCCACCCAATCAGGGGTCATTTACTGAACAGGATGACATTGCAATGCTACACAGTGAATCAAGTTTGGCCATATGATGATGTCACAGCGTGGAAATGAAGACAACTGAGAGTGAGGGCAAATGAACAGTGAAACATTTTCTCAAGGAATCCTGAAAAATTGTCACAAAGGAGATGCCAATTTATACCCCCAAAGTTATATCACACCTCAGATGAGACTAGACACCAATCTGCACTTCAGAAACACTCCAAATCTTCGGGCAAGGCCAGACATGCAGCCATACTGAAAATGTCATCCAGCACCTTACCCCAGGCCTGACACCCATCTGATGCCCAAACCTCATCCCTTTCCAAACCCCATCCCCTCCTAAAACATCAACCCAAATCTTTATTGAAAGCTACATAATCATCAACACCCCAAAAGTCATCCTGAACCTTTGGCCAAAGCTTTATCAACCTGCAGAGGCTCTAAATGCATTCAGGGCACAATTCATTGATGATGCCAGCAAGCCCCCAAACTTGGAGGAATGGGCATCCTATGCAGAGAGGGAGGAGTGGTGGAGCTGATTTCGCTTCTCCATCCTTCCGCCCTGCTTTTTCCACTAGACAGGCTTTTTTGCTTCTCTTGCTGTAGCATCTTGGAAGGGGAGGGAAGGAGGCTGGAGCAGCTGCAGGATACCTTGTATCCTGGCATCTCCAGTCTCCTCCCCTCCCTGCCCCCTTTTATCCCCTCCAAGGTCATGTTCCCAACCTTGGAGAGCAGCCAGAGCAGTTCTTTCCACTGTCTGTAAGGTGGCGGGGTTGGATCTCCAGTTCCCAGCTCCGAGGATGGAGCTCTGCCTCCAACCCCAGATCTGGTAATCCAAACTATCCTATGGCCCCTCAGACACTATCTAGGGGCCATAGTATTGTTCCCTTATGGACCTAAGCTAGGATCCATTTTGGGAAATCACAATGTTGGGTTATCTATTCCACTCTATGCAACAGTGGGGTGATACCAAACAACCATTCTTTACAAGCTAGTTCACATAATTGAGTAACATAGTCCAAGATACTCTAGATAATAAAAGGGAAGCAGGAAAAGAAAATATGTTTAGTAAAACTAACTCAGATTATTCAGGCAAATGCAATGTGCTATATGCTGGAGGCAAGTGAAATGTACAAAAACAGTGAATAACTGACAACGTCTTCAGTGTGCAGGCTGCACTGAATCCGGTGGAGATCATTTAGATATACACAATCATTTCAGAAAACAGGATCAAATTGTTCATTTCCTTCCAAAATTGTGTAGAATTAAATGCTTCCCCCCAACACACACTTTGTGAAAGAAATAGTGTGTCCCCCTGCCCCTAAGAAATGAGATACTTTTCAATGTTCTCTCAATTGATTTGGCAATAGAGATGCATACTAAGACCAAGTTTTGTAGACAAAAATCTGACCAGAGTTTTCCTCTCCCCTTTCTCTCTCTCTCTTTCTTTCTTTTTTTAAAAGTTTCTGTGACATCTGCTGGAAATGCTACCAGCAAATGGATCATGTATTCCATTGCTTGGAAAGATGCAATTAGGTTCTGCAGGTCTGAAAAATAAACTCTAGTCTAAACTGTGTTGTCATGGAACCACTGGTCTGATTTTCAATTGGATAATTCAAGGTTTAATTATGGCTCCCGTGCTTATTCTGGTGAAACTGCTTTCCGGATATGTTGGCTGTGATTTTCCAAAGCCAGCTTAAGGGATTTGGAGTTCGAGTTTCCATTAAAAATAGTGGCAGCTGGACATTGAAGTTTCCTGGGATGTACTTGAAAATATCAGTTTATATAGTCAATGAACAAGAAGAACCACTCCACTTGGTCAGACGGATGGTTCATTCAATCCAATATCTGGGCTAGAACCAGCCTTTCTTAAGATATAAAAAGGTAATTTGCACGAATAGAGTGCACCATTCCCTATTGAACACCATTTGTCACATTTCCCAGCACAAGTACGATTGTAAGCCTTATTCTTGAAGCACACTGCATGAATGCCAAGCACCATGAAAACAATTTGGGGTAGGGCCAGTGCCGCACTGCCAGGCAAGGCTGTAGCTTCAACAGGTACATCTGAATACAAGTATTTTTTCCCCAAGGGAGGGGGAATGTAACTGAGATATTCTTTCAAAAACATCTACTTTGGTGCAGAGGAAATGGTAATAAGATAACTTCTGTAAATCTTATCACTAGTTTGCACTTATTCTTATTTATTCATGCCTGTTAGCTTGGGTATCATACCCAAAATATTGTGGTTTCCAAGTTTCTTTTTCTCCTTTGCTAATTCACTAACAGGCAGGTTTCTGTGGGCTTCCATCTTTCTAGGTCACTTCAAAGAGAAACCCCTTACTGTGAAACGGGTCAACGTGCCTGAGATCGACACACTGTTTGCCAACATTGCCGAGGCTTTCAACAAGCAGCAAGGCGATTGCTTAGCTCTCCAGGAAGCCATCCAGGGCCTGAAAGAGATCTATTACTGTTCGCCCACAAGCAGTCTTTCTGTATGTATAGAGAAGATACAGCAGGAACATAGTAAGTTGGTGGGGGCATAATGTGAAGAACAGCTGCTGTGAAAATAGAGAGAAGGTTGAAGTCTCCATTCCTGTGCGCATATGACTTCAAGCGAGAATCTGCTTTAGTCTATTTGTTCTTGGAGCACTCAGAAGCTCTAAGCCTGATCCATAAGATCAAAATAGGCACCATCACGTCTCTACATTCGCACCAACGTTCCATCACACTCAGGTGTGACCAAAAGCAGAATACCAGGATGAGACTATGCAGAAGCAGGGGCAGGGCTATGCAGAAAGAACCAGATGTGATTCTCAATGGCTGGGGTTACCAGGGGCAGGTTTAACCTATACCTTAGTGCAGGGCTCTCCAACCTTGGGTCCCCATATGTTGCTGGACTACATCTCCCAGAATCCCTTGCCATTAGCCATGCTGGCTGGGTATGCTGGGAGCTGTATGCCAGCAACATCTGGGGACCCAAGGTTGGAGAGCCCTGCCTTAGTGGAATCCCTGAGTGCCATCTCTTCGCCGCATCCTATATAAGTGGATGGTTTCACATTCACTCCTGTGTGGAAAACTAATGTGCTACACTTGGTGGCACTGTTGCCGATGCCGTGAGAGCAAAACATGCCCTGGCACTAGGTGGCCTGGCTTCCTCAACAGGGATTGTGTAGTGATTGTAGTAGGGTTACAAGGGTCTCTGTTGCACAGAGATGCACTTTATTCTCCAAGGGTCTTGGCTGGAGACATGCACACCATCATACGTATATCCCAACTATAACAACTTCAGGCTTGTTTCTAGTTTCCAGAGTTCCTCCATTTTCTAGCACCATATCAGAAAATGGAACCAGGGATGCAGGGGATGGAAAATATGTTAATGAAGAAGTGGGGCTATGCAGGAAACCCATGGAAGTACAATGTGTCTCTGTACAGATAGATATATCTGTACATGCTATACATATATATACTGTACATGCTATACATACGGTACACCTAGCCCATCATAATAAAGGGCATTTTTCTATGTTGACATCAGAACACAGGAGGCATCATCACATAGTTCTTTTATTTCTGTCATCAAGTTGTATTTGGTTAAAAGATACTCCAAATGTTTTATTTAAGATAAAATCGGCACCCAGTATAAAATGAGCCTCTCCACAGGGTTCAAAGAAAGATAAGTTGTCGTCCTTAGCATGGTCAGTTCATTAGCACCACTTGCTGTCTGACACATTTTGAACACTTCTAAAATTTGTTTGGAACATATCTCATTATGTTTGCTGTTCTCAGGAATGAAAGGTGGGAACAAAGCTGGCAGACATGTTTGTAACTTGCTGCATCTGCAAACCAGTCCTCTGGATGGAGCAAATTTTTAAAAAATCTGACATGGTGCTAATGCTGCTGTGAGTTCTGTCAGCTCCTAGGCAGATGTGTCAGTGCTATTGTTTAGGGTTAGTGAATCACATGGGCTGGGCATACCTTTAGCTTTAAGGTTGCTGGTGAGGAGAAAAATTCGCTGGATTAATTCAGCTTCCTGGTTTTCTGTCTCAGTAAGTTATCAAGATGCAAAGGATTTTAGACTTCCGTTTTCTATTGAATAGTCTACTGATTGGATTGCACATTATACTGGAATGTAGTATCCACTGGGCCTTATTCTCTTTCCCCTGCTCTTTAGAATTTGCCTTCCTGTGTATTACTTCTTCACATGCCTTTAAATCCAATCTTTCCGATGTAATGCCAGCCTTCCAGACTAATGCCAAAAGCCCAACAATGCCCTCTTCAGAAAGAAGAGCCAAGCATTTGTGAAACCAACAATACGACAGGCAAGAGGGCAAAGTGAAAAGAGATTAGATCAGAATTCATTAGAGAGACTTATCCAATACCTGATAGCTCTGTGCTGAATGAGTAGCGGGGAGAAGCCATGGGATTATGGGTCAAATTCGCCAGAGTGGCTTCACTGAAGAGCAGGCCAGCGGGGCTATGCCAGAGATTTGTTTCTTACAAGCAAATGGCATGGATAATCTTGGCATATAATATTGCCAAATGACTGTATTACATCTCTCTCACACGCTGCCATATATGTATGTATACAACTGTGTCACTGATAAGTAAAGTGGAAATAATCAGATTTCATGGCACTGCAATATCTTTGACAGGTGGTCACTGTTAGAAGCTTTGTTGCTTTATGGGTTCAGCTTTCTTAGGACTAAAACAATTAGCCTTCCCTTTTGGACTCACACCAATTTGAGCTTAATCATTGCTTTGTTTTTCAGGTGCTTGCAACGTGCAGGTGCATATGGAGGGATACAGGTTTTGGCTAGGTGCAAAGGAGAAAGAGGTCCCGGAGAAACTGGAGCGGGTTCAGAAGCAGGTGGGGGAGCTGAACCGTGCCACCAAAGGAGTCCTCAGTATGGGAACAAAACTCCATGAAATGATCTGCCTGGTGCTTCAGAGCCAGGATAAGTTGGCGGAGACAGTGAAACTCAAAAACCCCAACCACCTAGACTGGATCCGGCTAGAAGGAAACCTGAGAGAAAATATCGAGAAAACATGTCTGTCCAAACAGTTCTCGAAGCAGTATATAGAAGAAGCCAATAGTGTGCTGACAGAAATGTCCAAGTCAGCAAGTTTGACCTTGTAAAAAGAATGGAGCTTGCCTTTCTTTTCACAGAGATGAATTAAAGTGCCTGTGACAGAAAGCCCCTTTGGTTTTCACTCAGCTCAGCCTTCCTCAAACTGGTGCCCTCCAGATGGTTTGGACTACAACTCCCAGCATTCCTGATCATTGGCCATGCTGGCTGGGGCTAATGGGAATTGAAGTCCAAAACATCTGGAGGGAAGTGTGGTTTAGCTACAAAAGTTACATAGAACTTAAAGCTGATCCCCAAGATTTCTGTAAGAGTAAGCTGATGGCATCAGGTGGCAGAAAATAATCAGAGGTATCCCAGAGAGTTGTCACATGATGCCTATGGTCTCCAGAAAACCTCAGTCAAAAGGCTTAAATGTTCAATGTGGTCACCATTAAGTGCCATTGCTTCTGGACTGCTGTAGCTTTCCTCATTATAGTTGTCTTTAGCATGGAGAAATCTATGTTTTCCCATAGATTGCTCTGAATTTACAAGAGGTGGACAGCCCAATCCCTCCTATCTTATTGGGCCCATTAAGACACCTCCTCCCAGAGTGTCAGCTTGGAAAGAAAGAGGCTTGTGTGTGCCCATGGGGGCTCTTACCAAGGAGCACTGTCTCACTGCCATTTTAAGTATGCTCCCAGCACCTTGACTATAGAAACACTTACATTGCCTAGGTAAGGTATGTCAAGTAAAAGCTTGGACATACAGAGCAATAAAGCAAATGTGCATGGGCTACACTCTTTTGCTGTACACAATGGATGAAGTTTGTACTCCAGAATATGTAGAGGCCTTCCTCCTGTCAAGTCCCCAATTCAAAGAGCCCTAAGGAGGGAAAGCTCCATTCTAAGGCTACTGCCAGCACTATAAATGCAGCACTCACTAGTTTACGTTACATTTGAGAACCCACACCCAAAATTTGCACACGGGCCTCCAACTCTACACATGGCAAACCCACTAGTGCCCTAGATACCCCCTGCACCTCCCTTATGCCAAGGCCTTAGAAAGGAATTATTTTCCCGTAAGAGTTGAGTTCGTGCTACCCCTTCGAGTCAGGAGATCTCTCATTGTCCCATACACCCGCATCCCCTTTCCTAATTTTCCTTCCCCCTCCAGTTACGTTTGTACTATTTTGTGCCTGGAAAGTACCTAACAAGGCTTCGCCAGCCTTTGTTTACCTATCATCACCTTTCCGTGACTTAAGAGAGTGTACTTTGAGGGCCAGGATACTTTGTGATCCACAATATTTTAAGGAACAGTTCCTATAACTCTGGTTTTCTGGTCCACAAACCAAATCACAGAAGATATCAAATGAAAAATCCCACTTTATTATCTTCGTCTTGTAACATTTGCGTTTCAGTCTTTTCTCTCTTCAATCTTTCATTCTCCCCACTCCAAGAAGGTTTATGCATGTCTCCATGGGTCTAGTTATGGCATTCTAGTCCCTGTCACCATCTCAGATAGGCCCCTCATGCTGTAGCTCAGTGATAGAACACAGGTTTTGCTTTTGCTTGGTTTGAGGTTCAGTCCCTGGTATCTCCAGGTAGGGCTAGGAAAGAATCCTGCCAGAAATGCTGGAGAACCACTGCCAGTGTTAACTGTATTGGACTAAATGGATCTGTGGTCTAAGTCAGTATAAGGCAGCTTCCTATGTCTATCCAAAGCCTTGTGCCCTCCTGTCTCCTTATTTTAGTATCATCTCCTTCCCCCATCTAAACTCCTTACATGCCACACTGCCTATTTCATTCCTTCTTTCCAACCCGAAACTTCTCCATAGAGTTACCGTAATAAAATAGTTGCTGGTCCTATGTGAATGATGCCTATGTGCACACTCTTTCTATATTTGTAATAAACTATATTTGATTATTTTAATTTCTGGCTCTGGTCTCATTGCTAATTTCCTGCTTTAAACAGATCTATTTTAGATCTTGGGCACCCCCATTCCTGCCACTGTGTACCATTACTGCAGGCTAAAGACCCCAAAAACATTTGTTTCTCCTGTATACGCAGACATTACATGTGTGGACGAGGGCATGCGGTAACAGGGTTGCAGTTAGCAACCATACATGGAAGAACTGTCCAGGCCCAGTGTCAGCATTTGGCACACATTATTGGCACATTTGCCAGGATGCACACACCCTGGCAGGGCCCACCAGGGCTGACACCTTGACTGCTCTCCTGGGTAGTGTCTGCTCCATCCAACGGCACAGCTTCTGCTGCAGCCACCCTTCTTACATAAGCGGGTATGGGCTTACTCAGCAACAGCATTGTAATGGGCCACACTCATCACCAGTTGGCACTTGCAGCCACCATATTTTGTCTCCAATCACTGTGGGTGATTAAGTATGGCAGCTGCCAGGTGCCAATTCAACTATTTTTCAGTGCCACCACAGCAGGAGGGGGTCCAGTGACCTAGAGTAGCCTTCTGAGGACCCCCCCCCCCCACATCCTGGAGCCAGGCCTGGAGCTGCTGACCATAAGGAGATATCTAGTTCATAGCAGATTAATTCTTATTGCAGCTCAATACTGCAAATTAATATCAATGCAAAGCTAGGATAATGAAGCTAGAATGACTTTACTTTACTTTCTTTTGAAATGGCCCCTTTGTTGATATCTTATTTTTTTACTTTGTTTTCCCAGTAAAACAACCTAGCTTGGTTTATCTGCTCTAGGCTGGTGTTATGCCTACAAACTCAAAGAGTTAATGTATGCCACTGAACTAAAAGGAATTGGTATAGGGAGTGTGTGTGTGTACACATATGTGGCACTGCATCCCAAAGACATGATCCCAGAATTCCATTTTAATGCTGTGTTGATAATTTATTCTGTATTTTTCCAACCATTGACATTCCATTTGATAGGGGAAATACTTTGGAAAAAATTCAAAGGAGAAGAAAATTTTGCTTACATTCTCATGGGTGGGATGGGTGGTTCTTGGGCTTTCCTTAGCTACAATATGGCTGTGGGGGTGCGAGTGTCCTTTCTTTCATTGTACAATCGTCTGTCTAGGAGTATGCAGCTTCCCTGGCTTCCCATGCTTCATTTAAAGCCCAGAGAAAGATATCACGAGGCAATGTCTTCCATGGAGCTTTTTCAGATCAGGAAAAAACACCGCATACCTCACAATGATAAGGTAACCTGAAAAACACCACCAAAAGAAATTCTAAAGTACTCTGAGTGAGGCAGAAAAATAGAATCTTCTTGCATGGAGGAAGAAAACTTCCAGAAAACTGGAGGATAGATTTACTTTGTAACATACCTTCCTAAGTAACACCTCCAAATAGGGCTCATGTAGGTTGGAGAGGGAATAATCCCAAGGGAGTTTGGTGGTCAGTGGTAAATGTTTGCCTCTGAGGCATGACCCAGGGGAGTTCCTTTAGTCACAATGCAAAACCCTGTGGATCGGGGATGCTCCAACCCTCAGGCAAGCACCAAGGAGCTGACAGTGCTGAAAGTGAATTTCAAGACTATCAGCAGCTAAAGAAATTAAATCACAACAATCTTTATATATTGAACCATACAGTACACTGCAGTGAGTGCTTAGATTATACACGCCAGCAGGTGCTTCTGTATGAATGCAATGCATTTAGTGGAATACCATATTCCAGTAACTAAGAGCTGGTGCCTGAGTTTTGCTTTCTTCCTCCTCCCTCCCAATCCCTTTTCCTTTTGTGTCATGCCTTTTAGATGGTAAGCCTGAGGGCAGGGACTGTCTAATATTAATCTTTGTAAGCCACTCTGGGAGCCTTTTCTGGCTGAAGAGCAGGGTAAAAATGCTGTAAATAAATAAAGAATAAATAAATAATGTGAACTACTAGGGTCAGGTCACACAAACAAGTGTAACTTAGCAGTGTTCTCCAACCTTGGGTCCCCAGATGTTTTTGGCCGACAACTCCCAGCATGCCCCAGCCAGCTATGCTGGCTGGGGCATGCTGGGAGTTGTCGGCCAAAAACACTGTGATAGTGGAATAAGGCATGCAAAAGCATAGAGAAACATGGGTCTTAGCTGCAGCCATTGTATGACATTAGCTGCCCGTTTTGGTCCAAGGCACACAGAAGGTTAGTGAGCTGGCTAGGGAATATGTAGTAGCATTTGCACATGAATACAATACATTTTATGGAACGGAATACATTTAATGGAAAACTATTAGTCTTCAATGTCTGAGGATTTTCACATAGCCAATGAAGTCTGTAATTACACGCAGACATACCACAAACCTCATAATCATTCTGTGTTTGACTCAGTCCAGGGCACCCAGACATTTCTAAATGTACAGTATATACATCACGGAAGGCATTGACATTCCCATTCTGGCTTTCTTTAAGAAACAAACTATTCTTATTCCTAAATGTAGAGCTTGATACTTTGGCTTCATCCATATCCAGCTCTGGTTAAGTATGTCTACGTGTTCTCGTAGTGAGCTTCACTACTCATGCTTTGAAAAATCCATGTCAGAAAGTGGCCGTAACATCGCTGAGTGGTTAGATGGAAATGGCCCCTGTGAAGATGGGACTTGTAGTAGCTGAGACTTTAGAAGAAACCCTGTTAGATGTCCCTTCCTCCCCCCCCCCATTGCTGTTTAGCTAACGGATTTTTACTGTAGTCTTTGGAATGTACTGGGAGGCTGTTTGGGAGCACCTGGGAGATAAGGGTGAGCTGCAGAGCTGGGAAGCAAGGTCAGGCGTTAATTGGGATGAAGTCATGAGAAAGTGTCTACAGCTGAGAAAGGGCGGGGGGCCCTCCTTCGACAGTTAGGAAGACAGGATTGGTGAACGCTGGGCGGGAAACTGGACCCTGGTGACAATAAAGGAGCTAGGGAAAAAGGCTTCAGGGTTCTTCCATTGGGGCGTGGATGCTGGGAAGTTCCATCTGGGCAGGTATGCCACTCTGACAGGGTAGCTAGGAAAAGCTAGGCCTGGTTTGACTTGCTTTGTTCCTGCAGACTCTTGGGGTTTGTTTTTATGTTCTTTTAGAGTCCCTTTTTATTCCCATTCCCTTTTCCTCACAACAATTACCTCACCCCTTTTCCCCTTTACCTTCTTTTAGCCCTTTCTTATAAGGGATTATTTTACTTATATTGGACACTTGGAGACCCTACACTGACTAATTTGTTATTTTTACTTTTTAATAAAGTCTCCAACTTAATCTTGGCGTGTGTTCCTTTTTGAAAGGTTGGGGCTGCTACACCAGTTTGGTGTATGGGACCTTGGGAGGTGTGTGCCAGTCCAGGGAACCTTGGGACTGTGGCCTGCCCTGCAGGGTTGGTGTAAGGGCAGCCTCCTTCACAGCCCCGATTTATAATAGCAGAAGCCTGCTCCCTTCCCCATGACCCATGTGGGGTAGGAATACTATTGGACATCTGGAGGGTACCAGGTTGTCTACCTTTACCTAGGAATGTATGAATCAGCAATACTCAAGCTCACCTCTTTAATGAGCCTGGACCAGTGTTTTACGAATTCACAATTAAGTTGAAAATTGATCATGAGCTTCTGAGCATGCACATCTGTAGCTGAACAATGCCCTTTCTGCACATGTCCTGAGCTGGTTAGTTTAACCCTTGAATGAACCAGTGTGCCCATCGCTGCTTCCCTCGACGTTGTCACATCTCTGGCTCCGCAAGGAGGACTCTGTGGGTCCATCTTCTCCATGTACCCACAAACAGCAATGGGTGAGTGAACACCGTATCACATAGGCATGTCACATGAAAACAACCAATCAGGAAGGGGGTACACAGGGCTGGCGCTACCGCTAGGCAGACCCAGGCGGCTGCCTAGGGCGCGTGGCGGAAGAGGGCGCAGAGTTTCTGCGCCCCTTCCTCGCCTCCGGCGCGCTCCTGCCCTGCCTGCCGCCTCCGCCGCACCTCCCCGCCCGCTTGCCGGCTGCTGCCGCCGCCACCGCACCTCCCCCCCGCACCCGCGCGCCTGCCCGCCAACCACCTACCTACCTTCCCGTCGTAAAGCGCGGGGGTCCCATCGCGTCGGAGGAGGAGGAGGCGGCAGCAGCAGCAGCAGCAGCCAGCAGCGGGGCCGGGGGCGGGGGGAAGGTAGGTGGTGGTGGCGGCGGCGGCGGGGCGGGGGGGTGTGTTGCAGAGCAGGGCTGCTTTGCTCCGGAGCCCCCCCCACGGCACGAGGGGGGGGCGCTAAATATAATTTGGCCTAGGGCGCCAAACAGCCCTGCACCGTTCCTGGGGGTACATAGCGTGATAGCGTGATGCATGATGTCATGATGCACTACTCATTTCCAAACTACAGCTCCCAAAATGCACTTTGACATTGCACATGCACAAAACAAGAGTTTGTTTTAAGAGAGAACTCTTGTTTGAGCTTTCATCATGGGCAAGTTCATTATTGTCTGACTCTGAGGAAATAATGAATTCACCCAGGGCAAGTTCACCGATCACTTGATAGGAGTGGGAGAAAATAGACATGTGTCTTGACATTTCCTGTTTTTCCTCTTGAAATAACACATTTGGGAGAAGAACACAGTAGTGCACAAATGTGGAGTGCACATGCTGACAAGCCCCTTAATCCACTTAGGCAGGAAGAAGGCTTATAGTTTATGGTTCCAATTCTGTGCATCCTGACTTGGAAGTAAAGCCCATTGAATCTAGAGGGAATTACTTCAGGGTGAACATGCATAGGATCAGGCTGATGGATATATGATAAAGCTATGCTTTGCTTTATGAATTTGAAGTAGCATTCCACATTGATTACCTAATTCAGTGTTTACAGATCTCAAAGTAAAAAAATAGTACACCCAGATAAGAACATAAGAAGAGCCATACTGAATCAGACCAAGGGTCCATCTAGTAGTCCAGCATTCTGTTCACACAGTGGCCAAGCAACTGCTTGTGAGATGCCCAGAAGTGCAATAGCACCATCCTGCTCATGTTCCCCAGCTACTGGTATACAGAGGGCCCAAACAGACATTACTTTGAATGTGTGTCTAGTGGCAATGTCTTTTTTCTCTCTCATTTGTACTGGCAGGAGCCCCAATCTAGATTGGGACGTACTGTGTGTGTGTGTGTGTGTGTAGGGGGCAGGGATGGGGACTCGGACTCGAGGACTCGACTCGTGAGTCGGACTGAGTCCCCCCTCTGACTCAAGTCAGACTCGAGTCCCAATATTTTTAATGGGACTTGAGACTCGACTCGGGACTCGAGACCAAGGACTCGTGTTCCAAAATCGTGTTCCTCAAATGCAACATGGATAGGTTTTAGGAAGTACAGCAACTTTATTTTTTAAAATCATTTCCCTAAAATGCAACCTTTCAGACATTTTGGGTTTGGCTGCCTCTGCCTGCCTGGTTGGGGTTCCCTGCCTCCTCTGCCTGCCTGGTCTCTTCTTAACCAGTTCCACAGTTTGAATTGTCCAAGACAAAGGCCTCTGCCTGCCTGTTTTGGGGTTCCCTGCCTCCTCTGCCTGTCTGGTTATTTTGGGTTTGTCTGCCTGGTCTGTTCTTGCCAAAATCAGTTGCAGAGTTTTGAAATAAAAAGGCACACTTGTGCCTAGAATTTATTTAAGCCACACATCTGAAATAGCCTTATTTTGTTGGGAAAACCCCCCATGGATTTTAATAGGGACTCGTGGAGTCAGCTTTGGGAGTGACTCGTGACTCGTGAGTCACCATTTTGGACCAAGGACTCGGACTCGGACTTGAGACTCGGGTCCAAAGACTCGTGACTCGAAACCAAGGACTCTTCAACATCCCTGGTAGGGGGTGCTTTTAAAGATCCAGTTCAAGCCTCCTCCTGTGCCTGTTCTAGAGTAAAAATGAAAAGACAGCATGCATGACACAGCAACCCATCGTTGGTGTTGCCATGTCATCCAAACTGAGACTGCTTCTTGCACGGTGGCTTGTTTTGGGGCAACAAGCCACCCTGACAATGCATGGCTTGTTCTAGGGCTTGTTTGACCCATGATCAGTTGCCATGTCATCTGAACCCAGCAGAGCAATTTCATTGTGGGTTACGTGGATTGGCTAGAGAGCTGCTTGGCAAGTGCATTAAAAAACCCTTGCCACTCTTCGTGATCTCATCCATGCTGCAACCAGTGACAGCCCCTCCACCAATGCCCAAGTGGCACTTTGGAGCAACTATTGCTGGTTCACCACCTTGTTTTTATTATCTTTTCAGCCCCAGAAATGTGTGCAAATGTCTTCGTGTTTGTTTGTTTGTTTGTTATCAATCTTTCGGAGGTGCACCAGTGCGCGATTACAGCTGTCACATATATGTAGTCTTTCCTGGTCAATGCCTGTGTCAGTTTCAGCTGTCAAGCTAACAGATTGATGAGGTGAGACTGTATATAGGCTAAATTGTGAACAGCTGACAGCCGTCAGTTGACTAGCTGTCAATTGGAAAGTACTGGCAAAGGGAAAACAGCAGCAGAGTCAGTGCACCAAAAGGGGGTGGGCATACGATCTTACCCTTAGCAATGCAATTCTCTCCATTTCTAGTATTGCCCTCCACCTTTTTGACACTTTCCCAAGTCTCCATCTAGTCTAGAAAGGGGAGATCTTAAGGCCACCCCTTTTTTGCGGTTCCCTTTTGTAGCCATTACTGCAGTTCCCTAACAGCTGTCTTAAAACCCCAAGAAGGCAGCTTAATGGGACAGAGTGAATGGATCAACTTGAATGGGGCCACATTGAGGGGGGGACCCAATTTCAATTTGATTTGTTTTGTTCTGCCACTGCTAAGGTTTGTTTTTTAAAAAAAAAAAAAAAACACTGGCAAATATGCACATTTTTTGACAGGGAAATATACACAGATTTCAATGCTAGGAAGTAAATGGAGGGGAAATATTTGCAGATTTCGTAGTAAGTAATATTTGTAGTAAGGGGAGGGGAAATTGCATTATATTTCCCCTCTATTTACTTCTCTGCCTTGCCCTTGACATCTGCATCTTTTTTCTGTGCATTTCTCCTAATATACACTTTTTTGTACACAATTTTTCCTAATATACACATTTTGCAAGAAACATTCCTGATTTAGTGCACAAAAATGCATATATTAGGGACAGATACTCATGATACATATATTGGGGAAAGATGCATACAAAATGTATGTTATGGAAAGTTGTGCATGAAAATAAATGTGCATTTTCATTCCTCCCCCCCAAAAATCACAGCACAATGTAGAAATTGGATGGAACCGTCTTATGATCAGTATATGTGATACTGTCAGATAGACCAGATATGATTGATTTGTACCCCTGTACCCCCAACTCTGACAACGGTCACCCTTCTCCTGCAACAGGTAAGCATCCCACACACAAGTCAAATTCTGAATACTTTACTCTTTGAAGCTCTTCCACGATGGCCTAAATACTAGTCCCTTCTAACTCCATGATTCCTTTAACATCAGCTGTACAGTGTGATGTCATCCTTGAAACATTCACGAAGGAAGTTTTTTTATTTTATTTTTAACCATGTCAATCTTTTTATGTGTGTACATCACTTTCCTTCTTTGCATTCTCTGTGTATATTAATGTTCCTGTGATCACCAAGTTGACCTGAGTCTGAATCAGAAGTACGTCAGGCCCTGGTGTTTCCCGGACCTTCTAGGAAAAGAATATTGCGTGAACATGTTTGGATCCCTTATTGGCATCATTTAAGACCACCTGCACTCTGGACCCCACTTGGTCTAATTAGTCATGCTCCAGGCAGTTCTTCTGCTATTTGAAGGTTAGTAAGAACCTTCATCTTACTCACTTAGCCCTCCCGTTTAAACATGAGCATTCTGAGGCCTCACCCTTCTGCTTTCTTACCACGGAGAATAGACATGTTCCTGTATAACAGCTGTCCACCCAGAAGCTCACACAGGCCAGCAGCTTATTACTTGGCAGGGCTGCTGAGCCAAAGCCCATAAACCATAGCAGGCTGGAATAGTTTCCCATCTATACCGCCAAGAAGCAAGAGGCATGTGACACAACCCACCCCTTCATTGTGACTGTGGTGTTAAGCCTTCCAGAAAAGGAAAGGTTTATGAGACTGGGAAAACAATAAAGGAGGAAGCTTGCGAGAAGGTGTTCCATGTAGTGAGGCTTTCTTGGAAAGCTCAGAAGGTTCTAGCCCTATTACCCCAAAGCGGTGCCCCCTGAATGCCACTTTACCACCATGCATTTGATAGATACATTGTGCAGCAGAAATGACTCAAGCATATGCACTCTACAGACTTAAACCTGAGTTAGCAGTCATATTCAGACAGCAATCCTCTATCCATTTACTTCATTCCCCATCTTCTCACCTCAGATGGTGGGGGCACCTAAACAAGAGGGGAAAGGGAAGAGGGAAACCAGCACAAAACTAGCAAAAAAACCCAGAGAAGTTTAATTTTTAAAATATCTTTTTCACTGCCTTGAAAAAGAGTGGCTCCTCATCTGCAATTAGTTTAACTTTAGCATGATTCTGTAAATATATACCTTTCTCAGCACCTAAGAAGCAAATGAAGGAGACCATTATTAACTGAAGCAGACTCAAACGTAAGCCTCCAATTAAGCAAGGGCAATCACCACAGGGAAGGCAGGTTCCCCCATGAATCTCTTTCTGCATTGCATGCCAGTACCCAAAATGGTTGGTCACAGGAGCCCCGTGCAGCCATTACTCAAGTGAAAGAGTGAGAACAATGGGCCACATGTCTAGCCCCACCCTCAGGTCACCTGGCTCCTCCTGGTGACTCACGTGTTGAGGGATAATTTCTGCAGGGGGCGTTGATCCATGGAGTTTCCTTGTGTGATTTTAGAACCCTGGAAAATCAGGGTTCTAAATTATGCCAGGAGCCTCCACATATAGAAAAGACTTGCTGTTGTGTTTACACTGCAGGACAGCCCTGCCTGCTGCAGGGAAACCATCTATTGTCTTCCCTTCAATGAGGCCAAGGAAGCCATGGGAGTTTGCAAGCCTGGTGGTCTGGGTGGCCAGGCAAGGAGGAAGGTGGTGGGGCAGGGTTGGGGCAGGTGGCAAGACAGACGATGCAGCTACACTCACCACGTGAGTCATACAGCCCAGAGCCAAAGGTTCCTGCATTTAGCTCTGATATTTAATCCTTAATACTGTAGAAGATTGCCAGATGTGGAGGGGAAGGGGCATCCTCCTGATCGAGAATCATTCACCATAACATCCTTTAAAGTTTTCCATGACCTTCCCCTTTGATACCATCAACCATGGTATCCTCCTGAACTGGTTGTCCGTCCAGGTTGGGAGTGGGAGGCACTGTATTGCGGTGGTTCTGCTCCCACCTGTAGGGCCAGCGTCAAAGAACTGTACTGACTGAGTGACCAGTCAGGATGGCCAGGGTACTATCCTGTCCCCAGTGCTGTTTCAGCTGTTGGGAGCACTTGTTAGTAGATTTGGGTACAGGGCCATCAGTATGCTGATGAAACCCAGCTCTCTTTCTCTGTAACATCTGAGTCAGGTGTGACTGTGCAGTTCCTAGATCAGTGCCTGGAAGCAGTGGTGGCCTGGATGAGGACCAATAAGCTGAGGCTGAATTCTGACAAGACAGAGACACGGTGGATGGGTGGTGTCTGTGTCTGGGAATTACGGTAGGTAGGCAGGCTACCTGTTCTGGACAGGGTTGCACTCCCCCTGAAGGATCAGGTTCATAATTTGGGAGTAGTATTCCTGGAACTATCTTTGTCACTGGAGACTCAGGTGGATTCAGTGACCAGGGGTGCCTTTTACCGCTTCATCTGGTACACTGGTTATGGCTGTCCCTGGATAGGAATAGTCTGGCCACAGTGATCCATGCATTGGCAACCTCATGATTGGATTACTGCAATGCACTCTATGTGGGGTTTCCATTGGGACTGGTCCAGAAACTGCAGCTAGTGCAGAACTTGGCAGGTTACTGAGTGGAGCTCCTGTCACAAGAATGTTGTACCTTTGCTCAGAGAACCACACCAGCTGCCAGTATATTACAGGACCGGACCAGGTTCAAGGTGTTGTTCTTGACATGTAAGCCCTACACAACCTGGGGCCAGGCCTTCTCCCATATCAACTTGTCTGTTCAACCAGGGGGAGGGCCTTTTCTATTGCGGAGTGTCCCACCTCTGGAATTCTCTCCCCACTTCAGTGTGACAGGGACCATTCTTGGGGGCGTTTTGGTGCCTGTTGAAAATGCATCTATTTACTCAGGCATTTAATGATTTTCATATCTAGCTTAGTAGATTTTTATTTTGCTTGTTTGTTTTTATCTTTGCATTTTGTGATTTGATAATGAAGCGTGGTATATAAATATTTTAAATAAATAGACAAATAAACAATATATTCTGCTGAGAATCACAATCACACTTGTTATGTTTATCTTTAACCAAAACATCGGTGAATAACTCACTCACCATAGCCAAATGAGCTTTTTAACAAGCATACTGATGCCCCTAATGGTGAAAGACCAAGATGCCAATAACAAAAACAACTATTCTTATTACTACTCACAGAAGTCAGAACAATAAAGTCAGGGGTCTATTCAAACAATATGCAACATGAGATTCTGACCTCCCCACCGCCCATTTTTTGGGCTAAGCCTCCTTCCCCCAAATGACTGAGAAACAATAATACAAAGATCTTTCAAGAACTGCAAAAGCAGAGAAGGGGCAATGGTTAAGTGATATATTTCAGGCCTGCGACTTGTGCACAGTGTAAGTTACTCTTGCCACTGCTGACTGTTTATTATGTTTGTCTGGTTGCCTGGGGAACCAGCTCACGCCGTTTCACTCATTTTATAACGTTCCTGTAAATGTTAGGTAGGGCCGGGATTTATTATGCACTGTCAACACCTCAAATGGAACGCGCCGCTGAGCTTCACTTACTTGGCAAGGTGCCGTTGCTTAGTCCCTTTTCCTAAAAATAATAATTAAAAAATAGCCTTTTGCATCCAGATTTCTAAGCATGTAACCCAGCGTCTCTCTATGTTTCTGTTTGTATGTGTACATCTCTCCATCAATAAATATAACTGGTGAGCTTCTCAGTGGAGCCACTTACCAGAGGAGTAAAATTGGTAGGACATATGTGTCAAGGGAACAACTGAGTTAGCAAGCAACTAACCCAGCTGACTGCTGTTGGGTGGAATCTGTGACTTGTTATTTGTAAGAGGTAAACTTTTAGGGGAGAAAGGTGGGGACATATTTACTGAGAGTGTTTCTCATTCCCATACAGTACGACCCCATTGTCACCAACCCAATGGCTTCTGTTGCTTCGGAAGATGAGTAATGAAAATTATTATGGCTGGAGCATGCTGGTTTCCCTTTCCTTCTTATGTTTCAAGCATGACAGAGCATATTTGACTGCAAATTAGCTTGCATAAGGTACAATAGGCTTTTTTGGGAGAATGGGACAATTGAGCTGGAAGAAATGTAGAAATAGCATAAATAAAGGGTAGTGATTAGATATTTACCAGGCTAAATTCCCTTGGAGTTTTACCATGAAACAGAGCCACAACTCGCCATATATATATATATATATATATATATGCACAATTTGTAGACCTCACCTTAGCACTCGAAGGTTTCTGATAGCACCCTAATAGATTTCTATCTATCTATCTATCATGTATCTTTCTATTTCTCTCTATTATTATTTTTTAAAATATTCAATAATATGTCTGGGTTTTTTGGAATAGTTTAAGTAATTTTTGATTCTTTTTTTTTTTTAAATTTTATTTAAATTTTTTAAACAATACAAAGAAAATAACACACACATATAACTAATATTGTGCTCCCATCACCATGGGACCAAATAATCCAATAACTCTATAATTGTTCATTATTCCAAAAATACAACATATCTTGACAGGGTAAACTCCCTTTCCCCTTTTTAAACACATATTCCAAAAATAAACCCCAAATATCCTTAAAAATATTTTTCTTTAATTGACCCCTTTTGCATTTAATATTACAAGTCAACATATCATTCAAAGCCATATCCCATACTTCTTTATACCAATCAGTAATAGTGAAAACTTGCTGAATTTTCCATTTCCTTGCTATCATTAGTCTACCTGCCGTTAACAAGTTTATAATTAATTCTTTAACATTTTGAGGACCAATCACCTTTTCCGTTATTGATAGCAAAGCTAGTTTAGGACAAACCTCTAAATCAGCTCCAACAATTTCTGATATTTCCTCAAAAATCATTTTCCAAAAATCCATTACATTTTTACAACTCCACCACATATGAGCATATGTACCCAACTCCTGACATCCTCGCCAACACATTGGAGAACATTTATTATCTATTCTATTTAATCTCACTGGAGTCAAATACCATCTCCAAATTAGCTTATAAAAATTCTCTTTAATTCTTATAGACATATTTTTCAATATTCGCCTATCCCAAATCTTGTTCCACTCGTTCTTTGATATTTCCTCTTCAAACTCTGTATCCCAAACTATTTTAAGATTTTCTGCTTGCTCTTCTGATTTCTGCAACATTTTATATAACATCTTTGTAAGACCCCTAGCTGATGCATTTCCTTCTACGAGTTCTCTGGACATTACCAACTGCTCAAATGCGGTGAAATCCCTTTCATGCTCATGTCTCCTCTTCCATTTCTTACCCCATTGTACTAATTGAATTAAATTTAACCAAGAAATTCTTCCTGCCCCAACCCTATCAAGTTATTTGCTGTCTTGTCTCCATTTTTTCCAGCCAATCCATTAAGCTTATCACCTTTTTCTCTCTAAAAATTCGTTCTAAATGTCTAACATTCTCAGGGAAAATCTTCCATAACCACCTAATTTTTGATTCTTTAAAATTTATTTTTATTTATTTTTTTGTGCCAGGTAACACATCATTTCCATCTATAACCTGGTAGCCTTTAAATTACTTTTATGCTCCCATTAGTAAATCTTGTTTGTTTGCATATCCCCTTATAACCCTGAACTATAGGAAGCAATACTCTGATTATAGAGAAGCAGCAACTTCTATAGCTAGCTTTGCTGAAGATACATGTGTCTGCCCCTTTCATAGCCAGCTATAATCCTATGTAACATATATGTCAATTATTTTTTAGACATTAGCGTGGTTGCAGAAGGTAAATAGACAGGTATGTAAACACACACACGTTTGTAATTACCAAGATAGATTCATAGAATCTCTAGCCAAATACCCTTTTAGGCAGTATGTGAGGCAACCACAGTGGCAAGACTATGTCAGCAAAATCACAGCTGCTCCTTTTAATTGCCTCCTAATTTGCCTCTCTGGAGCTGGCTAATTTGAACATTGCACCTCGAGGATCCTGTGAGGTCTCCAATGCTAATTGATTTTGTCTTGCTTAATCAGAGCTGCAAGAAGCAGAGCCCGTTTATGCTGACTGCTTTCTCAGCCACGTTTCTGGCATTGGGTGATAGAATGGAAAGAAAACACACACATTGAAGGGTGGAGGGAATCACCAAAGCACTTGTTGGCCAAAATCTGATTAAAACTGCAAGAAGCCAAGGCTCTGTGCTGAAAGGTGAGATTCCACTATATATTATATAAATATATAGCTTTATGGGCCTCAAAATGCGTTATGGGGAGACCTCAAATGACTTTGCGGAGCCTTGGTATATTATATGCATGAAACATTAAAAAAGCAAACTTTCAGGCTTGTACCAGTGTTTTAAAATGTGGGTTTCAAACGTTTTTCTTTCTTTCTTGTGCTTGCTGTCAAGATAAGATTTAATGTAAAAATAATAAAACATTCTTCATGTACATAAGAAAAAGGGAGAAAGGATAAATCACAGAACAGGTCATTTCAATTTCTCTTCAGTTTACGTAGTTATAATTTAGGGGACATTCTGTTACTCTCAGTCCCTAAGTTACATTTATTAATATATTTGGAAAGAACAGAGGAAGGTGTGCACTTTGGGCTAAATTATCATTTTTTAACACAATCCTATAGACAGGTACTCTTAGCAGCACAAACAGTGACATGGCTATTTAATGTGTCTCACTTACCAGGTAACCCTGACCCAAGTCCAAGAAATACTGTTAGACAGAACCATCTCTCTCATTTCTGGCATGCAATGGCCACAAGTGGCTCAGTTGACACAGCTTTCTCAATACTTCCTCAGCCTTTGACAAATTGTTCATTTCCCAATGTGACAGCAGTCTGGGACTGATGATACAAGAAGTCTTGAGGACATCGGGACTGGATGTAAGGATCTAACTCTGGCCCAAGAGCACAGAGAAACCTAGTTTCAGTACAAGTGCCTTCTGTCAGGTCAGACTATTTGTCCATCTAGCCCAGTATTGTCTGCTCTGATTGGCAACAGCTCTCAAGGGTCTCAGGCAGAGCTTTCCTGAGAGACTTCCTGGAGACATCTGGACTTTCTGCATGCAAATCATGGGCTCTATCCCTGAGCTAGGGCCCTTCTACTATGGTCACTAACCTAAACTACAGTCCTACACATTTGCTTCCTGTCCTACAGCTGCAGGGTAAAACTACTAGGCAAAGATTTTTGTTTGCATTAATAGAAGCTGTGTGGGAAGTCAACTGGTTCACTCCAGCTCCATCGTATCTGCCAGTCTGTGGACATTTGGGGACCATAAGAGTTGACTGGAAGCATTGGGCCCAGTGACTATTGGGTTCTTCTGTCCACTGGCTCATGGCACTGGCCAACAGTTCAACCCATCCCAGAAAGCCACAAAGATGCCCATCCTTTCCATATACTGTAGATTAAATTAATAGGACTACTACTTTTGTTTAAGTATTTGCAGGATCAAATGCCTAAGTATTTTCAGAATCAGGACTAGGGGCTAACATTGCTAGTTCTCAAGGGCTGCAAAGTTCTACTGCCCATGATCAACTTACTAAAGACATTAAAGAGAGAGAGAGAGAGAGAGAGAGAGAGAGAGAATGAAACAGGCCATAAGTATGGAAAGATTTATGGGCCTATTTAAAAATATTTATCATTTTAATGCAGCTGTGTTGCCATCAACCGCAGATAGACTGCTAAACTACTTAGAAAGAGAAAGACACATTACATAAAACAATATATTCCAGATACATTTAAAGAGCTTTTGTCATGCATGGCCTAACTTTGAAACATATTTTACCAAATCCCCATTTATTTTCTTCCTAGTTTTTCTCTTTACTTCCTTTCCCATCATTTCTGCTCACCAAGGCACTTGTGTAAATAGAGGTATTCCCTGTTCAAAATAATGACCACCTAGTACTGCAATGACACTGAAATACACTGAAACATCAGCAACTGTCAGCTGCTGCTTCATATCATTAGCTGGATTCTTATGACATTGCTGTAGAGATAAGGAATTAAAAACAACAACAACCATGAGTATGAAACACCTGAAATCCACTTGCCAAGTATACGCTTGCAACCAGGGTAGGCAAAAGGTAGAATGGGATCTACTAGTACATCTCTGAGTGTTTTGCAGTAGATCTGCAAGGCTCTGACTCGCAGTTCTCTAACAGCCCCCCACCCACCCCACCAATAGGTTGTTAAAATGGAGCGGGGAACTTGAGAGGGAAAAAAGGAATGGATTTTTGTATTGAAGGACTAGTTTGGTACTAAAAATAAATTCCAGCCTGTCTCATCATTTTAAGTGCATGTGCCCCCTGCCCCCAATCTCAAGCCACTAATTTGCACCTGGTGGGCCTTTCACTTCTTGCAAAAACATAGAAGATCCCACGAGCGTGAAATTTGTCCTTCCCTCATTTACAAGATACATAACCAAAATGATCACAGCCCTCCCCATCTGAAGTGTGGGGATAATTCCCCTCCCTTAGGCTTGCTCTCTGCCTTTCACACACACATAGAAGAGACCCAGGTTCTAGTCCCCGCTCGGCCATGAAACCCACTGGGTGACTTTGGGCCAGTCACTGACTCTCAGCCTAACCTACCTCACAGGGTTGTTGTGAGGATAAAATGGAGGAGGAGGATTATGTAAGCCACCTCGAGTTCCTTGCAGGAAAAAAGGCGGGTTATAAATGTAATAAATAATAAATAAATAAATGTGAGATTCATTGTAGCACTTTAGAACACTTAAGCACAGACCTTTTCTTTCATTTGCCTTATGGCTTAGACCAGGGATCTTCCAACCTTTTGGGGCTGGTGGGCATATTTGGAATTTGTCATAGACACTCTCAGAAAATGGCTACCACGGGGGTTTTTTTTTGCCCATTTACAAATTGGTTGCCATTGTAGGTATGACCAGTCACAAAACACCCATTTCACAGAAGGCAAACTAGCAATACTAAAAGAGAGTAGCTGTGGTACCAGGTCATTATATTCCCCTGAGGTATCCTGACCTGCTCGCCTTCCACCCAGGATTCACGGATGTAATGTCTGTTTGAATGCATCCTCATGTATACCAAAAAAATCATCTACAGAGAAAATCAATATTTCATGGCAATGACTAGGTTAGAGTTCTTCCTGACACCTCACTTTCTACAGAATTTTATTTTTGTCTGGGGGAGCATTCACTCATGTGAGTACCCACCAGTAGTCTGAAGTGCAAGTTTTGCACCACAGTGAGAACTGAGCCATCTACAGCAATTTATTGAGAAAAAAGCCCCACTGATCACTGGGACTTGCTCTGAAGTAAGTATACATTTGTAGCCTTATAGCTGGATTCTTGGCATGTGTACTCACTCAGTACTCCCATTGAATTCAGTGACACTTACTCCCAAGTAAGAGGGCATACGATTGCAGCCTTACATTGTTTACCAGGCATGCTTACTCAGAATTAAGTCCTATTGAATTCAACACGTTTATTTCAAATATATACATTAATATATGTGTAAATTCTTTTTCACCTCCTTTTCTTGTTCTATACCAATAGTGAAATAAATGATTACTGTGTATGGATCTGTTTTATGATACCGTCTTTCTACTCTACCCCCTTCTTTTTTTGCTTTCATTGTTGTTGCTGCAATTGTTGTATTTGTAAATATATATTTTAAGTCCTATTGAATTCAGTGGGACTTACCACGCAGGCATAGCCACTTTCCTAGGAGTAAGCCGCATTGAATTCATTGGGCTTACTTCCAAGTAGACATATATAGAACTGCACTGTTAGTAATTTATATTTGGGGTGAGTGGGAGAGCAGGGCCGGTGCAAGGCCGTTTGGTGCCCTAGGCAAGATCAGATATTTAGCGCCCCCCCCTCCCACTTGAGCCCTCCCTCCCTCCAGCCCTATGCCCATTAAAAGTCAATTGGCAAAACCTAAAAAAATTATTATCATAAACATTGACAAACATACATAAAATACATGTTGATGTAGTACCAATTTGCTACATTTCTCGAAATCTATCAAGATATCCTCAGTTATCCCGTTGGATAAAGCGAAGATCCATTATACAGATATTCGCTTTCATATGAAGGTACCAAAGGGGACTAGAAGGGGGGGGGACTTCCCCAAACAGTAGGCATTATCAGGGGCTGTGGGAGTGAATTGTCCATGAAAGGAATCACTTTAATATAAGTATGTGTCTTTTGGCGGGATTTTGAAAATGGGGTGTGGGGGGAAGACTGGCTTGAAACGAGTGTGAAGAAAACATTTTTATACTGGAAGTCTTTAGAGCACAGGAACGAAGGAAAGCCCAGCTCCGAGCCCCTGAGGAAACTGGAGCCTCGTCTAGGCAGGCGTGTGCGTCTGTGTGCGGCGTTGCCTCCTTTGCCCAGCCCCCAGCCTGTCTTGTCTCCCAACTCCGGAGCCTTTTGATTGGCTGAGGCGCTGACAGCAGGAGGAGCTCGAAGTAAGCGTGCAGCCCGCCCTCCTCTATAAGCCTCTTTGCAGCTTTCCCTCTCAACCTCTCTCCCTCTCTTGTTTTGCTGCGCCTCCCTGTAAAACTGAACAGTGAAAAGGAAAAAGAAAGAAAAAATTGCAGTGGGGAATCTGCTAAAACCGGCACAGAGAGATGTCATGTAAACTCCAGTCCACCCTCCCCTCTTATTTCTTCTCCCGCTCCGTCTCTTCCTGCTGCCGCCGCCGCCACTCCTCAGTTCAAGTGATCACAAAAGAAATCTTTGGGAGAGTCAATTTGTGTGATCCTTGGAAGCGAAGGCAGAGCAGAGAGAAGAGAGATGCGCAGGGGGGAGAGGAAGAGGAGAGCAGCTAGTGACGGGCAGTTCAAACAACCCAGAAAGACTTTTTTTTAATTTTTTAAAAAAGCTTTTCTTCCGTAGATAGCTGTGTTTTCGGGAGGGAGTTGGAGTTTCTGGCGCCCCCTTCAGCCCAGCGCCCTAGGCAGCAGGCCTAGTTGGCCTAATGGAAGCACAGGCCCTGTGGGAGAGCTGACCTGCTCCTGTACTGCTGCTATTCCATGGAGAGCTGTGTTTGTTTATTCCATCTAGTATGACCTCTTCTTCCAAGCCTCTCTGTCCTGATCTTTTACTGGCTGTGAAAGTCCAGGTATATCCACCCCACTGAATTTGAAAGGGTTGTGACAAAATATAACAGCACAGCCTCGATAATTACATCCTTTCCACCTTGTAAAAAAGTCACAAGCAAAGAATCAAAAAGAGCAAACTGCAATCTGTGATCAGTATGCCTCTACATATGGATGAGAAATTCATTTCATTTTTTAATCAGTATTTCCCCAGCTCGCTCCTCCCAGAACCAAATGGGGACCAGAACACAATCTGAAGTCAATGTTTCCGAGCTTGTGTGATGTGATTCGCAGAACAAGAACAACAAAAAATGTGTTTGAAAAACATGTACATTTGAAAAAATGTGCATGAAAGAATATGTAGTTTTGAAAAATGTGCATGATTGATGCATACAAGTAGAGAAAAATGCATGAAAAATACGCATGAATTTTCATGGGGGGGGAAGCTTGCAACTGATACAGACCACAACGAGTTCAGCTTTGAGGTGGAATTCAGAGAACTTCAATGAGTTGAGTTTTTCTGATTTGCACATCCCTCTATGAATTGACACTGCAGCCTTTGGATCTGTACCATCACAGAAGCACATGATTAACATGTGAGCCTCTCACAGGGACACCATGGATAAAGGATAAATCTGGCCATTGCTCTGTAGGCGGGCCACCTTGCTTCTGGGTTTAGCTGGCAGAGCAACTCCTTTGGACATCTGAGATTAAAGCCACGCAGCTGCTCATTGAGGATGGCTGAGCCCCAACAGCTTTCTCCAGTTTAGACAATAGTACAGGTTAGCCCCATATAGTCATCTTTTATTAAGCTTGCCCAGTGAAATAGAAAATGACTTAACATTAGTAGCGCTCATGAAAAAAAACCCTGCAGAGCCATACAGTGGCTCAGAGGGTACAGATTAGTCTGGCAGGAACCAGGCAGCTTCTTGTATTTTCCCGGTCAGTATTTTTCATCTTCTTTTTATTATTTTCCTTTGCTTTTTCAGTTCTTAAATATGGAGTCTTTACTCAGCAAAGCCAAGAACAATTTGAAGCAAAAATTATGTTTCAGATGTTTTGGGCATTTGTCTTACCAATAAACAGTGCTGTATGGCAGGAAGACAATTCATCCAATATCCAAACTAGGGATGGACACATTCGCCTCGCATGGGCATAGCGGGCCGAAATCGTCCCTGCTCACATCCGTGCGGGGCTCGTGTGGGCTTACCTGGCTCCAGTGGCGGCTCGCCTCTCCACGGTGAGCTGCCCGCGCTGGTCCCGTCGCGTCACTTCCGTCGCGGTGGAAGTGACGGATGGGACCCTGCTCCGGCGCGCTGGACCCCCGCGCTATGTTTTTGGCGGGGGGAAACCAGGGCAACAGGGCTTAGATGGAAGTGATGCGATGGGACCAGCAAGCCAGTCGTGGGCGGCTTGAGAGGCCGTGGAAAAAGCTCCACGCCGCTCAGAAGATCGAGCCAGGGGGGCCCGCCGCCGCGGAGAGGTGAGCCCCTCCAACAACTCGAGTAAGTAAGACCACTAATCCAAACTGCCTTTGATTTGGCTAAGACCTTTGATACTGTAGACTGAATGGCTCTCTGGACTATCCTTATGAAAATTGGATGCCCCAATAAATTTGTGAATATCTTGCGACTTCTCCATGACAACATGACGGCAACGGTTTTGGACAACAACGGCTCTCATAGTGCTCCATTTAAAGTGGGATCAGGTGTTAAACAGGGATGTGTTATCGCTCCAACATTATATGCTATTTTCATCGCCATGATTTTACACCTTGTCGAGGGAAAACTTCCCACTGGTGTGGGAATTATATATCGAACAGAATCTTTTTAATCTCAGTAGGCTGAAAGCAAAAAGTAAGGTAATTACAACCTCTGTTGTGGAACTTCAGTATGCTGATGATAATGTGGTCTCCGCACATTCAGAGGATGATCTCCAAACTATCCTAAATGCTTTTGCAGAAGCATACGAAAAACTTGGTCTCTCACTTAACATCAAAAAAACCAAAGTGCTTCATCAGGAAGTGCAAGTTCTCTATCTTGGCAGCTATCTTTCTGTTACAGCTAACATTGACAGTGAAATCCAGCATCGTTTGAGCTCCGCAAGTGCCGCATTTTCTCGAATGAAACATAGAGTGTTCGAGGATCGGGATATTTGTAAGAAGACCAAAACACTGGTTTATGAAGCCATTGTATTACCAACTTTATTGTATGCCTGCGAAACATGGACTATCTATAAACGTCATTTCCACCTCCTTGAAAGATTTCATCAACATTGCCTCTGGAAAATCCTGCGAATTACTTGGGAAGATAGGCAAACAAATGTCAGTGTACTGGAAGAAGCAAAGACTACTAGCGTTGAAAAAATGATCCTTCAACGCCAACTTCAGTGGACCGCTCATGTTGTTTGAATGTCTGACTGCCGTCTCCCAAAGCAGTACTTTATTCCCAACTCAAGGACGGAAAGCGGAATATCGATGGTCAGTATAAAAGGTTTAAAGATGTTCTTAAGAGTAATCTAAAAAAATGCAATATAAACATCGAAAACTGGGAAGCTCTGGCCCATGAACGATCTAACTGGAGGTTGGCCTTTCACAAAGGTTCCATGGACTTTGAAGAAGCCCGAGTGCAAGGTGAAAAGGAGAAACGTGCTAAGCGAAAAGCACGTCAAATGAATCCTTTACAGGACCATCTTCCATCTGGTAACCTGTGTCCTCACTGTGGGAAGCTGTGTGGATCTAGAATTGGCCTCCACAATCACTTACGGGCCCATCGTCGCTAGAGTCTACACAGTTTTTTAGAATGTCCTCCTTTTATAATTTTCTTTTTGTAATTTTATCCTGAAAGACAATCTTACTCGGTCACGAGTGATCGCCTACTGCCTTATCTTTTTTGTTGCCTTGTTTGCTTTACTTTTTATTGTAATTTAAATCCCAGGGTTGTTTTTGTTTTTTTTAATTTGCCTTTAATAGTCTGGATAATGGTGTGTACTGATATGAAAAGCTAGTCCATAAGAACCCTCCAATATTTAAGATCTAGGTAAAGATTTCCATGAAAAGGAATAAAGAAAGTCAGAATAAAATGGAAACCTCCTCCCCTGAAAATCCTTGATTCTGGAAGGAGCATTATCAGTCATATTTGAATTCTTGCCTTCGCAACCTGGAACGAAGACACAAGACACATAGAGCTGGATGCAGACTTGCATCAGTGGAGTTCTGCTGGTGCTGGAGTAGGGGCGGGGAATGTTTTTGGGTCCCGGGGCTGGATTGCCACCCTGGTTGGATTGCCACCTCCTGCGTGATGGATAATGTCAGGGGGCAGCCCCCTGTCCATGACATTAGGGGTGGGCCCCCGCGCCCTGACATTACTGGGTCCATGGATGAAGTGCCGGCTGGAGCGCCTCCATCCAGCACTTCATCAGAGAGCCAGTTTTGCTCTTCATGGGCTTTTCCTAACTGGAAAGTTGGGTGGGTGGGCAACCTACCACTTCCTCTTCAAACTGAGGCAGGGAGAAGGCTTCAAATTCACTTCCAACATCACCCACACACTGGTTGGACAAAGCAAGGCCAGAAGGCATTCCTCAGAAACAAAGATACAACAAATGCCCACTGTAGTACCTGGAATATTTTATCAGTGAAATGGAAATTCTGCATAAAATTTTCTAAACACATTACTAAACATTTGTCTGCACATGAAGCTGCCTTTGGGCAGGTATAGAGGGGGGAGTATTAGACTATGATGACTACTCAGTCCCTTCAGGATTTATGATGAGGTAAGAAGAATGATCTTTTCAGAGATCTTTGCTCCTTCCTCCAACCCCAAAGCATTGTGTCCAGCCCCCGTGGGAGGCAGAGCACTGGGGAATCAGCATATGACATACAGATGCATGTTGCCTTGTTGCATCCACATGCTGGACAGCCATGGGGAAAAAGCCAAGAAAGGACTCATAACACCACCACCTGCCCCTTGCTGGTCCTGTTTGGAGCCCACCAGCCAGTGACTTCTGACCTGAGTCAGAATGTTTTGCCTTTTGACGTGCTGTCTTTTTATCAGTATCAGTATCTGTACCTGTACCTGTACTTTCTTAGCCTGCCTGAATCACATTAAGAAGGCAGCCAAGCACCCACTTCTTTTGAATCTTTTATAGAAGCTACTGTTACTTAAAATAAAGGTTTGATATCACCTATTTACAAAATCCTCTGAATCCTGTTATTGGATAACAAACCATCCTATGTATGGACATGGTAGACTGACTTAGGTGAGTCTTTGGAAGAAGATGATTGGCAGTGTCTGTCATAGGGATATTGTGTTAGGATTTTGTTCAGGGGGTGGAAGTCCAGCGAACTTGCTGGACTCAACCCCCTGAACTCCATCCCACCTACCTCCTTCCCTCGCGTTCTCCCGAGTCGAGCCAGGGAAGCAACTTCAGGGTTCCCAGCTGAGCGCTTTTTATGTAGAAAATGGCGTAAGATACGTTAAAAATGGCCACAATTTGTGCAAGTTATGCAAATTGTGGCCGCTTTTAACGTATCTTACACCATTTTCTATGTAAAAAGCGCTCGGCTGGGAACCCAGAAGTTCACCGAGCAGATCGGCTGGTGTTGCTTTTGGCCCGAATTGGTGGGCACGGCAGCAGCACTTGCCGAGCATCCAGCGAGTTCGGTGGTGGGTGGATCACCCACCACTAGAGTGTGTTTGGACTTCTTTTACATCTTTATCCATCAACACTAATATAAAGAGAGCACAATGCAAAGTTCTTACTCAGTAGGTGGTACATTTCTCCTGCAAGGCTTCACCTAATACATCCAAATTATAGTCAATATTGTTGAAGGGGGGTGGTAAGATTGGTTCATACTTTCATCGTTGGTGGCAATGTTCTACAGTGCAGGAGTTTTAGAACATGGCTGCTGATTACTGTCAGGAATTTCTTCACGTTAGACCACTGGTCTAACTCCTTCTTCATCTTTTTGAACCTAATGATCCTGGATTCCTGCATAAAGACCTTCTTAAGCAATTGGATACAGCTGCAAAGTCATGTATAGTGTGTTATTGGAAGTCTCCAAAGCAGCCAACTAAAGAGTAGTGGGTTGATAAAATTTGGGAAACTAAGTGTGGTGTAGTGGTGAGAGTGTTGGACTGGGACTCGGGAGATCCGGGTTCTAGTCCCCGCTCGGCCATGAAACTCACTGGGTGACTTTGGGCCAGTCACTGCCTCTCAGCCTAACCTACCTCACAGGGTTGTTTTGAGGATAAAATGGAGAGGAGGATGAGGATTATGTAAGCCACCTTGGGTTCCTTGCAGGAAAAATGGCGGGGTATAAATATAATAAATAAATAAAAAAATAAATATGTATAAACTTACTCAGCAAGTACAGCAAGCAAGGAATACTAACTTTAAGAAAGGCTTTATGATTATGGCCTATGATTTCTATTTATTTCGTATGTTGAAGCTCTTCAGACTTTTGATAAAAATTCAACAAAGTACAGTTGCCTATATTTTTTTCTGACCAACACACACATACACACAAAATAACGTACACTCACACGCGATACTTTTATATGTTGTATAAATTGTATTTTTACTCTTTTATTAGTTATTGAGCTCCTACTTATGCCATTTTACTGTAGATGTTCCATAAGCATATTGGCTGTAGACTAAGGGCACAATCCTATGCATGTTTAGGCAGAAAAAGGCCTACAACTCCTTTTTTTTTTTTTTTACAAATTCCTTCAGAAAAAAGGCCTACAACTCCTGTAGGCCTATTTTCTGTCTAAATGTGCATAAGATTGCACCTTAAGAATTATAATCAGTGAATTCCTTTGTTTCTTTAGTGATCTTGATCTATTATTATGTATGTTCTTTTTCTTTTTGTTGCCTGTATTTGTTAACTTTATTTCGAAATAAAACAAAATTTAATGGAAAAAGTGAAATATGTATTTTGGCCTACTTTACACAGTTTCTCAGGGAGACTGGCATCTAATATAGTTATGTTGGTTGGTCACAATTAGGGATATGTGAGGAATCCAATAGGATTTTCGATGGATTTTCATGATTCGGGCCCCGGAATTCCTGTTTGCCAGCCTTGCGCTGGCACCAACTTGCTATGAAGCGAGCCAGCTCACGGATTTCCGTCTCTAAGATGGGCTATGGTTTGCACATAGGTCAGAAATGTGCGCACCCGAAAAGCATGTGGATCTAGCATGATTTGCATAAAATCAGCCGATTTTATGCAAATTGTGCTAGATCCACACGCTTTTCAGCTGCGTGCTTTTCAGAGCCAGTGTGGCGTAGTGGTGAGAGTGTTGGATTGGGACTCGGGAGATCTGGGTTCTATTCCCCACTTGGCCATGAAACTCACTGGGTGACTTTGGGCCAGTCACTGACTCTCAGCCTAACCTACCTCACAGGGTTGTTGTGAGGATAAAATGGAGAGGAGGAGGAGGATTATGTAAGCCGCCTTGGGTTCCTTGCAGGAAAAACGGCAGGGTATAAATGTAATAAAAATAAATAAATAAATTGCGTAAAGTTACGCAAAGTGCACAGCTTTATGCAATTTGCATAACCTCACGCAATTTGCGCAAATTTCCTTAGTGTTTTAAAAAAGACATGCAACTGCGGCCCGTCTTAGAGAAGGAAGTCCATGGGGGAACCCGCGACTTGTGGCTCGCTTCCGATCCTTGGGTCAGAAGCATGCAGGAAGTCCATCAAGCATCGAGGTCAAATGATCTGGACTTCCCAGTGTTGGCACATCCCTATGACAGGGCAGTATGGGAAAGTGAATTATAAGTTGAGTCACTAGGGAGCACCTAAAGGCACTAGTATGGGATTCTGTAGTGTTTCCACTCAGATCTTTGGGACCAGGGAATGAACCCCCCTTTAGTCCTTGCTTAGATCACACACCCAGAAATTTGGGGTATGGAGGGGGTTGTGACAGCCTCCCTCCCTCATGACAGCCTCCCTCAGCACTGGAAATGTGTGGTCAGATGGGGTGAAGCAGGCAGCACACTGCTTCTGTCTCAGGACAGGACCAGCTTTACCCTCAGTTAGTCAAGTGGGGTGGGGATGGTCAATGCAGTTCCAGCGGTGACCAAGGAATAAATTGAAAAGTGTTATAATTTAGATTTCATTGGCCTTTCTTGGCTTGGAATGAACAAAATTGCTAAATATGTACAGAAGCAGGATCCAGAAAGTTTGCTCATTTTGCCATCAACCGCGTAAGTTATTTATTTATTTATTTATTATTTGCATTTATCTATCGCCCATCTGGCCGGCCAACCGGCCACCCTGGGCAATGTACAGAAAATAAAACAGAACAAAATACATTAAAACATTTTTCTCCATTAAAATACATTAAAACAGTATAAATTTTAAAATCCTAGCCCACCCCATATTCCCGCCTGAATAACCAAGTTTTTAATGAGCGGCGGAAGCTCAGCAGAGACGGGGCATGGCGGAGGTCACTTGGGAGAGAGTTCCATAGTACGGGGGCTGCCACAGAGAAGGCCCTCTTCCTCGTCCCGACCAGTCTAGCTGCTCTGGCTGAAGGGACAAGGAGAAGGCCGTCTGTGGCAGATCTTGTTGAGTTTCCCAGTAACGTCATTTGTTAACGGAAAATCATCATAACAACACACATTTTCCTATTTTCTTCATTTTGCTTGGTGGGTACTTGTCATGTAATTAGGATTATGTCAGTTTTGTCAATTAGTTTTATAATCAAGGGCCTTGTGTTTAAAATCTCTTGTGCTTATGTAGTAAAGATGGATGATTTACCCCACCCCATATCATGTCAGAAGAAATTAAAATAAAATAAAATTTGACATCTAGAGATGAACACAATTCTCCTGAAGGATTTAGCTGATCTTTTCAAAATTCTGTTTACTTTCCCTCAACATCCATACAAATATTTTGTGTGAGCAGAATTTCACTTAGGCAAAATTAGAAGGCAGCCACTTTTTGTAGATAGATGCTCTATGCCTTTAATGAGATGTATGAGAAGTACAAGAGCAATAGGAAAAGTTCTCAGCATAAAAACACAGATCTGGTTCATACGTCATGGTGGCAATTCCTTGGTTGTTCAACCAAGGAATTGCCAGGGAGAAGCAGAGCATGTGATGTGAGCTGTGCACAAGCCATTTCTGATTTCAATTTACAACCCAGGAATCCCTTTGCTTTTCATGATGACATCTTAACCTGGAAATTCCAGGTTGCTTATGGGTTAAACAACCCAGAGTTATCCCAACAACAAACTATGGGCCTCTCATGAACCTATTTAAGAAACAGAGACTCATACTATTTATAGGTGCTAAGTGTACATGAAAATTCTTATTGAAATTCTGTTAATGTCTCCCCTCCCCAGTTTAGTTTAAGGCAAATGCTGGCATAAACCGTAAGTTTAGAACACAAAGGTTCACAGAATATCAACAGCATATACAAGTTGCAAGGCAACCTTCCCAATGTGCTAAGAATGGTCCCAATTCCTAACCAAAGCAAGGAGTTGGAAACCAAGTAAAATCTCAAGTCCACTAGACTACCATAAGACTGGATACCACATAGCACTACATCGCCACTACCACTGTTGGGAAGGAGATCCTCAAACATCCCTAGGCTGCTTATTTAATAATTTGTGAGCTTCTCTTGAATTTAGGAAGCTTTCTATGTTTAAACTAAATCAATTTTCCTGTATTGCTCAGTTATAATTAAGATATAACGAAGTTAGCAAAAATAAGTGTGCCATTTGTAAAAAGCAATAATGACAAACATGTAACGACAAACTTGAAAAGTTTTGCTCTGATTTTCTTAATCTTTGAGTCATAAATAAGATCTCCTAATGTTGTTTTAATGAAGTTTCTATACCACTTCACTGGTGTTCACTGTTTTAAAAGGTAGCAATTATATGATAACTGTAGGCAACATGGACTGTGTCTCATTACTGCTCATTTTGGAGGTGCCAAATCTATGTGGGACGCCATCATTATTATGGCTTAAAGTTGGCTAAGGTCACCCTGGTTCATCTGTTTTTTACATTGGTAGCCTTCTCCTTATTACTTGCCAAACAAACCTTTTTATTTTTGCACACGTTTATGTTGATTTTGTGGTTTTTGAAATTGGATTCTGGCTCCTACAGGCCTGTGTTTCCACAGCAACTACAGGCCTTATCTGCTACTGCTGTTTGGCAGACAGACAACAAGGCCTTTCAGTTTACTTCTCTCTCTCTCTCTTATTTTTAATGTACTTTTTCTTCAACTTTTTTATTTTTACTTTTCCTCACGCATGTCATTTAAAAATCACATAATTAATTGAGTACATCCTGTGCCACATAGGGTTGCCATGGCTTTGAAGCCCCAACAGAACATTTTATAGAGACATGGGTGCCACTTTTTTTTTCAAAAACACAGCACCTGGCGCCAGTACGAAAGCTTGTGGAATTTAGCATATCCTACTCCAGGTATGATAAAGAAACCCTGGCACTTTCTGTTTGTTTTTACTAATTTCCTTTCCAAACTGTCTTTTCAATATATACGAAAGACGCAGGGAGTAAATGTTTGTTATTTTCTATCCAAAGTTACTCCCCTGCCCCCAACCCCATTACCCAGACCAGCTTAAACTGCTTCTTCATTTGTGGTAAGTTTTTCTTTCTTTCTTTTTTCTCCTGTGAAGTGTGGTCTGATTTAGCATCATGTAGGTTGGAGCTGTTACCGATCTTGCAGCAGCAGCAAGCGGAAAAACCAACCCCAAAAAAATCATTGACAGGCTCCATTAAAAGTTAAGAACAATAAATGATCTCATCACCTTCTAAAATACAGAGAGATGGAGGGAGAAAAATACAATCCTTTACTTCAGTGAGTGAATGAGTCTGTTGGGACAGGTATAGTGGAAGGCATTTCTAATGGCACCAGTAAGGAAGAGCTATTCTGCTGAGTTGAAACTATTATGTCTCTCAGCCTATATAAAAAGGGATATTTGTTAGACGGAATGAGTGAGCAAAGAGTTGAGGAAATATGCAGAAAGGATAGAGCATTAGATAGCCATATAATCTGTATGAAGGATGAGTTACATTTTTCTAATCCTATGGTAAATTGACTGTTCCACAGGATTTTGCTTTAGTCTCTTGGGGCATATGTAATGAGCAAAATTATCATCTGTTGGCATGAGATCCAGATGTTGTGGGACTTGTGTTATTTTACCACCATGAAACTCTATAGGCCAGACATTTGGAAAGTCCACTACTGACTCTAGAACTTCAGCACTAGGCTACCTGTAAAGTTTCATGTCCTCATTCATTTCAAAGACATAGTCTTTGGAATCAAGTATCATAACTGCTGATAAGGAGATTTGAACAATATAAATGAGATGATGGGGATGATGATGATGATGATGATGATGATGATGATGATGATGATGATGATGTACTGTACAAAGAGTATAATAGATGAGTATCTTCCCTAATGAGTTACAATCTAATAGACACAATTCAAAAGGTAAAAAGGAGGAAAAATAATATTTGGGTACCAATGATGGCCTACAACTACAATGCAATATGGTGATACGGTGTGAGCAGCATTCAGTAAAAGGCATATATTTGATAAATTTTGGTGGCACCATTTGCATACACAGTGCAGCAATAAAAATTGTTGGAGGATATGGTTAAAAGGAGTCAGTCCTAAACCGATTAGGACAAAGCAGAGTTTCCTCCTTAAGCGCAGCCTGCTTTATTGAAACTGGTTTCACCATGTGAGTTGCTAAACTCTTGTCTCTTAAGGCTATTAAAAAGAATGTCCACACAAGGTTTAAACTAAATACAATTTTCAGTTCTTACAGATCACATATATGCAGGATGCACATAGACAGATTAGTTTCATTATAGAAGATCTCTGGCTGGAAGCCAGCTCTGACTTGCATCCTCCATGTTGGGAGAGGAGAGTGCAGAAGCCACCTAACTTCCACAAAGAAGCAGGAAGTAGATAGAGAGCAGCAGAGCTCTGGCCAGAGAGGATGAAAGTAGGGAGGAGAGGTTTCTTTAGTTAACCCATTCCTCCCACTCTAACCAGTGGTTACACCACTTTGTTGATTTTAACTATTGTTGATATTACTATTACTATTTCCAACAAAAAAGCATTGGAATGTTATCAATTTTTGTCTGCCAATATGTATGTATATATACACACATCTTTACATGACCCATGTGATGATTTAATTGGGAATATGCTTCAAATATCTTCTAGAAAGGGGAATCTGGAGCAAGGGGAATCTAGATTAAATGGAATAGGTGATGCACTGGGGCCCAATCCATGAACTAATAATAATTAAGATATGTAGATCCCTGACCAAGTATGATCTATGGTTATTCCCAGGGATGGGGACTCGAACTCGAGGAGGGGACTCTTCAACATCCCTGGTTATTCCTGTGAGAGTTGGACTGACTCGGGTTCAAAAGCTCCCCTAGCCAATGACCCTCAGTCCCAGTCACGCAAGCGGAAGGAGGAGATAACAGCAGTTAATAAAGATTAAAGAGTTTATTTGTAAGACCCAATTACATGGGATTAAGGCAATCAATGCATTTCTACTCACTACATCATTGCAGACTCAAACCCACTACCCCAGTGGTAAGGCTAGATGAAGTGAAGTCCAGGGACATGTCGAGACGAGACAGCAAGCAACAGAGAGAGTGAAGTGACGGAAGCTATCAGCAACTGTGTTAGCTTATATACCCCAGACCCTGCACTTATAAATAGGATATTACTCACCCCAGTGTATAACCTACTCATCAACATGTTTACCCCAAATCTGTTCAAGGCTGCTGAGTCATATCACCTCGAGACCATGTCTCCTGACCAAAGACCTTCTGTACTTGAACTCAAGTAACACTCACCAGGTCAGGTGATAATCCCGATGTCAGGTGGTAATCTCGTTCTGCCTATGCAAAACCTAACATCCCCCTGCTTTTGCATTTGCGCAGAACGTGGTTATTTACCTCATACAACAGCAACAGCGTTGTTGACATCTGATGCTGTTCCTTCATCTATGGACTTTGATAAAAAAAACTTCTGCAGGAATGACTTTACCTGTCAGAAATTTGAACCACTATCAAATCACTTCTGATGTATCCCTCCTTATGACACAGTTTTATTTGCAAACTCAAAACGTTGTGTATTGCTATCTGCCTGCAGCATAGCAATCCTGCCTTGGTTTTCTGAAAAAAACTGTAATAGGTTTTTCACATCAATCTCAGCATCATTTAAACATTTTTAACAATTTAAACTATTTAAACAAATGCATTAACTATTCAAGCTTTACAATAGCATAATAGCACAATACATAATACAATGCATTCAGTTCTGCTTCAGTTGAACTCTAACTTTTAGATGATTGTTTCTACAAAATCAATCAAACAAAGTATGGTTATAAAAATAACAAACTTCAGGTGTGTTCTTGTTGTTCTTACTATCACAACCACAACTGGCATTTCTGTGAATCTGTAAGCCACCTGTGCTCTGACTTGTAACTCTTAGTCTGAAGTGTGATGTTCCTTCCAGATAACACTCAACTCCTTTTCAGAGCTCTCCAAGCATGTCCTGTTGGTCTAACAGTCTGCCCATTACACTGACAGCAATACCTGGCCTTGTTGCTTGTACAGTAAAGCTCAACAGCCCAATGCTTCTGTGTAGCATTCAAACTGCTTTTCCATCAGCATGTGCTTGAAAATCCTCAACTATTTGGAGTCTCTCACTGAGTTAACTATCTCCAAAATTCTCAATCACATCCATGATATTTCTCTGGTTTGTTGCAGTAAGTACTGCCCTCTTGGTTCTTTTTCAACCTCTATTTACAAATAAACAGTTGATCCACCACCAAGCAGTTTCAATTCAATGAAATTCCAAACCCTGGATCAATTATATCATATTGCTCTTATCTGTCCAGAAAAAACAATAGATCTTCCAACTAAACAAAGTACATACAGTCTATGTCCTTGTTCCCCTGTTTAACAAACAAACATTGATCTGCCTCTCTGTGCAAATCTCACTTCAACAATGTTTGAGTTCAAAACAGAATTCCAGCCTCCAGCTGATTCTAACTTTTCCTAAAGAAAATCTCACAGACAGTTTTCCAAAGACTTCCTCTCATTTAAAATGCTTATGTTCCAATATTTCAATTTGTGAAATATTCTTACATCTATCTACATTCTTAAACATCAGTCTAACTGTTTCCAAAGCAAATTGTTGTTGCACTCATCTTATGATTATCCAGCTCCTTTTAACTAAGCAAAATCACAAGCAACCAATCTTGCTATTTGTCACATATAACCTTTTTCCAATCTGGTTAGTTTTCACCTAAAAAATCTATCTGGTAACAATGAGTTCCATGGACTGCTGTTTGTTTCTCCAGCTTCCATGTTTTGTTCTTTATCCAAAGAATTCAACTCAGCTTGCATAGCCTGAAGCTATGGTTCAGCTTCCTTAACAGACAATTTTTCACCTCTTTGAAATTTTCAAGTTTCAAATGGCTTTTCCTGCAAATTCATCCTGATATCTCACAGGTTGTTTGACTCACCTGTTCCTTACTTCATCAGTTATCAGGTTCCTGTTCCAATAAATTTGCACCAGTGATGAACAATCATTTGTTTAGCCTCCACCAAACCAAATGTGTATCAAAGTTTGTCAAATTTCACTGACTGTCTTTCAGCAAATGCTTTTCTATTCTGACTGAGCTTGATGCATCCCCTGCATTAACAGAATTAATTTTGAAAAATGATCTCACCTTTTCAATCAGCATTATACTTAACACTTCTAGATAATCTCACTATCCAAGTGTTGTTCATGTAAAACACAATATTCTCATTTCTAGAAAAATCTCATGTAAGCTCCCTTACAGATTTCTTCTAACTTTGAGGTGTATGTACCTACATATCAGATCCAAGATCCTGAAATGTTTCTCCAGAAGATTCTTCCTTCTACACTACTTTCTATAAGGTGTACAGTTCATCACACAGAACTAAAACTTCTATCATGTACATAATCAAAACATTTAAGAGCTTCTACCCAAACCTCATTATCCAAATTAGTATCACCTCTTCTGAGTGTTTGTTTACTCTTCCACACAATCCATGTGTTCAATATCACATCCTGTTAGAAATGCATCAAAACATGCACTGAATTGAACTTCCCCATATCTTAAAAGAAAATAGGTAACATGGGTAATATGCTTGTTTCCCATCCAAGCACAAAACACCTTGACTTTGTTCAATATTTCAGTTTTCTATCTAACATGTACACAACCTGTACCTCGTGTATTGATCAATTGACATCATGAAATAACGTGCCTTTCCTCTAAAAACCATCAGAGTATCCACAAGATCACCAAGAACAAATTGAAATGAAATGAACTGTTTTTTCAGCTTGCCTTCCAGTTTACCTGTTGAAGCTAGCATCCCTTGTTTATGTGCACAAAATTACCTTTCATGTGAAAATTACATTTTCCAATGCTTTCCCCACCAACAGTTTGCATTTTCTTTCACAGGCCTGTGAATCTAAATGATCAAACATTCATGTGATATGCATGCATGTACATGTCATACATATAAGCATTTAACCTTTTTATAGTTGCATCAGTATAACTTTCCATTTCTTTATTACACCATTACAGTATGAAAGAAATAATCCATCTCTTAGCTTTGCCATATAAACATACCTACTAATTGTGCAGTATTTTACATTTTGCTACAGAAAAATCCACAATATACTCAAGTCATATATACATTCAGTACATTTCCTGACATTTCAAAGCATATATTACACTTTCTTGAATCCAAGTTATCCAACTTTCAAGAAATACAGTCCAAAAACATGTGACTGTTAAACCCCTGACCATTTGTATAGTCCTCTTCCTGTTTATTTATGTCCAACACAGAAAGCTTCGTTTAAACAATCCACTGCTTCTGTCCAAACAAAATAATGTGTCCATTTTGTTATGTCCTGGGTTAAAACACAAAGGTTTTCCCTTCAGCAGCACCCCTGCTGATTTCAAGCTCCTTTCTTCTGTGATCCCACATGAAGAAAATGAAGAACAGCTTCCCATTTTAAGCACAGCTTTCTCTGTTCAAAACTGCCGCGCTGCTTTAAAAACCACGCCTCCGCTGGTTTGATACAGCCTCCGCTGTAGTATCAGGTTTCCCGAGATACGTTTGTCACACGTGACCTTGCTTTGCTGCGACATGACGCTCCAGACGCTTTACCCACGTCAGACGTAATCCACGCATTTGTAATCCAAGCCACTTGTTGACATAATGCAAAAGATAGCTGATCCGCTGCTGTGTGAAGAAGCAAACTGCAAATGAAATATGATCCTCCTGCTTGTAGCCTTGAGTCAAAGACACACAGCCTCCTGAAGATTATTTCTTTGCCCGATACAGCTCCTTGACAATCACTCCAGCACGCTGTGGAATACAAATCCTTGTGTCCAGCGTTGTTGACTGTTCAGCCTAGTAGCTGCCCGAACCGGCACCCACGTTCACAGTCTGTAGCCTTGGATTTTGCCAAGCCTGGCACCTCCGTTCTCAGCTGCTTTCAAAACGAAAAATCCTCCCGTCTCTCTGTTTGCATTTTTCAGTTATGCTGCATTCCAAGCCGCTGTTATCAGCTCTCAGCTTTAGCAACACCGCATTGCCTTTCCTGGTTATTTACAAACCGTTCTTACAAATAGTAAACAATCTCTTTAACTCTATAACTGCCGAATTTCTCCAAACTGCGTTTCTGTGGCTTATCTGCCCATCAGATAACCATCAGATCGTTATCTGATCCTTATCTGGGCCCATAACCGATGTGAGAGTTGGACTGACTCGGGTTCAAAAGCTCCCCTAGCCAATGACCCTCAGTCCCAGTCACGCAAGCGGAAGGAGGAGATAACAGCAGTTAATAAAGATTAAAGAGTTTATTTGTAAGACCCAATTACATGGGATTAAGGCAATCAATGCATTTCTACTCACTACATCATTGCAGACTCAAACCCACTACCCCAGTGGTAAGGCTAGATGAAGTGAAGTCCAGGGACATGTCGAGACGAGACAGCAAGCAACAGAGAGAGTGAAGTGACGGAAGCTATCAGCAACTGTGTTAGCTTATATACCCCAGACCCTGCACTTATAAATAGGATATTACTCACCCCAGTGTATAACCTACTCATCAACATGTTTACCCCAAATCTGTTCAAGGCTGCTGAGTCATATCACCTCGAGACCATGTCTCCTGACCAAAGACCTTCTGTACTTGAACTCAAGTAACACTCACCAGGTCAGGTGATAATCCCGATGTCAGGTGGTAATCTCGTTCTGCCTATGCAAAACCTAACAATTCCATCCCTATGTGAAGCAGCTTCAAACCTGTAGAGATACGTGGGAAACAGGAAATGCAAATGTCTTGCATTTCCTGTTTTTTTACTTCTCTATAATACCTGAAATGGAACTTTCTCATCTCATGGTGAGATGCACAAGCCCACAAAGTTCATGTACTCAACTTATCATGGCGAAGAACTGTAAAAATTCTACCATAGATGATAAGGACACGCATGATAACCTGTGTTTCCTATTTCTTCATAATCTCTAAACCAGGGATGTTGAAGAGTCCTTGGTTTCGAGTCACGGGTCTTTGGACCCGAGTCTCGAGTCCGAGTCCTTGGTCCATACTGGTGACTCACGAGTCACGAGTCCTGAGTCACTCCCAAAGCTGACTCCACGAGTCCCTATTAAAAATCAATGCGGGTTTTCCCCAACAAAATAAGCCTACTTCAGATGTGTGGCTTAAATAAATTCTAGGCACAAGTGTGCCTTTTTATTTCAAAACTCTGCAACTGATTTTGGCAAGAACAGACCAGGCAGACAAACCCAAAATAACCAGACAGGCAGAGGAGGCAGGGAACCCCAAAACAGGCAGGCAGAGGCCTTTGTCTTGGACAATTCAAACTGTGGAACTGGTTAAGAAGAGACCAGGCAGGCAGAGGAGGCTGGGAACCCCAAAGAGGCAGGCAGAGGCAGGCAGAGGCAGGCAGAGGCAGCCAAACCCAAAATGTCTGAAAGGTTGCATTTTAGGAAAATGATTTTAAAAAATAAACTTGCTGTACTTCCTAAAACCTATCCATGTTGCATTTGAGGAACACGATTTTGGAACACGAGTCCTTGGTCTCGAGTCCCGAGTCGAGTCTCGAGTCCCATTAAAAATATTGGGACTCGAGTCTGACTCGAGTCAGAGGGGGGACTCAGTCCGACTCACGAGTCGAGTCCTGGAGTCCGAGTCCCCATCCCTGCTCTAAACATCCAGATATGATCCAAAAGTAAAACAGAATCAAGGCGGACATGAGAAACAAGAGATCCCAAGATGGAGCATGCTCAGTGGGGCAAAAAGCTCTCCTTTCTGGAAGATTCTAGGAATCAACTAGTTACAGTATGGTCAATGCACTCGAGGTATCATGTATCAAGTTAATGATGTCTACAGGACCAAGAATCTATTAATTGAATTCCCTATGGGTGCCATCCTATGGCCACTAGACAGAATCTAACGGCCATAGGATAATTCGGAGTCCCAGCTCCAACCTCGGAAAGGCGCTCCGAGGTCGGAGCTGGAACTTTGAACTCAGAGTGCCCTCCCTCTGCCCTCGCAGCCAGTGTGGAAAGAACCATGCTGGCTGTGGCTCTGAGATCACAAGAGCAACCTCGTAAATAGTTTTATGGGCAGGGAAGGGAGGAGCCAGGCTCCCCCAGGCCAGGATACATAGCATCCTGGCGGTGCCTCAGCCTCCTCTCCTCACGCTCTGGGGCAAAACATTTAGATGGCCAAAATCAGCTGTCTAAGTGTTTTGCAGGGCAGGAGGAGCATGGAGGTGATCTTCATCTCCGCGCTCCTTCCGCCCTCCATGGGATGCCCATGATCCTCCAAGTTCGGAGGGTTACGGGCAGCCTCATTAGATTGCACTGCCCAGTATAAAACATTAATTCTTATTCCCCATCAGAAATTTAAGCTGTTGTTATAATAATATGTTATCATTGTGAGGGATTGAGGCCTACTCAGGCTTGAGTTTGTTGAAGCCTGAAGGCCCAAACACTTCCCTCGAGTAGTGAAGCCTGAAGGCCCAAACACTTGGATGGGAGGGGGAGTTTGAGAGATCAAGTTTACCCAATAGAAGTTAAGAATTAGATCTCCTATTCAAGGTCACATGATTATAACCTTCCATTCCTGGGAAGGCTATATATGTGGGGTGTGGTCAGCTAGCAGTTAGTGTGCTGAGAGGGATCTAGAAGCAGAAGCAGAGAAACAGGAGAGAAAAGCAGAGAGAGAGAGAGAGAAAGAGAAACTGGCTGCATAGGAAATAGGTAGTCTGAAGTTTAACTAGAGAACATTGGATTGTTTGTTTGTTTGTTTTATTTTATCATACTTGCTTTTGAATTATAACCACTCTATTAAGTAAAAACCCTAATATTATAAGTAAAGTGCTGTTGTTTACCCTGAAAGTTTGGAGTGACTTATTCACCACGTCTACAGCCTACACCCATGCTATTGGAAGCTGTAAAAGGACTTGATCTCCTGGAATGGGAGGGGCTTTGAGGAGAGGCAGAGATCTCCCAAAGGAAGGTTAAGGGGTCCCTGCAGTAGCAGAACCTTGACAATCATCACACATACATTTGCGGAAATCTTAGGCATTTTGAAAGAGTTTATCTAATTTTCTATTTTGATCATGTTTGGGATAAAATAAACTCTTTTCTCTCTCACTTTCATTTCTGGTCCACCCCTTGCCTTTTTCAGTTCTTATACTGTTTTGATACCATTCCCTTCCTATTTTATGTTTTACATAGAGAAGTGTTTCTCTATAAATATGTAGAGACAAACTGTTTAGTAAAGATGGTTTCCATCCTGACGAAAATTCTGCAGTTTTGCCTTGGTTTTCAGCCTTACTTGTCACAAAAACCCCTTTAAATGCTGGAAATATTCATAACACTAAGAGTTTTAGGACATACCTATTTGGAAACACTGATATGTATTTTGGCTCCAAAACTTAACATTTCAAAAAACATTAGGATAAAAATTAATTCCTTTGAAAATAAAAATATCTATTTTGAATTGTCATTTCAAATTAAGGTGGGAGCTGAAGTGCCATTGTACGCCAGCTGTTAATCCGAAATGGCTAAATGCTGGCATTGGAGTGGGCACAGCATCCTTAGTCTGAGCGGACGTGGTGAAGCCTGTGACCAGTGTAAGTGAGCCTGGAAGCCTTGTTAATGGCTGGCAAAGCTATGCACTCTCTGCTTCCCATGAAAGGCACTATTCATGTCAAAGGAAGGGATTTTTTAAATATATATATATATATATATATATATGGTATTAGGTTTGGATGATACTGAACACCCAACCTGCACTTTTTCAGCTGTGAGGGCTCGTCAGGCTTATCCACTGCTCTTTCGTATTCTGGTGCTGAAGTTATTCAGCTATTTTAGTACCGCCACTTCCCAAGTACAACTACTCTCTGGGACAATCCTTTGGTGTTAGGAGACAGAAAATACTGCTGCTTAAGTAGATTCAACCTTGGTATAGCAAGAACCTTAACAAACAAACGAACTAAACTAAACTAAATTTCATACTCCCCATCTCCCACAAAGGATAGCTGCAAGGAAGCTAACCACCACAGGTATTTTTCATGATTAATCTAAAAGCTTCCTGTTGTTATAATCAACTTGAAAGATATGAATTTATTTTTATCAACACAAACTTGTTAAGTGGCTAATTTAATATTCATATTTGTATTGGACATTATCTTTGGGTTTGGTGAGTAATCTGTTCTCCAATTCTGTCTCCCTGTTTTGTCATTAATTCTTTTACTTAATTCCCCAAACAACTGTATTCTTCAATTTGCTCCTTTGAAAACCACAAGATACAAGAAATCCAAGTGAAATACTCAGTCGAAAAGCGCAGCCTGACTTTTCAGCAATATGTCTTTCATGGCTAGGTGTATAATTAAAGTTGTACGTCAGAGTCTTGAAATAGGTCCATCAGAGACCTCGTGGACTTCTGCTCATATTAAAAGGACTTTTCTCCTCCCACCCCCTAGTTAAAGAAAAATAGGAATGGCAGGGGTGGTGGGGGCTGGACAGGGGGCAGTGGTGGCTACACTGGGGGGGGGCAGTGGGCTGTGTGTTGCCCACCCCTATCTTAGACAAAGCTCTGACTGCAGAAGATTTTTTCCAATGTCAGAACCCCCTCCTGACTCGTCCCACTCATAGAGGGGGCCAAAGGGGCATGCTGGGTGGTGGTGACAGGTGGTATGGCGGGAGCCCCGACTACACCCCTGACCTGGGAATGTACCCCCTACCATCGCTATCAATGGGAGGGGTTGATTACTCCATTCGTGGATGGAGGGGGAAAAAGACAAGAAGCCCTCCTCACCCATGCTGCTGCCCTGCTGCCTCTTGCCAGCAGGATGTAGGGAGGAGCGAAGGGAAGGCGGCTTCCCGTGCAGCTAGTCTTCACAGTGTTTGATCACTATACTTCGGCTGTCACCACAATATTAAAGCCTTAGGCTAAGCAGATTAGTTTAAATTGAGGGGTTGTTCCTTGGATTATTAATGTGTCTCACAAGAAGTACATAGCATGGCTAAAGGGAAAAAAATATCTCCTCACGATGTCTTATCAATATAAGTTTAAATAAGCCAGAAAACATCTCATTTGTATTTTATAGTTCCCATGTGCGGTGAATAATTTAAATATTTCCCCTTCAACAGAGAAGGGGGGGGGGAAAATCAAAAGTTGATTTCCTTTTATTTAAGACTTTCTTTCTTTAAAAAAAAAAAGTAAATCCAAAGGAAATATCTGCAAGCCTGAAATATTGATGCCCTTTATATGTTTCCCCCCTCAGGAAACATTTCTGTTGTGATGCCTATCAACCAAACCACTTGGAAATAGTTAAGTAGTTGGGGAACTGTTTCTCTTTCAGTTGTTCCTCCATGACCATGACCATGACGATTCCTTTTTGCTATTTCTGTTTGTTGTATCCAACCATTGTCCTTCATGATTAAATTGCAAATTGCTAATAATATACTTTGCCTGCTGTTGCATGGTATAATCGGGCACTGGGTTCTTCCAGATGCTACAGGTAAACTGTCTTCTGCTCTGCCACTATTTAAAATATTTTATCCTGCCTTTACATAAATGGAACATGGAGAGCTACTGTATACTGAGCCAAGACATTGGTCCATCTAGGTCAGTATTGTCTACACCAGGGCTCTCCAACCTTGGATCCCCAGATGTTGCTGGACTACAGCTCCCAGAATCCCTTGCCATTAGCCATGCTGGCTGGGTATGCTGGGAGTTGTAGGCCAGCAAATCTGGGAACCCAAGGTTGGAGAGCCCTGGTCTACACTAACTGGCACTGATTCCCTGGGGATTCAGGCAGAAGTCTTTCCCAGACCTACTTGGAGATGCCAGGGATTGAACCTAGGACCCAGACCACATCCTTTTTCCTACATCCCCATTCCCGCTTGAAGCAGCTCACAACATCATTGAGACACATATTGAATAACTTATTGACAGAGGCTGAGAATCAGTGTGTTCAATGGATAGAATATTGGACTGAGACGTGGAGACTTGAGTTTGGGTACCATCTCAGCCAAAAATACACTACACGGGCAAGAAGAAACCATCAGTATGGCCAGTACTTCCCACTGTAGTACTGTACATCATTATTGTTTGTTATCAAGCTGTCAAGGTTATTGCAATGAGCACTAAGGCAATGATTTTCCATGGCTGCAAATACAGAACAGGTGTTTACATGGTGGTGACCTCATGTGAATACATTGGCTGTTGTATGGGTGTAAAAACAAATCAAACAAACACCAGCCATAAGGGTGGGCTAGAAGGAGAGTAAAGACAGTGCTAGTACAAAAATAAGGAAACAAGAACAAAGGGATCAATAGCAACAATACAAGTCCCTTCTTTTGCCTTGCAAATTCCTTGCACCTGCTCCATTTAACATCACAGGATCAAGAGATGCCTATCAACAGGTCTTAAAGGAGACATACAAATAAAGGCACATACAAATGATACCCTCTCTCTAAAGGAGTTAGGGGAGATGAAGTGTGAGGACAAAATGGACAACAGATGCATGCTTGAAAACTCAGGTTTAGAAGGCACTCTACTGGACATGATCCTTTCCCTAAAACCCCAGCCTGGTCTCTGATGACTGTTGCATGCAAGTGGATGTTGGATACAAATGGCTGTTTGATTTCAAGTAGCTAAACATTTATGAGAGCCAGAGTAACCCTGGAACCTCTTTGGTTTACAGAAGGGCTGGAGATCCAGTGGAGGCTGCTGCTCATGGAATGGGAGGAGATGGTGCTTTGCTGATTACTCCTTCTGTAGCCTTCTTCAGCTCCCATGCTGTTTTGGATGGTCCTTTGGGTGTTGCAAGGGGGAGGGAGATCTGGTGAATATAGTCCTTGCCACCCTTCCATGAGAGGGATACTCCATGAGCAGAACTCTACTCATGGAATCTCCAGCTCTATTTGTATGTGGGATTTTAGTTCTTTTCTGATCAAAGTGTTGGTGACATTGCCTTCTTCTTGAACACGAAGTGCAATACTGCTCAAACCTTTGTCATCTTCAGGTTTTGTCCCAGAGTTTTCCCTGAATGTAATTTCTTGGTTTACAGTTTGACCAGGCCCTAAATCTGTTAGTATCCCTTCTGAATTACCTTGAAAACAGTTGGTTTGCAGTTTGCTCCATTTGGCATAATTTGTTCCAAGGAGGAGGGAGGCGGGCCATGGGTGGAGGGTTGGTTGTGATTTTCCTTTATCTGCTTCTATCTGAGCAGCCATTCATTGTGCTTAATGGCACCAGAATTAGAGCCAGTAAAGGCTGCTGCTTCACAGTGCTTGCCTTGAGCCAGTTTATACATTGCTTCATGAATAATTCCTCAATAATTGAATTCATTGGGTTTTGTTCTTACTTGCATGTGCTTTATAATATGAATTCCCTTATGGATTAGATTATTGTGAAAGGTTAAAAAACAAGGCACTTTCCCTCCCCCACCCCCTCCCCAATGCAACGCTTTTGCACCTTGGGACTGGTAGGACTCTGAACAGCATCAGGTCTCTGTTTTCTCTGTAAATACAGAGCTACAACATTTCAACAAGTCAGGCGTTGTGTGCACCACCAAGAGATTGATGACAAACCACATTATTTTCCCCTCCATATAACAGTCCACAATTACAGCTGTGTCTGTCAAAACACTAGCTTGTTTTGTCCAGGCAGAGGAGAGCAGGAGACCATTCTACTAAAGAACTGACATGAACATCATAAGCATTTCTTACTTGAATTTATTCCTTTCTTTGCCTCTCACAATAACAGGCAGGAATATATTTTCCAATATATTACGAACATAGGAAGAGATCATACACTGTTACACTGATGGTCTATCTAGCTCAGTATTGTCTGTCCTCCTGACTAGTGACAGGCTGACAGCTCTCCAGCATTTCAGGCAGAGGGGTCTCTCACACCCTACGTGGAGATGCCAGGAGTTGAACTCAGTACCTTTTGCATGCCTACCCACAGATATAAAGGAAATAACTCCAGTTAAAGGAATACTGCTCAATATTACAATGAGGGTTTATTATTCATTTAGTACATGAATACTACTCAATATATTATCATAATACTGCTCAATATTACGATGAGTGTTTATTATTCATTTATTAAATCAATACTGCTCAATATATTATCATAATACTGCTCAATATGACAATTTAGATCACATGGGACATCAACACCTCTGTGCAGCACACCTCTGGGAGCCAGGAGTGCTGACACAGTGATATCTCACACAGACCACCCCAAGTAACTTCTCTAGTTCATAGATTAGATTTCATAGATTTCATAGAGTTGGAAGGCGCCTACAAGGCTATCGAGTCCAACCCCCTGCTCAATGCAGGAAACTAGAGGAGGGGTCTCCCATCCAAGTAATAACCAGGCCTGACCCTGCTTAGCTTTCCACGCTCAGACAAGCTGAGCCAGCGTAAGCCACAGGCAGCATGGGATGCAGCCGCAGGACATTGGCAACATATTCAAAAGTCCTAGTTGTATATTAGTTGTGTATTAGTTGTGTACCAGGGAAAACAATTTAGCCGCAAATGGGCAGAAATCCTAGGAGATAATAATTGCTGTCATAGCAACCCCCCAAAACTGCATTATTTTAACTCTAGTCACAGTAGAAACTACCAACATTGGTTATTACTACTGGCCTTTCTAAAAAAAGTAGCTGCCTTAGATTTAGCTATACTGTAGGACTTGATGGTGAATTTACTGGACTGTATTCTATAGCCTACACATCATAAAGGCTATGATAAAGGTACATCATAAAGGTTAAGGTACATCATAAAGGTGCCTAATTGCCAGGTATACCAGCACTATTCTTGGAATCCCCCCCCCCTCTCTCTCTCTCTCACACACACACACACACACACACTCACACACACTTCAGCATTGTTTTTGTTTGTATTTTACCCCTCAGGGGAAAAAATGTCTCCTCAAGAGAAAAGGCATGAGAGGAGGACAGAAAAAAGAACCAACATGTTCACTCACAGTCTACCATACAAACATGTTTTCAGTGGGAGACGGCCCCGAGTGTGGTGATTCTGCTATCTAGCTGTGAATTGTTTTGTGTGGGTTTCTCTTTTTCTCTGTACATTTGTGTGTTGGGGGGTTGTGTGTATGTGTGGGTAGTGTGTGGGGGGTTGTGGGGGATTCTGTGTGTGTGTGGGGGGATCTGAGTAATCACATGAGGGGGGCAAATGTCAGCAGTGGGATGTGGGCCCACCCATTGCATAGGGCCCCTGATGTGCCTGCCCAGAGCAAAAGGTTCCCCACCACTGCAGTATAGTAACAACAACATAAATGACTTATATGTTTAAAGTAGAATGAATGCTGCAGCTCCTATTCCTCCCCCCAAAAAAACCCTGCCTAACCTTAACTGATATAATAGTTTCTTGCTCCCCTCCTCCCCTTCTATCCCATCTCCCTGATAAATAGGCATATTCACTTCCTTTCTACCCACTCCTTCTTGCAGGATCGTTCTTCTGAGCACATCCAGGGTCAACTTCCATAAGATAAAATGGCTCCGGGGGGGGAGGGGTTGTGTCACATTTTTAATTAACACTACAAACATGCTATGCTACTACTAGGGCACAGCATGTACTAGACCATCCCCCCCAATCTGATACAACAAACCGTTTCTTGAAAGATGCTGTACAAATGGGGGGGGGGGGGAATTGGCTGTTTTAACTCTAGCAAAGTCTATGAGAAAGTAAATATACAACACCAGTCAAACTGCTGGAGGTCACTCGTCATATTTTAAACTCCTATAAATAAGCAGTTTTGTGCACTTTCTACTTTAAAATCAGCACAGGACCTCTCCAACACTGCCAACTTTCAGATCAATCCATTGAGCCATTTTCTTAGTATAAGCCATGGAACCTACTGCCTCCCTGATTCTGGTTATTATGTGATATTTCTGGAGGAATGCAATTCATACGATTCACCCTTAACATAGGTGTACATGTATACAGCAGTAGCTATCCTTTAAAATGGCATAGACCTGCACTGAAAGAACCATGCAGTGACTCTGCATGTGTAATGGACCTTCTAAGTCACTTATTTCTGGAAGCAGCCCCTCTTTCATCCAGATAAGCTTCTCCTTGTCCCATACCTTCAGAATAAGATTAGAATTGCCTTCTGATATGGCACAAGATACCACTGTATCAATCAAACAAGATTTATAGTGCAATCCTATTCATGCTCATGCATTAAGTCCCAGTGTGTTCAGTGGGGTACCAAGTGTGTATGGGATTGCAGCCTTTCCTGGGACGTTTGTGGGAAATAGTAGCACTAATGTGTGTCAACTCAATAGAAGAGATCATACTGATGTACCAGTGCTGTATATCAGAACTTGTGCACCAGTTCTATCACCTCTGGTCTAACTTGTTCTCAGTTCTATCATTGCCCAGAGTGGCTGGGTATCGGCTAGACGGGCGATTTAGAAATACAACAAATAAATAAATAAATATCACCATACGATAGCATGGTGAAAATTAGTGCTGTGACAAAAATTTCCTTCACATTTTTTGTTACCATTCTCATTCAGCTTGATAGAAAAGAAATTGATTTTGAAAAGAAATTCAAAGAAGAAATTTTCAGAGAAATTCTCATGGGTTGGATTCAGGGTTCTTGTCCTTACCTTACTTGAGGTGGCTGAGGAGTGAGTCTTTCATTTTGCACTCACCTCTCTGGCAGCCTGTAGCCTCCTCGAGTTCCCACACTTCAATTAAAGCCCAGGGGAAGACATCATGAGGCAATTCCACTCATAGGGCTTTTTCATACCAGAAAGTGCAGGCAGCCTGGGAGGCTGCAGAGAAATGGGGAGATGTGTAATAGAATGAAAACAAAATACAGCACCCTTGGCCACCTCATACTGGTTAGGCAAGCTCAAAAACACCACCAAAAGAAATTCAAAATTAATTATCAAATGTCCTGAGAATGAGGCAGAAAAATGGAAGCCTCTTTCATGGAGGAAATTGTAGGGCAGATTTTGGCACAGCACTAGCTCCACCTCTTCTCCGGAGCTTGACAAAACACTGCCCCATCACACCCACTACATGGCTTTCTGGGAAGTTGCGGTATTATAAGCATCTGCATCCACAGTCAACCCTCAGGTATTTGATGTTCAGAAGACCCTGGGGAAGGTGCTGAATCTGAAGAATTATAACTAGAGCTGAGCCAAAAATTCTCAGAAGACATTTTTCTCAGAAAAGTTGTGAGATTTTTCTTTTCTTACCCAGCCCACCCTAGAAATAAAAGGTCAGTTTGCAGAATTTTCTCAAATTTTTCTTCACCATTTTTTTTATGTGGTGGTTCCATCTTCCCCAACACACAATGATACATCTGGGGCATTGTGTGTGGAGAATGCAAAATGGGGGCCAGGCTGCCAACACAGTTGATGCTGTTGCCACTTGCAGTGGCAGTGCAGAAACACCAAAAGCCCTTAGGGAAAAAGACAAGTTGTATACAACCCCTGCCAATGGTGAGTCCCACCTGTGACAAACAGTTGGAGAATTTCTCCTCCCCCTGGAAATTGTCCAACCAATTTCTCTGACCAAAAATAGGGTGAAGAATTTCAAGAGGCCATTGGTGCACAGCTCTAGTGAAGATGCCTTTATAACATGTATGAGGAAAACATCAGCACCTGAAAATACATATTTTCTGTGCTGATCTTGATATTGTGCCTGTTTGGGAAGCAGTAGGAGCCATTTCACTAGGGGTCAGCATTGACAGTTCTGCTGCCATTCAAATACGGTAAATGAGAACAAGTTAGGCCATTGCTAAGCCCTCTTGGGAACCTGATCCATGTTTTTTGACACCTATTTAAAAAGTCAGAAGTCAATTCCCAGCTTTTAACCTGCTGGTTTTGCTTGAACTAGCTACAGAGATGAAGGCACATGGAAGCAGGTATTCACTGAAGAGAACTGGGGGCAGGGGGGGGGCGGAAAGGTATCATTATTTTTTATTATTTTAATGTGTAGTCAGTCATACTGCAGTAGTTTAATCTGCAAGACCATTTGCAAGCAAGGTGGCTTTGGTGGGTCTCTAGCAAGATGACAGGGCTCAAGCTGTGACTGAGCGGAGCCTGCTGAGTTGGGAAAGCAAGGTGAAAAGGGGGAAGAGCCAACATCTTATTTCTTTTTCATAAAACGGAAAGAAAGCAATAAAGCAAAAGGCATTTCCTACAGGTAGCCATTAAATCATTTAGTGTGCAGGTCTCTGGAGAGAGATACCAGCCCCTCTTTCCTTTCCAGAATGGGCTGTTTCTAACCATTTCTCATGCAAAGCTCAGTGTCTTCACCTGGGTCTCTCAGGGTTTTTAACCCAGGCTCATGCCACAGTTCTTTTGGAGATGGACCTTCACCCATGCATCACTTTCAAAGAATTTTGAATGGGTCTCCAGTGACACCGACCAAGGTTTCTGTTTTTCTCGTGATAATGTGCTAATGGTCTGAGACCCAGAATACATTCTCTCAACATACCATCATTTGTCAAACTCACTACATGATGCTGTAAATGGGGTGGAAAAAAGGGGGAAAGACAAAGGAGGGTAAATGTGCCTCTGCTTTTCTTCTCTCTCTCATATAGTTCTTCCTTAATCTCTAAAACATCTGATTTTTCATCAGAAAAATGAAATGAGCAGTGTTGATTCCCCCCCCCCATCACATTTAAATGAAATCACATCAAGCTGGATTTAAGAAATAATAATTTCACCACCTATGGGGTAAGAAAATGGAGTTTGGTCAGTCACCAGTTGTTTCAGGTTAAGACAACTGATAACATTAAATGGTATGTGGGCCTAGAGGCTGATGTGACTTTGTTTAGCTCTCTTAGGAACAATTCTTGAAGGTCACAGCCAAAACAGTTCACTAGTCCTGAGTGAAAATGCATACGCTCCACATTAATGTGTCAGACTCTGTATTTTTATTGGCATTTTAAAAATATTTGCAGTTTGAAAGTATGAAAATTATTATTACCCCTAATGTGACGGAGGCAAACAGTGCAAGTGCTGCTAATTCAGTTTCCGAATGTGCAATCAGGAAAACAATAATCATTGCTTGAAAGTGAGGCAAACGTAAATTTACGTTTTACAGTGTATAGTTTTAAAAATAATAATCAAAAGGCTGCAAATGTAGGACACACTTGGGAGCAAAGAATATTGAACTCAGTGGGACTTGCTTCCAAATAAACATGTCTAGGATTGGGCTATGCATCTCACTGTAATCCAATCATTTTTTCCCCTGAATGAATATATGAGCATGAGAACTGCCATGCTGGATCAGACCAAAGGCCTATCTAGTCCAGCATACTCTTCCCACAGCAGCCAACCAGATGCCTATTATTGGAAGCCCACAAGCAGGACATGAGTGTATTAGCATACTCATGTTCCCCAGAAATTGGTATTCAGAGGCATATCAACTCTAATACTGGAGGTAATATATGTAACATTATTAACTAGTAGCCGTATCACCATAAATTTGTCTAATTTTCATTCAAAGCCATCCAAGTTGGTGGCCACCTGAACAGCCAAATCGCATCTGATCTCAGAAGCTATGCAAGGTCGGGCGGGCCTGGTTAGTACTTGGATAGGTGACCACCTTGGAATACCAGGTGCTGTAGGGAGGGACCATAGTAGCTCAGTGTGATAGAACACATGCTTTGCATGCAGAAGGTCCCAGGTTCGATCCCTGGCTTCTCCATGTAGGGCTAGGAAGGAATCCTGCCTGAAACCCTGGAGAGCCGCTGCCAGTCAGTGTTGACAATACTGGGCTAGATGGACGAATGGTCTGACTCAGTAAGGCAGTTTCCTATGTTCCTATCTTGTGCTAGCACATTCAATAGTGTTGTGTGTAGCTATATGTTGCATGAAGAAGTACTCCCTTTGATCTGTCTTGAATTTCCCAGCACTCACTCAGCTTCACTGGATGACTCCTGGTTCTAGTATTACGACGAGGGTTCTAGAATTCTGTTTTTCTCCCTACCCACTTTCTCCACAATATGTGAATGTCCTTTGTTCCTGTTGGCTTCAGCTGAATGCATTCAAGATGAGTAAATATTCCCTGTATTATGCTAAAGATAAATCAGTTGTATGGAGCACATTAGGCACTTCAACGGGCACTAGTGACATCATCGGATTTCATCATTACTTGGTTTGGAATGTGAATTTGTCCAGCTTCAGCTCTTAATGTTTGGATGTATTACTGAATAAGCATCATTTCCCCTAGATGTTCTTCTCTGGCTTGGCATGAAATCCTGCACAATGCACAGTCAACATTCAGACTAGCTGTGCTAGGCTGTTTTGTAGAGCATCCACAATAGTCGTTTCATGTTAGCACCTTACTCTTGATGAAATGAGCTAAATCTCTCATTGACTACTGTGAAGTACCATGAAATAAATAAAAAGCCCACTGCTTGGTAGACACATCTTTAATGTTAACCCATTAGTATCACTGAAACATTAGCCGATAGTTGTGATCTATATGACCACCTGACTTAGCAGCCTTTTGTTTGGTGAATATCTTCTCTTCTCTGCTTGAGTCTATTTTCCCAGTTCTTTCTGGAAAATATTTTGTGCGCTTGCTGTCCAGAGCTGGTGCTTCTATGCAACAGGATGAGACAATGTGCTTCAGACAGCACCATGGGGTAGGGTGGGTGTAGATCAATTCAGGAATTGATGTCTGAACAGTGCAGCAAGGCTATTTAAAGTGTTGGTCCTAGCAGGGAGGGCACAATTTGGGTTCAGGCCGACACATCCCCCATCCAGATCTAAAATCCTACCTAGTTCCTAGCTATGTTTGGGTTTGTGTCTGGGGGGTTGTTTGTGGTTGAATTTCCAAGCAGGTCTCAAGCTGCGGGGGGGGGGGGAGTATTCATATATTGCCAGCCTGTTGTATCCCACCTGTAATCTGAGATTACTCTGCTTTTGCTGAGTTCAGTGAAGAGGAGTAGAGATAAGAAGTCATCGGGAGGAAGGAAACAGCAGAAACGAAACTGAAGGGAAGGGAAAGGCCTCTGGGGGAGGGATGCAGACAGAAAGAGAGGTAATTGTGAGCTCTATGGTAGTGCAGAGAAAATAATTATGTGGTGAGAAGGGAGAACACAAGACCAATTTGGAGGTGCCAGTTTGTTCTGTTGTTTTGCTTCCAAAGGGGTTTCAGCAGTAGAAATAGGTTTAGCACCCACCCCTCAGCTGTAGACAAGTATTATAACTTGAGTAAACTAAGATTGTGTTTATGCAGCAGTTCAACCCTCTTGAGATAATAAAAACATAAACATGGTTGCAGAAAACAGAGTAATATAGTAACTGGGCGGTATTGTACACCACCCAGAGAACTTTGGCTATTCGGCAGTTTGAAAGTACCATATATAAATAAGTAATAGCACCACTATGCAAATATTCTACCATGGGCTAGTGATGATGGGGTCATTCTCATAATCTGCAATTTAAGAAATACAATGCAAGACATACACAGGTTGCAGATTCCTCAGTTCACAAAAAAGCTATCAGGAAGCATGATTGATTTGTGGGCTGAGCTTTATGTGTGAAGAAGGAATCTTATGACTGCATCAACATGCAAAGCTGTTCATCTGAACCTGACTCTTAGCAGGTCAGTTGGATTACATATTCTCAATTTGGGGCTGATACAGTGACCACTAGGCATTCTTTTATCCCTCATTAAATAAATATAGCATACTTGTGCATATATCCTGCAGTGGACTGCATTTCCCTCCATGAGAAAGCTGAGCAAACATGGCAATGCATAGAGTACACTGGCTGGTACAAGGCAGCAGGATCGGGCCCGCTTTATTTTCTGGCATCATCTAACCGCTAGTTTGCAACACATAATTTGATTTAGGCAGTGAATAGATGAGCTTTGCAACATTTGTTGGCAACCCCTGGATGTCCATAATGAGCGAGATAAAGTGGCTCAGTCAAACCTAGCAGTTCAGTCTTTCCTTTGTTGCATGTTGCCATTTGATATGGGTCCATGCTATACCTTAAAATATATAATATTTAATGTCATTGGCCTCTCCTCACCAAAGAGGCAGATTTCCTAATTTTAAATTATTTAACAGGCACCAGCACTTTTTATCTCCCCCCCCCCCCCATACACACACAACATAGACCGATATCTAGCTTTATTTGGAATCATGGCATGAAATCAAGCTCTTTTCTCTGATTACTCTCTATGCGTGAGCCACTTCAGTTTCTGCTGGCAGCACTCCCATCCTCTGGCATCCTCCTCCAATGGCCTGAAGTCCAATTAGACTTCACCTCAGGTAACTCTTCAAAAGAAAATTCTAATAATTTTAATTTGATGGGCAGCATGTCAGGGGAAAAAAATAACAAGCTCAAATCCGGTATTAACCTGTGGTGGAAAACCAGCCAGGGGGGTATTTCCACCAGAAAGCTTGGAAACTCTTCAATGGATGGGGGAGAGGGGAGGAAGCCAGGCAGAGCAAAGATGAAGTAAAGGAGACGTGGTTGTTTGCCAAGGTCAGCTTCTAACTGAATATTCATGGATTAGGTTTCAGGTTTCAGAACTTTGGCTGATAATTAGCTACACTTGATACCAGGAAGACTAGTAAGAAACTGATACAGAGCTTTACAGTCTTTCGATGTTCATTAGGACTGATCCTGTACTAGCTCCAGCTGTGTCTTCACTGGAAGTTATTCTTATTAATCGTTCATTTAACCCTCTTCATGTTGAAGTGCTTTACATACTTTGCAACTTTGTGAGTCAGATCTTTATTATTTATCTTGGGTAGATTGAGAATGGATGATGAGAGATAAAGGGCTTGCTTAAGGCCATCAAGGAAGACTGGAGAGAGGAAAATACTAGAATTTAGGGCATAATGGGAGGGGCCATAGCTCAGTGGTAGAGCATATGCTTTGTATGCAGAAGGTCCCAGGTTCAGTTCCTAGCATCTCCAGGCAGGATTGGAAAACGTCCTGCCTGAAATCCTGGAGAGCAGCTTCAAAGTCAGTATAGACAATATTGGGCTAGAGGGACCCATGGTCTGACTCTGTATAAGGCAGCTTCCTATGTTCCTAGGATGCCTAGGCCTATGAACAGTACTGACCAGCAGAACATACTAGCTGCTTGATTCCATTGCTAAGATTCATCTCCCCTCCACATTATTAGATATATAAAAATGAGCACAAAATTTTTCAGCAATACACTTGTATTCTACTGTTCTGTTCTACTGAAGACAGACATCTATGCTTTTTAACTATGAAGACAAAGCTTGAAAAGAAGAATGCGTGAAACTGCCCTAAAAAAATGTCCTAGTGATAGCAAAACTGGGGTTTTTGTATTCTCTCAACTGCCAAATTCACCTTGAAAATTCACTTTCAGTAAAACCCATTTTCCTGAATACTATCCTATCTGGAGATTTCCTTTCTTTCCCTCCCAGATGTTAGGAAAGGGCTGCTTCACTCGTTACACTTTTATGTATGCATATACAATATACAATATATAATGTATTCATGCGGGCAGCAGTGCCAAACACACATTTGTCATCTGTAATCCATGAAGCAGTGCATAGTGGAACAACGTTGAGCAACTATTTTGTACATACATTAGGGAAGTATAGTGCAAGTCCTCTTGCCTGTTCAGCAAAAGTTTTGCTTGTGTTGCTGAGTCTATAAGAAATAGTATCTCTTAAAACACCAAGCTACAAGACCATCTTAAGCTACAAGATAATTTCCATAGCTGCAAGCAATTCTGGAGACCATCCCTACCCCTTTTTAAATTACTGTTTCTGACATCAGTAGTCACCTTCCCTCAAGCATAAAGTATATGAGCATGTTGTTGGTTTTTTTGACTGTAGGGTATTTGCACAAGAGAAAAGGAAGGAAGAAGTAGAGACATGTTTTAACTTTCTGACAAGTAGTTTTGATGATCGGGGATTCCAGCTCCAGTAAAAGAGTGAGGACAGAGAAATAGTTCCCAGTGGCAGAGACCAGGATCTCCTCTAACAGCAGTATGAGTGAGGAAATCAAGGGGAGCACAACTTTGCTACTGTGGGAATAACCACAAATAGTGGGAGACATGCAGCTAGGAAAAGGACTGTTTTACTTCTCATGTACATTCGCCTGCCGGTTACAGCTGGGCACAAACTGAAGTTTCCTTTCTTCTCATTCTATCTGCTGGTCTACACTTTTCATTTTCCGAAAGTCTGAAAATGATCTAAAACAGCCTTCCCCAACCTGGTTGCCCTCCAGACATGTTGGACTACAACTCCCATCACCCCAGCCAGCATGGCAATTAATTCAAAATTAATGCAAAATCATATAATTTTCCATTTCCCATCTCAGCTGCATCACTGACTACGTGTATTGGCTATCAGTGCAGTCAAGGTCACATAAAAAAGAGTTTGAAGATTTGGCTGAAATTAAATTTGGTACAGTGAAACTATTTAAAATAAATGCATTATTTTTGGGATAAACTACTAACTGTTGAAGGGGGAACTTTTTGGCAGTGTTCCATCACCATGTTTGATGATTTTTTGACAATTCCTGTGAAATGTTCAACTACTATTCATTTTCACTGCCCTGTCTTGCTCTCCCTCCCTCCCTCTTTCAATTGGTTTTGCCTTCAGTGATATATTCTCATAGTCAAATCTGATTGGCTACATATAGTAATTACATCCTGTATACCATATGATCCTTGATTAGCTGGGATCACTCTTGTGACTGATCAAGGAAGAAGAAACAATGAGCAGAAGTGAAAAAAATGCTGCTGAAGCATCAGCAGAGAAGGAAACAGTGACACAAGAACATAGCAACATAAGAAGAGCCATGCTGGAACAGACCAAGGGTCCATCTAGTTCAGCAGCATTCTGTTCTCACAGTGGCTAACCAGATGCCCATAGGAAATCTACAAGTAGGACATGAGTGCAACAGCACCCTCCCACTCATGCTCCTCAACAACTGGTATACAGAGACAAACTGCCTTCAATACTGGAAGTAGCATATAATCATCAGGATTAGTAGTCATATGCTCCATGAATTGGTCTAATCCCCTTTTAAAGCCATCTGATTCTGAATTGGTGGCCGATACTATATCTTGTGGTAGTGAATTCCATAGTTTGAAGAAGTGTGAAGATGTACTTACAGTAATACCTTGGATTGCAAGCATAATTCATTCTGGAACCGTGCTTGTAATCCAAAACTACTCTTATACAAAGCGAGTCTCGGGTGGGCGTGACTCGCATGAGCGGGGCCGATTTCGGCCCGCTATGCCTGCTCGAGGCGAGCGGTTACATCCCTACTTGTCTTGCGAGACCTTGCTCGTTCATCAAGTCAAAATTTAAATTTTTTTTTTGCTTGTCTTGCAAAACGCTCTCAGACCAAGTTACTTGCAATCCAAGGTATTACTGTATACACTTCCTTTTATCTCTCCTGAATCTCCCACCAATCAGCTTCACTGGATGACCACAGGTTTTAATATTATGAGAGAGGGAGAAAAATGTCTCCCTATCCACTTTCTCCACACCATGCTTAATTTTGTACACATCTATCATGTCTTCCCTCACTCGCCTTCTCTCTAAGCTAAAGAATCCCAGATGTAACCTTTCCTCATAAAGGAGTTGCTCCAGCCTCTTGATCATTTTAGTTGCCCCTTTCTGCACTTTTTCTAACTCTACAATATCCTTTTTTAGGTGTGGTGACCAGAAGTCCACAGTATTCCAAGTGTGGTCACACCATTGATTTGTATAAGGCAGTATGATCTTGGCAGTTTTATTTTTAATTACTTTTCTAATTATGCCTAACATGGAATTTGCCTTTTTCACAGCAGCCACACATTGGGTCATCATTTTCATCTAGCCATTCACCACAACCTCAAGATCTCTTTCTTGGTCAGTCACCACCAGCTCAGTTCTCATCAGTGTATATATGAAGTTGGGATTTTTTGCCCCAACATGCACTTGCTTACACTGAACTGCGTTTGCTATTTTGATGCCCATTCCCCCCATTTTGTTGCTCCTTGCAATCCTTTTTCTTTAGACCACCCTAAATAATTTGGTGTCATCAGCAAATTTGGCCTCCTCACTGCTCACTCCGAATTCCAGATCATTTATGAACTTGTTGAAAAGCATTGGTTCCAATACAAATCCCTGTGGATTTGTTCCATCTGTGGATCAGATCAAGCAGATTTTATTTATTTATTTATTTATTTTATCTTTCTTTTACACAAAGTTTAATATTCTCACAATCACAGTTTTTCCATGAAATAATTATAATCCTTCCCCAAGGTTTATAACCGGACTTCCCCAAAGTTGCTATTGCCCATAGAGTCCATTTCTGCCTCTCCCAGCCCCACACTTTCTTGTATCTTTCCAGTACCAAAAGCTGTGTCCTTCTCTGCCCCATGGCAGCTCTGTGAATGTTGCAATTACTTGCACCCAGGCAGCACTGAGAAGTGGGGAAGGGATTCCCTTCATTTTCCACAGTAATAAAAAAAAATATGGTAAGAGCACCCTTGTGTGTTATTATTTTTTTCTGAGCTGAAGCAGTAGAGAAAGCAGAAAAGTCTCTTGCAGTGAGTGTATGTGTACAATTAGGGGGAAGTCCACAGAAGACCCCCATTGTGGGAGCATCAATTTCAGTTCCAACTGTATTGTGTTTTAATCAAATAATTGGTATGATTGAACAGCTAAAGCTGTTAACTGACTAGGGTAATTTGGTTGATATTCCTAATAAGATGCCTGAAAGACAAGAGTGCAAGAACAGATAACACCTCTTCTAGCAACATGTGCAGAGGAGATATTTTTGTGCCAAAAAGAGCCTAGATTGCTCCCACGGCAACAAGTTTTGCCCAAGGCTGAAGCATCGCTGTGGAGAATCCACATGCTGTTTTTGATATTCATTAATCATCGGGCTAATTTGTTTTCACACAGGAGCGCTGACAGCAAATGAATGTTATTGCAGCAAGAACACAGTGCATAATCCAGACGATTATGGCAATAGCACTGATGAAAACAGCTGCTCCATGTATATTTTCTATGCACCATTCTTTGTCCAACTATAATTGTAAATATGTCTATTTTTTATTATTACTCACATCTGCTGAAAGAAATAGACCTACCATATGTGGTTGGAATGATGATAAAAGCACTGCTGCTTATCTCAGAATCATGAGCTGAAATCTGTCCAAGGATTTCCTAACTATTTGGAATGATGAACTGGGATTGAAGCGACAGCGACACTCAGGTACTAAGGTTCTTTCTCCCATAAAATCTCTTTGTATTCTCTGTATGTCACAAGTTCCATCTGGCTGCCAGTAGTATTATTAATGGTTTGTCTAAGATCTTTTTGGGCTAGTTAGTTTAGAAAATGTGCTGATAGCAGTGAACAAAAGAGGATGTTGACTTAACAGAACCTCTTCTTCCAATGCACTTATAAAATGGAGTGGAGAAGGACCATGTAAGCCACCCTGCAAAAGGGGGAAAAAGGCAGGAAATAAATGAATGAATGAATAAATGAATGAATGAATTGGAAGTTATAAAGCCTTTCAGTGTCCAAGCAAGTGGAAATTAATGAAGTGGATCTTGAGCTTGTAATTGGGAAGAAGTGCCAATAGTTCACATATTAAACACAATCTGCATCCATGATTTATAGGATTAATGAGCTACAGATCCAAAGAATTGTAGAGCTGGAACTTGAAGCCCATGAAGATCTGAGGAATCACTTCACCCCTTACGTCCTTGCTCAATCTTTGCAATCATTGGAAGAAGCACTCCTGAGGGTGCCACATGCTCCTGAGGTTTGTGTCAGGAACACTTGTAGTAGAGCATTTAGTGCCACAGCACCCAGCCTCTGGGATGCATTAACAACTGTCTTTATTTATTTATTTTATTATATTTATACCCCGCCTTTATTCCTGCAAGGAACCCAAGGTGGCTTACATAATCCTCCTCCTCCTCTCCATTTTAACCTCACAACAACCCTGTGAAGTAGGTTAGGCTGAGAGTCCGTGACTGGCCCAAAGTCACCCATTGAGTTTCATGGCCAAGCAAGGACTATAACCCAGATCTCCTGAGTCCCAGTCCAACACTCTCACCACTACGCCACAGGCCCCTACAGGTCCAATGTTTAGACATCTTCTCAAGACCCTTCACTTCACACAGACTTCCCTGAAGTGTGACCCAGCAGCTATGGTCTGTAGTGCACAGTAGAATGTGCAGTTTTATTGCTGATTAGGTTTCTTATCATGTGATATTTTATTTTATTGTTGTCTTGATGGTATGACATTGTATGTTCACCACTTTGTATGTTCACCACTTTGAAACTTTGTGGAAAGTGGTATATAAGAGGTTAAAGTGTTGAACTGGGACTTGGGAGATCTGGTGTTGTGTGTCTCTTTCTCATGCTCCTTCTCCCCTCTCTCCAGCCAGAACGTCAGGCACAGCTGACGGGTTTCTTTGTAAAGCTTTATAAAGCAAAAGCAGGGCAACTCAGGTAGTTGCAGAACAGTGTTACATAAAAGTAAAGAAAGTAATTCAAGACCCTATATCCAGGTCTGGGTGATCTACAGAGAGTGGCTCCGTGCCTACCTCCTCTTCTCCCTCCCCCTCCCATTCTGTTTCAGAATCCATTCCCACGGAATCTGACCAGTGCTGTTTTGGATTTAGGGAGTCAGAACTTGAGGGGCTAGGAGAGCTAGCCCCAACATCTGGGTTATAGTCCCCACACTGCCATGAAGCTCACTGGGTGACTTTGGACCAGTCACTGACTCTCAGCCTAGCCTACCTCACAAGGTTGTTGTGAGGATAAAATGGGGAGGAGGAGGATCATGTAAGCTGCCTTGGGTTCCTTGCAGGAAAAAAGGCAGGATATAATTGTAATAAAATAAATAAATAAATATAAATCTGATTAATAAATAAAATACATAATAATAAATAACAAAATAAAGAGTCCAACTTTCTATATTGAATGTATTACAATACAATCAGGACGTATTGCAAACTCTAGGAGTACGTCCTCAATTGCTTCTAAAGTACAGCAGGAAGTTGGACTAAAATGACCAAGAATGAGTCATTCACATGTATACCAGGAGTGGTCAGACTTCAGGCTTGAGGGATCTATTTTGTTTTATACTAGAGCACTGTAGTCTGCAAAACAGAGTCAGACATAAAATGGTGGCTCAGGGGACAGCATCCATTGTCTACTCCACCCCAAGAACCATACACTGGGATGTATAGAAATCTACATATGAGTTACCAGAAATCAAGAATTCTAACACAACACTCTAAAACTGGCCAGCAGATAAAGACCCGGCTCAAAAGCAACCAATCAGTGCTCCTACTTTACAGATGAGGAATACTCAGGCTGAGAGATAAGCACAAGCCAGCAATGACAGGAATTCCCCCCCCCCCTTGCAATTTTACTTCTGCTTGTTTAAGTATTGGGAGTGAGAAACCCTTGGAGATCTACTGCAAATCACACAGAGATTTTCCAGTAGATCCCAATCTACATTCTGCCCACCCCTGATGTGCAGCATAAGTGGTACTGTATTTATTTTGCATCTCCTTCCAGATGAAGACTCCCTGAGTCAGCTTCTCCCACACAAAGATGGATGATTTGGGAGAGCCTGCCCAGTGCCCACTTGATGACTTTTCCTCCTCGCAAAGCCTGACTACTGTCTTACTTTTGATGCAGCGCATTCCTAATTCAAAGGGACAAGAAGGGCACACAGTCTAAACCTAAACTGGAATATTTAAGGGCAAGTTTAATATAAATAAGAAGCCAGAAGAACAAGCTGGGGTTGACTGGGGATGGTGGTGGAAAGGGTACTCAGTTCTTGCCATGTTTGAGTGGGTTTCCACTAATACTGAAGAATTTTCAGCTCATTTCATTCTGGCACTAAAAATTAGACTACCACACCTTTAATGAAAATCATTTCCTTATTTTTGACAGTATTTCCATTTCTAGTGAATCACTATTTTTCTTTTTGCCCACTTTATTCTGCAAGGACTCAGTGGCCAAGCAACAAAGTGTAACGATTTCCTTCCCCTGGACCTCATTGGGGTACATAATACCATATGGCCCATTAAACTAGTGTAGAGACCAGGATTTTTCAGTCTCTGTTTGCAAGTGATAAGAAAGTGAGGCAAAGTGAGTTGCAATGTCGATACTCAGTTTGATCAGTTTGCAGTCCCAGTGCTCAGTCCTGGCATACAGTTATAACATGTTAGATGATTAATAGAATGACTGTTATTTGATTAATGATTAATTAATTAATTAATTAACATTAATTAGTTAATTAATGTTAATTTATGTAAATGAGACTGTGAGGAAAACAGCCACTAGTTGCTTTGGAAGGGAGAGTGGACTATCACCAACTTTCCTCCAATCAAAGCTTCTCTACTGTGATTGGCAACACTAAATGCCAGCCAACCATGGCCTTGAGAGACAGTCAAGCTTTTGGCAAGGGCTGATTTATTAAGTTGGTATCAGGGCTGGCCCAAGACACTGGGCTACCTGAGGCGAAGAACAAGATAGCGCCCGCTCCCATTCCCTGTAGAAAACTGGCTGGACAGGACTGGCAGACACATCTGTCTTCAACACTGACAATGGAAGGGTGTCCTCCACTGCACCGGGAGGCAGCAGGCTAATTTAGGAGGTGCGCAGAGCAGGCCAGCTCTCTCCCAAAACACCCTGCTGCCATCTCCCAGCATCTACCGCCTGCTTCACTCTGCCTTGCGGCTGCCATGGAGTGGGCAACTTGTTGCTTGCTTCCTCCCATCCTAAGCTAGACTCCCTTGTCCACCAGTTGGTCTTACCGAAACTTTCCGAGTGCTGCGTATGGGTGAGCTGCTTAGGTCAGAGAACTGGAACGTGCAACTTTTAAGTTTCTCGTGCCCTATCACTACACTATTGCATCTCCGCCAAACTAGGTAGAATGGCCACAGGTCCAGGCACTACTTTATGGGCCTGCAGAGGTGATAGCCAGGGAAGGTATCAGCAAGTGGAGATGTGCTGGATGATTGTTTGCAAAGATTTTGGGGGTAACAATAGTTCTTTTTCAAACGCCAAAATGTTCCCTGAAAATTATTTGCTTACCTTGCTCGTACCCTGTTTGCACACTGCTCATTTCTCAGCTGCTGCTGCTTCAGCGCCATGGCTTTTTAACTCGGTCTTCTCCTTCCTAGGAACAGGAAGGTGACATCACCAAGTACCCAATCAAATCTGTTCTGACAATTTTCCTCGGTACGGATTGGTAGGAAAATGCTGGCTGGCTGAAGTTGCAGGTCAGTCGTGACAGTCACGGTCTGTATTCCTGCAGGACAATGAGGCAGTAGAATTCTGAAGTGGTAGAGTAAATGATACTTGTTGAAGCTGCAGGTGGTGGATGCCATTTTAAAACTCCACAGAAGTAAAATCCATCAGAGAGAAAGGTTCTACATGGCCTACTCCCTGCTGGGTGCTATATTTCTATTTAGAAGGTGTTTTATATGCAAGGAAAGCATCATTTGTCTGAGTTCTGAAATAGGGATGCGGTTTATTTATTTTTATTTAGTAGGTTTATATCCCACTTTTTGACTGCTGCCCTCAAAGCAACTCACATTTACAAACACAAAGTGGATACCCACACAAAGAACCACATACTTAAAATGAAAACAAAAGAAAAACAACCAGCCCTCCTTGAGCAGGAGCATCCTATTGCTGGTAGATGGCCCTGCGGGGTGGGATAGTCTAATGAAACAGGAACAGATGTCTGATCTTGTTTATGTCTGCCTCCCTCTCTCCTCCATTCTTTAACACAGGGCAGTTGGTGGTAGATGGCCCCATGGCGGAGGAGGAATCAGTCCTGCTGAAACAGGAGCAGATGATTGGTGTTGTCCTCTGGCTTCCCATCAAATTATGTGGGCATTTCAAAAGTTTCAGTCAGACACTCAGAACATGTCAAGGAGATTTCTGAGTGTTTGATGCAGCCACTCAAAAAGCCCAATCACTATTTTCCCACCCACCCCCCTACCCCAGGGATGGTCATCTTGTGGCCCTCTAGATGTTTTGGCCTACGACTCCCACTTTTCCTCACCATTGACTATGCTGGTTAGGGTTGATAGGAGTTGTAGGCTAAACCATCTGGAGAGCCATATGTTGCTCATCACTGCCCTACACAGACAGACCCCCTTTTCCCAAGCCACCCCCCTTACTTTGGTGAAGGAGGTAAGAGGTTGTGGACAGCTCCCTCCCAGACAGAAGAGGCCATGCAGGACTTCTCCTTTGTTCCAACTTCCAAGGAGGCCGCCGCCACCTATTGCCCCCTTCTCCAAGGTAAGCCCTTTTATCTTGGGGAATGGGGGGAAATCACTGGCATGGGAGCAGCACAGGCAGGGCCCAAACCCTATTTCCAGTTAGTTCCCGTTCAGTGTGGACAAAATGGGCCTATTCAAGTCAGGGGAGTTTGCATTGTGAACTCCCCGCTGTTTGAAGTGTCAGCCCGCTCCTCATCCTACCACCACCTCTTTCCCACCTCACTCTGATCCATTTGCAGACCAAGCCACAGACTTGTTCTGCTGAGAGGGAGATGTGAGTCCTAATCCAACAGCCTGCCTTTACTCAGCACTGGTTAGGCCTCATCTTGAGTACTGCATCCAGTTCTGGGCACCACACTTTAAGAAGGATGTAGACAAACTGGAGAGGGTTCAGAGGAGGGCAACAAGGATGATAAAGGGACTGGAAACAAGGCCCTATGAGGAGAGACTGAAAGAACTGGGCACGTTTAGCCTTCAGAAGAGGAGACTGAGGGGAGATATGATAGCACTCTTCCAGTACTTGAAGGGTTGTCACACAGAGGAGGGCCAGGATCTCTTCTCAATCATCCCAGTTTGCAGGACACGGAATAATGGGCTCAAGTTACAGGCAAGAATGAGGAACCTGGAACTATAGGCCAGTCAGTCTGACATCAATCCCTGGGAAAATTCTTGAGCAGATTATAAAGAAGTCAGTCTGCAAGCACCTTGAAAGCAATGCAGTGATTACTAGAAGCCAGCAAGAACAAATCCTGCCAGACTAATCTGATCTCATTTTTTGATCGGGTAACCTCCCTTGTGGACTATGGGAATGCTGTGGACATAATATATCTGGATTTCAGCAAAGCTTTCGACAAAGTGCCTCATGATATCCTGATTAGCAAGCTAGCTAAAAGTGGGCTAGATGGAACAACTATCAGGTGGATCCACAATTGGCTACAGAATCGGACTCAAAGGGTGCTTATCAATGGTTCCTTCTCAAACTGGGGAGAGGTAACGAGCGGGGTACCACAGGGCTCGGTCCTGGGCCCAGTGCTCTTCAACATTTTTATTAATGACTTGGATGAGGAGGTGCAGGGAATGCTTATCAAATTTGCAGATGACACAAAGTTGGGTGGAACAGCTAATACTCTGGAAGACAGAAACAAAATTCAAAGAGATCTTGATAGGCTGGAGTGCTGGGCCGAAAACAACAGAATGAAATTTAATAGGGATAAATGCCTAGTGCTGCACCTAGGGAAAGGAAACCAAATGCAGAGTTACAGAATGGGGGACACTTGGCTCAACAATACCACAAGTGAGAAGGATCGTGGAATTGTTGTAGATCACAAACTGAATATGAGCCAGCAATGTGATGTGGCTGGAAAGAAGGCAAATGCTATTTTGGGCTGCATTAATAGAAGTATAGCTTCCAAATCGCGTGAAGTGATAATTCCCCTTTACTCTGCACTTCTTGAGCAGTGTAAGGCCTCATCTTGAGTACTGTGTCCAGTTCTGGGCACCACACTTTAAGAAGAACGTAGACAAACTGGAGAGGGTTCAGAGGAGGGCAACAAGGATGATAAAGGGACTGGAAACAAGGCCCTATGAGGAGAGACTGAAAGAACTGGGCATGTTTAGCCTTCAGAAGAGGGGAGATATGATAGCACTCTTCCAGTACTTGAAGGGTTGTCACAAAGAGGAGGGCCAGGATCTCTTCTCGATCATCCCAGTTTGCAGGACACGGAATAATGGGCTCAAGTTACAGGAACCCAGATTCCACCTAAACATCAGGAAAAATTTCCTGACTGTCAGAGCAATAAGACAATGGAACCAACTACCTAGGGAGGTGGTGGGCTCTCCCACTCTGGAGGCATTCAAGGTGCGGCTGGACAGCCATCTGTCGGGGATGCTTTGACCTGGATTCCTGCATTGAGCAGGGGGTTGGACTCGATGGCCTTGTAGTCCCCTTCCAACTCTACTTTTCTATGATTCTATGAAATATATTGGTTTCCACAAGTGCCTCCATGCTCTCTCATTTAAATTGATTTTGGACTGCTGTCAGTTTGCGACAGCACGAGGTAAGTCAAGTGGGGACAGATGTGAGGGATGCGGGGAGCAATGGAGCAGGTTAAGCGTTTCCAAGAACACGGGGCTAATTATTACTGCATGGGAGTAGGTGTATTCCCTGTGCAGTTGCTGTGGGGAGTTGTCTGGTTACAGTGATGTCATGACAGGTGGAGGAGTTCCACCACTGCTATAGGCTCTGTGATAAATGTGTAAGCATATATGAGCATGCTGGTCCAAAGACATGTGTTGGAGTTGTGCTTTTTGCTGTATCTCAGCCTGAGCCTTATTTGTTTTCTCTATACAGAATAACTTTTCAGAAGTTGGGTCTTCGTGCTCCAGCATAAGGCACAAACTTAAAATATCAGACTATCTGTAAATATATACCCTTATTAATTTGATTATAATATTGCATTTTTCAAGCACTGACAAGGTTAATGATCTTAATGGCCACTGATGTTTACATACCAGTGTCTCAAGCGATTATTAGTGATGTTATTCCAAATTTGAGGCCTGCTACTTGTCCTCTTGACCCCTTTCCAGTGCACCTTTTTCGTGCCTTGTCAGTGATATTAGGCCATCAATAGTTTCTATTCTAAACATCTTGCTGACGGTTGGCTGTGTTTTTCCTGCCTTTAAGACAGCAGTTGTTTTTCCTCACCTTAGGGAGCAAATTTCCCTTGGAGCCTGAAGTCTTTGGAAATTGCAGACCTATTTCCAATTTAGCTCTTTCCTCTGGCTACAGTTTCTCAATGGGAGGTGGCTGTAGGCAGCATGGAGTTGTTTATCAAAATTGTCTTCTTGTACGAGACACATCGGCTTGAGTTGCAGCTCTGTCGTGGCACCATGACTCGGCTTCTCAGGAGTCTAACCTTCTCCTTCGCAGGCACCGAAGTCTGTTCTGCAGGCCAAGCTTTTAAAGATTTCATTTTAGGATGGTCAGGGACTTCTTTTAAGGACTTCTTTTAAGGACTTGACTACATGGTGATACTAAATGTGTCACTGCCAATCATGTTGGGGGTTTTGTTTTGTTTTTGCTTATTAAATAGTAAGCACAGGGCGGCAATATTGATTGGGACTGCAGCATGCAGGGAGGGGAGGTTTTGCCCTTCCCTCCCCAACCGTGATCCCATGAAAATCACCATCCTGAGTGGCAATTAGTGATAGGAAAAGAGATTCCACTGGTGGCAATGAAACCTCCCCTTTCTGCGTGCTGCAGTCCTGATAAAAAAAATCCCCCCTTGTTATTAAATAAACACTGCCTGATGTGATTGGCAGTCATGCATTTAGTGTCACATGTAGTTAAGCCTTCAGTGACAAAGGGATTTTTCTGCCTGCCTGATACAACTTGGGTTGTCTTAGACTTGTACCCCACCTAATACAAACAAACTGAGTGGCACTGGGTTGTGCTGCCCGCTTGCCCTAACTGACGGTTGGACAAGGCCCATTCCCACCTCTTCTTTCAGTTTTCCAGAACCAAACCTCAGGTATCATGAGATGGTGCAAGCCTGCAATGCGTAGCCCAACAAGGTCTTCCTCTTTTCTCCCTACACTGGCAACTTCTCCCACTTCCCTTCCCTGCAGGCTTAGCCCTGGCAGACCAGGAGCGCTCCCCAGGTGTTCCTCCAGGAGTACACTCAAGTGGGACTGTGCCGTGCTGCCCCCAACACCTACCAGAACATGACCAGTACTTCTGATCATGTGCATAAGTTGTATGTACAGAGGCACTTCACACAGGCGGAGGGTGGTGGTGGGAACCCAATCCCTGTCAAGGGAGGCTAGGTTGGCTCCCTCTCTGTTGTCCTTCTGCAAGCAGGTCTTTGGCATGCAAACTGGTCTGCTGCTGAAGGGGAGCTTAATAGGTCGGGTGCTGAGTATTTCTTTTATTGTTGTGTTTTTAATGTATTTATTTTTATGCTACATTTTAACTGAGTTCTTGTTTTAATCTCGACATTACTGTTGTTCGCTGCCTTGAGTGCCATTTTTGGTGGAAAGGTGGGATATAAATTTAATAAATAATAATTAAATAATGATATGATAGGGCTAAATATGCATGTATGGAAGGGATCTGATTCATAAAAATCCACCCCGTGAAACAAAAACTCAGCCCCGACACCTCATTTGCAGAGCCCATATACGCTCCAAAGTTCTTTCAATTAAACATCCAATGCTTCTTATTCAGCAAACATACATAGATTTTTATGAGTTGCATCAATAGAGTCTGACAGTGGGAGCTTAAAAACAGATAAGGATAAAATAAGCACTGGAGATGGGCTTCTCCTTTATCTTACTGGAAGATGGAAATCCCTCATCAGGTGAATTTCTTCCCATTTCTCATCTACTGGAAAGAAGGAATCCTTGATTATGGGAGTAGTAAATAGAAAAATCTAAATGGAAAAAAGACGCCTTCCCCAACCTGGTGCCTTCCAGATGTTTTGGACTATGGCTCCCAGCATTCCTCCTGACTATTAGCCGTACTGGCTGCAGGGCACCCAGTTGGGGAAGGCAGGCCTAGGGATACAATATTGCTAAAATATCAATAGCTCATCCGTGAGTGTTTTTATGCTTACTATCCATGAAAAAATGGTGAAGATATAAAGATATGTAAAGAATGCCTAAAGATATAAAATAATAGAATTTTAAGCCAACTTCCTATTCAAATTAGCAAAAATGAAATTGGCTTAGATCGTCTTCACTTAGAAATGTTATCTTCTATTTTTATAACCAAAGCGTTTGTTTATTCAGTATAAGTGGGAGTCTGAATCTGCTCTGACTTTCCAATTCATCTGACTTACCCGTTCTGCCAGGCTGGAGAGACAAAAGCACCTCACAAATCTCTGGGGAATGTTGAAAGCAGAATCATTTCGGAACTGCAAATACCCGGGCTACGGACACCACACATTTGCTTATTCTGAACCACAAGTGTGAGTGTAATATTTTTTTTTCCCACAACTGGATAACTAAAGGGGGGGGGGGAAGGAGACAAGGAAACTATCAGCTATTTCTGCTGGAGAGCGGGAGGAGGATTATTCTTTATCAATATGTTTTTATGTTTCTCTCAATAATTTTTCTCCCCCAAATCCTTAGGATTTTGTTCATGAGAAGCATGGGCATATTCTGCTGGTGATTCAAACTGAAACTTTTAAGTTGTCCCCAAAGTCCCAATTCCTTCCAAGGGAATATACTTAGGATAAATGGACAACCATGTAGCCCACTTGCATTCTGGCATAAACCATTGTACTTGATAAGAAAGAGTATGAAGCAAGTTATTGCATTGTGACCTTTTATTTGTTAAGCAGGTTTGTGGGTGGGTGTGTCTGTGTGTGAGCTTTCCCCTTAAGAAGTCTTGAAATCACCATTAGAAAATCTAGTTTTTTTAAGACCAGATGCGGGCAACTTGTGACCTTCTAAATGTTTTGGCCTACAACTCCCATCATCCCTCACCATTGGCTATGCTGGCTAGGGCTTACGGGAGTTGTAGGCCAAAACATCTGGAGGGTCACAAATTGCCCACCCCTGCTTTAAGATGTCAACAGCTGAAGAGTGTTGTATGTGTATGTGTTATATCACTAGTAACTTTGAAGGTTCTGGCAATGGCCTTCTTGGACCCACCATCCAGAACACTGGAGAATGCACATAGAATCCAGAGACATTGTGATCATGTTCTATCTAAACAGACTCTCCTGTATTATTCTCTCAGATAAAGAACTATTTTTATTTTATTTTTTGCATGCAAATGCATTCATAGTAATCTGTAGCCACATTAGTCTGACAAGCTAGTAGATGATTGTACGCCTACTTGGTGTTTTAGTTGAAACCCATCCCACAGAATGTGAGGCCGAGAGGAAGGTGGGCGACTTGGTTGGACTTCTAGTGTGTGTGTGTATATATATGTATATATATATATATAATGAGGGCACTTTAGCCGAACATGCACTTTAGCTTAGTATGTAGGACTGCTCAGAGGCTGGTGTTAATTAGCACTACCAAACCCCCAGAATAACTTGCAAATGTAATGAGGCCCGATCTACACAGAGAAGATGTCCTGGATAAGAAAGTCAGCAAGTCATGTGGTAAGATGACTTATCTTCCTGAAAAAAAATAATAATTGGTGAATGGTGATTTGGCATTTGAAAATGTATGGTCATGGTGGATAGTAGAATAGATCTAAGAGGTAGAACAAGATAGAGATAGCCCTCTTTCCAGACTGAATGTATTTTATGATTAAAAGAGAAGGACACGCGGTCCAGTGCTTAGTTTAAACTTGACGAAGCAATCATAAATTTCCCCAGTGATGAACAACAACTATGCTTTCTCATTACACACTGGAGTAATATAAAATTTGAACCTCTATACATACACACACACGCACACACACACACATTTGCCCAGAGAAACCTTTCAATTTTCTCAGTGGAGTGTTGTTGTTGTTTTTAAGAACCACAACCACAACAATGCAGAATCCAAACCAAATTAATACCAGATGGAGAATAATTAGCTGATTAATTCACATCATTATATGATATTAAATACCACCACCACCTGGATCCCTCTTAGTATTTGTTGACCTGCTAGACCTCTAGGGGAAAGATACATTCCTATTTGACCACTGTGTATCCTCATAGTAACTTTCTTAGGCTGTGCTCCTGTACACACATACCTGGGACTGAGAGTAGGCCCCAATGAACTGAATGGGACTTACTTCTGAGTAGACATGCCTAGGATTGCACCATTGATGTATGTAGGTAAGACATAGGTCTATAAACATACAGTACACACTTGCCCAGAAACCTAGGTTGGTAGAGGCTACTAAGTACATGTAGTGCCTGCTTTCAAACAGGAATCTCCCTCTAGATATCTCACTATTGTCTGCAGAAACACAGGCCACAGTATGTGAACGGGGTGCTTACAATGGCCCTCCCACAAGGCTGTGGTACTGAGAGGAAACGTTTTGGCAGAATTCTCTGGCCTTCACATTTTAATGTCAAGCTGCTCTGTGACATGCTCAGGGAACCCTTGGGGCTTAAGTGCTGGATAGATTAGAAATATATGAAATCAATAGGCTGTGTGTCACACTTAATGGTACAGGAGAAGAGATTTTTCAGGATATGTGGATTTGGCAACCCTATGCCCACTAGTCCACGTGGTTTTACTGCATTTCTAAACTGCCTTGAACTGGTGGTATATAAATAGTTTGGGGGTTGCAATCCTATGCATGATTAGACAGAAAAAAGTCCTACAACTCCCAGCATTTCCAACTCAGCATTCCCCAGCCAGCTATGCTGGCTGCAGAATGCTGGGAGTTGTAGGACTTTTTTTCTGTCTAAACATGCATAGGATTGCACCCATAGTTAATCAATTCCTAGAGAGCGCAATGCTCCTTTGCCTGTCCACTTCATTCCTGCTTAAGAGCACATACACCTTCCTGGATGGAGTATTCCCCCAGCTGAGCTTTCTCTGTATCCCCCACTTTCCTCAATTACCTGCCTTTACTACTGTTGTTGTTGTTGTTGTTGTTGTTGTTGTTGTTGTTTTCCTGGATCTCTCCCCCACCCCCGCCGCTGCCTGCCCTCCCCAGCACACACGGTTCCACTTCACTTGGCCATTGTGCATCTCCCTGCCCTCTCAATACTGCATGCAGCCTTCCAAGCTTTTTCCTCCGCACTGATCTTGGGGTGCTTCCAGACAAGGCTGTTTTTTAGTGTCCAATTGCCCTACCTCATTCATGGATTCTACAGGGGGTCCAGATGATGCCATCTTCCATTGTGACCCTCTTGCATTTCCCCATCTTTTTCTTACCACAAAAATAATATGTTAAGGAGGGAAAGACAGAATAGCTGCACAATAACCTTTCATTGGTTCTGCTAACAGCCCTCCATCTTGGAAGGTGTAGTGGTGAGAGTGTTGGACTGAGATTAAATATATAATTGACCAAAAAAGGAAAGCCTTCCAAATATGGCAAAATGATATTAACTGCGCTGCCAAGAAAAAAACCTACGCTAGCGCAAAGGCTGAGGTCCAAAGAAGAACAAGAGAACTTAAGAACGCTTGGTGGAAAAAGAAAGCTGAGGAAATTCAACAACTTGCAGAAACTCATGATGCACGGGGCTTTTTTAAGGCCACAAGGGCCATTTATGGACCAAAAACCTATGGTACAAACCCTTTACAATCAAAAGATGGCACCAAACTCTTAAAAGACAAAGAGTCTATTGCACTGCGTTGGAAAGAGCATTATTATGACCTTTTAAATCGTAAATCTAAGGTGGATAATGAGATTTTTTCGCAAATCCCACAAAAACAAATTAAAGAGGAACTTGCAATACTCCCCACTTTGGATGAAGTAAAAAAAGCCATTAATCAAATGAAGAACAACAAAGCTAGTGGACCAGATGGGATTCCTGCTGAAATCTTTAAAGAAGGGCCCCCCGAACTTGTACAACATCTTCATAAACTCATTGAAAAAATCTGGATAAGAGAAGAGATCCCAGAAGACTTCAGGGATGCCATAATTATCACCCTCTTTAAGAAGGGTGATAGAACAGACTGTGGAAACTATCGGGGCATTTCTCTCTTAGCAACGGCAGGTAAAATATTTGCTAGGATTCTCGCAAACCGTCTTCTATCTATTTCAGAAGAGATCCTCCCTGAAACTCAATATGGTTTCCGCCCCTCTAGAGGGACAGTAGACATGATTTTTACTGCACGTCAGCTCCAAGAAAAATGCCGGGAGCAAAATCAACCCCTTTATATGGCATTTATCGATTTGGCTAAGGCCTTTGATACTGTAGACCGTACAGCTCTCTGGACTATCCTTATGAAAATTGGATGCCCCAATAAATTTGTGAATATCTTGCGACTTCTCCATGACAACATGACGGCAACGGTTTTGGACAACAACGGCTCTCATGGTGCTCCATTTAAAGTGGGATCAGGTGTTAAACAGGGATGTGTTATCGCCCCAACATTATTTGCCATTTTCATCGCCATGGTTTTACATCTTGTCAAGGGGAAACTTCCCACTGGTGTGGGAATTATATATCGAACAGATGGAAAGCTTTTTAATCTCAGCAGGCTGAAAGCAAAAAGTAAGGTAATTACAACCTCCGTTGTGGAACTTCAGTATGCTGATGATAATGTGGTCTCCGCACATTCAGAAGATGATCTCCAAACTATCCTAAATGCTTTTGCAGAAGCATACGAAAAACTTGGTCTCTCACTTAACATCAAAAAGACCAAAGTGCTTCATCAGCAAGTGCAAGCTAACCCTTTGGTGATGCCATCTATCCAGCTTGGCGGGACAATACTGGAAAATGTCGATCATTTTCTCTATCTTGGCAGCTATCTTTCTGTTACAGCTAACATCGACAGTGAAATCCAGCATCGTTTGAGCTCCGCAAGTGCCGCATTTTCTCGAATGAAACATAGAGTTTTCGAGGATCGGGATATTTGTAAGAAGACCAAAACACTGGTTTATGAAGCCATTGTATTACCAACTTTATTGTATGCCTGCGAAACATGGACTATCTATAAACGTCACTTCCACCTCCTTGAAAGGTTTCATCAACGTTGCCTCCGGAAAATCCTGCGAATTACTTGGGAAGATAGACGAACAAATGTCAGTGTACTGGAAGAAGCAAAGACTACTAGCATTGAAAAAATGATCCTTCAACGCCAACTTCAGTGGACCGGTCATGTTGTTCGAATGCCTGACTGCCGTCTCCCAAAGCAGTTACTTTACTCCCAACTCAAGGATGGAAAGCGGAATATCGGTGGTCAATATAAGAGGTTTAAAGATGTTCATAAGGCTAATCTAAAAAAATGCAATATAAACATCGAAAGCTGGGAAGCTCTGGCCCATGAACGATCTAAATGGAGGTTGGCCTTTCACAAAGGTTCCATGGACTTTGAAGAAGCTCGAGTGCAAGGAGAAAGGGAGAAACGTGCTAAGCGAAAAGCACGTCAAATGAATCCTTTACAGGACCATCTTCTATCTGGTAACCTGTGTCCTCACTGTGGGAAGCTGTGTGGATCTAGAATTGGCCTCCACAGTCACTTACGGACCCATCGCTAGAGTCTACACAATCTTCTTTAGAATTTCCTCCTTTTATCCCGGAAGGCAATCTTACTCGGTCACGAGTGATCGCCTGATGATGATGATGATGGACTGGGACTCGGGAGATCCGGGTTCTAGTCCCCACTCGGCCATGAAACTCACTGGGTGACTTTGGGCCAGTCACTGACTCTCAGCCTAACCTACCTCACAGGGCTGTTGTGAGGATAAAATGGAGAGGAGGAGGAGGATTATGTAAGCCGCCTTGGGTTCCTTGCAGGAAGAAAGGCGGAGTATAAATATAATAAATAAATAAATAAGGCACAGAGTGTTCCAGATTACAACTGAGGAAAGAAAATGGAGGGGGAGGGGGGAGGAAGGTATGTCGTGTATCTGGATCCTTCTCTTGTGCCATCCCAGAATTTCTTAATTTTCCATCACGCCTGAAACGCAATTGTAATAGAGTCAGAACTGGCATATGTATCAGTTTAGGCAGCACCTATGGTACTTTAGCTGATAAAACTATCGCAGCCAGTTACAGAAATCCAAGTATTTTGACTTTTGTAGGTGGTAATGCTAATAGGGGCATGAAAGTGAACCTTTTTTCCTTCATTTATCAGACTATCAGTTAAAAATAAAGCTCAGTAGCAGATATGGCGTTTGGGGACTGATTTCAAAGTTTTCAGGACATTTCTGTAAGCTCAAGGTAAGGAAAGCTCTTTGGCTCCCTCTACAGGAAAAGTCCATGCACTGGAGGTTAGTAAGTAATTGTTTCCAGGGTGATTTGCATATGGTGTTCTTTGGTTTCAGATCAGATTCTATAAAATGTTCCAAGTGCTAACTCACACAAAACTCTCATGTATTCTGCTAAGAACTTACTGTAATGTGTAATTGCAAAGAAACAAAAGCAGTACTAAAATGTGTGTTTTGTAATGGTGAGAAGTGGGATATCTAATTGCAAAGAAGGGATAACTGAAAGTGAGTCAGCTAAAATTTACACCAGAATAGAGTAAGAGAGAGAATTCCTTTTCTTTTAGATTGAAAAAGAGTGTCTGAGATGAAGAAACTCCACCGTGTGTGTGTGTGTGTGTGTGTGTGTGATCATGATGTAGTCCAACACATTTGCAAAGCACCAGGGTGGGGTGCCACCTTCCAAAATTCAGACTGGTTTTACATTTCAAAGGTTGGAGAGATTCTGAGCTAGCAAGGGACATTATAGTTGTTCACTTTATAGCCTTGACCACGCAGCTGTCTGGAGATTTGCAGTAACCCAGACAAACTCCTAACAATATTCCAAACCCTAACTGTATCATATCATATTAAGGGCCTTAAACAATAAGATAATTACTGCAGCCAACACTGAAAAGCACAGAAATTACTGTAAAAATTATGCTTCAAACAGAACTAGGCTTGAGATGAATACTATAGGTGCTAGTATAGCCTGCTGGGTTTGGGCCTGGATATGAGCTTCTAGGGCTCTATTGCCTTCCTCTAAAAAAGGGACAAAAGATGACACAGCTTTGCACAAAATTTGCATGTGATAATTTATATGTATAGGTGCAAATTTAGAAATAATTTGATATAGTTCAACAGAAATACAACACATCTCACCACAGTGGGGAACCTGCTAAGGCCCCTCCTCTCCCTTCGTATGGTTCTTTATCTTTAAACTAGACTTGGACAGGACAGCCATTCAATAGAGGGTGCCTTCAGATAGAGGACTGTCCTCTGGCAGCCTTTCAAATAGAGGACTGCCCTCTGTAAAGTGGGACACATGACCACCCTAGTCCCGTTTTGGAATTAAAAATTAAGCCTCAGAACAGAAGAATGTCCAGCCTCACTGCAGTAGTCCTTGAGGAAACTACATTTTGCAAGGGCCACTGGGCTTTTCTTCCTGGTGTGCTATCGGCACACCAGAGATGAAAGGGAGAAAGACACCAGTTTTCCCTCCTTCCCTCATCTTGCAACTAGAGTGTGACTGTTATTGTTGCCCCAGGGAAGGGGGCCTGTGGGTTCCATGGACTGGGTGGGTGACTTGCAGAGTCAGATTGGTTTCAGAAAATAAGCAAGCTATTTCTGATATTCTTGGAAATTGCTCTACTTCTTTTCAAAGTGAATCTGACAGGATGAAGTTGCCCATCTCTAAATACTATTATTGCAAAGGTAGCAAAGAAGGAGATTGTGTAGTGAGTGATATGTACCCAGAGTATAATTTCTCAGTGGTGAAAGTGGAATTTTTACCTAGGCAGTACTTGCGTAAAATCGACAGGGAAGGTGTGAGTAAACAGTAAGCACATCTTGGGTTTTGCTATGGGATAGTACTGGTACGATTTCAGTAACTATTGAATTGTTCATCCTCATTTTCATAGATTTCATAGATCATAGAGTTGGAAGGAGCCTACAAGGCTATCGAGTCCAACCCCCTGCTCAATGCAGGAAACTAGAGGAGGGGTCTCCCATCCAAGTAATAACCAGGCCTGACCCTGCTTAGCTTTCCACGTTCAGACAAGCTGAGCCAGCGTAAGCCACAGGCCTAGGCTGAGCAAAAAAAAAAAAGTATAACCCATTACTCTGTGTGTGTGTGTGTGTGTGTGTGTGTGTGTGAGAGAGAGAGAGAGAGAGAGAGAGAGAGAGAGAGAGAGAGAGAGAATGTATGTATCATATTCTAGCATTGCATCAAGAAACAGAAACCAGATGAAGGGATTATGTTGTACAGAAAAGGTCAGACCCAGTCCTTGCTGGCATAAAATTAAGTTCAATAGGCTTTAACTTGGCATCCTGTTAACAGGGGGCAAAACCTGCCATTCAGACAAGGGGAGGAGGAAGTTTTAGCTCCTTCTAAATGGTGTTTCAGAATTCACCCATTTACCAACATTGAAATAATGGCAGATTACCACCCATTTCCCATCAGTGAGTAGCTTGGGGTTCAAAGATCAGGACTTGGGAGGGGGCACCTTTAAAACACTGGCTTCAGTCTGCACATACACCACCTATCATAATGGAGAGATTCCCCCCCCCCCAGATTATAGTTAATAGCTGAAAGTGGGCTGCTTCAGACGTCAATGCTGAAACATAGTTTACCATTACATGAACGAGCCTAACTTCGTAGGGTTGGGTGAATCTGTCAGTTTTGCTTTCTCCCACATTCATTTTTTTTTAAAAAAATCTCAACTTCTTTCTCTCCCAGATATGAACTTTTTGAATTTTGATAAATTCTTACAAAAAACAAACTGAAACAGAATTCTCAAAATTGCCGAATTCAATAAGTAAAGCTATTCCCGGCTTGGGGAGAATCACGATGTACTTGCCTGCCATACAGCTACTAACGAAAAGGAGCCTGTCAGGAAAAAAAAAAGGAGACAACCCTAAATAAGCACTAACATGGTTGAATACACAGGGATTCAAACCCAGACTTCTAAAAGCAAAGCATTCAAATTTGTCAGTTTCAGACAAAATGTCAGTTTCATTTTTTTTCTGTCTGACATACAATTTTTTAAAATCTCAAGTTCTTTTTGTTCTGAATATGGAAAACTTTGCAAATTTTGGTAAATTCATATCAAAACAAAAAATTAGGGATGGGTAACCTGCCCGGCACTCGATTTGTGGTGCGCAAGCCAAGCGTGAGCACCAGCTGAGGCGCTCACTGGACTTCCAGGTCCCTGGCGCTATGTTGTTTATGTAGAAAATGGCCATAATTTGTGCAAATTAGGCCATTTTCTACATAACGTAGTGCCGAGAACCCAGAAGTCGCTTCCTCGGCTTGGCTCATGAGAATGCGAATTGAGCCAGGGAAAAGGTAGGCCAAGCAGAGCTCAGGGGGTTGAGCCCGGCGAGTTTGTTGGACTTCTACCCCCACCCCCAATCGAGCTCCGCGCATATCCCTGAATGAAATTCTCACCCTTCCCTAGGCTTGGGCTCACACGAACCCCTCCTCGCTCCCTGGTTTGGCAGCAGTGAGGAGTTTAGAAAGTTTCAGTTCCATTTTAGATTAACTGTGACTGGTTTGTCATCCAAACCTGGGCAAACTGTTGTTTATCTTAACTATGGCTAGTTGAAACAAGTCAACATCAAGGCCCAGTTTATTAAGCTGGTTTGTTTTCACCGATCATTGTTAGGATTAACCCCAGTTTAAGCCTTATACAACCCACTAAACTGCAGTTAATCGAAAATGGAAGTGGAAGCTTCCAATCTCTTCATGGCGATGGGAGAGGGAGCACATGAGCCGAAGGCTTGCCTTGGCTTATTGTTGTAGTGCTATTGGTTTAGTATTATGTCTGGAATGTTTTGCTGAAGAGCATTTTACTGAAAATACATTCAAAGAAAATTCTTAGCATCACACAATCTTCACACCATGTAAGACAAAAAAACTGTTCCCTAAAATCTACATCAGGTTAAAGCTTTCTTCCATGCCTATAATGGAACATATTTTTAAAAAACTATTCATGAATAGACATGATCCTATTTATTTTTTGCTTTCTAGAAAAGGCAGGTTACACTGTGACCCTGAGAAACTCAGGGACCCTCCCTTAAATGCAAAAAGACCCCATTAAACCTGTGCTCAAATGGAAGCATGGGGACCTTCTAGTGCAATGAAAAATAATTCAGAATGTTACTTGTTCTGCAGTTAGACTTATTATCTATTTTTCCTTGATTGGTTTTATGGTAGCTTGAGAAAAATATATTATCAATAGAGCAGTGGTATAGACTTATAAATTAAATAAAAGAAGAATTTGCTGGGTTTTCAATTAAAAATAGGCTGCTTTTTGGAAATGGAATATGAAAAGTTGGGTTGCTTCCCAATGATAAAGATGATGTGATTAAAAGAGGGAAACATTGCAAAGGTATTTGTGCTACTTAGAATATTTTGATTTTTTTCATTATGTCTCATATATGAAATGCTAACAAGCTCTGGTTATTTTGCATAGTATGTTATATAAATGAATCAAGCTGGGATTTTCCAGTTGGATGTAATCCAGTTTCCACTGGAGCCAGTGAGAACTTTAATATTAACTATTTACAGTTGCATATTCAATAACCCATCACACCCCAGGAGTAGTTCAGGGAGCAGAATTATACATACAGATAATTCTGAATTATGCAATGATAATAATATACTAAAATATAATTATACCAGATTGAAGCAATTTCATATCAAGCTTAAATCAAGCCATCAAATGCCAGCTTAGCTATGGACATTGTGCCCATGGGTAGGCTATAAGTAAGCCTTCGGAGCAATGAAGTTCCATAACTGTGGAGTCAGAGTACACCTCTCTGGATATTCACATTTCTCATTTGAATTTGGTTGCAAAAGGATTAAATGGCAAAATGCATGGGCATAACTTTCAGTTGTGAATGGTGGTGCTCACACACATATGCAAATAGGTGGCCTTTCCCACAATGACTGTAGGAGTGGGCTTCCTATCCCTTCCTGATTACTACTTCCATATCTTATTTGCATCCTTCAGAATGGATGGTGCTACATGCATGTTTTCGCATCTAAGCTCAGTTACTTTTTCAATCTGAATTAAAAACCTAAAGTTTGACTTGGGTCTTCAAAAAGCAGAATGATGAGGAGATACCTGCTTGTGGTATACCTGCTTGTGCTGGACTAGATGGACCCTTGGTCTGATCCAGCAGAGCTCTTCTTATGTTCTTATAAAGGCAGCACAACCACAAACCCTTTAGGTGTGGATTGACACTTCAGAGCACCTATGGATTAAAAGTAGGTTTCCCAAAGAGGGAAAGCTGCAGTTAAAGGAACTGGAAACAGCACCTAAGTGTGTTTTGGTGGTGTTGGCTAAATAACCGTAGACCTTACCCTATCATTTCTCCTAAAGGGAAGGAATAAGCAGAGCAGCGTGCTAGCTATTGCGCAGCCCCTGTTCAATCATCAAGTCATCACTTTCTACCCCTGGGCACCCTCATAAATGAATACAGTGTACAATTAGATTATGGAACTGATTGGGTTGGATTCAGAGTTGCCCCTCTGCCAATGGAAGGGCTTGTTCTGTTAGCAGAGCGAACCAGGAACCAGCAGAGGCTCCCCACAGGAGGAAGGGGGATGGGTGGTGATACCCAACAATTCTTCCTCCCCCCTGCAGCACCCACTTTCACTTCACAGACCGTTCTCTGGAGAGTCCCCTAACCTTCTAGAGCAGGCTCTAGGGGGGCATAGGGGGCTACAGGGGAGGGTGGGGAAGATTGCCTCTCTCCTCTTCAGCCCACAGGAATCAAGTAGTTTGTGGAGCTGCACTCCAGGTAACTCTAGTTCCAACCCATTGAGTCTGGCTTTCATGGAACTACAGTTACATTTACTTTTTTCTATATGTGTGTATAGAACGCTATAATATCAGCAATCAGATTTGGGAGAGGATTCTAACAATTCGTGTTTTATATCTGAAACCAGCCTAACCTGAAATCAGCTTGATAAGATCTACCTGATATTAGGGAATTTCTATTGTCACTAACAGCCAAAAACAGACATTACTTTAAATGTGTATCTACAGCAGCTGGGCCACCCACTCCTTCATTAGACTAGGTGCAGGATGCCCAATCAGAATCTTAAAAGCCCCCCTACTCCCCACACTAGGCTCCTGATCAAGATTGGGAGCCCTACACCTACTCTAGAGTAAAAATGAAAAATCATAGCTGCTAGACACAGATTTCAAGTCATGTCTGTTTTGGCCCTAAATAGCATGTTTCATACTGGCTGCTTTCCATGGAACATCAATTGTATTCACCAGTGATGTATAGGACTGTCAGTTAATCAAAGTGAAGTTACCACTGAATTTTTATGTAAAAAAGGGAGGAACTGGCGGCACAAAATAGGATGAAAAATATATTCTGGAATGCATTTTTAATCTAAGAGCAAGCTTTCCTTTTTTCTTGGGGCCAATTTAGTATGGAGTGTATTTACTCAAGATCTTACCTCACCTGTGGGGTTGTTTGGATACACAGATGCAGTACTTTTTCTCTTTTTCTTTTTTTGCAGGGTGGAGTAAAGAGCCACTGGAGCCAGGAATTGAGCCCCAGCCCCCTTGCAATGGTAATTTGTGGTTTTTCTTCCAACCTTTAGTAGCCAGCAAAGAAGTCTTAGAATGTGCTGGGCAGGGTCAGAATTCCATTTTGCTCTGTATAGAAAACACCAAGACCTTACAATAACAGTCCAGTAAATATTTCAGGTTGATTTGTTGGGGGGAGGTTTTCAATATGGAGCTGGAACAAACGGTTCGTAAAATTAAGCAAAACAAAGCTCATCTCATGAATGTGATGTTTGCAATGTAATCTTATATTACAAAATGGAACTTGAGTGATTCACCATCCTATTCTCAGGGTGTTTCAGATTGCATAGTCCACTCTTCTCTTTCTCTCCTTTGTGGCCCTTTATGCTTATTTTCCTGAATGTGCTTCATCCCCCTCCTAACTTGCTGGTCCATGGACATACACACAGAGGCATACACATGTCCCAAAACAGCTTCCAAAGATTATGGATTATAAAAAGAACTATAATAGGGATGTATGATGAGAAATTGAGTTCCCCACTTACCAGGGAGCTGCCATTATGTGCATACACAGGTCCAGGTGGCAGGAAAGGAAGGAGGCAGGCAGGCAGGCAGCAAGTCCAGCGCCTGCACTGCAGCAACAGTGCCTCCCTAACAACCCGACAGCACCAAGACATTGAGAAGGCCAATTGGCTTGGTGGGGGCTGGACTGGAGCCATGAGGGAGGTGGACTGGAGTAGGAACAGCTGCAGCCTTTCCCCACTCTGGTCTGCCTGAGGCCCATAAAGCGAGGCTTCACGGGGTGGGACAGGACCATTACTAGCACCGACTTCCCCACCCACCCACACCTGATAATAGTAGATCTTGCAGTGGGCAGAAGTTAGTTGCCAGTTATTGGTGCTGCGAAGCAATTTCACCTGCCTTCCAATTGGCAAGCAAGGGGGGCAGAGGTTTCGCTGTCCCCATTGCAAGATCAGCCCATGTAAATAAGTTGATCTATGTATGTGGGACTGTTCTGGTAGAATTGTATTGTTTAAGTCACAACTGTGGAGGGCTTGACAGGCATTGGGCTGGATCAATTTGGGAGGGGGAGAGGGATTGGGGGCCCTGCTCCTCTGCGGTGGGATCCCCTTGATGTGGCACCAAGACCAGGGTAGCATGGTGGCTGCGAGCTTGCCACATCTGGGGTGGAGGCAAAGGGGTTTACATTGGCAGTCTGTGCCATGGTGGACCTCTGACCCTGTCATCCACCACCAACACTCCTGGCAGGTGGGCCGGGAAGGAAAATTGGATATCAGCCAGGCTGCCTGATGGCAGGATCCACGCCCTATGCCTCCATCAATCCTATTCATAATTAATAAAGTTCTGGCCAATTTAATAACCCATTTAGGTGGTGTCTCTGGTTTGTTCCTTTCATCCGCCAAATGGACACAACTAGGCGCTACGCCATACAAATTAGTTTCAGTTCAGTTTAATCAGGATTTACCCAGTTCACACCTTCTGGACTGGACACAGACTCGGATGCAATCTGCAGTTGAAGTCTGTAATTTCCGAACATGCAATATGATTTGTGGACCCCAAAAAATGTGTTCTGCAGTGCTTGATCCCCCTGAACTCCGTTCCACCTACCTGCTTCCCTGGCTCGACTCACGTTCTGCTGAGTCAAGCCGGGGAAGCGACTTCTGGGTTCCCGGCTGAGCGCTTTTAAAGTAGAAAATGGCGTAAGATACTTTAAAAATAGCCGCAATTTGCGTACCATTTTCTATGTAAAAAGCACTCGGCCGGGGACCGGGAAGTTCACCAAGTGGCTTGGCTGGTCTCCGCTTTTGGCTCAGCTTGGTGGGCACGGTGGCAGCACTCACCAAGCATCCCACAAGTCAGGTGGTGGGCAGATCGACCACCACTAACGCATGTGTCCATTTGAAAAATGCACATGAAAACGTGTACTTTTGAAACATGTGCACAAATATGCTTCAATCAATGGGAGAAGAATGTGTACATTTCAAAGATGCACACAATCAATGCATACAGTTTGGAAATATGCATGAAAATACGCATGGATTTTCATGCAGAAACAAACAAACAAAGTTCACAATCTGATATGGACTTGAGTTGGTTGGACTTGGAACAAGCTTTGAGATTGAATTTGGAGAACTCTGGCAGGCTCAAATTTGCTGATTCACATATCCCTATATAGATGACAACCCTAGGCTTTGCCTCCCAAAATGCCTTATATCACTTACCTATTCTTTTTTATTGGCTATTCTAACCATTTATTTTTGATGTTGCAATTAATATGCATCTCTTCACCCTTGTTTATGTTTGCCTTTGTTTTCCTGGCTACAACTGGCAAATGTCTGGTGGCTGAAAGCAGATGCGATTATGACTGCAATTTTATGCACACTTACTTAGGAGTAATTTCCACTGAACTCAGTCAGTAGGACTTACTCCTGAGTAGATATGCATAGGATTTTGCTACAAGTTACCATTTGGATGTTAATGAACAGTACAACTATGCTTTCCTCCTGTCAGATTAACATTTTATTTATGTATTTGTAAAAAAAATTATGAACTGCACTTCATCCACAAAGGATCCCAGTGTAGTGTACATTACCCCCAAAATTACAGTAAAATTACAAATAAGATGTATTAAAACTATTCAACCAGCAACCGAACAAATCAATAATGAAAATATATTTTAATTTTTTTTTTAAATGCCTGGGCAAAAAGGAATGTTTCGACTTGGTACTAAAATGAAAACAAGGAGGCTGCCAAGTGTATGTCCCTTGAGAGGGCATCCTAAAGTTGGGGGCACCACCACAGAGAAAGCTCTCTCTTTTGTTAGTGCAGTCCATCCTCCTAAGCCCTTGAAGGCATAGGAAGTTGTGATGTCTGTGAAATAAGCAGAAGGTGGCTTATAGATCAGGCAGAGCCACACCTAAATACTGTTGATATATTTTTTGGAACCTCTGTATTTCCCTCAGAGATGGCTATTAGTTATAGTTAAATGAGCCTCCACTTACAAGGAGGGCTGGGCTGAAATGACCCCATCCCAATTTTCCCACCCCATTCATAGTTGGGCACAAAGTTGTGGGGGGAATTTCAGAGATGTTTCTGTGGGTGGGTGTAAATGAATGCAGTGAACTTACTACTGGCATCCCCAGGTTCCCTCAGCTAGCAACTCTTTTCTCCATGAGACAGAGTGAGAACTGGAAACCTTGTCCTCACTCTTGCTTTAGACCAATATGATGTGCCCTTGCATTCGAAAGCATTCTGAAAGGAACCAGAGTGAGGGCACTATTTCCTGCAAACCCTTTGATGTCTCCTGGGGGTGTAGTCAGGTCCTCAAAGGCTCCAATCCTGCAACTACTCTTGGCCTCTGTACTTTAGGTGTTATGGAATGCTCTCCCCGTTCGGTGCCAACTTTGTTATCTTTTAGGCACCAGGCAAACATTTTATTTTATTTAAGGAGATGTTTCTCCTTTGTATGATTTTAATGACTCTGTTATTGTATATTGTACTTGCTGCTGATGATAATTATTTGTCAATCACAAAGGACTCCTTCTGGTTGTGCACAGTGATATACAAATGTAATAAACTAACATCTTACCAGAGGGGCAGGGCAGAGCATTCTTACTTCTAGATATCTGCCACAAAAGTGACCTTCTCAGTGCTGTCTGAGGGGGACTGCAACTGATGAGGAAGCAATGTATAGTGATGAAGACCCTTTGTGGACCTCCCAAACACTAGTGACCCCATGTTTTGCAGCCTGGGAGCAGCCCAACACCCTCTGTGACCTCACAGTCCTACAGCTAGAATGTCATGTCCCTGCTGGAGGAAACCTCCTCAGAGGAGGAGCTGGAACTCCCAGATATGAAGTACACCACAAAAAAGCCCATGTCAGAAGACCAGGAAGAGCCCTTGGGGGGAGAGGACCACAGGTCCAGTTCTACAAGACGCAGGGGATTCCATCTCTGAGGCAGGTGCCCCCCTACTCCCCAAGAGCAGTCAGCACAAGAGGCAGGCCAGAGGAACCCCTGTGAGGAGGAGTGCCTGTTTACAAAGGAAGACTCCTCATGAGTAAAGGATTCCTCATGAGCAAGGCCCTCCTCATGAGTAGGCTTTTGCCAGAGGGCCTATGATGGACTGCAGCTGAGCCCTGGGTGCGACTCTGGGAGATCAAGCTACATAAGCCTTCAGTTCTAGTCTAGTCACTACTGGAACAAAATTGTTCTACCAGCTCCAGTGCTTTGTATTCCTGGTCTTGCTAGTATTCTGTGCTGCTCACCTCTGGATCCCTGCTTGTCTCTTCTCTTGGAACTACATCAGGCTGCTTACTTGTGCTTTGAACTTGACCATACCTCAGCCCATTCTCTTGGAACTCTCCTTCTTGACTGGTGTTTTGCCACAGGTTCCTCAAAAGGGATTGGCAAAGGTTCTTTGAAGGATTTTCAGACCATAATAAATACTCCTCCAGGAAGTTAAAGCCAAACATCTTTATTGCAAAGCTGAGCATGAAATACAACAATGCTATGCCTTCCTCCAAGTTCCCTGGTGGAAATCCCGCCCCTTAGCTACACAGTCATTGTATTATTTCCAACCAACCCGAATGCTAGTTCCAGCAGCTCTCCGCCTGGGTATCAGCTTTCAGCATTGGGGCTTCAGCAGGGCTCTCTGAACAGCTTCCTCTGCTTCTCCTTGCTCCTTCCGATTCTTCAGCACTACACACACACAACACCAACCAACCACCACACTTCAGTCTGCATTTGCTAGTCTTATATACAATCCGAGCACCAAACTCCATGGGCTGCAGACCTTGTGTTTAAATGATAGCACCTGTGCTGTTGTGCAGTGTCATTCTTCTGGCCAGCAGCCAGGTCACAGGTTACTGGAGAGTGCATCAGCCTATCGGTTGACAACTCCTGGCTAGCAGCCAACTCACATGCTAGCAATTCAAGCAAGGTCATGCCTTGCTATAACAGAGCATAATACAGAGTATATTGTAATACAGTGCATAATACAGAGTATAGTATAATACAGAGCATCGAGGCAGGACTGTTGGGCAACACTGCACTCCTCGCCATCTTCCGCAACTCCCATATCAACTGGTAATACTGTGATCTTGACCATTGCCTGTTTATTGACTACTCTTGCTAGAACTTTAGTCTGGGTCCAAAGAACTCAAATATAAAATTGCTGATCTTCTAACAAAAATATGTAACATGTCCCTAAGATCAGCCTCTGTTCCAGGGGACTGGAGAATGGCCAATGTAATCCCAATTTTTAAAAGGGATTAGTAAGCATATAAAATTAGCAAGCCTATAGAAGCTGAAGAAGAATCAACATGACTTCCACAAAGAAGTCCTGTCTCACTAACCTTTTAGAGTTCTTTGAGAGTGTCAATAAACATGTGGACAGAGGTGATCTGGTAGGCATTGTTTACTTGGACTTCCAAAAGGCTTTTGACAAAGTCCCTCACCAAAGTTTCCTGAGCAGACTTAGCAGTCATGGAATAAGAGGAGAGGTCATCTTATGGATCAGTAACTGGTTAAAGAACAGAGAGCAGAGAGTACGAATAAATGATAAATTCTCCCAATTGAGGGATGTAAACATTGGGGGCCCACAGGGATCTGTATTGGGACCAGTGCTCTTCAACTTATTCATAAATGATCGGGAATCAAATGATAAGTGAAGTGGCCAAGTTTGCTGATAACACCAAATTATTTAGGGTGGTTAAAACAAAAAGGGATTGTAAGGAGCTCCAAAACGCCCATTCTTCCAGTTTGGAGAGATCATCAAAATGGCAGCTGTGGTTCAGTCTAAACAAGTGTAAAGTGATGCATGTTGGGACAAAAAATCCCAACTTCAAGTATAAGCTGATGGGATCTGAGCTAGTGGTGACTGACCAAGAAAGTTCTTGGGGTTGTGGTGGACAGCATGATGAAAATGTCAACCCAGTGTGTGGTTGCTATGAAAAAGGTAAATTCCATGTCAGGAAAAATTAGGAAAGGAATTGAAATTAAAACTGCCAAGATCCTACGCCCCTTTTACAAATCAATGGTGCAACCACACTTTGAATACTGTATACAGTTATGGTCACCACTCCTAAAAAATGATACTGTTAAGTTGGAAAAAGTGCAGAAAAAGGCAACTAAAATGATCAAGGGACTGGAGCAACTCCCCTACAAGGAAAGATTACAACATTGGGGATTGTTTAGCCTAGAAAAACGGCTCCTAGAGCTATACAGGGTGATCTTCAGCCCTTCTTGTTCCTTCTCACCTGCACCAAAACCTGCCTGTTATGAGCTATTTAAATTAAAGCAGTTGATCAGCCAATAAGTAACATGGGGCTTCTGAGGAGAGTAGGCAATAAGCCCCCCTTCCTATAGCCTATTCTGGAAGGGAACAAAAATCAATTCCTACTCATTTTGTTGAGGTGACCAGTCATAAGGATGGATGAATCTGTCAATTTTGGTTTCTCTCCATTTCTCTTTTTTCCAATCTTAAGTTCAGTTCATCTGGAGTGTTGAAATTTTTTACAGTCTTAAGAGATTTAGTTTATTTTAAAAAAAAATTGCATGAAAATTTGTCTGTTTTTCTGTGCATTTCTCCTAATACATGCATCTTTGCCTAATATGCACATGTTTTGCAAGCAATTTTCCTAATATAATGCAGTTTTGAATGCTATTTTCACTAATATACACCTTTTTGTTAATTGGAGAACGCCTTTGCAAAGTTGGGAGAAGTACAGATTTTGAAGGATGACTGAGTATTGGTTTGTGTGTTGGTTTTGAAAGTGTGAAATTAGGTAAGTGTGTATTAAAAAGTGCACTGGATAAATTTGTCCTCTCTCCCTAACCTATCATAAGCTGGGTGTACTGGCTGTTACTACAGGAAGAAAAAAGGCATGGGGGAAGCACAGCTAATTTGAATAGTATAGCCACACCGCCTTCCCACTGACCATGCTGTGCAACGTATAGCCAGCAATATCCCCATGTCTCCATCTTCCAACAGGATTTGCTCACATTTCCTGCCCATATGATTGTGTAATTGTCTAAAATATTTCCTTATTTTAGGAGGACTTCAGATACTCATGTTATTACATAAACATGACTTCAAATGATGTTTCCCTGAGCGCCCCCTCAAAAAACACCTAGAAGAAGGAAAGTGAGTCCTCCTGTCTTAGTATTGCCTTCCAGATGGTCATACTGGGTGGCAGGTGCTAAGTGCACAGTCATGATTAACCTACATCCATCAGGGTTGGGTTGGGTCCATGTTGCAATTCACCCAGCAGCTTGGCCCTCTGAAATATTAGCTTTGCCTATTGGATTGATTAGTATAACATTGTATATAACTGCTCTGCACTGCTTAGGTGTTAGGCTGCAACATGGGCTATTTTGGCCTACACTGTAGCCCTAAGTGTGAAAGCACCCTTAGATCTCTCAGGTATTTTGACAGAAAGAACTGAACTAGTAAAAGATTAATCAGGTGTGGCTACATTAGTGTGAAACAAGGAGAAAGAGTTCCTTTGACACCAGTAGGGTTTGGGAAAGGTTTTGTGTTTTGTTTTGTGTTTTGTGTTTTTTTTAAACTAAGAGCAGCCTGAAGCATAATATACCAGGCTCTGACTAGAAAGAAAATCACTTATGAATTTGGAAGAAGTGGGGAAATAAATAATGAAACTCGCACATTCTGAGGAAATAATAAGGCATCAAGTAATGAACCCTCTGGAACTGGAGACTTTAGAATTTAGGGTCTCTCTTTATTCTGAAGATTGTTAGAATTTGTTTAAGAAGAAGTAGCAAGTTTAAAGTAATGACCTAAATGCCGTCATTATAACATTATCATAAGTGCTGGGTTTATGAAACACTTTCATATAATTGCAGCATTTTGTTATTTTCCTGGCAAACATTTGGCTTATATCTGCAATGGTTTTCATTTTTGCCGTTTTTATACATTTCCATGAAGATTGCTTGCTTGCTTATTTATTTATTTCTGTGTTTTATGAAAAAGCTGCTTTCTTGACTATAGTTTGTTGTTGTTGTTTTAATGTATAAAACATGCTTTTTCAAATTGGTGTCTTCATTTTAAAAAAACACACACTATTTTCCCATGATGAGGATTGAATTTATTATGCAGGCATTTACTGGGGTGACGGATGTCTTTCAGGTTTCTACATGAGGCCTTCATTGTGCACTTGTTATTCCCTACTCATAGTTATTTATGGGTGCTTTAGACAATGTTGTGACCCTCCAGTTTTGCTTCTGTTTTTAAACAGCACTTTCAATGAGGTTTTTTGTTTGCTTGTTTTTGTTTGTTTGTTACAGCAGGGAAAATGTGATATTTGTGAAAAGCGAAAGAAAACACTTTTTCACTTTTGTAATTGTGCTATTCTGCTATACCACAGTGCCACCTAGAAAAACAGAAAAGGAAATGCTCTTCGTGTAGTGCTCAGATCTCAGTTCTATGACAAAACCAAAATTAGATACAGCAGATTAAGAGCCTCATATAGAAAAGCTCATAATATTTTCTCTCTATTAAGAATATTAAAGGGCAACCTACTGTATCCTCCTGACTGTGCCTTATAGACACAGTTTCCTGGGTATCAGCTCCATTAAGCATAGTAAGGCTTCCTGCTGCGCTGCAAAGGGTCTTTTTAATACTGCAAATTAATTTTTTTTGCTTGTTAAAAGCCTCTTGAAATCTTGCCGTTGCCATAGGATTGGTTAGGCATGACTGGATCTCTCCCCCCCCCCAACCCTTTCCCTTTTCTTTTTTGGCCTTGAAGCAGACGTTAAGTACAGTTTTATCATTCTATTTAAGCAGTTTTACAATAATGGTCCTGGAGATAGAATGAAACATTAGTGTCCTTTTAGGGACTTGCCAGGCTGTAAGACTATTCATTTCCAGAAGAAGAAATCCAGGGAGTCAAGTTAGTGGCACTCTCTTCTTGCCAATGAGAGCTGATAATCCTCCCCTGACAGTGGTTTCTGCAACACGGCAAGCCCAGTTCGGAAGTGACTTTGTAGTACTCAGCTGCCAGCACTTCCTCAATAACATCTGAAGCTGCTCTGAGTCTTCATGGATCCATAACAAAAGAAGCCTGTATTTCTCCTTAGTTTGCGTTCTGAACTGGTTGGGTCTCTCCCCTGCCACCGCCACCGCCCACCCCCACCCCCACAACTCCCACAAAGGCCAAAACATTCTGTTTTGAAGCAATATGACGTGCTTCAGATTTGCTTATATTATTACTAAGAATATAATTTGAGCTAGTATTTTATACAGTGCTTTTTGAACGATCCAAGCACTTCACATTCATGATGTCAGTAACAACAAGCCTGCAAGTGAGGCTTGTATCATTATCCATCCTGCACCCACCCCCATATTGCAGAGGGAAAGGGGTTGAGTGAGGCTGCAAGATAATGGCTTGTCCAAGGCAACCTAGTGAGTGCATGGCCAAGATGAGATTTGAAACTCAGAGTTCTTTCCTCATGGTTTCCATTCTTCTTAGCTGCTGTGTTGACTTCTTCTATGCATATACAAAAAAAGGTGTGTGTGTGTGTGTGTGTGTGTGTGTGTGTGTTAAGGTACAAAGTTCCTCCACCACTACTTTTCCTTTGAAGAAAGGATGTTTTGCCTGTTTGTGCTTGTAGTAGCTGGAAACTATTGGAGTAAAACCCTGCAAACTACTACCACTACAGGATGCATTCCAGACCTGTTTATTGCCTGACACTGGTCTCCACAGTCAAAGCAGCTTCCCTTCAATGTACTGCAGGTTTCCCTTTCATAGAAGGGACAGACACTGGAAGACCCACCATATATGTGTATCTCATACATGTATGCACGTGAAGCCACCACTACATCATTTGCTAGTTCTGTGAAGATCATTAAGAATACAATAGATGTTTCTATTGTATAGAAACATCTATAGGATCCTGAGAAACGCCAGCAGAAGGGGATTAGTGGAAGATGGTGTTCCCCCCTCTCCTCCCCCCAACAGCTACCCTAAAAGCCTCTCTTGAGGATCAAGGGACCCTCCTGAATGGAGTAGGCTGTTGCATGGGGAGCTGAGGAGGAAGGGGGGAAAACATGCTTTGGTGACCCCCCCCTTTTCCCCTTAGCTGCCCATGCCACAGCTCACCCCATTGATTAGGGTCCCTAGGCCCTCAGGAGATGCTTTGCGGGTGGCTGCCAGGGAGAGAAGGGGGGAGAAAGTCATCTTCCACTAACCCCCTTCCATTGGTGCTCCTCAGGATTGGAACCCAAATATATGCAAAGAAGAACGGCATACCGTACGGTTAAATACCGTACATTCTTCTTGGTGGCTGCTTGCAACTGTTTTTTACAAGTTCACCACACAAATCCTGCTTGAATTCACCATTTAAAAATATTTATGCCAGGGGATTTGTTTTAGAAGCAAGAGACAGAAGCATGTAAAGACTTTTTTTTTGAGGGGGTGATTTATGGGTAAAATTAATGATGAAAGATAAAAGATCCTGTGTTCCCTCCTTTACAATGATATTTCTCCTCTCTTTTACTGTCTGAGTGGGAGCATGTGTGTGTGATAATGATAGAAATACACAAACACAATGAAGTTTGGGTGTTTAAATCAATTTTATTCATTTCTGTTGTTCTTTTACAACTTGTGTCACCACTTACAAAGCTTATCAAGGCAGATAATGGGAACGCTCACGCAGATAACTTTATTTTTAATTTATTTATTTAATACATTTTTATACCGCCCAATAGCCGAAGCTCTCTGGGCAGTTTACAACAGTTAAAACTATAAAATGATTAAAATAATCAGATTCTCTCATTTATATTGAAGTGAGGATGAATTTTGCTTTGCATTTTTTTTTTTAATGTGCTTCATTTCTTTTAGAGGTGCACCAACAGGAGGTTACACTTCAATATGCTGAAGTGAACATAAAACTCACTCCCTGAAGTACAGTCATACAGGTGTGGCAGTGTTTTAGGGTGCAGTTGAGAGATGGAGTAGTTATATTTAGAGCTGAATTTAACTAACATTAAGCACCAGCACCTCCCCACACAGAACAATATGACTGATGGCGGCATAATATGGGGGCATCCATATTTCATTATAACTTTGTTTTCTGTTGTGTTGTTTTGTTAAATACAGTTTTGAATATTTTTTAAAAAACCTTATGACATTTCAAGAGTAGACATTTGAGAGAGGTGAGAAATGTTTCAATGGACGTATTTTGCTTTGGAAACATCATTGACATTTTTGCCTTTGGACGATCAGTGCATGAACTTAACAGTTCTATTTCTGGAAAATGTCACCAAACTCTAATGTTAATCTCTCTTTTTTCTTGCCCTAAGCCAGTGTTCTCCAACCTTGGGTCCCCAGATGTTTTTGGCCTACAACACCCAGCATGCCCCCAGCCAGCATAGCTGGCTGGGGCATGCTGGGAGTTGTAGGCCAAAAACATCTGGGGACCCAAGGTTGGAGAACACTGCCCTAAGCAGTTCTAAAACAAATTGATGCCCTGATGGGTCAGGTCATTCTACTGACCAATGTTGAGAGAAGGATGTCTTGTTGTTATTCGATTGGATTCCGAGACTCGGTTGCAGGCAGAGCTGCTGTGCCTTTCAAACAATTCTGTAACCCATCACCACTTTCATGGGATGACCACAGTGTAGCCCCCTTCACATGTGGAATGAGGCTGCAGGGCTGTGCCTCCAGCCCATTCCTGAAGTCACATGGTACTGCTGCCCCCAGCCCCAATTTCTACACATTAGGTGTGGACTTCTGCAAGGGGAAAAACTGTTAATGTATGCAGAACTCTTAGCAGGTAGGCCTTTCCTGCATTTTTGCACAACTGGGTTTCCAGACTGCAGGGAAAGCGTATGCATGCTGAGGTCTACCTCACCAGGCTTTCCCTTGCAGATATCCATGCTTAACGCATGGACAATGAGGGCAGCGCCAAAGGCAGAGCCCCATAGGGCCAGGGGCATGCACAGTTGCACATGAATTAGGCTTGTGGAGACTGTTCTGTTAAGTATGGACTTCTGTTTGTTCTGGATAAATCAAATGTTAAGTCAGGGCGGTGCTAGGTACCAAAAAGATCTGGGGCTCCGGTCCACAGGACAAAAAACGCACAAATTTGCATTTGCTAATTTACGTATGCTCTACAGTCTGAGTGTGTGTCTTTAAAGGCCCCTGTCTCCTAATGACACCCCTATTTCTAAAAAGGGATGTATGAACAGGGGAGAGAAGGCATTTGATTTCAGAAAGATTCAAGCGGGGACAGCAGGAGGTGAAGCACATGTGGGCAAAAAGCCAGCTAATGCAGTGGGACCAGATGCAACAGAGATCATCAGGGCACGTGTACCTTTATTTCAGCAAGTGCCCATGGACAGCAGGGTGGTGGGGCAGATGGCCTCCCAGAGATTTGGGGTTCCAAATGAGAGGTCCAGGGGTCCTCCCCTAATGTTCTGCCCCAATACCACCTCTGTGTTAACTTTCTTTAAAACAAAAAATAATTCATGAAAGTTGAAAGCAAAAGCTTCAGCCCTCTTTCTAAACAATAAGGGCCCTCTTTGTTTATCTGCCTGAAACTGAAAAAAAGAAATCCATCAAAAGACATTTTGTCTTAAACGTTTTATAATGAACAAGAGAGAACTTTTGCTTTTATTCAAAAGCAACAGATTTTTCATGAAGGGCACTGATGGAGTTTCTCATTCAGTGTTAAAACTTGGTGCACAAATATTTAGATGTTTTTTTATTGTTGAATTATGGGGGAAATGAGCAGGACCGGTGCAGGGCAGTTTGGCGCCCTAGGCTAAACTATATTTAGCGCCCCCCCCTCTTGTGCCGTGGGGGGGGCTCCGGAAAGCAGCCCTGCTCTGCAACCTCCCGCCCCCCCTGCCGCCACCGGACACCCCCCCGCACGCTGCCGCTGCCCACCTACCTTCCCACGCCTCCTCCGAAAAGGGACCCCCGCGCTCTGTTTTTGGCCGGGGGAAACCAGAGCAACAGGGCTGTTTAAGCCCTGTTGCCCTGGTTCTTCCCGCCAAAACAGAGCGCGGGCGGGGCTCCGGAAACAGCACGGAGAAGGTAGGTGTCGGGGGGGGGGGGGAGGCAGCGCGGAGGCGAGGCGAGGCGGCGCGGGGGGGAGGCGGCGCAGGGGGGGAGGCGGCGCGGGGGGGAGACGGCGCAGAGGCGAAGCGAGGCGGCGTGGGGGGGGAGGCGGCGCAGAGGCGAAGCGAGGTGAGGTGGGGGGGAGGCGGCGCGGGGGGGGAGGCGGCGCAGAGGCGAGGCGAAGCGAGGCGAGGTGGGGGGAGGCGGCGGCGAGGCGAGGCGGGAGGCGGCGCGGAGGCGAGGCAAGGTGGGGGGGAGGCGGCGCGGGGGGGGAGGCGGCGCAGAGGCAAAGCGAGGTGGGAGGCGGCGCGGAGGCGAGGCAAGGTGGGGGGGAGGCGCCCAGGCTCGGCCCCACCACTACTCCGGGCGCACTGACCTGGCTTTCTCGGAGAGGCGGGCGGGCGGCAGGGCAGGGCAGGAGCGCGCCGGCAGCGAAGAGGAGCGCAGCGTTCTGCGCCCTCTTACGCTACGCGCCCTAGGCAACAGCCTAGTTGGCCTAGCGGTAGCGCCGGCCCTGGAAATGAGCATGCCCATTGCAGGATTAGGTATTTTTCCAAGGAGTGGATCCATATAATTACAAAGGTTAAGAAGGAGCACATTCTTTTTCTGGGTAGCCAGGACCATATTTTGCAATGGAGACAGATGCTGTCATTGCATGACATGATTAGAAATCTAAGCAGCATTGAAATGCACCTCGATCTGACAGCAAGACTAGGGAGTGAGGTGGCCAAGTATGACACCAAATTATTCATGAAGTTTAATTTCCCCACCAGATGGTGAAGAATGCCAGAAAAGGTCTCCCCAAAATTGAGAGTGGCTCAACGAGAAATGCTAACATCACATACCGGTATATACTGATGAAGTCTGAATTTGCTGATCCATCCACAAAAGCGATCTTTGTCAATGAGCTTTTCTTTAACCCGATGTCATCATGCTATAGCAGTTAATAAGGCAACCTTTCTTAGGGAAATTATTAGGGAAGTGACTGAGAACCTCCCAGCAAATGTCATAGTACCATTATAAAAACCTAAGGGGAACCATATTCTTAGAGTCTTGTGTGTAGTTCTGGACACCCCATCTCAAAAAAACAAAAAAAAGAAAAAGATTTTTCAGAGCTGTAACAGGTTCAGACCAGGGCATCAAAGGATTAAATGTCTTCCTTCCCTAGTAAGATGGACTATACTGGGGCTTTGTGATTTAGACAAAAAGACAATCAAACAGGAATATAATAAAGGTTTATAACATTAAGGTCAGTACAATAGAGTGAAACTCTGTCTCTATGTTAAAATATTATAATGTAGCCTCATTCCTCAACAGTTACTATTTAATTCTAATATTTCATTTCCCACCAACTCTATCTGTAAGGTTCTTGCAGTCTCTGACAAATGAAATCAAATGCAACAATTAAAGCAGCAATAATAAAACACACACACAAACCCAGTGCAGATCAGCAGTCAGTACAAACCAGCTCAAATTCTGCAGCCAAAAGCCTTCCTGAATAATAATGTAAAAACATAACAGGGAGTTAGTGGGATGATTTCACAGTGTGGGTGCCACCACTGAGAAGGCCCTAGTCTGACAGCTGAGAAGACCTTAGTCTGGCCAGCAAATGAGGAGGACTTGCTAGAGATAGGACAATATGCAGTTAGGGATGTCATTTTCTGCTGATGAGCATGGGGTTTGTAATTTGTGTGCCTTCCAAGTTGAGTTAGGAGGCAAAGAAAACTACACATTCCATGTTCCCTGGCCATAATTTCTTACTATGGAACATGGGACCTAAGAGACCCAACTGAACCTCCACCACACATTTTGTTGTTGTGGCTGTGGTGCTGGGAGATTTAAAATCCAATCTGTGTGCTAACAGTTGCCTGGCATTCCACACACAGATCTTAGCAGAGCTCACCTCCCCGCGCAGCATGCAGCGTGCAGATCCAGCCTTACCAGCCCAGCCTGCCCTTGTTATTATGACACTTGCTTCCAGCTTCCCCATTGCTGATTAATCCATGGAATCAGGAAACACTCTGGAACACCACAGGTTTATAACACTACCTGTTTATTTACTTATTCAAAGCAAGTTCTACAGAGTATACATTTCCTAGTTACAGTCCATGTGCAGAGTATAAATGCATAGCAAGCATTAAGTCCAGTGGAGTAAGTTGAGCTTCACTCCACCTCAGCAAAAGCGTTACATTGTTGCAGGAACAAAAGAAAAGAACAAGATGGAGAATAAGAAATCCTTCCCCTTAAAATGGCTTCTGCCTGAGCAAGTCAGTACGTCATCAGAACAACAAACATGTGACTGATGTTTCGTTCCCTTCCCACAGATCAGGTTCTCATGCATCTGAGAATAGACCCTGTGTGTGTAGACATAACAGACCAGTTCAGAGAGCCACACTGTACCTTACATGTGTAAACAATGTACTGCAGCTTGTAGAGTGATAAATATCACAACAGGAGGCAAAGAAAACTACATATTCCATGTTCCCTGGCCATAATTTCTTACTATGGAACATGGGACCTAAGAGACCCAACTGAACCGCCACCACACATTTTGTAAACTTGCTCAGTCTGGAAGATTTGAGAAGGGCGGATAATTCTCCAGACTGCCAGGACAATAACAATTTAAAGTTCTCCGAATCAAGCAAAGCATGGAATGAGACAAAACAGCTGTGAAAAGATAGCATGACTAAGCACTGAAACCATGTGGGAATGGGAGTATTTCAGCCTATCTGAATGCCAGAAGGGAAGGTGCTATTTACGTATAGGCTGTGAAAGGGCATTCCATAGCTCTAGAGCAGCAATCAAGAAGGCCCTGCTCCTTGTGGAGGCAAACCAGGTCTCTGAATAAGATGGACCCAGAAGCAGTGCCTTTTGGGTTAAAATGTCAAAACAAGAGACGAGAAAGTTCCTGGGTTGATGTGCCATTAATGTGGAGCGGTCTGTGTAAAACAAACAGAACACTATAATAAAAAGATACTTAGATAAGTAAGAGGATAGTTAAATCTAGGGGAAGGAAATTGTTTTTAATCTGTTACTTCTATCTGGATGATGTCCCATTTAGTTAAATAACTGGAAGGGCTGGATTTGGGCACAGTCACACTCTTTCCAATGTATGCTGAAAGCTGCAAATATCAGGCTGTTTAAAATGATAATAAATCAACCTGGAACCCAAAGCATATTTATTATACTTGGAATTAGCAATAATAAAAACTAAAGCTTTTTAAGCAATATTCAGAGAAGGATTTAATGGAAATAAAATGAACCTCAACAGTCTGATCCTGAGCTTAATGTATTGTCATTTTCCAGACCCAAGGCACTTCAAAAATCACTGGACCTGAAAAGTTGTAATTATTTTCTTCATGTGCAAATTGGCATTTATGGCAGGGCAGGGTGGGGGAACAGGATTTATGCAACCTCGATGATCTCATTTTACTGCTGCTCTCTCCTATTTTATATGTATACCCACATACATGAGACATCCTTTTCCATGGATGCAAAGCTGTGGTTTTCCCCTTTCTCAACCCTTTTCTCTCGGAAGCCATACAGAATGTCAGCTTAATTAATTGTGTGACCAGGCTATAACACAGACAGCATTAACTTATTTTTAACATTCTGTTGCCATTTTGCTATCAATAACTTTATATTCCTGTTTTTGCTATAATCCTTAACCCTGCACCGTTGCATAAGACCACCCATGAAATCTCTGTCCTCCGTGAAACATGTTGCTTCTCAGCTCCAGTAGTCTAGTATAGTGGGTGTTATATTTTATAAACCATTTCACAGGGGGATTAATGGCTGGTGGTACCATTATATATATATATATATATATATATATATATAATGAATGAGAGCAGCTGCTTGTCATGCTGGAATATTGTTGATGGAATGATGTCATGTTTTGTTTTATTATTTTTTTGCACTGTCACACAGCACTTAGTGGACCCATTTCCCTACATGAACAGCTCTTCATGCATTGATATAGTACTTGAAATGTGGTTTCTCATCTGTATCCTGTTTTCCCAGTGTTATCTCATTTTACAGATGGGCAAGAAAATGATTTGCCCAATAACCCCCATGCCCATTCTGGGAATATTCTGTCCACTGGTAGGAATGGTTAGAGCTAGAAGATGGAAACTTATCTTGGATGCCAAATACTACAGCAAGTGCTACACCAAAATAAGGAAAACACAGGATGAGATTGTATAGGCATTTTCATCACTAAATGACTGTACCATCAAGTGTGAATGAATAATCACAGATATAACATCATAGATGAATAGATGTGTCTCCCCCACATCATCACCTGCATGGAAAATGTAGACAGTTCATATATTCAGAAGTCAGTAATCAAGTGTACAAAAATCAGACTGCACACATACATGTGTGAACTAGGGTATTTATAATGGACCAAATGCCTCACTAGTTTAAAAGAGATAGGAAATGTCAATACTCTTCTTAACCTTTGTCATCAAAGAGTTTTTGGATATGAGAAACCACTATATGGAATCACTTAAACAATTTTGTTAAAAACACACACAAACGTTAGGATGTTTTCTCCCCCTTCATGGAATTTCATTTGTGGTACTTAATTCTTTTTTAAAAAAATAAGCCTCTATTTCTTTTTCTTTTCTTTTAAATAAATTTTTATTTAAAATTTTTCAAACAATATATAAAACAACTAAATAACATACATACAATTTACTGTATATAGTGCTCCCATCACCACGGGACCAAAGGATACATTCTATCTCTATAATCTATTGTTATTCATTATTCCAAAAATACAACATATCTTGACATTGCATGCTCCCTTTCCCCTTATTTAACACAAAATCCAAAAATAAACCCCAAATATCCTTAAAATTGTTTTTCTTTAATTGTCCCCTTTTACATTTGATATTACAAGTTAACATATCATTTAAAGCCATATCCCGCACTTCTTTATACCAGTCAGTAATAGAGAAAACTTGCTGAACTTTCCATTTTCCTGCTATCATTAATCTACCCGCCGTTAACAAATTTACAATTAATTATTTAACATTTTGAGGACCAGCCACCTTTTCGGTTATTGATAACAATGCTAATTTAGGACAAACCTCTAAATCAATACCAACAATTTCTGATATTTCTTCAAAAATCATTTCCCAAAAATCCAATACATTTTTCCAACTCCACCACATATGAGCATACGTACCCAGCTCCTGACAACCTCTCCAACACATTGGAGAACATTTATTATCTATTTTGTTATAAGCCTCTATTTCTGTTGTCAGGAACACTGAATTCCTTGCATGTTTGTGAGACCTCTGTAGAATGCCTCTTTCTGAACCAGGAACAATGAATATTCATTGAACTTCATGTCCAATCAAGTCTGGTTAAAATAAATGTTGAATTAATTTGATCTATTGATTGATGAAAAACAAGATGGCATTGATACAATTAATACAATACTTTATGTAATGGAACCATTTCAACTTTGAATGTGAATCGCATAGGTGAGTTCAACATTTTTAATAAATTTTGATTCAATACCTGCAAGAATGAGCTGAAAAATGGTTATTTGTTGGGTTACTACTAATAATAGCATCATTATTGATGGAGGCGAATTTCGAATTGGGGGGAGTTGGGAATATGAACTCCCTCACTTTGAAATACATTACCGCAGTACAAGGCAAACCCATGTATCCTTCCAAATTTGGGACTGGGTTTATACTGAAATATTGGGCTTCACCAATCACCACAACCACTGTCAGCCAGCCAGCTTGTCCCTATCCCACCTCCTTGTCAATGGAGGTACTAGCCTAGGTATTTTCTCAATAGTCAGAAGCTTGTAACTTTCTCCCAGCTCTACAGCTGTCCATGGAGGCTCAAGTGTCAGCTGTGAGCCGGGCAGCGCTGTATCAACTCCATCTGATACGGCAGCTACGCCCCTACCTTCCAAATCATCTGCTCTCATCAGTGGTTCATGCCTTGGTCTCCTCTCATCTAGAGTATTGTAATGCACTCTACGTGGGGTTACCCTGGAAGATGGTTTGGAAGCTACAGCTGGTACAGAACGCAGCGGCTCGCCTGGTTAAAGGCAGCTGCCGGCGAGATCACATCACGCCAGTGCTCAAGAAGTTGCACTGGCTACCAGTTGCTTGCCGGGTCAAATTCAAGGTTTTGGTTTTGACCTTTAAAACCCTATACGGCTCCGGCCCAGTTTATCTCAAGGAGCGCCTCCAGCAACATAAAATAGGCTGCTCAACAAGGTCTGCCATGGACGGCCTTCTCCTTGTCCCATCAGCCAGAGCAGCCAGGCTGGTGGACACTAGGAAGAGGGCCTTTTCTGTGGCAGCCCCCAAGTTATGGAACTCTCTCCCCAGTGACCTTCACCATGCCCCCTCCTTGATGAACTTCCGCCGGGCTTTAAAAACATGGCTTTTCAGGTGGGAATATGGGGTGGGTTAGGATTTTTTTTATTTTTAAAAAAACTCTTAAATTGTTTTAATTGTGTTTTAATTGTGTTTTAATTGTGTTTTAATTGTGTTTTATCTTGACTGTACATCGCCCAGGGTGGCCGGGTGACCAGCCAGATGGGCGATTTAAAATAATAATAATAATAATAATAATAATAATAATAATAATGATGATGATAAGAGTGGAATAAAAAAATCCCTCTCCATGAGAGACTCCATCTCCCTGAGACTGTATGACCTGGTTCGCACGTAATGACAAGCCACTGGTTTAAAAAATGATAGGCTGTCGTGCTGCCATGAATGGGCATGCTGCCTGCCTGCAGCGCACCCACCTCTTCTGCTTTATAGCCCAACCCATGATTGGCAACTTTGTAGGCACTGCAGCATGACATGCGAACCGGACTGCTGGGTTTTTAGGAGCTAAACAACCCAGCAATTAACCCGTGGTTTGTTGTTTCAGCCAATGCACCCTCTCATGCACAACAACTCATCGGTTTCTAAACCGATGCGTTGTTGTTACATGCATACAGCCCCACCATTTGCTTTGCTTTGCTTTGCTCTTTGTCTGCTGCCTGCCTTGGATTACTTTTTTTTTTTTAAGGAAAGTGGGGTACACATCTAATAAATTATATTAGGCTATTGTTGCCTTACTCCTCTAGTTGGTCTATAAAGAAGAGGAAGGCACTAGAACATATAACATTAGAATTGTGGAATATCTTAGAATTGAGGGAGTTTAAGATCTAGATGAATATGATATTGAAGAGGGATGCATTAGATTGAAGGAGTTAGTGGGCAACTGTGCTGTGTAATGTAGATCACAAAATGTAATGAACTTAACGAACGGCCTTTGAGCCAAACTTCACTTTGTGCAAGGTTAGCTTGTGGACATTACCAACCATTATTTTTGTTACATCGTTCATTTCACCATCACAGCAAGGAAGGTAAAACAAAATTCAATTTGGGGCAGTGTTTATATCAGATATCATTTGGTAAATAAAAGTGATTTACTAAGGGAATCTTGATATGAAGAATATCAGACACTTAGGGCTTCATTAGCTGTGTTCTGGAGAACTTGTATGTGTTTAGAGGCTATTCATGGTGAGGAATGGTCATTGCACATAAAATCCATCTTGCATAGGCCCATATTGCATGGTCCTTTCCTGGGTGTTATATAGGCTGCTATGAATTTGGGGCCTGCACACATCAGGCTGATGATTACACTGCATTCTTATGTGGACCTCCAGACAGTGGGCTTACTAGTGCACCTCAAGCAGAGAGTGGGCAGGTGCATTTCTGTTTCCCTACCTTTAGAACTTCACCCAAGACAAACTTCTTCTTGTTGCTGTTTTTCTTTCAGGCACTTTTAGAAGAATGCTCTTGTGTTATTAATTCCAAGATGGCCTCCTTGGCATGCTCAGAACTTGACACCATTAACAGGATTGGATCCAGGGTCTGCCTTCCACAAGAGGAAGGGATATTCTGCAAGAGAAAAGTTTCTGTTTTTCTCTAGTTGCAATTTGTGGGGATCCCCTCTCTCCCCACCACACTACAGCTCATCTCATACAGCAGGGTCTCCTGATTCTTTATGTAACATTTTCAGGGGGCTGGAGGGACTTGTCATGGCAAGGTGAAATGGGGAGGCTGCTTCTGCCAGCGTGGTTGATCCAGATTAAAACTGGATCAACGCATACTCTTCTTCACCCCATAGTTCTCTGATACATGACAACTATACATTTATGTCTTTTAGAGTAGTAGGCAAGCGTCTGACCCTGGATAGCAGAGTTGGTGTCCCTGGTCATATAACAACTGCAGCTTCTTAGGATTGGAATGTTTTTTCCCCGAAACAGCTCCTCCCCAAGGATGTACTCTGCACAAATGCATCTGGTGAGAAGCTCAGCCATTTATTTTTCCTCTCGGTAGGCACATTTGGAGCAGTGGGTGGCCAACTCTTGTTTAAAATAAAGCTTGGAGGGAGCTTTGTTCTTTTCAGGCTCAAGAAGAGAACATCTGTTCTGTGCTGCAAAGAATAAAAGTATAGCCGATTTTGCTGCCGGTTGATTCTCCTCTTTTTCTCCTCTGGCCAACTTGAATGATTTTATTCTGTGAGATGAAAGGAAGACACCAATTTGGGAAATAGTCATTTGGAGAGAAAGATGGGAAACTATAATAGGCAAAAACTTACTTCAAACAGTCATCCAGGGAAGTCATCCAGGTTCAGAGCAATAGTACACAATGGAGCCTTTGCTATACAAATACAGTCGCGTACCAGCCCATAAAACAAAGATGCTTGGAAGTCTTCAACAAAATGCAGGCCTGGTGCTATGCCCATGAGTCTCTCCATTGCAATGGGTGACAGGTGCTCCCAGCTTCTCTTTGTCATGTTCCTACCCCTCTGTCCTATAAATGTCTGCTGTGGGTTTTGCAGCAGGAGGATACAAAAAAGTGGAAGCCACGGAAGAAGCGGAAGTGGGTAAGGATGTGGCAGTGGCAAGGAGGCAGCATGAGGCCCTTGGCAGCTGCTTGACCATGCTGCCTTATTCTGCCACTTCCAAAGACTTTATCCCAGATGGGAGGCAAGAGGTGAGATGGATTGTTGTGAGCAGAACTTAACATGAATGATAATGATAGGGACAGATGAAAGCTGTTCCTAGTCAGTTTTGCAGCTGCGCTAAACAGCCTCAAGCTACAGTGCAGTACACCAATATAAAACAAGAATACCTGAATGGGGGCACCTGTGTGCATATGCACATAGACAGCCCACACTATTGGGCACCCCACACAGTTGGACTTCTTTGCTCTGCAGGGAGCCTATGCAAAGGCTCCCTTTTCAGTTGTCATAGCAAATGCAGGGATATTGTGGGTGGAGTTGGTTTGGTGCATGATGTTGATGGTGGGACATCACATTTCACACAGCATAGTCTTCCAAGCTGTTACACATTCTTTTGTCCATTCACATTGGTCATTCATAGGAAGAATGACCTGCTGGATCAGACCAAAGGCCTCTCTAGTCCAACATCCTGTCCTTACAGTGGCCAACCAGATGCCTCTGGGAAGCCCACAACAGGACATCAGTGCAAGAGCATCCTCCGACTTGTGTTCCCCAGCAACCAGTATACAGAGGCATACTGCCTCTGATGCTGGAGGTAATATATAGCCAACAGGACTAGTGGCCTTATCCTCAGTGGTTCTCTAACATAAGCTCTTCAAAGGCAATGACTCACTCAATCCTAAAGGACATCTGCACACATCATTTTGTGCATAAATGCATCCATATCTAGTATTATTGACCGTTGATGATTTACATTAAAGCAGTGACATAGATATGAATCTTTTAAAGAATGATTTCTAGATAGATGTACTTAATGTGATGCAGACGGGGGGGGGGGGAGAGAGAGAATGGAGCCCCTGCCATATGATTTATTCAATGCTGTGAAATTCAGGCTTTGGCCAAGGCTCAGCCCATGTAGCAAGAACCCCATTTTTCTGTCTGAATCTTAGCTAACTAGTGGTAATAAGGGGCCTCATTATTGCCCTCCACTCTAACTGGAAAAGGTTTCTATTTTTTTTTAATGACATTTTGCAGATCATTAATCTATCATTGAACTTGAGCTTCAGACTGTTTTTCTCCCCAGTGAGTTGAATTTATTTTTTAAGCTTCCACCACCCCCACAATAGCCATTTTAAAAGACATTACACACTTTAGACTGAGGCATTAGGAAGCATTGTAGCAATCTGTGATATGCAGTGGCTTGTATCCTTAATCTATCCATGAAAGATATACAGTGCCTTTTTAGGATGAATTATGCCAAGCAGTAGAATGGCTGTTACATAATGTTTTTAACATACACTGCACATTACTTTCAGGAGGTTAACTTCTCCCTGGTGATTTCTGCTCAGGATTGCAACTAGATAGTGAGAGGGAAGGCATGAGTGACAAAGTCAATCCCCAAGTCAGGAATGGGAGAAAATCCTTCAGTCTAGCCCTGTTTGATTCTGATTTCTCCCTATCTGGGAGAGAAGCAAAGGGCAGAGCAGTCCTAAAGGGAAGGGGGAGGGAGATGTGTGGCAGATGAGCCACCATCACACTTCCACGACCACTTCCTAAACCCTGCTAGCTTGCATTGGCCAGGGCAGAAGAAGGGGTGCATTCCCATTCTACTTCCTCCAACGGGAGGGAATTTATCACACCACTCTCTGGGTGTATCAGAAGAATGAGATCCTGGGGATCCTTGGCTGCCCCCAACACATTCCTATTTTCTGTGGAGGGGGAGGACTGCAGCATCCTATGGTCATTGGGATGCTCTCCAAGGGACTGTAGGATTGCACTCTTAATCGTCACTGATTGACAGTTTTTTGGGGGGAACATTTTGCATAACTACCTTATTAATAATTGTCAGTGTTGATTTTGTTGTTGTTATTTCATTAGACTAATTTTCTATTAATTATTTCAGTCCTCTTACCTTGATAATGAAATTCTTGTATAGTTTGTTATATTGATTTATACTCATTTGAAATGGTGGTTTTCTTTTCTTTTAATTTATGTTTATTTAGATATTCTTATGATATAAATCAGATTAATTTTACTGGTTAAAATGATTACAACATTTTAGGATAAATTTTAGGATAAAATGTGTGCAAAATGCATATCTAAGGGTAAAATGCATTCAAAAATAAGTATTTGTGAAACAAATGTTCACAAATAATGCAAATTTTCTTGGGTTTTAAACAAACAAACAACCTTGCAGTTTGATGTGGAAATTGGATGGAATAGACTTAGGAATTGACACAGGTGAATTTTATTTTTTTAATTGATTCATTACATTTCTAAACTACCCAGTAGCTGAAGCTATTTGGCTGACACATACCTGGAATAGATTGATCCTGAGTAAAGATTGCTTTCCACTCCTGGGCAGACAAATATTGTGGTTTGCTATCCGAACAAGGACCAGGATCTCAGCGAATCATGAAACTCATTCCATTGCAGAATTTTATTTAGGGCATACGCCCATCAACTGGTTCCATATATCCATGAGTAGCTCACTACAAGGTGAACAGATCTAGGGCAGGAGTGCAGTTCAGAGCTATTTTGGGGTGGAGGGACCCCAACCCTATGTCCCATGGGCCGGATGACATCAGGGGGGGTGGCCCCACCCCGGATGTCAAGTCAGAGGTGTGGCTCCACCCCCAAACATCACCCCCTTTCTCTTTTTTGCCAGAGCAGGGGTTGGAACTTGGCTGTGTGTGGGGATGAGCAGTAGGAGCAGGTCACAGGTTACTGAGGCACAGTTAGCAGGAAGGAATCAGGTGGCGGAGACAGTGGGCATCCCCCGCAGTTCCCGTGTCCTGCGAATGCCGACCGGGGGCGCCCCCATGGGATGGCCGCGCGTGAGACGTCATGCATGCAAAGTGACCATGGGCGGTAGAGGGGTAAGCCCCTACCGTGTGTGGCTACCCTCCCGTGCGAACAGCGGGCGGCCATCCCGCGGGGGCTGCACAGAGGCAGCAGCCCAGAGCGGCCGGAGCTGCAGTCGCTCCAGCCTGTAGGGGCAAACTGCCCCTCTGGGCATCCCGAGCCTCCACCCCCTAGTGCTGGGAGGCCTGCACTGCGGTGCGGGGACTGCCGGCTCCACCAGGGTCCACCCATCCACGTGGGGCGCAGGTCGTCTGCGGCACCCCGCCGGACCCCGCAGACGGCCCCATGGTGCCTCCCCTGCTCGCCGTCTGAGTCATACGAACTGGCCCAGTGTCTAGGTCAGAAGGAAGCTCTCCTAGACCATGGACAGCTCTAAGAGCAGCAGACAACTTGTGCCAATGAGCTGCAGGCCTCAGCTAAGCCTAATACTAGATTTTAGACCTTATGACTGCCCTAAACCCTGACTTTGGTGGAGAGAGCAAGGCTCAAAGAAGCCAGGTTGCAGGCTGGAGTCTTGTGCTTCTATGGAATTCTGTAAGAAGAGATTTACAGGGGTGTCTATAGTTTTGGACAGTTGGTGAATGGGTTAGTGTCTGAGTTGTTACTTGGGGAAGGGTATAAGATATCTTGAGGCAGGAATTTGCAAAGGGATGTTAGAAAGATGTTGAACTCCAGTGTTGGGTACCAGAGATTCTGTTCATGCATTGTCGACCCCGCTGCCTGAAAGCATTCCTAGCAGAACTGGGAATGGTAATCTTAAAGCATAATGGGTTTTTCTAATGCTGGGGTTTCCAATGTAGTGCCTGCAGGCATCTTTCTTGGTGGCCACCAGGCTCCTTACCCCTCCTGATTTTTTAAAAAAATTTTGTTAGATTTTTCACATTTATTTTTGATTATTTTTTGATGGGGAGGCTGGCATATTGCAGAGCAAAGAGCTGGCCTCCAGTACCATTTTCATTTCCTACAATGTTTCTGTGCCCCATGTTACCTCCAGAGGCATTCTTCGAAAATAAAAATGGTGGATAGCTAGAGCCCATCAGTTTTCCAAAGGAAAATGCAAGCTGGGGTAGCAGGGAATATCCTCCTGGGATCTATAGAATGGGGGGGGGAGAAAGGGGGTGTTTTGCCTATGCTGTATGTTTATGTGTGTTTTGTGTGTGTGTGTGTGTGTGTGTGTGTGTGTGTATTTGCCTTCTGTGAAATGAGTATTTTGTTGTGCTTTTGTGGGGTAAATATATTATTTGACCCACCTCTGCATTGTACTCATTGTCTTGTACAAGTCACTTGTCTCTGAGCCTCATCAAATTGTCTTCTGTGAAATGGGTGTTGGAGCAGAAAGCTGTAGGTTCGAGGAAGTGGTTTTGTGTTTTGAAGCTCAGATCCCACCTCTGCCTTGCACCTAGGTTATTTGGCAAATTACTTTTCTTTTAGTCCCACCAGTTTGTCTTCTGGGAAATTCATGTTTTGTGACTGGCCACACTCTCCATAGCAGCCATTTTGTGAGAGCACCGATGGCACTCTTTCAAAATTCCAACTGTGCCCTGCCCACCAACCCAAAAAGTTGGTGATCCTTTTCCTAATGTATGAACAATCGAGCACATGAAGCACAGGATATTATGGATCTGTTACTACCAATCGGGTAAAACATAATATGGAAGCAGAGAATTTCATTTTAGTCTTGTCACGGTCAGATCATTACCTCATACAGTGGTTCACAGTAGCTTCCTATCCCAGAGACTGATGGCCCCATGTGGTTCCAGAACGTTCTGGATAATTTATCAGCAGCAACAGCTGTGTAAGAATCCCGATTGGCCTCTGGATAAATATAAAACCTTACTATAAAACCGTAGCTCTGAAATGCCATCTCCCATAATTTCATAATTGGGGCCTTTTGCCTTTCTTCTCTGAAGGAATGAGGTCCATGGCATGAAGGGACAGGAACAATAAGTCGAGTGCAGGACCTGATGAAGTTATTGTTTAAGAGTGTGAGTTATGAGCTAGGAAATCTCTGGTTCAAATTTCACAAAACTCATGAACTCACCTAGTTGCCTTGGGCAAGCCGCACTCTCTCACCCCTAGTTGTTGTACCCCACCTTGCCACAGACAATACAGGGATCTGCAGAAAGGACTTGAAGGATGATCTTCATACCACTTGTTTCCACTCACACCTCCACTCAGGTTTGAGTGGGAAAGGGTTAGGGCTTTGAAAGTTTAAAACAGCAGGCACCTTGATTTGGTCCCAGAAATGGACTTGGAGCCAATGAAACATTTTCAAGACTGAGATGTGTTCCACATGCCCAGTCAATAACCTAGCTATTGTGTTTTGTGAACTGTAGTTTCCAGACTGTAGTTTCCACTCCAGGCCATGAAATGGATCCAGAAAATCACTGTCATCCAACAGTGCCTGGAGTTGCATGGGAATCACCCACCCAAGCACCTTGTCTCAAAATTGTATATTTGCAACTGTCTGATAAATGGAAGAATCTTGAGGGTTCAAGAGAAACTTTCTTAAGCCTTATGACTGCCTCTTTCAAGATGGCTGGAACCACTCTCCCTTATAAAGAGGCATTTATAACTTCCTGAACCAAGCCAACCAGGCTTCTCCTGTTTGATATTATAAGCCAGGAAGGGCAGGGAACAAGGAAACAGGTTATTGACTGCACTTCTCCAAGCACCGTAACCATGTAATTGAGGCTAAAAAAACCCTGAACAGCATTCCACAATATAAAACTAGATGGTGCTCTGGATGTGTTCAATAACTAACCTCTGCAAAAACTGGCATCTGGCTAGCTATAGATGAAAGGAATTCTAGCCTCCAAATGATTGGCAACGATTCACAGTAGGCCTTCAAGGGATCTGTCCCATCAACATGCTGGCCAGATTGGAGAAGGCCATGCACCACCTGAAAAAGCTCTACTGGACTGCATTGTAAGGATGCAATGGTGATGAAGAAGTACTCATGTCATGTTGGGATAATGCCATGGTTAGCATGGTGGCCATGAAGTCCTCAGTCAGCCCCAGGAAGACAGCCTCAGCATAAATGTTGAGGTCCCCTAAAGCTATCATCCTGGAAGTCCTTAACACCAGGTCCAAAACCAGCTCTGTCAGCTCAGGCAGGGAGACAATTAGTCAGTGAGGTGGCTGGTACAGGAACAGGTTCCTCAATCTGTTATGATTGCCCCAAATCAGATACAAACACTCATCCCATTGCCCATTTTGAAAGGACAATGTCAAGAAAGGGAGACTGAATTCTTATCAACCATTGCAATCCACCCTCCCAAAACATCATGCCTATGTTGTTGCTGCACTGAAAACCCAGGTGGACACAGATTATCCATGAAAATCTCAGTAATATAGGCTTGGTTGCCACCCTCATCCAGAATTATATCATGGGCATTTGATGCTTTACAGTGAACAGGCCTGGCCTTGAAAAGCAGCAGCACTAGATCCAATGAGTTGCATGACAACTCAAGTTCCTTGGTTGGGGGAAGGACTGGAAAGAGGGACAGGTATTCCAATTCTAGTAAACCTTAATAAAGATACAATGATGGCTGAGGGCACTAGAATAGTTCATATAGAGGGGAGTTCTATCAAACATGTATTCTCCTTGAATCATGGTCCTCCCGTCTCACACCCAGGACCACTCCTCCAAGCTCTCATCTGGGCCAATTTCTCATAGATCAACCACTATTCCTCTTACCAGGTGAGGTGCCAGTTCATATCCCCATTCATATCTCCTAGTAATAAATATTTTACAGCGTGATGTTCCTGTCCTTGGGATGACACCTGAAGGGAAGACTGCAAAAAGCCATTCCCCTTTGGTGTCACTCCTTTGGGATCATTCACACTGGGGTCAGCCCATTGGCTCTTCCTCATGTATCCTGCCCACCTGGAAACAGCGCAGAGGCCAGATACCAACTGCTTCTACAGGATGTGACTCTAGACCTCCAATCTCTGCTCTGTTCCTTGTCTCTGCTTCTCTCTTAGCTAGCTGACAAGCAGCAAAAAAATGGGAAAACCAGGTTTTAAAAGCTCATTAGTCCAGCCTTCACAGGTGTTCCTGCAGCCCTGTAGCCATTGCTGTTTTTCTGTGGGCTGTGGTGGCTATTCCAGTGGGGGTACCCTACCCCACTTGAAAGAGACCAGGGGCCACATGTTATTATATCTTAATACCCAAATATGTGGGGAAAGGGAAAAAGGTCAACTAGAGATCTAGGGAACTCCAGCCCAGTCTGCAACACCACTACTATGAGGGGGGAAAGTGAGGCTAAACTGTATATTATACTTGAGGATATTTATGGAAATGTATTTTCCTGTATCTATGCACTTATTGTCCAGTTCTTTTGAGGTTTGCTGGAACCAACCAGAAGCAGTGTTAGAGCAGAACAAGCAGTATTCTGAACCAAGAGTCGCAGACCCTAGCCCTTCTTTAGAACAGTGCAGTCAAGCTACTGTAGGATCCGTAGTTTGAAAGACAGAGAGAGTTGTGCTTCTGCATGTGCCATACTCTCTCAAGAACTACCAGTCCCAGAGTTCCTTGTGCAGGAGAGTGGGACAGGTGGTGGGAGGAACAAAGAATCATAATCACCAAGGACATTTGTCCCAGGGACCGTGGCAGTCCATGCCGCTTTTAGGATTTACAGGCCCAAAATATGCACACTACAAAAGTAGATAAATAAAAACAAGATGAAAATTATTTCATTAATAGGGAATGTGTCTGTGGCAATTGATGAAGAAAAGATGATACATGCATCCGGTGACTTGGAACTAATTCTTTCAAAAGATAGTAAGATAATATCACCATTAGTGCTACCACATTCAGAAGAAGGTTTACAAAAAGCAGGAGAGAGCGGTGCCAAATTATCTGATTCATATCCCCCCCTCACAAAGACGCAGGCTTGTTACCTAAAGATATTTATCTGGAATCTTGAAGAACTGCAACTAATGTTCAGTGCATAGCCCTATGGATTTTTTGCACACTACTAGCGACTGTGGCAAAAGCTGAAAAATGTTTCAGCAAGCTTGCACTCATGAAAAACTGTAGGCATTCTACTATGGGGCAAGAACAGTTAAGCTGCCTAGCTAATTTGTCTATTGAGTATAAATGTGCAAGAAAAATGGACTTTGGGGAGTTAATTCATGATTTTGTAATGAAAAAGGCCAGACAAATAAAGCTTTTTAAAGCATATTGGTCTACGCATAAAATGTTTGCAGGCATTTTGGTCCATTAGAATAAATAACCCAAAACATCAACAGGATAATACTTTTATCAAGACAATCAAAAAGTTCTACAATAGTTTGCAAACTTTGTAGGTTGCTTTTGCTTATGTTAAAAAATAAAATAGCAAAGGAAGGGGGGTTATTTGTGGATATGGTAGAAAAACCCTAGTGTGGGCCATGGTATATTCAGAAATGTGGAAAATGTAATTTCGCATTAAGATAAAAATTATTCTTTCATGATTCATGAGATTGTATATATGGGATGGGATCATGGTATGTGTGTGGAAGGGAGGCAGTGTTACAAGTTTATACAAGAAATGATGCTTGGGCCCTTATCGATGGTGAGATAGCTTTGCTCATTGTATAACAGGATTCCCCAACCTGGTGACAGCCAGATGTTTTGGACTTCAGCTCCCATCAGCCCCAGCCAGTATGGCCAATGTTCAGGGTTTCTGGGAGCTGTAGTCTAAAACAACTGGAGAGCACTAGATTGGGGCAGGCTGCTATATAAGATTCATAGATTTCATAGATAGAGTTGGAAGGAGCCTACAAGGCTATCGAGTCCAACCCCCTGCTCAATGCAGGAAACTAGAGGAGGGGTCTCCCATCCAAGTAATAACCAGGCTTGACCCTGCTTAGCTTTCAACATTGTCATTATTATTTTTATTAGGGGGGAAATGTGATCAGGCTGAACACTGCGGAAAATCCAACTGAAAGCCCATGCAGTGGCTTTCGCAGCAAATAAAGCTTTCCTCTCTGCAACCATCGTGTCCACAGATCAGTCTTCTGGGTATTAGGCAGCTGTCTTCTTATGTGGAATCAGAAGCATCTGAGACTTGGTTTGTTTATCATTTGTCTCTCAGTCATATATCTTGATTATTTATTTATTTAATTAATACATTTTTATACCGCCCAATAGCCGAAGCTCTCTGGGCGGTTTACAACAGTTAAAATCATAAAATACAATATAAAATTTAAAACCACACATTAAAAACAAACAGCAGAGCTAGCAGAAGCAGTTACAATAACGGAATTAAAAACAATTACAAGATTTAAATGATTAAGATGATTAAAATGCCTGGGAGAACAGAAAGGTCTTCACCTGGCACCGGAAAGAATACAAAGTAGGCACCAGGCGAACCTCTTTGGGGAGCTCATTCCATAACCAGGGTGCCACAGCAGAAAAGGCCCTCCTCCTGGTAGCCACCTGCCTCACTTCCTTTGGCAGGGGCTCTCGGAGAAGGACCGCTGATGCAGATCTTAGTGTCTGTGCAGGTACATATGGGAGGAGACGATCCTTCAGATACCCTGGCCCCAAGCTGTTTAGGGCTTTAAATGTTAGCACCAGCACTTTGAATCGGGCCTGGAAACAGACTGGCAGCCAGTGCAGGTATATTGATACTGATACAGGTATAGATATTCAGACAAACAAATGCTCTTTTACTAACTGCATTTGAACATTTTGCTTGTCTTGAGCTTTCAAATATGGGGATGATTAAAACTCTACATCAAATGTATATAAATTCATGGACATCAATAATTCCTTTGTTTGTCTTGAGCTCTTAAACTAGATCTCTTCTGCCTTTTGTCTCTTAAAAGGAGTGTATCTTCCCATCCCAGATAGACTGGGAGGCATTTAGAAAGTGTTCCTGATTTTATTTTGGTTAATGTCTGTCATTCTGGGGAGTTTGAAAGCTCACTGACAGTGCAATCATAGTTATACATGTCTACTCAGAAGTAAATCTCATTTTTTCACTGGAGCTTACTTCCAGTTAAATATAGGAGTGCAGCGTAAGTAGCTTACAGTGTAATAAAATTATAATAAACCTCTAGAATTGGAAACTAGATGTGCTGAAGCAGTCACATAGTGCTTCAGCACCTGCTCAATGCTGCAGAGATCAACTTGGTCCATATTCAATTTCACAACAACGTCCCCACTTGGTAGTGCAAGCTGACCTTTCATGTGCTGCTTGTGTGAGGTGTGTGTGTCCAAACTCCAAAGCCACATTCAAATAGTACATTACCTCAAGTTAGCATCATAGGTGTTAATCCATGAACTAGGGAGGGAAATGATTTTTAAAAATCAAGCTAAAAGAAGGGCAGCCTAAAGTGTTGATGGTCACATCCTTAGTGACTTTGTAAGCATTAAACATTTCCAAAGTTCTTTTTGGGGGGCAAAGTAGGGATGTAGTAAGAAAAGAACATGCTTTGTATGTAAGAAGAGACCATTTAATGAGAGGCAAGTAATGCCTCATTGCATGTTTCAGGACAGTGGCAAATTAGAAAGTATGTGATGAAGGGGAGATTTCTTCAGTAAGATACTCCCAGCACAAGTTTCCATGAGTGAGTTTATGTTTTTGGTTTAACAGGGAAGGACTCCATGGCGGTGTGTTGTTTTAGTGGTTAGTGTGTGACATACAGTGAAAACCCTGAGTTCAAAGTGTCTGGCTGTTTACTGGAATCCCACCGCCCGAGAACTGGCAGTTGAATGCAAGATTACTCATCTGTGTTAACTCTTTGGGTAAACATTTTCCTGTCAAAGTGTAAGGCTGGTCTGCCCATTCCCTCACAAAACCTTGTGTTCAAAAATAAACAGCATGTACGTCTGAATTATGGGTTTATTTTTTAAAGACATATTTAGACAAAGGGCAGTGCTTTGCAGAACATGCATTTTCCAAGCTTCAGCCTGCTCTCCTTCTGTGAGGAGATGGATCACCTTGAAAGGATGACTATAGGCCCAAACGGAATTAACTAACGCCGCTGAGAGCCAAATGCCTACCTGCCTCAGGGGGAAGGAGAATTATGTTCAGTTGGGCATTCCTGTGGGAAAGGTGTGAGGAATGCAGCACAGCCACATCACAACTGTGGTATTAAAGGTGATAGGCATGCTTCATACTCCAGAGGTAAAGTCTCCCAGAGTACTTGCATATCTTATCAGCACACATTACAATATAGCGCCATGTGCAGAGGGAGTATGACAGTGACAATGGGGGCATCTTGCAAACAAGTCCAGAAAAGCTGCTAGCTCACAGAGTTCTACTAGTTTTGCACACAAGCCTATGTTACTATTACTCTTCTTTGGTACACAGAGGACCTAAAAGGGTGGTGAAGAGAGAAACATACCAGATTTGTTTAAATTTGCAAAAGCTTTCCTGACTGGTCACTGAGAAGTAATTCTTACTTGGCACAGGTAACTGGTTGAGTGGCTATTGACAAGCCTGGCTGTGGTGGTATAAGTAACCCAGAGTTTCCAAACAAGTCAGCTCCATTCACCACAATTGCCTCTTGTCAACTCATGTGATTTCTGGATCACAAGAGGTAACCCAACGAATCTGATTTTCCTTAAGCAGCAATACGCTAACACTGTTGTCATCAGCAGAGGTAAATGAAAGCTAAAATCCTATATGCACATACTTGGAAGAAAATCCTACGCACAAAGAGGGGTTTTCTTCTGAGCAAGCCTATGCAGGTTCAGGCTGCATGTTGAGACACCTGAATAAGAAACTGGAATTTGCTTTATAATTTAATCCCTTCTCTGGCCATGATTGGTCTGTATGTTTTATATGCCTGTCACTAGAGATGCCTAACGATGGCCTTTCAGAGGGGGAGGGAAGGAGACTGGAGAAAATGGCCCCTTTAACCCCTCCCTGAGGTCACTTTCCCTACCTCGGAAAACAGCCAGTGCGGTTCTTTCCACGCTGGCCGCGAGGGGGTGGAAGAGGCAGGTCGAAGCTCCAATTCCCAGCTCCGAGGTCGGTGCTGGGAATCCAAACTATCCTATGGACCCTCTAGAGTCCATACAATTGTTCTAGAGGCCATACAATTGTTCCCTAAATGAATACATTCATTCCACCCTATTTCTGTTTCCAAAATTTCAAGAACTGACTTTCATTTTGTGTAATTTCTCTTCCCATCTCAAGATTTTTAGGTTGTAAGCTCCTTGGGACAGGCACCTCTCTTCTTTTTGTTACTTTGTAAAGTGCCATGCATCTCTCTCTCTCTCTCTCTCTCTCTCTCTCTCTCTCTCTGTGAATGTGTGTGTGTATTCTGGGCAGAATCCAATGGTGACCGCCTGCAAGCGACCAGCCCCACTGATTCCATTCCAGAAGCAGTAGCACCCACCACTTGCACAACAGAGATTTAGCACTTCTGGGGGCAACCCGAAATGAGTGGAATTGCTCATTTCTGGAATGGGGCAGGTCAACAGAGCTCGGGGATGGGCAGCGTTGGAGACTGTCCATACATTACATTTATTCATTGCCATTAGGATATGTTGAGTCACAAACAGGCTGTCCCGTTTCTCAGATGTCAGTAGCATCATCCCTCCAGCTAAGCAAGCTGAGGCTATATTTCAATGCTCACCTCCTCTGTCTGCATGGGGTGCAATGCGCAGCGCCAGCAATGTCTTCATTGAAAGGGTCAGGAGTTGACCCATTAGTTTCAACTGTGCTTGCACAGGAGAAATCCCCAAAGATAGCTATGTAGTTGCCAGGAAATGGCTACTGCTGCTCATGTAGTTCACTTCAGATAACCAATACAGAGCTACATGGACCACTTTATTTCTGAGTGTCTGCCATCTGTTTCAGCCAAACTGAAAGGAAAATTACCTGCTGGCTCCATGTGCTGAAATGACCTTTTTACAAAAAGGTAGTATTTTAACCAGGACTCCCAGGAGTTTATATATATATATATATATATATATATACACACACGCACACACACGCACACACACACACCTATTAGGCTAATGAGTCCATTAAGCCACCACGTCAAGAAAGCATTCACCATTTTTTCCTAAAACAAGTAGGTCTCCACTTTATTATTTTTTTTAAAAAAAGAAGTTATGGAGCAACATAATTTCTCAAGTTTATTAGCTGTCTGGCTAGTACTTTGCTTACAAATGGCTGTGCGGATGTAAAAGAAACTGCCTTCTAAATCTGCCAGCGGAACTGTGCTTTTGGGGTGGGCAGTGGGGGCGGCGTGTTGGGTGGAAGGGGAAACTTTTGCTGCTGATAAAGTGCAGTTCCACCTTGCCAAAATGTGGCACGGTCTTGCAACCGAATACCCCTACTGTGATGACTCATGCTCCTAATTGCCCTTCTTTGGTTTACCAAGGCAGTCTCTGATTAAGCCGAAAGGCCTACATAGAAACTACAGACATAACACATGCAACCAAATTCTGACAGCCCTTTTTTCCCCCTCCTTTTTTTTTCTTTTTCTTTTAGCTTTGGGAGAGGGTAACTGAGAGAAGGGATGTGTGAGGATGATGTTTGGGGGGTGGAAATCTGTTGGATTTCCTCGGTTCAGCCCTCCAGATTCCAGTTCGCTGCCCACACACTGGCACCGACTCGCTGCAGTGCAAATTGAGCCAGATCACAGACTGCCGTCTGTAAACGGACCATGATTTGAGTATTTTTTTCAAACTGTCAATGGAATTTATGCAAATCAGCACTGGGAAAGCACATGGCTTTAATGTGAATAGTGCAATTTGCACAAATCTCGCTAAGCCACATCTTTCAGGTGCCATTTTGCACAAAAACAGGTGTTTTTGCACAAAATGGCACTCGAAAAACACTTGCTTTAGTATGATTTACGCAAATCTCGCTAACCAAGTGCTTTTCAGGTGCTGTTTCGGTACATCTCTAAGTCTGAGAGCTAGGTAGCAGCAGGAAGTGTGCTTAACCCATTCCCTGGCACTCCAGAACTGTCTGCTCCAGAACCCTCCTCCAAGTTGTTTTCCCATTCTGAGGATCCCAAAATGTGCCTGCAAGGTCATGTGCTCTGGTACCATCTATCTGAAGGAATTGTGTAGGTCAAGCCATCGATGTGCTTCCTTCCAGCAACAACGTTTCTGGCCCTTAGAGTAGGGGCAATGCTAATGTGGAAACCAACCATGTCAGGACCTTCCCCCTGTGAGTTCTTCCTACAGATGCATGAGATCTAGTTATGTGGCAGCAGTTCCCACAGACTGTCAGGAAACATATGCTGCAGCTAGGGATGCATTAATCTGTCAATTCTGGTTTCTCTCAGTTTCTCACTTTTCCAGTCTTAGCTTTGGTTCATCCCAAACTTTGAGAATTTTTAAAAACCAGTTTTGTGCACATTTCTACGATTATATGAATTTCCCCTTATACACATTTTTGCAACCAATTTTCCTAGTATACTGCATTTTTTTAATGTTATGTTTCCTAATATATACATTTTTGTACACATTTTTTGATTGGAGAACTCCACTGCAAAATGCAGAGAAGTGCACATTTCAAAGGATAACAGAGTCATTCTGCTTAGGGATTCAAAAAATGCAAAATTAGGTAAGTGAACCAATTTCCTTCACATCCCTAGCAGCAGCCTGAGGCAATTGTCAGCACTGAGGAGAATACAGAACAATGATGTACCTGATTGAGAACATCAGTATCAAAGCCCCCATCCACATGTAACAATATGTGCCACATGTTACTTATTATTTGTTACACTCACCACACTCTTCCTCCAAAGAACAGAGAGCAACATGAGTATGGTCTTTATGTTGTATATTATCATGTTTTTATCTGATTATAGTTTAAGCTGTTTTCACTACCCTAAGGGCCCCCACACTGAAAAGCGATATACAATACAATATGAGGAGGAGCAGGAGCCTAGTCATCATTCATCAATAGAACTGTACCATGTTGTATATGTTCCTCCCCACCAGTTTAAATAGGTGGAGGAGAAGCCCTACTCTTTACTTAAATTAAATAAGTGCTTCAAAAGCATGGAATGGGGCCTTCTCTATTCTGGCATCCACCTTCGGGAACTAACTTCCTGTGGGGATCAAGCTGGCCATCTCCTTCTGAGCTGCTTTTGGCAGATGAAGCTCTTCCTTTATTGGAGGGTGTTTCCTGCACGTTGATTAAAGTGGCCACTGGGAGGGATTTTTACATTTAGAATTTTACTGCTACTTTGAGATAGAGACTTTAGGCTTTGATCATTTTTATTTTTAAGTGGTTTAGGGCACAATTCTATGCATGTAGAAAGAAAAAAGTCCTACAATTCCCAGCATGCCCCAGCCAGCATTTAATATTGATGTATTATTTCACTGTATCTGTTATTATTTTTCCATTTATGGGGTGTGCCACACTGAGTACATTTATTAGAAAACCAACCAGCTAGACAGACAGACAGACACACACACACACACACACACACACACACACACACACAGAGAGAGACTGAGATATATATATTTTCAGATAGATATCATATAGCTAGACCTCCATACCATTCTCAAGGGCTATATACCCATATATAGGCCTATATATCTTTTCCAGACCTACTTGGAGAAAGTGGGGATTGAACCTGGGACCTTTTGCATGCAAAGCACATGCTCTACCACTGAGCTATAGTCTCTCCCAGCTGTTAAGGTAAGCTCAGACTCAGAGGCATGGATGGATGGACCCTTCTGAAACTCTGGGCCCTTGGCAGTTGCCCACCTATGCTGACCCCTCCCCTGATGTTGGGCTTTTATCCTTGGACCCTAACCCTAACCCTATGGCCAAAACAGACACTACATTAAATCTGTATCTAGCAGCTATGTCTCCCCCCATTTTTACTCCAGAGTAGGTGCTGGGGCCCCAATCTAGATTGGCCCTCCTGCAGTTACTCTAGAGTAAAAATGAAGGGGGAAACCTTGGCTGCTAGAAACGGATTTAAAGTAATGTCTGTTTTGGCCCGTGAATGCCTGTGTCCAGCTCAGCCCCCTTGTGACTTCAGCAACCAAACACATGTTAAAGAAACAGTGGATTCCTTTATTACATCAGGACACAAATACAGGCACTTTACCAGAGTCCACAGATCAGAGTCCTTCATGAGCCCAAGCTCAAATAAACTCAGAGAATTCCAAACAAGAGCTAGAAACAGGGTCTTAAAGTCCAGCAATTGAATCCAAGGCAGGGTCCCAAGGCATGGGATTCAAGACATGCAATAGTTCAGGGTTCAAGAGTGGTCCAAGCAAAAGAGTGTCCAAGCCAGGATCAATGATGTTGTACCCACAAACCTCGTTTCCCTCTGTGCCAGCTTTTATGCAGGGACGGGATGATGATGACTAGAGTTCCTCACTTGTCAATCCAGGCCTCTGGGAAAATTTAGCCTGGAGCCAAAAACTCCACCTGACAGGTTGTTTTTCCTCTCACCTTTTCAGCAGGCAGTATTGCCTGAGAGACAACCTTGGACATGCCCCTTCAGGTGCCAAGTCTGCTTTCTGATCTCTTATAAAAGAATGTTCCTCAGGCTTAAGCAAATTGGCTGCTTTTTCCCAGGCTAGATCTGACTGTAGGGGACGAGGAGTAGCTGCCTCCGTCTGATCACAATCTACTGTGAAACCAGGAAGAGATGAATTCCCAGCACCCTGATCATCCAGAACTTGACTAGGCCTAAATCAGATTCTTCTACCTCTGAATCAGACTCATCATCTCAGACCGTGGCATTAGGGGAAGGCATGACAGCCTGCAATGGGGAGGGGAAGGTAGAAACCCTATTAGTGTATAGAGTTTACTTGTTACAGAACTTTTAAAACTTAATAAAGTCCTCGGTCTCTTGTCTCTTTATTCCCATGTCTGTGCACACCTGAAAACCACAGTGAATAAAATATTAGCACTATTCCAATATGGGGTTCTCACTCTGACTAGTAAGGATACTGACTGTCCTTTCTTGTCCTGAAGATTATTTGGGATTGTTCAGTTACCATATCAGTCACTCAAAAAGGTGCAAAGGCCCGTTCTAATGTTTGATATGAACACGAACTGCCCAATTTAGCCACCTCTTTGCTTTCCCCAAGCCAAAATAATAATTAAAAAGCCTTACCTTATGGGGATGGGCGACCTGCCCGGCACTCTACTCGTAGCGTGTGAGCCAAGCACTCCTGCTGTGTGAGCCGAGCCAAGCATGAGCGCCAGCTGAGGCACTTGCCGGACTTTCAGGTCCCTCGGCTCCACGTGGTTTATGTAGAAAACGGCCTAATTTGCTGCAAATTTGGCTGTAATGTGTGCAAATTAGGTCATTTTCTACATAAACAACCCAGCGCCAGAACCCAGAAGTTGCTTTCCCCAGCTCAGCTCACGAGAATGCGAGTTGAGCTGGGGAAAAGGAAGGGCGAGCAGAGCTCGGGGGGGTCGAGCCCGGCGAGTTCACCGGACTTCCACCCCCCAGTTGAGCTCCGTGCACATCCCTAGGAAGTGGCAACAGGTTTCCTTCAACATAGAAGAGGTCCCATGCCATGAAACTTCCTTGGTAGCAAGGAGGAGTATCCTGGTAGGAAATGGTGCTCTCCTGATCTGAGGGTTTCTCCTGTGTCACTACTATCTGGTTCTCTGTGTTGTTGTTTTCAATCTGGCTCAGCTGTTAAACTGGTTGTTTTATTATTTTTTGGGGAGGCTCTTTTTAGGGCCAAAAGATGATGATGATGATGATGATGATGATGATGATGATGATGATGATGATGATGATGATAAGCAGCAGCAGCATTTTCCAAGAATGAGTAAGTTTCATTGGGCCTCTCATCGGCTACAAATAACACTCGGAGTGTCATTTCCTTCCAGGTTTCACAGGGCTTGTGGGCAAGCCTCATAATCCCTGGCAAGAAGAGTCATTCCGTGGACCATTTGCTCTTGAGGAGAGAATCCATGGTGCCTCTCCCATGCCTTCTGCACCTGCTACATGAAGCCTTTTTTCTTGGGCAAGGGGGAGGACTTTCAGAAAAGTCAAGGAGCAGTGGAGGTGGTGAGTGAGCCCATTTGTCAGGCAGGCCTTGCTTGAAGTGTGTGTGTTGTGTTAAAATTGATTGGGCAGTTTTATTTGGAGGCTTACATTTTTGAGCACCCTCTTTTCCTGAATACTTGCTCCATCTTTACTGACGAGGGCTTGGGTCCAGCAATGGCATTCTGCCAGAGGAAAGATACCACTTGGGGAATGACACTTCTGCGTTCTGCATTGTTTCCTTCCTCTCTGCAGGCCCCCTACATGCCCTTGAAATCTCCAGAGGTTCCCCCAATCCTCTGGAACAGATTTGGAGGGTGTGCAGGGGGCTGCAGGGGGGAGGAGAGGACAAAGAAGCTCCATTTTGCTAGCGGTATCCTTCTACTGGTGGAACAAAGATGCTGGGCCCAAGCCTAGCAGTTCAACTTTGGAAATACCCGTCAAACAAAGATTTTTTAAGTATTACAGATTTTCCCAGCTGGAGAAAGTTGTGTGTATATGGCACAAATGACATTTCCTGCGATCCCAACTGAATACAACTCATTTGAGGGGAGAGATTTTAAGGCCAATTGGATTGTGTAAAGTGTTTTTTGCCTTGATTTAAAGACTAGAAGCTAGAGCTGATCCTTTCCTGATTCCAATGGAAATGAAGGATCATGAAACGCCAAGTTATTAATCACTGTGGATTAGAAAAATCCAAGGTCTCCATTAATCTCCCTGTCCAATTCTGTTATCTTCTGAGATTTTCCTGTCATTTCCTTTAAGACTTCCCTTGTAAATTTTGCATTTCGAGCTGTAAGAAAGCCATTAGAGGATGGCAAGAGGCCTGTACTTTTCTCGTAATGACTTCTCAAGTTACTCTAGATTTTCCTATGCCAAACAAGCTGAAGCCACACGCACAATTTTACATTGGCGGCTACATGTAGTAGGCCTTCTTCAGCAGGGCCTTCTATTTTTAATACATTCCCTTTGACAAGTTGGTGAAGGGATGTGAGTTTTGACCCATGCTGTTATTCTGGGGTGGGAGTGGAGGGAGTGAAAGATTAAAAATAGCTATAACACACTCACTGTGCCACAGCTGCTTGTGAAATATACTGAGCCTGCCGGACTCAAATGATATAGAGCACATTTTAAGGCTAAAATAAAATTAATTGAGATTTGAACAGCTAACATATTTCATTGTTATTTATCATTTTTATAGCACTTTACCATTCTTATCTCAGTTATCTCCCTCCCCACCAAAAAAAAACATTCAATGTTAAGTTAGGCTGACAAATCGTGAGTTGAGTTGGTTAAGGCCACCCAATGAGCTGCATGGCTGAACAGGGCTTCTAACCAGAGGTTTCCACATGTAAACACAGCATTCTCTGCACTGTTCTACACACTTCCCAAAAACCATGAATTGGCAATTTGCATGTATTTACTTATTTAGATTTTTTATCCTGCTCAATCCCTCATGCTCTCAGCAGATTACAGTAGATGCAAACTTATATAACAACAACCCCAAAATGAAATAAGACAACTGGTAAACCCGAATCACCCTCTCCTTTTCCCATCCTCTCCCCATCTACTGCCACCCACTCCAGCTCTCACATATTTTGGGCAGAGCCCTTTTCCTGGTCCCAGCCAAGATACCAAGAAAGCAGACCCTCTGTCATGAAAATCCCAACCTTACTACACTAAAGTTCTATTGAATACAGCCCACTTTTGATCAGGATACAATCTACCAGATGAAGCACAATGCTGTAGGAGAGGAATTGGAAGAGAGATCAGGTCATCTGGTCCCAACTCCTTTCCCATGTACACCAACCAGTGCTTGCTCCAGGTGTCTACTTTCTCACTGCTATTGTCACCAGTTGCTCTTGCTCTTTCTCGTTTGCTTGCTTGGCAGGCAGGAAGCCAGTGAGCAAGTAGGCAGCGGCATCTACTGCTCCACCATCTCACCACCGCCACAGTCTGGGCCAGCGTGAGAGGCAGGTGAATAAGTAGGTTGCAATGGTGAAGAGGAGGAGCAAATTCAAGGGCCTCTTGTCAGTAGGGCCCTCCTGGGGTGTGGGCCTTTGGCAGGTGTCTGCCCATGCTTACTGTTGTTGACACAGGCTCTGACACCACTGTACACCTACTGGCTTCCTACAGATCAATAACATTGGTTAGCACTTGGCATTTCATAGATTTCATAGATGATAGAGTTGGAAGGAGCCTACAAGGCTATCGAGTCCAACCCCATGCTCAATGCAGGAAACTAGAGGAGGGGTCTCCCATCCAAGTAATAACCAGGCCTGACCCTGCTTAGCTTTCCTGGCATTCATGTTAGTAGAAGGAGATCCTGGTTCTCAAATGGAGAATGCCTATGTGGAAGGTGGCCACTTATGCATCACCAAAAAAAGAGGACAAAAATACCTATGGATTTGCATAAAACTGCATATGCTAAATTATGTTTCCCCTTGTATATCTGAAAGTAAAACACTTATCAATTTTGTTGTTTTAATAAAAAGTAAAAATTCATGGAGGGGGTATTCCCTGAAGTGCTGGACACCACAGACCACCTCCCTTGGTTACAGCTCAGATTCCTCTAACAGGAAAATACACACAACAGCCCTCTCACCTGTTGTGAGAGCCCTCTCAACCTCTCTCACCGGGAGAACATAACTCTGGGTAAGAATAAGCTTTACATTGGAGGATTTCTTCTCTCTGCCATTGTGAGGCCCTGCGTAGGGATGGAAGGATCCGTCAGTTTCTCATTTTTCCAATCTCATCCTCCCAAACTTTGAGATTTTCTTTTAAATGTTCGCTTAAAAATTCATACACATTTTTGTATGCAATTTTACCTAACATAGACTTTTTTTGCAAGCGGTTTTCCTCATATAATGTATTTTTGAATGTTATTTTCCCTAATATACACATTTTTTGTGTTCACTTCCCCCTAATGTACATATTTTTGTATACATTATTTTTGTTATTGGAGAAGTGCAAATTTCAGAGGATAACTGAGTAGGTACACATCTTGGGTTGAAAGTGCAAAATTAGATATGTTTGCATTAAAATGCGAGCTGAACTAATTTCTCCCCCATCCCTACCTGAGTGCTAAGGGAGTCTTCTTTTAATATTGCTTTTAGCAGGCACATCAGGACGAGTTAATTAAATTAAAATTAATTAAAAGTCTCATGCATCTTGATAGACTTCTATTGCCTGCAGGGACTGCATGCATTTATGTACTGGGGAATCTTGATCTGGCATTCAGGAGAAGGGGAGTAGTGAAGGGACATATCAAACTGAAGAAAATGTTAGACCCCATTTTGTCCTGCTAAGAAACGGGTTCCCTTATAAACAAAATTGCTATGGCCCTACAGTGGCATGCAAGAGACCAGTTCAGCCATGGAGTCTGAAATATTGATTATGCCATTAACACCAAGAGGACTTTGGGTTGTTAATCACTCAATTAGACTCTAATTAACATTGCGCCTGCATCAAAGGGCCTCCTGCTGGAAAGAGAAGGTTGCAGGCAGCCTTTCAGTTTGATAGGTGATCCTTCCACAAACACAATGCCACAATAGGCCTTGGTGGAGTTATCAGCATGATGTGGACACAGCATGGGAGACTGAGATGCAGCCCTCTGGGGGTTTTCAGCAGCCTTGTTGTGCTAGATCAAAGGCAAGGAAACAGCTGATTCCAGACTGGCTGGTGTCTGTTTGGTGTTTCCTTCACCAGAGGCAGATGGAGTCCTATTTTATTGATTACTCATTCACAAATGAAAGCTGTGGCCCCGGGGAGAATGGCAGGGGAAACTGCATACTTCGAAGGCACTTAAAGAAGAGATATGGATAATCTGTTCCTTTCATTGACAGACACAACATAGAGATACATGCTGGACAAAGGAAGTCTGTGATTCTAGAAGGCGGGATCCAAAATCTTTGCTTTAAACATTCCACTAAAGTTTGGAAGGCATAGTAAGAACCAAGGCTGACCTTTATAGGTCAGGTCTATCTCTAATTATACAAGACCATACTGTCCTGAAAATTAGGTTTATGATGAAAGGAAGGTCATCCTGTTCCTTGTGTTGGTCTGTAGGAAGAAATTTGCTGTGTCTTTAAAAAGTTGCTCCCTATGATCTCTAGGGCTATCGTCATTTCGCTTACCTGGGAGTAAGCCTCTCTGAACTTGGTGGGACTGTCTTCTGAGTAAACATACATAGACCCAGGCTGTGTAAACGTTTATTATTGTTAGTAAAAGTTTTCAACAATAAGAAACCAAACCAGAAATCATCTGGCCTATGATCAGGTGACTGGAATTGTATAGATACTATTCCAAAAGTTAGCTAGATAGTTGGCATTAATGACAAATCTTATTGCAGAAGAATGCAAGCCAGCTGTGTACAATGTACACACACATGAATACACGCACTCACATGGAACTATTACTGAATAAATAATACCTCATGCTGTGAATATATGGTGGAGTCATTAGAGTGTTGGACTGGACTCTAGAGACCTGGATTCTAGTCCCCCCCCCCCTTAGCCATGAAACTCACTGGGTGACTTTCAGCCAGTCACTGACTCTCAGCCTAACATACCCACAGGGTTGTTGTGAGGATACAATGGAGAGAAGGAGGACTATGTAAGTCACCTTGAGTTCCTTACAAGAGGAAAAAAAGGTGGGATATAAAAATGTAATAATACATATATGGGCAGAGCAATCCTATGGCCTCTAGATGGCATCCAGAGGGCATAAGCGTTCAGATTCCCAGATCCAAGGTCGGGGGAAAAGCTCCATCCTGCCCCCCACAGCTAGTGTGGAAAGAATCGCATTGGCAGCATTTCGGAGGTCATACGAGCAACCTTGGAGAAGGAATGAAGAGGGCATTCTGGTGTATCCTGGTGGTGCTCCAGCCTCTTCCCTCCCCATCCAAAGTGCTTCAGCTAGACAGCCAAAAACAGCCGTCTAGCTGATTTGCAGGGCGGGAGGCGCATGGAGGCAATGATCAGCTCCGCGCTCATTCCACCCTGCATAGGATGCCCATAATCCACCAAGTTCAGAGGGTTACGGGCAGCCCCATTGGATTGTGCCCTTACAGTGTCTTACACAATTCTTCTGAAATTTCATTTTTGGTATTAGAATTCATTAGGAAGAGAAGGGAGTGTTTTGACTTAGGGGAATGAGTTTTAAAAGCACAGCAATGGGCATACCAAGTTCCTGGTCACCACTTTAATGCACAGCACTGCTGACATTTGGTGCGTGAAATTGCCCCCCTCCCACCTCAGAATAAAAACATGACACATTAGCAGTGGGTAAAACAAATCACCATTTTATTAAATGGCTGATCTGCAACTGTAAGCCCTGCCTCACTGCATTCCTTGGACTCCTCAGAGCAGGAATGCTTCCAGATTGGCACTGTGGGCTACCCATTTGTCATTCTTCCAGTTGATTCTGCAACTGACTCTCTACACTTCTTGTGTGTGTACATCCCATTATGTTCCATCATGCACAATACTGGATGTGACATAGCCATATGGGTGGGAAAGAGACAATGTAACTCAACATGCCATTTTAAAGTATAGTGGGGTGTTGTTGTTGTTGTTGTTGTTGTTGTTGTTGTTGTTTTTAAATCAGTATATTTGAGGTAAGGCAACCTTTTTGTTTAATTGCTATTCCAAATTTAGGTGGAAAAGTGTTATAATGTAAAGAAACCACTTATCAGGGGAGGGATAAATACACTGCTAAAATGGTGCTGACAGAAAAGTCAGTGTTTTGCATTTTTAAAAGAATAATTATTTTTTAAATTTGTGCAAAAACAAATATGTGCTAAAACTGTTTTCATTTGAGTGCTATTGTAATGATGTTTCAAAATATATAAGCAAAAATGTACTGAGTGTAAATTAAAAGATCAGTTAAAAATTATAAAAAGGCTGCTAAAATGGCACTTGCCATTGCCAGAAAGGTAAGAATTAAGGGGAGAAGCTCAACTACCCAATGCGTCCCTGCACATGTCATAACCATGCCTAAAGGTCAATGCCAACACCTTGAATTCGGTTCCACAAACAACTGGTAGCCAGTGCAACTCTTTGAGCACTGGAGTGATGTGATCACGCCGGTGGCAGCCTTTAACCGGGCGAGCTGCTGCATTCTGTACCAGCTGCAACTTCCGAACCATCTTCCAGGGTAACCCCACGTAGAGCGTATTACAATAGTCTAGGTGAGAGATGACCAAGGCATGAACCACTGATGGGAGCAGATGATTAGGAAGGTAGGGGCGCAACTGCCATATCAGATGAAGCTGATACAGCGCCGCCGGCTCACAGCTGACACCTGAGCCTCCATGGACAGCTGGGAGTCTAGAATGACTCCCAAGCTGCGGACCTGGTCCTTCAGGGGTAGATGTACCCCATTCAGCACCAGGTCAACATCCCCTAACCTCCCCTTGTCCCCCACCAGAAGTACCTCGGGTCTTGTCGGGGTTCAGTTTCAGCATGTTCCTTCCCATCCAACCACCCACTGCCTCCAGGCACTTGGACAGGGTCTCAATGGCCAACCTCGGTGAGGACTTGAAAGAGAGGTAGAGCTGCATGTCATCCACATACTGGTGACACTGACTGCACCCCAAACCAAATTATAGCTCCCAGCGGCTTTAGGTAGATGTTGAATAACATCAGGGAGAGGATGGAACCCTGCGGCACCCCACAAGTGAGCGGCCAAGGGTCCGAAGCCTCCTCCCCAAGAACTACCCTCTGGTACCTTCCAGAGAGGAAGGACCGGAACCACTGCACTACAGTGCCTCCCATGCCCAACCCCTCCAGGCGGTCCAGGAGGATACCATGGTCAACGGTATCAAAAGCCGCTGAGAGATCGAGGAGGACTAGAAAAGAGCATTCACCCCTATCCAAAGCCCTCTCCTCGTATCATCCACCAAGGCGACCAAGGCCGTTTCCATCCCATGTCCAGGCCTGAAGCCCGACTGGCATGGATCTAAATAATCGGCTTCATCCAAGTGTGCCTTCAACTGAGCCCCCACCTCAATCAGCTTGCCCAGAAATGGCAAATTGGAGACTGGGCGAAAGTTGTTCAAATCTTGGGGATCCAAGGAGGGCTTCTTTAGAAGCGGTCTTATTACTGCCTCCTTAAGGGTTGATGGCATCACTCCCTCCTAGAGGGAGGCATTCACCACCGCCCTGATCCCTTCACCTAGTCTCTCCCTGCAGCTCATAATGAGCCAGGGTGGGCAAGGATCAAGCAAGCAAGTGGTCGGTTTTACAGATGAAAGCACCTTGTCCACTTCATCAGAAGAAAGAGGCTGGAACCGATCCCACAAAACTGAATAGGGTTCCTCCTCCTACAGTGATGGCTGCTAAAGATCTGTGGTGTATAATATCATGTCAATTACATTTCAATCCATTTCCCCATGCTAAATTGATTCTATGGGGAAATCCAGATTTAAAAATTGGTAAGAAAATGTTTTTGTGGTGGACTAGGACTGATAAGTTAATTTTTACCTTGGATCAATTAATGGGTGGTGAACTGGTGATGATGACTTTTTGTCATTTTTGGCTTTGCATGCTAAATACTATTTGCCTGCTACGGCTGAATGGCAATACTTGCAATTACAACATTTGTTAGAATCTAGGTTTGGCCCTGCCGCTTTCACAGCTTCAGAGTCTCCTCCGCTATTGGAAACACTTATTGAGGCTGATCAGTTATATCTACCCACGATCCATGTTTACAAATATTTATTATCAGTGAATAAATATGATACACAGGGTCTAAAGCAGGAATGGAATAGGGAACTGGACTGTCCAGTTTTGCCTAATCAATGGATTGCCACTTTTTAGTGTCTGTATCTGAAGTGTCAATGGATCTTAGGCTACATCACACAGTGATTTGTAATATCTGTCTCATTTCATGTGTTTTAAAAATTGCATTAATCAGTGCTGAGATGTAGGGAGTCATGGGGCAAGCATGTCTGCAATGCCTTCAAAATGTTTCTACTTTGTTCCCATTGTTCTTTTTTAAAACCAAGTAGAACAAGTTCTTAGTTTTCTTTTCTTCCTTTCTTTCTTTTTTCTTTTTTTTTATTTTAAAAAAGCTTTTTTATTTTAAACCACAACCCAAATTCAAAGTCTACAACTGACAATTGGCCAGTTGAAATGTGTATCCTATAGACCTGTAACAAGTCCAATAATAAGTGAAATAAGAAAAAAAATATGGAGTAAGCAAGGACTGTCTTCTACATTTGACACTCTGTGATCTTTTCATCATATTATTTAGGGATTGTATGATGGTACTTTCTAAATGCTGAACATTTGATCCTGGAGAAATCCAAGCTCATGTCTTCAAGAAATAATATGTCATCATGCCCCTTATGAGGAATTAGGAAAGAGAAAGAAAGCCCACATCAAACCTATTAGTGGAAGATACGTTGGACTATTACTCCCCATAGAAGATAGTGAGCTACTTCCAGCATTAAACTTGAGCAAACAGCAGAATTACATTCCTCTTTACATTGATGATGTGACACCACTTCTCTGCAGTAGAAATGTGAACTTTCCCAGATGAGATCCCAAAGTAAAGCTGAGAGGAAGTTTCTCAGAAGATATTTTTATGGGGAAATGTCTGAGATTTTTCTTTTTCTCACTGCCCCCCCCCCCCGGGGGGGGAAGCCACTTTACAGAATTTGCTCTAAATATTCTCCATCATTATTTGGCATCAGCTGCCATTCCCCCCATCCCTGCTACACACACACACACACACAAACACCTGGAATGATGCTAGGTCCCTGGCACTGGGAAGGCTGCAAAATGGTGGCCAGGTGGCCAACACTGTGGCTTCTGCTGCCACATGCAGTGGCAGCACACATGAAGAAGACCCTTGGGGGGGGGGGAAGCAAGCAGCAGTGTTACTGCAACTGGTGAGTCCCATGACCCATCCCCAAGAAACTGATGGATAATTTGTCCTCCTCTGAAGAATCCAGTCCAGGATTCTTTGTTTTCTTTTCATTTGGAATGGTGAAGTCTGGCTTGAGACTCACCCATCGCAACCGGCCCATACGCAGAGCCAGCCCAAGATGTTTTGCTGCCTGAGGGAAAGATGGTGCCCCTCCCCCCACATTCCACATACAGAAGCAAACTGGACTGGCAGCTGAATTTTACTTCAACAGTGGTGCAGTGACATTGTCCTCCACGGCACCTGAATGTAGGAGGTGAGCCTAAGGGGTGCAGTGCATGCCTTGTGGCACACGCAGTTCTGTCCAACAAAGGAGAATAGCCAGAGGCCCAGGATGAATGAACTGGGGACTCCCACTGCATCTGCCACCTGAGGCAGTTGCCTCCCTCTTCCTAATGGTAGGGCCTGCCCTGCTCACACATGCCATTCATACAGAGGTCCAACCACACTGATTTCTGGCTGATCTGTTCCAAAGGGATGTCATAGCCTGAGATAATCATGCATAATGATTCTTGGGTGGTCAAGTGTGTTAGAGCCAGTTCTTGCACTCTCCCAGCCAGGGATACAGCACAGATGTGCAGACAGTCCCTCTCTGAAGGAAGCTCATTTCCCTTCACAACCCGCATAAATATAGATTTCATAGATCATAGAGTTGGAAGGAGCCTACAAGGCTATTGAGTCCAACCCCCTGCTCAATGCAGGAAACTAGAGGAGGGGTCTCCCATCCAAGTAATAACCAGGCCTGTACATGCGGGTGTACATTGTATTTTCTTTACCCAGAAACCACATGGCCTGGTCATGCTCCATCCTAACTCTAGTTTTTATGCTCGCTCTTAAGTGCCAATCATTTATTTATTTATTTATTTATTTTATTATATTTGTTAATCGCCCATCTGGCCGGCCACCGGGCCAATCATCAAAAGGTTCCTCACTGACAGAGAAATGAAAGCCAGATCCAGACCCACCAACGTGATGCTCAGCATGGACAGAGGGAAAAACTTCTACGTGACTAGAAAATAGCTCACCCTAGCCCTCACATTGTGGCTTGGATGCCTCACTGAACTTTTTTTTTTTTTTTGGTAATCTGACATTTTTGGGCTCTGATTAATGCTTCCTCAACAAACCTCTCTGCTTCGTTGAGGCTGCCGGATCTGTCAGAACATCGCATTTAGCCTTCTGAACATTATTCCCATTCAACATAGTGTAAAAAAGAGAACCTTCCCTTCTGTTATCCTAAATGTCTCCCAGGTGGCCAAGTGATTTGGGATTATTCACTTGAAGGATTTAAAGCACTTGGTTTTTCTCTGTGTGCTCTGTCAACCAAAGATGTGATCTTTTCCTGCTCCATTCAACTGCACTGCTAGGTTAAGTAAGGGGTGCTTTAAACTCAGACTATTAGACAAATGCAGCAGTGTGTGGACAGTAAATACAATGTTCATTTCTGAATGTTATACGATCTTCCAAAATATTTTCAGCAAACAGCAGAACACAGATCCTTAACTCTGGGAAACACATCATTATTCCTGGCCGATGTTAAAGCAAACACTGCTCCTCATTTGAAAACAATTTAAGACACGAGAAACCCTCGGGACATTGGGAATCATCTGCATTATCCTGTTGCCCTATTCACTCATTTCTTTCGCATGATCTTCTAAATTGTGTGGAGAGCTGCTATGAATAGAGCAAGGTCCCCTCTTCAGTTCAGACATTCAGCCCTCCCACTTGTGTGGAGCAATGAACCCAGTCTTGGGGATGCATGGGAGAGGGCAGAGCCAGAGAGTGTGCTTCCACTTTCCCCTCATACAATGGTAATAACATGGACTGAATAGGGCTGATTTGGTCCTCTCACTAATGAGATAGTCCCAGTCCCATAATGAGCCAGGCACATCAGGGCCGCAAGAGACACACATATGCTATGGCATGACATTGGCATAAGGTGGGCAGGGCTTGAGCAGCTATATAAGCCAGCCCTGTCCAATTCCCCTCGCACTTGCTATTTCACCAGTAGACACGCACACACACACACACACACACACACTCACACGGTAGCTGCAGCACGGGCAATGCTGGTCACATATGGGCCAAGTAGGGTTTGTTTGTTTTTCCTAAATCTCCTAACTGGAGCAGAGGATTTGCATTTTTTCCTACTCCTACTCCATGCACCAGGGGGACAATTTGCATGTAGTTGGTGATGCCACGGAAAAGGTCAGGATTGGTCAGTGTAGGTAGGGTAATCAGGGATGAAGTACTGGTAAGCACCCAGAGGTGACTTAAAGATGGAGTGGGATTCACAGGACTTTTATCATCATCATCATCATCATCATCATCATCATCATCATCATCATCTATTTATTCATATAGCACCATACATGACTTGCCATGGAGGGTCATGACTCTCAGGGCAGGGAAGGCAACCCTTTGGGGCTTGAATTGAGTCTTAGGACTCAATGGGATGGGACCCAGGAGGTTATCCCTCAACACCTGACGGCGTGGCCAGAGGGTGAGGAGAGATATGACACTGTCCCCGGGCTTACAGCTGGGTGATGAACAGTCTAACATGCCTGACGCAGTTTCCACCATTGCAGGTCTCCTCTATATTAAATCAGGAAAGTTGTGACTCTAGTGTAAAACTCATAACTCTGTGTCTGCCTCTTTATTTCTCAGTCTAGTTGCAAAACAGAGGGATTTCCCAAGTGTCATTCCAGGCTGGATAGAGTTGGGTGATCCAGATGGGTTGACAAATTAAATATTTCACAGTGATGGGGGATCGCCCAGTCCCTTTCTGCTTCTTTCCCTCCCCATCCCTCCAACTGTCCCATGCCATTGGATCTCTCCTGCATGAGGGTTGTGCAAGTATATTGACATGCAGAGGGCACCAACTGGGTCATGCCAATAGCCTATTTTGTGAAAATATTCAGGACCAAGGAGTATTTTAACAGACAAGGTTTTTTTTATTACATTTTGAATACATATTTTTAATTATCTTTTGTCCCAAATATCTCTTTGTGTTTCAGGGACAGTAGAGGTGGGGGGACAAGCCGGTACACTTTATCAATATAATAATAGATGCTGTTCATATTTAGAGTCATTAGCCTTGAGGATTATTTAGCTCTATTTCCCCTTCAAACACTTACAGTAGCTTCCATCTAAGGGCTCCTGACACACTGCCAACTTATTTATGCTAGATAACAATAAACATTTTAAATATCTACATTATAATCTTTTATTATCTGTAGGTCTTATAAAATCATGGCTTCCTTCTCCAGGCTATACTGTATGGGGCTTAAATCTTTAATAGAGAAGAAGGAAATGGCCACAGGGTGGAAGATGGAGGAGGAAGATGTATGAAAATTTATGGTGTGGCTGTTTGGTTTTCCAGGACTCCTACTCCTGCTGGATTCTGCTGTGATGATGTATGACAGTAGCATGTCAATGGGGCAATGGGGCTTCAATTATACATTAAAGCAACAAGTCATTAGTGATACATCATCAGAATTGCTCCTGCCTGAAATGGACTCAGAGATGTTTTATTTTTATTTTTTGAAAGCCAGGGAGTGGGCAGACAAACAAGCAGACAGTCACTCAGAGAAAGATTCTTTCCAGATTCCAATCTCTTTTCCCTCCCCTCCCCTTAAATTCTTTGGCTGCACTCCTTTGATGGAGTATGAAGACGCCACTTCAGGACAGAATCTTTCTCCCTCTCTTAGGTGGGGCGGTATCATTTGGGCTTATTCTTGCCTGTGAAAATTTAGTACATACAAACAAACTTCACGGTAAAATAAAAACCTCCCCCTGTTCTTGAGCATATTTTTCCATGCTCTCAAAGAAAGTACAGTGTAAAATGGGGAGGAGGAACCTCTGGCCTGCCAGGCCAGCTGATCTGGCCTGTGGGACCTCAGCTGAGTCCCCGCCCAGTCCCTGAAGGCCCACCCCTGGAAGCTAGCAGTGAGGGGAATCCCCAGTGGGGATTCTCTTTAGCATGCCTCTCCCCTTCCCAATTGGGAGGGGGAGCGGTATGTAGGGAAATCCCCACTGTTACTTCTGGCCAATGATTGAAGATAACAGCAGGGATTCCTTTCCCCACTAGTTTGCCTGCCCTGCATCCTCCCCAATGGGGTAAGGTGTAGGTCAGGCAAAGCCATCCCTATTGAGGTGCTGGCTGGATGAGTGCTCCTTCAGGTGGCACCTAAGCCCAGGATGAAATGTCATCAGGGTGTGTGGCCCTGCCTCTTGATGTCAAGGGACTTGGCCCCACCAACTGACACAATTTGGCCTGGGGAAGACTGAGTAGGGGGGGTCAATTGATCTCCCTACCCTGAAACAGTTCCCCGCACTTGGTGGGATATCCACCATGTGTGCACCATGTCTCTGCAAAAGATTCCCATATTTCTGGGTTCATCAGGTATATGTGTACACATGAGTAGGAAGGTATGGGAATTTCGTGTTTGCTTGCAAAACATGTGAGCATGCCCTGTTCAAAGCCCCAAATGCAATCTTGAGTATGTGTCTGTCAAAAATGTTTGCAAATTGGCAGACACGTGCTCACATTCAATTTGCGCAAATTATTTCCCAGTTTGATTTTGCACAAATTTCCTAATCTGCACAAATTTCCCTGTAGACTGAATCAGCCCTGCTTTACTGTATGGATGAAAGTTACACAAATTACGAAATTTGTGCAAATTTGGGGAAATTTGTGCAAATTTCATGTTCAAAGCATGGCTCGATTTGCACAATTTCCCCATTCGTGCAGAGTGAGCAGCTACTGCAAACCCAAACAGGAATCTGGCAGCGAGATCATAGAATCATAGAAAAGTAGAGTTGGAAGGGGCCTACAAGGCCATCGAGTCCAACCCCCTGCTCAATGCAGGAATCTAGGTCAAAGCATCTCTGACAGATGTCTGTCCAGCTGCACCTTGAATGCCTCCAGAGTGGGAGAGCCCACAACCTCCCTAGGTAGTTGATTCCATTGTCTTATTGCTCTGACAGTCAGGAAATTTTTCCTGATGTTTAGGTGGAATCTAGGTTCCTGTAACTTGAGCCCATTATTCCGTGTCCTGCAAACTGGGATGAACGAGAAGAGATCTTTGCCCTCCTCTGTGTGACATCCCTTCAAATACTGGAAGAGTGCGATCATATCTCCCCTCAGTCTCCTCTTCTGAAGGCTAAACATGCCCAGTTCTTTCAGTCTCTCCTCATAGGGCCTTGTTTCCAGTCCCTTTATCATCCTTGTTGCCCTCCTCTGAACCCTCTCCAGTTTGTCTATGTCCTTCTTAAAGTGAGGTGCCCAGAACTGGACGCAGTACTCAAGATGAGGCCTAACCAGTGCCGAGTAAAGGGGAATTATCACTTCCCGCGATTTGGAAGCTATACTTCTATTAATACAGCCCAAAATTGCATTTGCCTTCTTTGCAGCCACATCGCATTGCTGGCTCATATTCAGTTTGTGATCTACCACAATTCCAAGATCCTTCTCACTTGTAGTATTGTTGAGCCAAGTGTCCCCCATTCTGTAACTCTGCATTTGGTTTCCTCTCCCTAGGTGCAGCACTTGGCATTTATCCCTATTAAATTTCATTCTGTTGTTTTCGGCCCAGCGCTCCAGCCTATTGAGGTCGCTTTGAATTTTGTTTCTGTCTTCCAGAGTATTAGCTGTTCCACCCAACTTTGTGTCATCTGCAAATTTGATAAGCATTCCCTGTACCTCCTCATCCAAGTCATTAATAAAAATGTTGAAGAGCACCGGGCCCAGGACCGAGCCCTGTGGTACCCCGCTCGTTACCTCTCCCCAGTTTGAGAAGGAACCATTGATAAGCACTCTTTGAGTCCGATTCTTTAGCCAATTGTGGATCCACCTGATAGTTGTTCCATCTAGCCCACTCTTAGCTAGCTTACTAATCAGGATATCATGAGGCACTTTGTCGAAAGCTTTGCTGAAGTCCAGGTATATAATGTCCACAGCATTCCCACAGTCCACAAGGGAGGTTACCCGATCAAAAAATGAGATCAGATTAGTCTGACAGGATTTGTTCTTGACAAATCCATGCTGGCTTCTAGTAATCACTGCATTGTTTTCAAGGTGCTTGCAGACTGACTTCTTTATAATCTGCTCCAAAATCTTCCCGGGGATTGATGTCAGACTGACTGGCCTATAGTTCCCAGGTTCCTCCTTCTTGCCCTTTTTGAAGATGGGAACAACATTTGCCCTCCTCCAGTCATCTGGCACTTCACCTGTCCTCCATGATTTCTCAAAGATAATAGACAGTGGTTCTGAGAGTTCTTCTGCCAGTTCCTTTATTACTCTAGGATGCAGCTCATCAGGCCCTGGAGATTTAAACTCGTTCAGAGTAATCAGGTGCTCCTTGACCATTTGCCTATCAATCTCAAGCTGCAATTCTGCCCCTTCAGTCTGCACTTCAGGTTTGCCAGGGGGGTCATAGACCCTCTTTTGGGAGAAGACCAAGCCGAAGTAGGAATTGAACACCTCTGCCTTTTCTTGTCTTCTGTTATCAATTTGCCATCCTCATTGCGTAGTTGAACCACCAGTTCTTTCTTCTGTCTTTTACTGTGCATGTATCTGAAGAAAGCTTTTTTGTTGCTTTTAGCATTCCTCGCTAACCTTAGCTCATTCTCAGCTTTAGCCTTCCTGACACTATTCCTGCAGTTCTGTGCTACCTGCCTGTACTCTTCCCCTGTAGCCTGTCCTTCCTTCCACTTCCTATACGTGTCCTTTTTTGTTTTCAGGTCATCTTTGAGTTTATTGTGAAGCCACATTGGCTTCTTCTGTTGCCCTCTGCCTTTTTTCCTTGTGGGAATTGTTTGCAATTGTGCCTTTAAAATTTCCTTTTTTAAAAACTCCCTCCCCTCCTGGGCTCCCTTTCTCGTGAGAGTCACTTGCCATGGGATCTTACTAATCATTGTTCTGAGTTTGTTAAAATTGGCTTTCCTAAAATCCATGGTACGTGTTTGGCTACACTCAGCTTTTGCTTCCGTTAGAATCAAGAACTCAAGTATAACATGGTCACTTTCCCCCAGAGTTCCCGAAACTGCCACTTTATCCACTAACTCGTCTCTGTTGGTTAGAATCAGGTCAAGGATAGCCGATCCTCTAGTTCCTTCCTCCACTTTCTGTAGGAGGAAGTTATCAGCAGCACAGCTCAGGAATTTCTTGGAGGGGCCATGTTTGGCTGAATAAGTCTCCCAACAGATATCAGGGAAATTGAAGTCTCCCATTACTACCACATCGTGCCTCCTTGAAACACTGGCAATTTGCTTTTCAAAAGTTCCATCCTCGTCTTCTCCTTGATTGGGTGGTCGGTAGTAGACTCCAACCGCCATGTTCGCTTTATTCTTTGCCCCCTTTATTTTAACCCAGATGCTCTCAATGGGGCTGCCAAGCTCCTCTTCCAGTATCTCTGTGCAGAGATACGTATTTTTAACATACAGTGCAACTCCACCTCCCTTTCTGTTGCTTCTGTTCCTTTTGAACAAGTTATACCCTTCAATTGCTGTATTCCAGTCATGGGAGTCATCCCACCAGGAATGGATGACTCCCTTAATGCAACCATTTTGCTCTACACTTCCAGGAAGTGTAGATGATGTTTGAAGAATCCTCCTGATCTCAAACATCGCTCATTCACCCATCCCTACGATGAGTCCATGTGCATGTGTGAATGAGGACATTTTGTAACAGAGGAGGAGACTATGTATAGGCATACCTATGATGACGCTAGATGCCTCTGAACCACAATGGGGGAATTGGAATGCTTGATTTTAAAGGAGGACATAGATATATTGGGCATTATGGAAACCTGGTGGAATGGAGTGAATCAGTGAGATACGGTCATCTTTGGAAGGACTCTACAGGAAGGACCAAGAAGGGTGTACTGGGAGTTGTTTTGCTCTGTACATCAAGGAGGGCATAGTGTCAAACAAAGAAGAATCTGAAACAGGGCAGGCTGCTCCATAGAATCACTATGGGGGCAATGCAGGGCCCGAAAAGGAATTTAGTACTGCCTTCATGTTATCACCTCCCTGGACAAAATGTTCAGTGTGATCTTGTGATGGAGAATGAACTCAGGAAGGCACCTAAAGGAGAGAGCATTGTGCTTCAGGCTTGAGTTTAAAAAAAAAAAAATGCTCTCCATGCCTCTAGTTAGTTAAAGAAACAGCACAGATGTAGCTGCAGTCTATGCATAAATGTCAGATCAGATGTAGTTTGTCCCTCAGACATCACAGCAGGTAGGGCAATGACATCTTCTGCCAATGACCACTGTGGCAATGAGCATCAAGAAAGAGGCAGAGAAAGAGAAGTAAGGAGGGGGGACCTTGAGACTGCAGGGAAGATTCAGTAAAGTGCACTTCATAGACCCTCATATTTATGTGCCCGGAGTTTGTTTCAAACATGGAAGCATCTAGGTGATAAATTACCTGCTAACTAGATCCTTAATCCCTTTTTATTCCTTTAGGGTTTTTTGTGTTTTTTTAAATGTCTTTTAGACCTTTCCACTGCTGCTGGCCTTTACTCTGATTTTTACTTTGGTTTTATTCTGCTTTAAACGTAAGGTTTTTATGTTACCTTTTACTATGTTATTGTATTTTATGATTTTAAGTTTTGTTTTCTGAACCACCCAGAGACCTTCAGCTATGGGGTGTTATAGAAATGTAATCAACAAAGAAAACTGTCCCATTAGGTGATTCTAAGGTGGTTTCTGTTTAATTCTGTCTGTCACTACATTCCCTAAGCTAACAGTGCTGGATACTGAAACTAGGGGTGCTATTAATGATGATGTCTTCTTAGAAATGCATTTTTTAGTACTGTATCAGTAACTGGTTTACTTTGGAATCCCCCCCCCCCTTCAGTTTGGATTGGGTAGGGCTGACTGCTGTCTTGTAGTTATTTTTGATTCAAGATCCAGTGGTCTTTACATTTTTAAAGGATCCTAATTGAACAGGCTGTTATGCTCAAGGTGAACCAAACCAGCTTGGTTTGGTGTTTTGCTTTCCCAAATCCTAAGGGTACATGCCCTTAAACCAACATACGCATTTTTGCTTGGTCAAAAGATCCAGTGTGTGCTAATCCTGTCATGCACACTCTCACTCAATCACTCATCATCCGTCTTCCCCTAAAGAAACATTGTGGAAACCAGGAAGCTAAGAATTTAATCAAATGAACTCATTGGGCTTTTTGCTCACATACCAAATGCTGAAATTGCTGTCATCATATTAGTCAAATTAAACATATGTTTTGCTATGGTTATCTAGTTATATATAGTTTGACTGTTAAATCACCTCAAAGCAAAGATCCCCTAAGGTGTAATGTTGTGTAGTGTGTATTTACCTATAATGGTTGCATTAAGGGAGCAAAAGAATAATTCAAAAAACAGTTAATTATTCACAAACTAAGAAATTGATTGTGAATATTCAGTGTGTCATATTAAATCCTATCTATTACAGCTGCTAGGGATGGGTGAAAGAGCGATGTTCGAGCTCACCAAGATTCTCCAGACATCACTTGTCTCACACACCCGATTTATCTTCACTGCTCTCATTTTGCACAAATGGGAAAATCCCACAAAATGAACAGTGATTTAATGTGACAGTTGTGCAAAATTCCACAAATTTACATAAATTTCCCCCAGAGACTAAGATAGGGCTGATTTTAAAATTTGCGCAGATTTGGACATTTGCACAAATCAAATGGGGAAAGTTGCACAAATCAAATGTGAGCACATGTTCAGTAATTGGGGAACATCTTCGGTGGACACATTCTCGCACTCATGTTTGGGGTTCCAAACAGGGCAGGTTCATATGTTTTGCAAGCAGAAACAAAATTCTCATACCTCACAGCATCACAGCAGAACACACTATATTTGAATGTATTTATTTATTTAAAATATACATCCCACTTTATGACTCCAAAAATCTATCAAAGTGTCTTATAAAAATCATCAGAATAAATAGAGCATCACAATTATCTAAAAACACCCAACAATATATTAGTTAAAATGAAGGATCAATTTTAAAAAAAGAAGCATTACCATGCTTGTTCATGACATGTGTCTTTAAATACAGCTGCAGACTACTTCTCCAGGTTCAGGGAATAAGCCATTCTGGAACACAAATGACTGGAGGTGCGAGGAGAACCATTTCCCAATGCAACCCTGGCTTTATTCTGCAGAGGACAGGCTGTTGTTGGCAGGGCCGGATTAAGCTAGGGGCTGTTGGAGCGGCAGCTCCAGGCCCTTAACAGAAATAGGCCCGCAATTATAGGGACACGCGGCGATTTATCCCCCTTCGGAGTTAGCTCTGATCGTTATCATTCAGCATAATTAATGATTTTTTCAAGATTAGAAAGGTGTTCTAAGCACATCTGCATTACAGGCTTGAGGCAAGACCTAGCAAGAACTGTTGTTCTCAAATTAGCATTTCAGTATCTTTGCATTTCAATCACTGTTACTACATTTCTTTGTGAGAACTTCTAGCACATGGGGGGCTTGCTAGGGTCTGTAATATTCAGATTTAGAAGGGACCTCTCTCTCCAGCCTCGAGCAAAAGATCTTTCTGATTCGCAGCTCAATTGTTCAAATGCTAGTTTAACAAAAAAACAAAAACAAAGCAACAAGAACAACACAATTATTCTTGGTCAAGCAAAGCTTCCTGGCTTTTTGTTGTGGCTGCTTTTTTTTTTTTTTAATAAATAATTTGGGGGAAATTGGGAAGACCCTTACTGATGAGCTGCAGGAGTTTTTTAGTTTTTGCTCCGTCAAGCGACCCCTCTCTGCCCACCCGCCTCCAAAATCTCCACCATGACTTCTGCTTGCTATGGGACAAACTTCTGGGATGGTCTTTACCTGCCGCTGGTCCTGATGGCCCTCCTCTGCACAGGTAAGGTTCAAAAGTTTGACTCTTTTGATCTGCAAGTTCTCCTTCTCCTTTTTTTCTGTAAAAGGGCTTTCCCTCTTTTGTGAGCCAAACTGAACGTAAGGGCTGTGTGTTTGTGGATGTGGGTGTCTGCCTTTTGGGGGTGTTGATCCTCCTGCCGCCTGCAAAATGTCACCTGCTTGACTAATACTCTGTGTGTGTGTGTGTGTGTGTGTGTGTGCACGTGCGCTTTCATGGGGAATTGTGTGGCATTTTAAGTTTTATTTTGAAAAACCCCAGAGAACAGAGTTCACCAAATATCCCTCTTGGATATTTTGGACTACAGTTCTCATTTGCCTCCGGCAGCATGGCCAGTGGCTGGGGAAGATGGTTTATGTTTATTTAAAAATGGTTGTTGTGAATGTTCTATTTATGTGAATGTGTCTGTCTTTTGGAGGTGTTGATCCTCCTGCCGCCTGCAAAATGTCACCTGCTTGGCTAATACTGTGTGTGTGTGTGTGTGTGTGTGTGTGTGCACGTGCGCTTTCATGGGGAATTGTGTGGCATTTTAAGTTTTATTTTGAAAACCCCCAGAGAACAGAGTTCTGTGTGTGTGTGTGTGTGCACGTGTGTGTGTGTGTGCTTGGCTAATACTGTGTGTGTGTGTGTGTGTGTGCACGTGCGCTTTCATGGGGAATTGTGTGGCATTTTAAGTTTTATTTTGAAAAACCCCAGAGAACAGAGTTCACCAAATATCCCTCTTGGATATTTTGGACTACAGTTCTCATTTGCCTCAGGCAGCATGGCCAGTGGCTGGGGAAGATGGGAGCTGGGGCCCCAAACATTTGGAAGGGCCCCGGTTGGGGAAGACTGCCCTAGAGGTTAAAAAACGTGGAGGTACTTATCATCAACGATATGTGATGAATGGTTTTATTGAGTTAACAAGCTTATTGTTTACAAAAAAAGAAATATTTTCAATATGTTTCTGTTTTGGCACTTTAATGGTAATTAAAATATTTAATTTGTTTTAATATAAAATTGCGTCTTCATTTTATTTATTTCCATAAAAAGGCCCACCAAAATCCTCAGCACCAGGCCCATAATGCTCTTAATCCGGCCCTGGTTGTTGGTCTGGTAAACCTGGCCCAAGCTAGCACCTTTTAACCAAACACAGAGAGAACCATGTCTGCATAGCTAGGATTGTTAAACCTGCATAACTGGGAAGCAAGCGTGCATAGCTGGGAAGCAGAGTGCCCTTATAAGGTACCTAGAGGGAGGCAATGGAGTCAAAATCAGGTCTTCTACAGAAAATGAAATTTATTGATAAATTATAGCAAAACAGAAATTCAGTGGTTAACTATGAGCTATCCCAGGGAGAGGGGGAGACAGAGAGTGGGTGGTTTGACTGCACAGTATGGCTTCTGCTTAAGAGAAGGCAAAGGAAATGGGGAATTGCAGCAGAGGTGGGAAAGAGGTTTAAAAGGGGAAGAAGATGATATTACTAGTCCTTCCTTATTATTATTTTGGGAGACCAGAATAGGGAGTGGTGATTCTAGGATGCAAGGTGGACACTAGCCAGGAGCTCACAGACTTTCGCCAAGCGGCACGAAAACATGGTAGGTCCACATCCCTAGGAGAGAAAGGCTCAGGGGATATGGAAAAAGGAGAGACTTAGGAGAGAGAAGGGGAGGCAGGAACTCTGGAACTATGGGGAAAGAGCTCTGGGGAACTCTGGCGTGCCAGGACAGTTATATGCTTGGGTGTTGAAGGCCATACAAAAGAATGGGGTGATCCTGAAATGCTGATTAACAGGCACACCGCAGAAGACAATTGTCCTGTGCTTGTTCAACAGAAGAACAGAGTGTACACCGGAAGTGGGTTTTACAGTACTGCTTGTACAGTGTCCTTTATTTTTTAGGACTCTCAGTGGCAATTAAATAGGTAGCACAGTGAGGTGTGATTAAATTAGGACAGGAAGGAGGCTCAGCATTTATGATCTCCAGAGGTCCCATGCTAGCTGAATAGCAGGCAAGCCCCCCCCCCCCGACCACGTCAATAAAGAGTTTTTGACAGGAATTTTTGAGTAAACTTAGATTTGACCTGAGCAGCCAAGCCTCAACTCAAGTTACCTTTCCAAAGCAAAATGGAACCTTTTGGGAGCCAAGGTGCCGGGTTACTTATACAATGGTGATAGAATTTTGCTCTCCTGACAACAAATGTATGCACTTAACCATGTATATTTTTGTCACTTTTTAACAAATATGACTAATTTGCAATATTAAAAGGACAAGTGGAGATGAGCCATGTTAATAAGGAAAACATGTATTTGCTTTGGGGAACAAACACTTCTAAGAGGTGTGAACGCCATAGAAAACTATGTTGGGTCATGTCAGTCAGTTGCTGGCACAGTCAGGACATGTCTATCCTGCACTCATAAATCATTTTTATAGCCAGCTGATACAGCTTCTGCCAAAACATCCTAGCAAAGATCCTGCACAGAGCTACAGTTCCCATAGTTCTTGAAGGAGAGGAAATGATGATTAACCATTTATCATCATCTCTAAGCTAAGCTTGTGGTACAAAGATGATCCTAGAATCAATATGTCCAATGCAATACTTTTCGGTTATTGTTATGCTGTGCCTCATTCCCACCCAACACCTTCTCTTTAGATAAGAAACACTGAGGTAGAAGAGACTTGGTAAAGGCTGAAAAGTGGCAGTATCTGAAATGAAATCACCACCCTTTCCTGCAACACACCGTTACTATCTTTTCACAGCGCAAATTGCATTTTCATTGCATTAGTGCTGAGGATTATTATGTCACCAGGAGGGGTGGGTGGGATGCATGTTTAGCTCCCCCAGCCCTTGTGCAGCCCAGCTAATGTTCAATTTGCAGACTTTCAACACAGCAGCCTCACAGTTCATAAAATCAAACTCAGCCAGGGCTAAGTCTCTGAGTAATGGATTTAGGATCACTCAAGGTGTTACCGGCAGTTCATGATAGGTAACTTTCTTGTTAACTAAGGTCCCCTTTTGCTAAATGAGTTCCAGGTTTAAACCTCCACCAGTTTCTCTTTTTGTTGGCAGACGTGCTCTCGAGTTGGGATTGAGGAGGGGGAAGGAGAGGGAGGAGGTGGCAAAGGACTTTATTAGCCTGAGCGTGGAGAGCTTTTCATTGCACAGGCTACAGGGAGGAGAGACGGGGCGGGGGGGGGGGAGAGATGGGATAAGTTGGTCTTTGTGTAAAAGGAAGGTGCTGAAAGGAAGGCTGTGTGTAAAAGCCAGGGAATCGACCCTCCGGCTCCACTTGTCTACACAGAGTCTTTGGGAGATGGCCGTACACACAGACCGGTGCCTTTCGGTTTCCGCAGGTAACGGGCAAGCTCTGTGGGGAACAGGCCCAAGGAGAGAAAAACCACAGATTGCTTATCAAGCTGAATGTTTAACATCTTCCCTCCATCCTGGGGTGTTCCCAGCAGCCCCCTTTCCATTTTGAACCACCCTGCCTCGCGTCGGGCTGCAGGGGCCAAGGGAGGTTTCCAGTCATTCGTCAATTGTTGAAAATAAATTCATTTGGTGCATGTCGTATTCCTACACTCTGTTGAATTTTCCAGCAGAGAAGCCTTGCTGTTTATGCAGGATGGATTAGTCCTAGGGAGCCTTGTAGAAAAGGGATACATCATTTCCAGAGCAAGCTTGGGGGACACTCGTTGCATCCAAAACAAGCAGCTGGGGATATTTGTGTTGCTTTAAATTGTTCTCTTTGACATATGATTTGCTAACGGTGAGCAAATATTATTAAAAAGCCAACCGGGAACCTTTTTCTTTCCATCCATGGGCTTTTCTTCTTCTTTGTACCTTCCACCACCACCCCCAGCACCATTCATTTCAGATCCCAGGCTCACTCTATCAAACCCTGCCTACTCCACTTGTATTCATGCCCCACTCACTGCAATTAGGCTTTTTAAAAAGCCACCAATGCTTGTTGAACAGAATAATAGATCTTTTCAGAGATAAGGCAGGAAGCTGGTGCGCTGGATGGGATCCTCCTGTGGACCGTGTTAGGGCTCTGGACTGGAGGTTCCCCATCCCTGCCATGCATGCTGCACTCTTCAAAGCATGGTTTTTGGGTATTATTGATAGCACCACCATTGCCATCAGCATCAAAAGCAGCTCTTCTGAAATTCCCAATAGTGTATTATTGGTAACTGATATCATGCACTCTGTGTGGCTATGCATACGTGATAACATGGTCTCACACACACACACACACGTGTGTGTGTGTGTGTGCACGTGTGAATATAGCACAGGTGAGGGAAACCTATGAGAACATCCTCACTAACAACAGAAACTTGGAGCAATAATAAATGGTTAGGACAGGTGCCAATGCCCTGGAGCAGGGTCTTTCACAAAATAGATGGCAAAATGGCTGCCCATCCATTACATCTAAAATAGTAAATACTGCCATTTCTTCCAGTGGAAGCAGATAGAGGAGGAGGCACATGGTTGATAAGCAATCAAATTCACAGATCGCTAAAACAACTGGCATTGCTTGGGTAGACCAACACCTACTTAGGCATTAGCTTCTCCTTTCCTACTTTAAATATGGATGATAAAAGCTTTAACAAATAGTCCAGCTAGCCTCATACAGTCTATACAATTAGTCTATTATAATTGACAGCCACTTTGTCTTAGCCATGGTCTTTCTCCAGCCTGCTAGCTGAGAATCTTCAACTGCAATTGAAACTAGGATCCTAACCTGATCTGGCTGTAAATGATTTCAGATCACACCTAGGTTTTGGTCTGAGAGATAGAAAGATTAATTTTGGCCTCACCTGTTTGGCTCTCTGCTTGTCATTCCACCCACCTAGCCTCTCAGAAAAGCATGTGCTTGATACCAAGATACCACAGCTCCCCAAAATATGAACACCACATGGCTAATCTCTGTGAAGCAGGACGCAATATTATTTTACCAATTTTATCTTTGGTTTTTCTAAACATTGCTTCCCACAGAGACAACTGCAAGTGGGATTGTGTGGTTATATGCTGAAACAGTCAGAGGCTTCTTTACTCTCAGTGATTACGTTTTGTTACCTCATTTGTACATCTGAAAAGAGTTATTTACTGGTGAACTGGCTATTGTCAAAATGCCTGTGCATGTATTTTGGAACCAGTGTGCACTGTAGAGATGCCACTTAAATTAACAGGAAAGTGTGTGCACCTTGAGGGCACCTACTGTTCCCAGTGGGAGCAGGCCGCATATCAGAGTATTGGAGGTCATCGTGCAAGAGCTGCAAGTGAGGATCACTTAAAGCTTGAGGCAGAATTACAGCTGCTGGTAGAGCAGCTCCATTATTTAGTTTCAAGGCATGTGGAAGTCAGCATGTGGGAGTTCTTAGAAGTGCAGGTCACCTGGTGTTGCCTTCCTGAAGTTGTTGAGATGGTATAATTAGTAATTTGAGCATTGCACCACATGCTGGATTTGTTCCCCCACTTATGCTGATCAACATTTGTGGGACCTCACCTCACTGAGGACTAGCCATGTGTGAGAAATTAGCTCCGTACAGTTATATTTTAATGGATTTACCCAATTCATAGTTCCCAGACACGAACATGGACCTGAACATTTCTGAGCTTGCAATGTGTTCCACAAAACAAGACAAGACAAAACTGTGTTTGTCAACACGCACACATTTGAAATATGCACACTGCACAAAGAAAAATGCATACATTTCCAAAATGTGTACCAACACTTCAGTCAACGGGTCCATGTGTCAAACATGCATCTGTTAAAAATGCACACATATGGAAAATGCATATGAACATCTGTAAGGATTCTTTTTTTAAAATCAATCAATCAATCAATCAAAAGCTCGTGTGGAAACAGTTGGAACAAGCTTAATCTCAAAAAATTGACAATCTTGGTGAGACTGAGATGGACAGATCTGAGGAGGTGCTATCCACACTGGATGTCTGTTTCTTCAGTTCATTTTGTTTTAAGGTTGACAATGAATTCTGCACAAAGCAAAACTTTGGGATGAATTGAAGGTGCCTGCTTGGGCAAAATATCTGAGGCATTGTGAGGGAAATAAAAGGAGATTCTCAATAAGCTTGCAAAAATTTGTCAGTAGAAGTCCCACATTCCTAATGACTAAGTGTTGCCTAAGATGAAAATCAAGAGGTTAATGTCAGGATCCTGCTCCAGAATGACACTAGGCATGGGGCATTGTGGGGGTTGCAAAATGGTGGCCAAGCCGTGCTGTTGCACTCATGTCCTTGTGGGTTTCCATGGGCAGCTGGTGTTGGCTGCTGTGTGAACAGAATGCTGGACTGGATGGACCCTTGGTGTGATCCAGCAGGGCCCTTCTTATGTTCTTAGCTGCCAACACAGTTGCTGTTGTTGCCGCATGCATTGCCAGCAGTCTGCACAAAAAAACAAAAACCCTTAGGGAAAAAATTAAAGAAGCTGTGCTACAGCCACTGCTAATGGTGAGTCCCACCTCTGAGAAACTGTTGGAGAATTAAATTCTCCTCACCCTGGAGAAATTTGGTGAAATGTCGCCCCCCCCCATTTCCACAATTAAGGCAGATAATTTTGAAAAGCCATTTGCACACAGATATAATATAAACTAGTCTATTAGAGTGAGCATCAGCTGGCCATGAGACTGTGGGGCAGCACTGGATCTGTCTCCTAGCCACACCATCAGGTGCTGAGGGATGCTGTCCTGAGTCCCATACCCTCAAGTCCCCTGACTCTAAGTGTGTGACCCATTCAGGCTCCCAAGCGGGTTCCTTTTCCTGTCCTGAGGACCATGATGCTAGGCAGTGGCAAATTCTGGGAGTCCCATTTCTTCTTAAAGGCACCCCTGGGTGCCTAGGGATAGAAGAACCAGCAATTTTCAAGCTCACCCAAATTTTCCAAAATGCAGTTTCAAGCTCCTTTCACCTCATTTTAATTTTCAATCTATTTTTTCAGCTCATTCAAGTGGGGAAATGCACATTTCTCTGCATATTTCTCAGAAGTGTGCACTTTCCCTGCGTTCTTTAAAGTGTAAAAAAATGTGCATTTTGAATGTGATTGCAATTTTTTGTTAATTTGCGGACATTTCTCAAAAAAGTTCTACTGCTCACGCTCTGATTCAGGATTGCAAACATGATATTTTCAGATAATTTACAAATATAAACAAAATTCTTGTACATCCCTGTCAATGATGCTCCATTACTAAGTGCTCTACCTGCACTGCTTGCTCATGCTGTGACCAGCTTGCACTCTCGCTATAGCCAAGTGGTCCCAGTCTCTTTGCCGCTCCAGAACGGAGTAGGCAAAACCCCTTATCCTCCTAGACTAACATGGCGGAAGCTCAGGAAAAAGATCCTACTCTGTTCCTGCGGCAATGAGGTCCACTCCTAGGGATGTATGAGAAATTTGTTTCAGTTTGTTTTAGTTCAGGATTTACCAAGTTCTGGACCAAACATGGACTCAGATGCAATCTGAGGTCAAAGTCTGTACATTTCCAAGTTGCAATATGATTTGCAGACCAAAAAAAAAAATGCATTCAACAGCATATGTACATCTTAAAAAATGCACACAAATATGCTTTAAGCACTGGGAGAAGAATGGATACATTTCAAAGATGCACACAATTGATGTGTACATTTGGGGAAATACACACAAAAATACGCATGGATTTTCATGCAAAAACAACAACAACAACAACAACAACAACAACAAAGCTTGCAATCTGATACAGACTCAAGTCAGAATGAGTTTTGAGATGCCATTTGGAGAACATCAGAGAGCTCAAGTTTTGCTGATTTGCACATCCCTGACTGCAGCTTCCCCATGAAGGGAGGATGACTGCCGGGCGCCGGCAAACTAGCAAGGGCACTGCAGGGTGGGCCAGGCCAGCTTATATACTGGCCCTAGCCACGTCCCCATGCACCATGGCATCATGGCATTTGTCCGTCATCACATGGCCCTGTTGGCGGATGCCTCCCTCTGGAGTCAAAGGCTGATCCCCCTGGTGTAGCATTCTTCTCCTGAGGGGAGATTTGGGATTGTCAAAAAGAGATAAAATATCAACTCCCCCCCCCCTTCACTCTGAGGGTCTTCCATGCAATTCTTTCTATGTGGTGCTGCCTTTAAAGACAGTTTGGAAACTACAATTGGTACAAGATGCAGCCACCAGAATGATGGTAGAAGCAAGATGATCAAAGCGTATTTCACAAATTCTGCACCAGTTATATTGGCAACTGATTCATTTCCAGGCTGATTTTAAAGTGCTGGTACGAACCTTGAAGGCCTTAAATGGCTTGGGAACTAGGCATCTGAAAGACTGTCTTCACCCCTGTGAACCTGTCTGTGCCTTAAGATTGGTATTGGAGGCCTTGATTTCTTATCCTTCTTTAGGAGACATCTGATTGGGGCTGGGAGGTGACATCTATCAGAGGGGGAGATCCAAAAAATCCTATGGTTCCCTGAGATGCCCTCCCAGGGATCAAAGGCTTGCAGCCTTAGACTGCCATTCTATATTCACCTGCCTGGGAGTAAGTCCCATTGAACTCAGTAGGGATTACTTCTGAGAAGTTTTCTGTAGAATTGCACTTTTATTGTTGTTTTAATTAGACAATCTTTTTGGCAAGTTGTAATGCTGCAAAATGCTGTCTTTTTTACTTGCGGTTTTAGTAGGTTTTATTTTATTTTGAATATATTTAATGTGTGTTTATGTGAGCTACTTAGATAACTTTTTATGTGGGATGTAAAGTAACTTGAAATAAATACATGAGTGACTATTACATGGCATAATGCTAAAGAGTTTGGCTATTGGGCAGCATAGAAATGTAATAAACAAACAAATAAATCTTAGCAGTTATGAAACTTTTTGTTGTGCCCAAAGTATTGTACATTCTTTATCTCAGTAAGTTAAGGGAGTGTGTTGTGAAAACTAGTTATTTCACCACACCACCAGTCCACCCAGTAATAGGGACAAATCATTGTGACTCTTGTAAAATGTCACATCAAGGGATTGGTGTGTGGGAGGAAGGAAATTCATCACACAGCACAGCAATTCCAGACTCGAATGTTATCCTTTTATATTCATTGCCTACCATGCTTATTTTGTGTTGTTCAGGAAACACCACAACAACAACTGACTGACTGAAATGTAGAGAACCTGCTGAACACAGAGAAAGAAATCTGTGTATTTCTGTATACAGAGAAAGAAATTCTCCGTATGCATATACTTCCATGTGGAACATTCCATAATCAGTCATAATCTAAAGAACAACACACAGCCCAAGCTTCTGTGAGGAGGATTGCATTGTGCAGTTGTCATGCTCCTGTGACCCAGTGCAGGCATCAGGGTTCAACTTTTGTTCTTCTGGCCCTAATGTTAGGCAAGGTGAGGTTTTGCAGTACTGATAGGAGACAGCAAATGGTCAATTGTCTAGTTTTTATAGAGATGTGCAAATCAGCAAAACTCGACCTCGTCAAAGTCCTCCAAATTCCATCTCGAAGCCCGTTTTGACTCGAGTCCGTATCAGATTGTGAAGTTTGTTTGTTTTTCTTTTCGCATGAAAAATCTGCGCGTATTTTCATGCAGATTTTTCCAAACATATGCATCAATTGTGTGCATCGTTTGAGCTGTACACATTCTTCTCCCATTCATTAAAGCATATTTGAGTGCCTTTTTCCAAACTGACCAGTTTTTCATGCATGCACAAGTTTCAAATGTATGCATGTTGTCGACCACATTTTATTAATTTTTTTTAAATCCATGAATCCCATTGCAAGCTCAGAAATGTACGGACTTCAACCGCAGATTGTGTCTGAGTACATATTTGGTCTCCGGAAGGAGCGAGCTAGGTAAATCCTGGATCCAAAATGAACTGAAACGAATTTCTCATACATCCCAATAAAAAAATTATTACATTTTGACCATTGGCTTCTAGATGTTTTGCCTCAAGCACCAACATATCCTGGGCCATCTCTGCACGGGGAACAGCTTCCCCCCATGATTCTCTCCCGGTATCTATTTCTGCTTCGGTTTTGCACATAGAACTGTTTCAATCTAATTATTTCTGAAATGGAGCTACTGGTACTTTATCCTTTATGGCTCAATGGCAGACATTCTTCTGTCAGAAATCTGATGGGGGACAGTTACGCTGCAGACCAAAACTTTAAAATTCCTTCTGAATAAAAATAAAGTGGAGCAGCAAGGGTTACTGCCTTTAAATGTAGCTACTGTTCAAGAACAGGCATGCTGGCTACTTTTTAAAATAACTTAATTGCTTTTCAAAACATTTGTGGTGAGAAGGAAACTCAAAATGAATTGGACAAAAGCTCCATTCATGTTAATGGCAATCTGTGCGAACATGGCATGGATGGCGAGGCAAGGAAGGGTGTTCATGGGGAGAAAGCAGAGGACCTCTGGCCCAGAATTCTAGAATCTTACTGATTCTGATTGCTTTCTGCTACTGGGTTTCTTAAGAGTGCTTTTGCCTGCAATAAGAATAACAGTATTCCAGAGGTAAACAACTTTTCTTGTCTTGTCTTTGGGCCGTGTGGTGGGTAGGGTGGTGCAGTACTATTTGCATAATGCAGAAAAATGTAATCCTTGCATAAACACGTGTACACACACACACCTTCAGAACCTGTCCTAAATTCATATTGCCTCACCTTTCCTGATTTGTTTTCTGTCAGCTTGTTGTATGACATGATCTTGGCCATGTCACATGACCAGCACCAGCCAAAGATTATTCCTATTTTGATTTGAGCTTTTTCTTGTACACATTGCTGGGTTTTTTCACCTCTCCTTTGTCCCTTGAGACCTCTGATTGTGAGTTACTCAGCTCATCAAAGCATTCCCAGGTCATGAGTCTCCTACAATTTGAAATATGCAAAAATTCACAGCAATATCTAGTTTAGACATTCTTTACAGTGAAGGTTGCTGCTGACTAAATAAGGTTAAGGGGTTATTTAACTTGTGTCAACAGCTTTAGAAATTCTGGAATTATTCAAAATTATGTGCCAGTTTTTTCTGCAAATAATATTTGCTATCTATTGACCATGAAGTAAGTAAGTCTAGCTGTGGGTTGTGGGGGGAATAGATAAATAGGCACAGGACTACTCAAGGAACTTTCAATATCACACACAAAAAAGTGGGAGAATAGCAATGAATTGTTCAGTGTTTAGGGAGTCTGGCTATCTTAGATCAATGTATAAATTCTAAAAATGTATTCCCTTCTGATCCTAGACACATACATGTGGAAGTAGGACTCATTGATTTCAATAAAACTTCCAAGTAAGTGTCAATTACATTATGAGGTGTTGCTTGTTTCTTGAGTCCATCCACAGATACAAATCTTTCAGTTCTCATACACAAAAAGACCCTTGTATCTTGTGAAAGTGTCTGCAACTTGAATTTTTTAGATCATACATCACAATCTCTTATTATTGAAAATATGTATCAAGGCATGGTATGGTTTACATTTAGGGATGGGTGAGAATATAGTTTTAGTTCGGTATTGGTCAGAATTCACCAAAGTTCTCCATATTTGTGACAAAAAGAACTTGAGATTTAAAAAAATCTGAAACTGACAAAAATCTGAAACTGACTGATTTGTCCATTCAGGCCCAGGGCTTTGAGTGCTCAGCTCTGAAAAGTCTGGCTTCGAATTCCTGTGTCTTCACCCGTATTTGTGGTGCTCAATTAGGGTTGCCATCTCTCTCTCTCTCTCTCTCTCTCTTCTTTCCTTTCCTTTCCTTTTTTTTTTTTTTGACAGGCTCCTCATCTTTGACAGCTCCATGGCAGCTCCATAATGGTCCTCTCCATGCTGCGAATAGCTGTACCTACTGAGTCTAGAGGGGTGTAGAGGGGTGATAATTTTGTTTCAGTTCATGTTTGATAAGAATTTACCAAACTTCTTCATATTCAGGAGAGGAAGAACTTGAGATTTTAAAAATCTGAATGTGGGAGAAACCAAAACTGACAGATTTGCTGATCCCTAGCCAGCATAGCCAATGGCGAGGGATGATGGGAGTTCTGCCCAAAATATCTGGAGGGCCACAGTTTGCCCACCCCTGCCGTGGGGAAGTTGGCGGGGGGGGGAACATTTGAGAACCAATGCAGTGGGTTGAGTCCTCAGATTCTTGGTTAAGAATTATTTCCTGTGGTTAATGCAGATTGACTCAAGAGAACATAAGCAGAGCCCTGTTGGATCAGACCAAGGGCCCATCTAGTGCAGCATTCTGTTCACACAGTGGCCAACCAGCTGCCTGCAGGAAGCCCACAAGCAGGACATGTGTGCAACAGCACCCTCCTGCCCATGTTCCCGAGAGTTCAGCTTTGATTTGCTCCATTATTTACATAGGGTCTCTCAGATGTGTGATTTTTAGGGGGTGGGGAGATTAAATATAAAAAGGAGGTCAAAAAGGATGTACATGACACTAATAGGGTTTGCTACTGTGAGGCGATCCCATGCCTGCTGAACAGATGATGATAATAATCACTTTCTTTGTCCATGCCCGTACAGGAAAACTAACATATGTTTGTGACCCTAAATGTGTTGGTGCGTGTGTGCGTGAGCAGCAGAGTGCGTGTGCGCATGGGAGATTTAAAATCCTGTCTGTGTGCTAGCAGAGGCCTGTTATTCCACACACAGATCTTCCAGATCTCAGCTCCCCCCTTTACGCAGCGTGCAGCGTGATGTGAAGATGCCAGCCCAGCCTGCCTGTAATCCAACTTGCTTCCAGCTTCCCCATTTGCAGATTAATCCATGGAGTCAGGAAACACTCTGTAACACCACAGGTCTAATTCTACCTGTTTATTCACTTAGCAAGTAAAGTTCTACAGAGTATACATTTCCTAGTTACAGTCCATGTGCAGAGTATAAATGCATAGCAAGCATTACATCCAGTGGAGTAAGTTGAGCTTCACTCCACCTCAGCAAATACGTTACATTGTTGCAGTGACAAAGTCCAGCAGGAAGAACAAAGGAGAAGAGAGAAAGCAGTCCTGCTTCTCTCGAAGATGGCTTCAGACAGAAAAACAAGTTAGCACGTCATCAGAACATACAAACCATGTGACTAGCTCATAATGCTCCCACGGTCTAGGCTTCCCATGCGAAAAACACGAGAACCCAGAAAGACATAACAAACTTGTTTACAGCCATTCTGTTCTTTCCATGTGTAAACAGTGTGCTACAGCTGGTGAAGTGATACATATCACAACAAAATGGCCAGTTTTATATCAGGCAGATTAGATCTCTCCGGAGTCAAGGTGCTAGGCAGGGGTGGGCAACTTATGGCCTTCCAGATGTTTTAGCCTGCAATTCCCATCAGCCCTAATGAGCATAGTTGGTGGTAATGGATGATGGGAGTTGTAGGGCAAAATATTTGGAAGGCCACAAGTTGCCCAACCCTGGCTGAGAGGCTTTTTAATTAGTCACATGGTCTGAGTATATAAAAGGTCAGACATCATTTGCATCTCACCCTTTCACCATGTAAAATAAAGGAGTTCTAGCCACACAACAACTCTGAAAAATGGCAACCTTTACAAAGCCATCCAATGCCCTTGATGGATGCACAGGAATTTGAATGTGAAACTCAACCCCCACACCACTTTTTGCAGAAGCCATGATGACCAGCCCAGAGGATCGAAGTGTGTGCAAGGCCAGACACACAACCGTAGTTCATTTTCCGCCTCTAATACAAGCACAACATTTACACTTGTTTGCCACTGTTTGTGTTTAATAATGCACATGCAATCTGTTTACACAGAACATCACAATACTTTCCATTAGCTTCAAATAGTGAAGGAAGATGGCATGATGTGGCTTATAAACCTTATTTCCATCTTCTCTGTTTTATGTAATTTTATTTTAGTAGCTCCAGTAAAACTTAACCACATTGACCAACATTTGATTTGGCCTAAGTGATGAACACAACCTAATAATAGCTTGCAAATGACTAACTATGAAGAGTACAGCTTACACTGACACTAAATTAATAACATTTCTGAACACACATATACCGTATTTGGGGTGTGTGTGTGTGTGTGTGTGTGTGCATGCATATGCATGCTTGAGTTTTGCCTATTTGACTAATTTTAAAAAAATGAAGAATCACCTGGCAGGGTGGGGCAGAAGAGAAGTGCTAAAGGTCAAAGTCCATAGTAAAGATGCACAGAATTAGCTTAGGTGTCTCAGTCTAGTTCTCCATTGTAATATATCATAGGCGTGGTTTCTACATTACAAGATTTTAGGGATGCTTCAGAAACTCTGCACACTCTAACCAAGAAGAGCTGGTGCAGAAGTGTTGACCTGGATGGGACAGCAACCCAGGATGGCAGGTTATCCTGCTAGGTGACTTGAAAGAGGGAGGCTGCCATTCCTAAACCTATTTTTGTTTGTTTGTTTTGATATAGGTAATAAAATTCACCATTAAATTTTTTTTAACAAAAACCCCACTGTATGCTCCATCTCACTGTGTGTGTGCATGAGTATGTGGACATCATATCTATTCCAGCCACAAAGGGTGTTCACAAGGTTCAGACAGAAGTGTTTGCCCCCTCCTATGGTCCATTTGCACACATGGAGATATCTCCCCCCTCCGCCAAGCCTAGATTGGACTGAATGCGCTCTTCTTCTTTCCCATTGATTAAATTTGAGCTCAGAGTCATTGCTAGGCACTTAAAAGTTCCAGGCCAGGCTGTAGGCTGATAGGACACAAATCTGCCTAAATCTGCATGTGATCATTTATATCTATATTTGCAGATTTAGAAATTATTACTAGGATTTATTTAAATTTCACAGGAGGCAAAGGCAGCCAATTAATTTACCATCCAAATCAACTCAAATAAAATAAATAGATTAATTCACACACCCAGGTAGTCCCAAAGCAATATATTTTTCTTCTTCTTCCTAAACTTAACTAACATGCAAGGAAAGATCTTGGGGGGGGTGTCACAGGGTGGGGTTGCACCATGTGGGAAGGGTAGAGTTTATTATGTATTTCTTCGTTCATTGAAAACATCCCTAATTTGCCTTTCTGAGAAAACCAATCAAGGTGGTTTACAGAAAAAGAAATCAGAAAGCACAAATCACAAAGAAAAACATAGCTAAAAGTTTAAAACAACAACCAACCTTTAAAATTATTAACAACAAATTTAAAAGGCCAGTTAGAAAGATGTGTTTTTCCTGAATGCAGAGAAAGTTAAGCCTTCCCTCTCCAGGTGCTATCCTCCTTGAAAATCTCCCCCTGTAGAACAATTAAACTGAGGGGAAAAAACCATCAGTGGGCACTAAGGGTGCAATCCTATGCAAATTTGGAGAGAAAAAGAGACCTATAACTCCCAGCATGCCCCAGCCATCATAGCTGACTGGGGCATGCTTGGAGTTATAGGCCTCCTTTTCTCTCTAAACTTTAATAAGTAAGATTGCACCCTAAGGGACACTCAGGTCTGTGAGGAATAGATCCGGGGCCCTGAAAAATAGATTTGGGGTGGGGGAGCCATGGGCCCAGGCCTAGCAACATCCCTGCTTTAGTTTTAATGGACTGAATTATAGTGCATCTTCCTGGACTAGCTCTTTAACCTTGGTGAATTTTGCCCTAAGAAACCAGATTACCGGATTTTAAAAAGTACTTTCTTCCTAAGGAGTCTAAGCAAGAAACAGGCTATGCTTGGAAGAGCTCACCTTTGCCGTTTCTTGGACTGTATCCATGCTGCAGCGGACACCTCAGCGGGGAACCTACAAGGATTGCTGTAGTAAGGCCGCCAAGAATACACTTTGCCTTATTAACTTCATGTTGTTTAAAAGAGAAATTATGGAAGTCCATTTGGCATGGACTTTACACTGAAAGCCGCTCTTAATGGTATCATGTTTTTCCATCATATGGATATTTAATATGTAACCATTACACATGCATTTTGGAGGGTTTTTTATTTTTAATAAATACTAAAGATGTATTGATTCAGAACATTTTCTTCTGCTCCATATCCATTTGGGGAAGGTGCATTAGGTTGTCGAAATAAACTTAGAACATAGGAAATTGCTTTTTATTAAAAAGATTGAAAATCTAACATTGCAGTTATGATTTTAATTAAAATAAAACTGCTGGTAATTCTCAGATTTAAATTTACTTCAAATTGTTTGCTGATCCCTAATTTGTGAGCACTATCGTGCTATATTCAGGCCGAATGCACACACAGTGGCAAATTTAAGCTGGATAAGTGAATGCATGCAGAAGTGACAAGTCAAACCCAATTCACCACATCATTGCAACACTGTCCAAGGTGAAATGAATGACGACCAAGTCAACTTGGCTGAGTTTGATGTGTGCTTAAACAATCACATGGCTGCATCTGCAATGCTGAATTTATTATTCTAATGTTTTTATTTACCCATACCTGGCCTTTTAGGCTAATAAAGGTGCAATCCTATGCAAGTTTAGGCAGAAAAAAGGCCTACAACTTCCAGCATGCCCCAGTTAGCTACACTGGCTGAGGCATGCTGGGAGTTGTAGGCCTTTTTTCTGCCTTAACTTGCATAGGATTGCGCCCTAAAGCAGCTTACAAAACAATGAAACTTCACAGTAGCAATAAAAAGCAATAAAAATAATTAACTAACATAAAACATGATATAAACATAGCATTCTATACTCAAAAAAGCAATAAAATCATGACAAACACAGTTTTGTTGCTGCTTTTTTTTGGTTCTGCTTCCACAGCCTGATCTGCTTCATCCACCTGTGTCTCGATGTCAATCTACTATCATAAACAAAACACAGGTAATAATAGACAATCAGAGAGGGTATGCCTCGCGACCACGGATGTACAGACATTGTAAATTCCATTCTATCTATGCTCTGTGGATGTCAGATGCCTTTTGTTCAACCATCTGCTCATTGACAGAATTGGATTTCACGTAAATCAATGCGCTTGTGTGCATTTCTACAAATACGCACTTGTGCAAATTCACACTCCCAAAAATGCACAAATCCCCCCAAAGTATACAAATCCCTGGAAAATGCATATTTTCACGCTTTAGGCTATGTGAGAATTGTGCATTTTTGGTCTTCCCCCCCCCCATTTTTTGGTATTTTTCTACCACTAAATTTGTGTAAAATTATGGAAAATAAAAAAAAATGGTCTGCAAGTCCACAGAATATGTGCAATTTGGGAAAAGCAGGTCTGCTGTGGAATCTGCAGGTTGGATTCTTAGAAATTCAAACTTGTTTGAGTCTGCTATGGATTTCCCCGACATCCCTATTCGTGACACATGCCATCAATCTACAGTGAGGAAAATAACACCATAGTATGCCACAAGATGTACTTTGGTGATGCACATGTACAAAAATTCACAGATACTTCAAAATCTCATGAGAACAGAGAACTTTTATCTTGATTCATAATGTTGGGTTTGTTGTAGCTTGGTGAACAGCTTACAAATTATGACAGGATCAGTCAGTTTGTTAAAATGATGTGAAACTTGATTGTAGGGATGTTTGATAAATTTGCTTGGTCAATTTTTTTAAAAATGAGTTTACCCAATTTGCATATCCTGGAATGGAACTCAGACCTGGATGCTAATTGTGGTCAGAAATCCATACATTTCCAAGCTTGAAATGTATTTCACAAAACAAAACAAAAATGTGTTCAACAACATGTGCACATTTGAAAAATGGGTGCAAACATGCTTTAGTCAATGGGTGCATACATGCATCCAAAATGCATACAATTGAAAAATGTTTACAAAAATACATACACATTTCTGTGCCGGGGGGGGGGGGAGCTTGCATGGAACAAACTTGGAAAAATGAAAGCTTTGCCAAGACTCAGCATGACAGACTCATCCTTCCCTATTGGGTTGACTATGGCTCCAGTGCTGGTCACTTTCTCAGTTCTGCTTTTGGTGGCAGCTACCAAAACTAACACCCCCCCCCCCCAAATCTACCCAGTTGTCATTCTGCTCCCTGGTTGAGTTACATCTCTTCAGAGGCAGTAAGCTTGTTTTGCAATATACAGATTAATGTTCCTCCTGATATATTTCCTTCCTTTCGTTTGAAAATTTAGGCTGAAACCAAAGTTAGATTAAAGATCACAGTTCAACACTTCCCTCCCCTATCCCTGATATTACAAAACATTATACCATTAGCAGTCAAGAGAACATAAAGGAACCTTGCTTCTCAGTACTGAGCTTTGTACATAAGATGGAAGTCCATGGAAGTCAATTTGGTGAAAGAATTCAGTTATATATAGCCCATTGCTTGGTATGCTTTTTGGAGAAGTGCAACTGTTTGGCAATTGCTTAAGTAGTGATGAGGTGATTGTAACATTTACCAGCAAATGACATAAATTCAGAATTAATTATAAGGGTTCAAATAGCTAAAGAGAAAAGCAGTCGCTGGTCTCAGGGTTTATTGTGAACTGTCAGGATAATGGAATTTGAATCAGCCTGTTTATTTTAGGAAGGATTAATTGCTCCAAGTGGCACAGAAAATACAGTGACTAATTTCTGAAACAGAGCTGGCTGCATAATTTCATTAAAGTTAAATCAGCTATAGCATCTTAATTTCCTTTGACATGTTTACAGGGGGCTATTTGTTTGGAAAAGGTATGTCACTGAATGTTGCATTGGACAAAAATGGCCAGCATCTGTTAGAAGGAATAAATGATCAGCACTTGTTGATATCCATTTCTTGTCAGTCAAAGAATCATCCAAACTTTTAAACTGACCGGTTAAAGGGTTACACTAAAGTCATTCCAGGCATGATGGACATTGCAAACATGACTTTTTCCATTTCCTCCAGAAACAAAAGGGTTCCAGCAACAAACAACTGAGCAGGCTCAAAGATGGTGGAGCATGGCTGCTTAGTCATGCCAACCATGCAGACCACACTGGCATGGAAAATATAAATTAACTCATAATCATGCTTGATTTGAATTACAAAAATGTTAAAGCTCATTGTATCGAAGTCATTATACATTGGAGAATTGTGAACCGACTAGATTTGACTGACTAGATTTGACTGAGTTTTGGTGCCATCATCACTTGTTTTAACCCAACAAGATATAATTTGGTGACAATTTAACCACTTTCCTCACACTGTTGACAAAGTACTTCAGTTGGATCTCTGATTAAGCATCTAAGGAGCTAGTTCTCAGAACTTGTGGTAAGTATTACAACATAAAGAATTAGTAACACTACGAAAATGGTGGTTCTTATTCCAAACTATTCAAAATGGTAAATTCCCCCCCCCCCCAAATTTTCCCTCTCAGTTTTCTGCTGCTCCTCTGCCATGTTTTGGAGCTCTCCAGATGTGCAGGAGTAGAACTGTCATCATCCCTGGCCAGCTAAAATGTTGACCTTTCTTTCTTGCATAGCCAATTGTCTGATGATGAAGCTAAGAACTTGCGTTTGAACCAAAGTATAAGCCAAAGTGTAAATTTAAGTTGATCCATTGATTACACTATACTTGATAGTGTAGTGCATGTCCTTCAAGCTGTGCCAGATTCAGTCACTGAACCTGCAGTCCCAAACACACTTACTAGGAAGTAAGCCCCATAGTAAAGAAAATAGGACTTACTTCTGAGTAAACAGGCACACTGCACAGATCTGGGTATGTAAGGTGGTATATAAGGTGCAGTATATAACCAATTTACATACAGCTAAGGTTGTCTCTTAGGTATTTCCTGCCCGCCCCCCCCCGCATTGGTTTACAGGACAAATTTCATTTATTTATTTCATTTATTTCATTTCTATACCGCCCCACAGCCGAAGCTCTCTGGGCGGTTCACAACAGTTTATACATAAAAACAACAATAAAAACATACAAAATAGTTAAAAAGAAATACCAATTCCTCCCCCCACCGCCACTCCCCCACATTTGTTGAACATCTCAGAACTGCTAAGGTCTAGGTAAGGACGATAACTGCCTCGTATACTTTCCTTGCTTCTGCCTCCTTTTCCGAGTCCTTCAGCAGATTTTGCCCCAACTTATTTCCCTTGGTCCTTGCTGCCGCCACACCTTTCTTGGGCCTCCTGCTTCATCCAGCCCTTCCCTGGCTCTATGCAGCCTTTCTTTCTATTGGCCCCCATGTCTGCTGGGCTCCCTGAATCCAGCTTCCCTCGACTCCTCTTGCCTCTGTTCCTGCCTCTGTTCCTGCCTCATCTTTCCTTTCCCACAGACCTCAGCTGCCTTTATAATTGTTTACCTTCCCAGCATTTCTTCCTAGCAGGGCTCACCTGAACCCCTTTACACATTCACTGAACATGCACCGGGATTCTTTGGGCTGCGCAGGCTAGACCTGCCCACTCCAGAACCATGTGCCTCCTCCCTCGCCAGGCACATTTGTTCATGATGAGAAAGAATCCTCAGCGCATACAAATGTACACATGGAAAGTTCCTACACTTGAGGAGGGACTATGTGATTGGCCAGTGTGAAATAGCTGTTTGTCAGGGGGTGTGATTCCAGTCGTGGGTGGGGCAGTCCCAAGAACCCCTCTGTGTGCTCACTAAAGATATAAGATATTTTCATGTGTTACGCTCCTTTAGTTAATTGCTTTTAGTTTGCAGGAGCCTGTTTTAAGGAGATTGTTTTTGGTAGATGTTCTTACTCTCTTTAGTAGATGTTTTTACTCTTTTTATTCTGCAGTTTTTTGTTGTTGTTATTATATTGCTGTTGTAATTTTGTTGTTAGTTGCCTTGATGTTTGCATGGTACTCATAAGGTTTCATAAGTAATAACTCAAATACTTTGGAACATACCGTGATAATGAAGCTCTATGCCTACTATCAGGGGTATTGATAGCAGCTAAACGAGGTTTGGGCTGTAGCCCCATAGCCTATGCCTTAAAAAGGTCTAGGCAACTTTCTATCAAATTAAGTAATTTCCATGTGTGAGAAGGGCCCTGCATGCATACCCACATATGCATATACTAGAGCTTCTTGATGCAAGGAGGAACCCTGGACCAATCAGGATTCCACCTCACATAGAAGACCAGAATGCACGTATATTGGGACACATGTAGGTCCCCTTTTCATGTGTGCCAAGGGTGGTGCCTATAATTCATAAAGCAAATTTTGAAGGGAGGGCATTCCTTAGAGCTTGGCTTGTATATCCCTCCTACAGCTTTGTGGAACCTCACCAAGCATTAAGTCCAGACATTCCTCCTTGTGTGTCTCAGGAGCTTCGTGGAGCAAAGGATGCTGTCAATTTTTAAAAAGAAAACCATCCCAAACTGCTCTGCAATACAGCTCACTTTCTTTCCCTTCCTCCCATATTTTTACTATCTTTTGCAAGGCACTGGAGTTTTTCATACTGTCATCCTGAAATATAAAATCCTTGTCATTATGGCTCTTATGTAGGATTATCTTTTTCCTGACGTTTTTACTTAAACCTTTTTTTTCCCCAAATGCATTTCAGGAATGCAAACTTTTTATAGGGCCATTGTCACTATTAAACAGATATATTTTAAAGAAAGCAAAAAGAGTTCAAGAACTGCAGTTGCTTATCATCAGGGTTAATGCATGCAAGTGACTAAATATCTGGCACTTTAGGCAGGTTAAATTAGGGATGGGCGGTCAGCCTTGCGTCCACCCCAAAAATACCTTTTCAAGTGTTTCAGTGGAAGCCTTGAATTGAGTCCTGGAGGTGAGAGGTTGAGTGTTCAGTTAGAAACACTTGAAAGAAGTTTGGGATATAGCCCTAAATGATAAACTAACTTGTAGTATCAAATGCAAAAAAGGACAGTTAAAGAAGAATAATTTTATGGATATATGGAATCAATTATTAGACTATGTATTAATAAAGGGGAAGGGGAGTATGCCTTGTCAGGATATGTTATATTTTTGGAATTTGGAATTCATTTGATAAAGGAGATGGAAGTATATAAATCGGTCCCTAGGAGGGTGGGGGGTACACTTTATGATTTATTGTATGTAGTTTAAGTTAATTTTTTGTGTTATTATTGTATTTTGTTATATTTTGTTTTGAAAAGTAAATAAAGTTAAAAAAAAAAGAAACACTTGAAAAAGCCCCACATGAAGCACCCACCACTGCTGCCATCGTCCTCCCTTGCCCTCTCCCCAAGGCAAACAAAGAAAGAGGAGGAGGAGGAGGAGGAGGAGGAGGAGGAGGAGGAGGAGGAGGAGGAGAGTTCTCAGTTAGATATGCAGAGTGCCATCTTTCTCCTCTGAAGTCCTGTGACTTGACTATGAGTTTCAAGATCCCTGGCAAGAACTGACACTCTGTGTTAGGGTGGCCACTTATGAATTACCAAAAAAGAGGACAGGCATCACCAAAAGTGAGGACAAAAGAGGATGCATATTTGCATAACCTTTGCATATGTTAATTCATATATTTAGGTGCAAATGTAAATAGAAATATAGTACATCCCAGCATAGTGCAGGAGGCTGTGATGAGGTGACCTGTGTGCAGGGCCGGTGCTACCACTAGGCCAACTAGGCAGCTGCCTAGGGCGCAGGGCTAAAGGGGGCGCCAGAAACACCTTGAAAAAAAAAATACAGCACTCTCAAGTGGGAAGGGGGGCGCTAAATATCAGATCTTGCCTAGGGCACCAAACTGCCTTGCACCGGTCCTGCCTGTGTGTGCCTGCCTGTTTAGTCTATTGTCCATTTGTCCAACTGATGCGTACTTTCAAAGGCCACTGCTTTCCTTTCTTATCGTTCTTAACCCAGAATTGGACTGGACAGCCCTTCAAACTGAGGATGTTTTCAAATAAAGGACAGTCCTCTGGCAGCCTTCAAATAGAGGACCATCCTCTTTAAAGGAGGACACATGGCCACCCTGTGTGTATTCTTTGCCATCCAGAAGGAGGCCAACACACAGTCTCTCTCCTCCATTGTATCTTTGTAACACAGTCAGGTTTCCGCCCGGCCCCCAATAGGAAAATATGGTGTTCCACATGTCCATGAGAATGCCATCTCTTCTGTCACTAGTCCTGATGGCTATATGTTATCTCCAGTTTCAGAAGCAGTATGCCTATGTAGACCAGTTGCTGGGGAACATGGGTGGGAGGGTGCTGTTGCACTCTAGTCCTGCTTGTGGGTTTCCCTTCGGCAGCTGGTTGGCCACTGTGTGACCAGAATGCTGGACTAGATGGACCCTTGGCCTGATCCAGCAGGGCTCTTCTTATGTTCTTATAGGTGCCCCCATTGGCCTAGCCACTCCAGTGAACGCTATTCTCAGGAGGAGGAGGAGCTTGGGGTGGTGTGGACACGGGGCACTGCAAGCATGGACAAGAGGAGTGCACCATCCGTTGCTCTTGCTGTGAGGAAGGAGCAAGGATAGGTGTGCAGTAGCAGTTAGGGCTGGACCTTGGGGCCAAGGTCCAGTACAGCCGCCACCACAATAAACACCAAGGCAGAAGCAAACTTTTTTGGGGGAGTGATGGCAGGCACTGGACATGGTGGGGAAAGAGCAGAGTACCAGGGGTTGGGCACCAAAGCTGTTCAAGAAGAAGCAGCTGGCTAGGGCAGGGGAGAGTAGTCCAGAGCCTCTTGCTTCTCGAGACCCCTCACTTCCCCTTGTGCAAAGTCCTCCTCTCTGCCTCTTTCTCTCCACTGCATCTTTGCAACCAATTTCTCAGCCCTGCTCCAAACCTTTCATCTTACTCCCCCCACCATAGCTATAAGAAACCCCACCCATATTCACAGTCTCTAAAGCTGCCCCCTCCTGGGCATGTGTCAAGTAGCTGTTAATCAAGCAAATCCTGCAGCCTCAGCAAGCTCATTCAGTAGCTGCCTCTGTACTCTTCACCCCATTGAGCCCTTTTCAATTATTCAGAGCTCCCCGCCCCTCTCCTACTGAATTGTATCTTCCACAATGCACATCCCTGTGTATTCAAACTAGGACTGTGTGAATCAGCAAAACCTGAGCTCATTGAGATTCTCCAGTTTCCACCTTGAAGCTCATTCCAACTTGTGTGCCCATATCAGATTGCAAGCTTTGCTTCTTTTCTTTTTGGGCAAAAATCTGTGCATATTTCTGTGTGCGTTTTTCAAATGTATACATCAATTGTGTGCATTTTTTTAAAGTATGCATTTCCCCCCATTGAATAAGGTGTGTTTGTGCTCACTTTTCAAATGTGTGCATTTTTCGTGCAACTTTGTTTTGCGCAAATTGCATTGCAATCTCAGAAATATATAAACTTCTACCACAGATGATGTTCAGGTCCACCATGTTTGGTTCTGGGATGTTTTGGCCACAAACAAAGCAAAACAAATTCCTCATTTATCTCTAATTGAAACATAGAGCTTTTTGCACATGCAGGCTGCCCCATTCATTTTGAGGGAGGAACAGATTTGTGCAGGTGTAGGAATGTATACACGGATCTGCTTCCTGCATTTAAATAAACAGGCCAGCAATCCTCAGGAAAATGCTGGCTCCTTAAGAAAAGTGCACTGAGGAGTGGAGAATGGTTGAATACAACTAAAGATATGGTTTCAATTTAAAATTTCACATGTGCTGTACAGGGAAGTCTAGTGAAATTGACCATAAAGTTTCTAGTTCTCTTCCTGTTCAGGCAGCTGTAGTTTGGTCTTTAAAAGTACTAAACTCCGTGAGAATGAAATCTGAATGCTCTGCCTGACCTTAACTATTCACTGGCTAATACAGCAGAATAAAAATGCGACACTCAGTTTCAGATATCCCAATCCAGAGGAGCACATGGAAGAAACTGGGGCTGTGTGTGTGAAGCCCACTGAACAGCTCTGACAAGGAAGTAAGAGTGGGAGTACTGACTCCACAGTCCCCTGCTCTTTCTCCAGAACTCCAGAGTGGAGGAATGTTAACTTCTTTGAGATGTCTCCAAATGCACCCTTCCCAGCTGTTGGACTGACAACTGTGGCACGTGCCAGACCTGTCGTCGTGATCAGACTTGGCATTGGCACCTAGCATACTGGGGCTCCTGGTGGAGCCCATGCGCTTTCACAGCCCCCACCCCCCACCCCCACCCCACCCAGGGCTGATGCCTTGCATGGGTTACTGCTGCTGCCCCCAGCCCCCAGTTGGGCCCTCTTGTGGCACAGGTACAGGTGCTTCTGGCCCTGGCTGTGTGGCAGCTACCAGGTGAGCTTACTGGTATAGGGACTGTAAAGCAGGGCTGGTCAGAAAGTAGATCTCCAGATGTGTTGTTTCACTTCAACTCCCAGCATCCCTGGACCCTGACTATTGGTCGTGCTGGCAAGGGCTTCTGGGAGCAGAAGTCCCAAACATCTGGAGATTTGATGCAAACCAAAACTCAATTATCCTTAAAAATGTGCACTTCTCAAAATTTTGCAATGGAATTAACCACTTCAAAAATGCATACAAAAATGCATATATCAGTTTCAGATATCCCAATCCAGAGGAGCATGTTGGAGTAACTGGGGCTCTGTGTGTTGAGCCCACTGAACAGCTCTGACAAGGAAGGAAGAGTGGGAGTACTCTATGGGGGTTACACGAACCTGATTCACGCTCGAGGTTCTCCGTGGCTTGCTCCTTCGGGCCGCCGGTGGCCTGATCTCGGTCTTCTGAGCGGCGCAGAGCGTTCTCCACGCCACTCGAGCCGCAATCGCCACTCGAGCCTCTGTCCCCCATCGCCGTCGTGTCTCTTCCGGCTGCTCCGGCGTGCTGGACCCCCACGCTATGTTTTTTGGGGGGGAATCAGGGCAACAGGGCTTAAACAGCCCTGTTGCCCTGGTTTCCCCTGCCAAAAACATAATGCGGGGGTCCAGCGCTCCGGAGCAGGGTCCTGTCGTGTCACTTCCGCCACACCAGAAGTGACGCGATGGGACCAGCGTGGGCGGCTCAGGCAGCTCTCCACGCAGAGCCGAGCCAAGGAGCCACCGGGACGGCCCGCAGGTAGGTCCGCGAGCCACGCACGGGCGGGGCCGAGTTTGGTCCCACTCGTGCCCACACGAGCCACCAGTTACATCCCTAGACTGACTCCAGACCCCTGCTCTTTCTGCAGAACTCCAGAGTAGAGGAATTTCCATGCACTTACCATTACTACATTTCCATACACTTACCATCACGAGCAAGATCAAGATGAGCACCTATTATTTGAACATTTGGGGCAGGGGGAGCATATTCCCAGGACACTTGAGTGTTGACTGGGAGTTAGATTTTATTTCAAAATGGTGTAAATATATTAAGTCTTTCACAAAAGCCTATGTAAGGTCCGGGGCGTGGGCAGCAAGGGTTCAGGGCTGGACCGCCAGAGAAGATGGAGGCAGAGACAGGCAGTAGGCCCAAGGGTCAGCACAGGTTCCAGGCAACAGAGTCCAAACAGGGGCCAGAGGCAGAAGGCAGGTCCGGGCAGCAGGCACAAGGTTCAGCACGGGTCAGGGTAACAGAGTCCAGGCAAGGGTCAGAGAGACAAGTCTAAAGCACAAACAGAGTCCAAACACGTACCAGGCAGAGCAAGGGCCAGAGGCAGAAGTGTAGGTCAAGAGCAGTCACGGGTCAAAGACCAGGCAAGGCGGAGCAAGGTTGGTCACTGGAAACAGGAACCAGCTGCAGACAATACAGAGGTTGGTGTTGCTGTGGCAAAGGTTGAAGGCAAACTGCAGCCCTTATATAGGTCCTTCTGGCTGCTTCCAGCTGGGCTGTATTAGCTGGCCTGAAAGCAGCCAGGAGCAGGAGGGTACACCCTGCGAGTGCCTACAAACCCTGGGCTCGCTCCTGCAAGGAGGTAGCATTGCCACCAGGTGGAGCTGTGGTGCTACCCTGGAGGAGCGGATCCTGACAGTACTCCCCCCTTCCGGAATGGGGGTTCCATCCCCCCATCATGGGCCTGGCTTGGATGGGTGGGCCCGGTGGAAGGCCTGGATCTTGGCTGGGGCATGAATGTTGTCGACTGGCTCCCAGGATCGGTCATCGGGGCTGTAGCCCACCCAGTCGACTTGGTAGTATAGCTTGCCATGCAGGCGCTTCGAGTGCAAGATCTTTTCAACCAGGTATTCGTCGTGACCCTGGACCTGGACGGGGGGAGGCGGCGGAGCTGTGCGCCCTGGGAAGGGGTTGTCATGGTGCACCTTTAACTGGGACACGTGGAACACAGGGTGAATCCTGAGACTGCTCGGGAGGTCCAGCCTGTAAGTAACCGGGTTCAGTTGCGCAGTGACAGGGAAAGGGCCCTGGAACCGGTGATCTAGCTTTGACAAGGGCCAGCTGGACCAGTAGTGCTCCATAGATAGCCAAACGTGGTCACCGACCTGAATGTCCGGCCCTTGACGCCGTCGGCAATCCGCCTGCACCTTGTAGGCAGCCTTCACCCGGTTTAGATGGCGGACTAGCTCAGCTTGGATCTCCTGCAGCAGGGTCACCCGGTTGTTGGCAGCGGGGACCATGGAGGCAGCGGGCGTGCTGGGGTGATCTCGCGGGTGATGGCCGTAATTTGCAAAGAAGGGGCTGTGTCCGGTAGAGGCATGCACGGCGTTATTATATGCAAACTCGGCGAGAGGTAGGAGGTCCACCCAGTTATCCTGGTGATAGGTGAGGAAGCAGCGGAGGTACTGCTCCAGCACCTGGTTAACCCTCTCGGTCTGTCCATCGGTCTGCGGGTGGTAGGCTGACGATAGCCTCCGCTATATACCCAGCAGCTCTAGGAACGCGCCCCAGAATTGGGATGCGAATTGGCTCCCTCGATCCAAGATGGTGGCGTCTGGCAGGCTGTGGAGGCGGAAAACCTGCTCCACAACCAGGCGGGCTGTCTGGGGAGCGCTGGGCAGGCTGTGAGCCGGGGTAAAGTGGGCCATCTTTGTCAGGGTATCCACCACCACTAGGATCACGGTATTCCCTTGCGAGGGGGGCAGGTCCACGATGAAATCCAGCAAGACAGTGGACCAGGGCCTGGTGGGAGTTGGGAGGGGTTGGAGAAGGCCTTGGGGCTTCTAGCATGGGACCTTTACCCGGGCACACGTTTCGCAGGACTGTAGGTATTGCCGAACATCAGGGCGCAGTGTCGGCCACCAGAAGGCACGGGCCAACAGCTTGAGCATCTTGGCGAACCCCCAGTGCCCGGCAGTGAGGGCATTGTGGCAGAGTTGGAGGGCCTCGAGCCGCAGTGGGCCTACTGGGACATAGAGGCGGTTCTGGAAGTACAGCCATCCTTTATGAGGGGAACCGCGTGCCCCGTGTTACTTGGCGGCCCAGCTTGGGTCAGATGGGGCCTGGCAAAGGGATCGGCGGGCAGGGCTTGTTGCATGTGAGGCAGAAAGTCGAGGCCCATGGTTCCCAGTAGGAAGTTGGCCGGAGTTAGTAGAGGCGGCGGGACGCTATCCTCCTCAGTGGGGGTGTCGTCCTTTCACGAGAGGGAATCGGCCTTTCCATTCTGGGTGCCCAGCCGGTACATGATATGGAAGTTGAAACGGGAGAAGAAGAGCGCCCAGCGGGCCTGGCGCGGCTTGAGGCACTTCATCGATTGGAGGTGCTCCAAGTTGCAGTGATCGGTGAGCACCTGTACCAGGTGGCCATCCCCCTCAAGGAGATGCCGCCATTCTTCAAAGGCCACCTTGATGGCGAGCAGCTCCATGTCCCAGATACCATAATTACGTTCCACTGGGCTCAGCTGTCGGGAGTAGAAGGCGCAGGTGTGGAGCGGTTGCCAGGAGCAGGAGGCTACACCCTGCGAGTGCCTAGTCTAGGGATGTACATGCTCGGCTTGAGCGGGTGTAGCGGGGCCGAAATGGGCCTCGCTCACGCCTGCCCGAGACTCACGCACCTTACCCAGCCTGGGCTCGCCGCCTTTTATTTATTTATTTATTATATTTATTAATCGCCCATCTGGCCAGTCACCCGGCCACCCTGGGCGATGTACAATTAAAATACAGTAAAACACAATAAAATATAATGATTAAAACAATATAAAAAATTCTTATTAAAAACCTAACCCACCCCATATTCCCGCCTGAACAGCCATGTTTTTAATGCACGGCGGAAGCTCATCATGGAGGGAGCATGGCGAAGGTCATTAGGGAGGGAGTTTCATAATGTGGGGGCTGCCACAGAGAAGGCCCTCTTCCTAGTCCCCACCAACCTGGCTGCTCTGGCTGATGGGATAAGGCCGTCTGTGGCAGACCTTGTTGAGCGGCCTACTTGATGTTGCTGGAGGCGCTCCTTGAGATAAGCTGGGCCGGAGCCGTGTAGGGTTTTAAAGGTCAAAACCAACACCTTGAATTCAGCTCGGCAAGCAACTGGTAGCCAGTGCAACTCATTAAGCACTGGCGTGATGTGATCACGCCGGCGGCTGCCCTTAATCAGGCGAGCCGCCGCGTTCTGTACCAGCTGAAGCTTCCGGACCGTCTTCAAGGGTAACCCCACGTAGAGCGCATTACAGTAGTCTAGGCGAGAGGAGACCAAGGCATGAACCACTGATGGGAGCAGGTGATTAGGAAGGTAGGGGCGCAGCTGCCGTATCAGATGGAGTTGATACAGCGCCGCCCGGCTCACAGCTGCCACCTGAGCCTCCATGGACAGCTGGGAGTCTAGAATGACCCCCAAGCTGCGGACCTGGTCCTTCAGGGGTAGATGTACCCCATTCAGCACCAGGTCAACATCCCCTAACCTTCCCTTGTCCCCCACCAGAAGTACCTCAGTCTTGTCGGGGTTCAGTTTCAGCATGTTCCTTCCCATCCAGCCAGCCACTGACTCCAGGCACTTGGACAGGGTCTCAACGGCCAACGCCTTGAGCCTGTACACCGGATCGCGCTGGGCCTGTTGCGTCATTTCCGGCTGGCCGGAACTGACGTGACGGCACCCTGCGCCGGCGTGCTGGACCTCCACATGTGGGGGCCCAGCGCACCGGCGAAGGGTCCTGTCGCGTCATTTCCAGCTGGCCGGAAACGACGCGACGGGGCCAGTGTGGCCGGGTCGGCGGGCTGGAGCGGCACAGGAGAACTGCTCAGCTGCTCAGAAAAATGAGTCAGGGGGGCACTACCGTGGAGAGTCGAGGCGGCAGCGAGGCGCCCCCCCCCAAGGTACGTGGACACCACTAGTGCCTACAAACTCTGGGCTCACTCCTGCAAGGAGGTAGCATTGCCACCAGGTGGAGCTGTGGCACTACCCTGGAGGAGAGGATCCTGACAGCCTAATCATAAGTTAACTTGAAATCTGTTCCGTCAATTATGTAGCAAGTAGTAGAGATTTATGGAGAAATTATGTGTGCTCAGTTGTTTCCAATGTAGAAGTTCACTAGGAGAAATTGCCAGCTGCCATGATTCATAGATAGAAGAGTTGGAAGGGGCCTACAAGGCCATTGAGTCCAACCCCCTGCTCAATGCAGGAAACTAGAGGAGGGGTCTCCCATCCAAGTAAGAACCAGGCCTGACCCTGCTTAGCTTTCCACGCTCAGACAAGCTGAGCCAGCATGAGCCACAGGCATGGTGATAGAGAGGGAGAGGTTTACTAACCTTACCTTTCTGCTCTGGCAGGCAGTGGTGGAGGCAGGCATGCTGAGGCAGGCGCCATGCCAGAGCATGGTTACTGACTGGATGGTCACCCCTAATGATGTCAGCAACTTGCGTCTTCTTGCACGGTGCTGGCTTTGGCACCCACTGACTCCACCACAGCTTCCCAGTGTGGATAGGTACGGGTAGGAAGACCCTTCCTCCCCCCTTCTATTTCTATGTTGCAGTGGCTGCTGGTTTTGCCTACCAAATCACCTGAGAACATACCAATATATATTCTGTTGGTGGGGATAAAACTACCGATAGTGATTTTGATTAAGAAGAGAGCTATGTGGCCATTCAGAAGGAAAACATGACACATCTGAAGCCTCAAAGCAGAGCAGAGTCTCTACAGGAATAGTGTAATAACACTCTAAATATTAGCTACAAAAGCTGGATGCAGCCAAAAAAACAAAGCAATTTAATTTGATTTAGAGATAAATATAATAATATACACTCAGTCAATTAACTTGGTTAAATCGCACACATGCACACACATCCCTTTGTGGCTAATGGTATTAGCACAATGCGAATATTGGTCTTGGAACACAAGGTATGCATTATGGTTACTCCAAATGCAAAAAAATAAATAAATAAAAAATCCAGTGGCATTACAAGATACCCCCCTTATTTTATTTTTTTTAAAGGCGGCACCATATGGTTTCAATTTCTCAGAAATATATTGGCTAGGTTGTGCTCTGAGAAAGCAGGGCCAAGCATGACTTGTCAAGATATCTGAAAGTTTAATTCAACATCTCGTATTTTCCTATAGTGAATCTTTGCTAATTTGGTGGGAACCTTCCCAACTGGAAAATCAAATGGGTAACTGAATGAAGACATTTCATAATGTTTATTATTCAGTTTACTGTAAATGGAAAGGAAATTATTATTTTTCTTTCCTAGGTGGATTTGCCACCATATCGTATCTGATCCTTGCATCCCTGAACCCTGAGAAATTCAATATTTTGGTACTGTAGATAGCTGGTTTAGCAGGCAGCAGCAGAACTGCCTGCTAAACTGATCTTGCAGCTGATCTTAATCACATGAAATATGCTCTACAAAGAAAAAAAAGCTTAAAAGCTACAATCACCTGACTGCTTGCAAGCCAATGATATACTGCTCAAGTTAAACTAACAAAATAGAACTTTTAGGTGGCCGAGACCATTATTTAGGGGGTTACTCTGACTAATAAAATTTATTTCCTTCTCTTCTTGTTATCTGTGTAATTTATTTTTTGCCTAAAATAGGAGTGATCTCTGTACTCAAAATGTTAACCATAAGAGCCACCACTTCTTAGAAAAGCCATATACTATTCCACCTTTGAACATTTTCCATTTAATTCTAACCTTAAAAAAAGAAAGTCTGTTCATCACTATGATTTGACCCTACGGTTGTTGGCCATTTTTATGATGTCTTTTGTCTTTCACGTTGCATTTAATAAAGGGGCAATTACATGAAGTCTAAATCTCAAGGAATAGTAGACCTATGCTAAGGAAGCTGCTCAACCAAAATAACTAATTTAAGGCACAATCCCATGCATGTTTAGACAGAAAAAAGTCCTACAGCTCCCAGCATGCCCTTTCCAGCATGGCTGGCTGGGTAATGCTGGGAATTGTAGGACTTTTTATCTTTCTAAACCTGCATAGGATTGCACCCTTAGGCTCCAATCCTATATGCACTTACCTGAGAGTAAGTCTCATTGAAATCAATAGGACTTCTTAGACATGTATAGAAGAGTGCTGTTGCATTATTAGCAGTGCATTTAATATAAATGGTGTCTCAAAGGAGATAGAGTTCTGTAATTTCCTTAGATATCTTGAGCCTAAGTAAGTTTGGACTGTATAGGTCAGAAGCAGCATCTTCAACAGAGAGCTAGTGAAGATACAGAATTATTCATGTAATGTGTTCACACTGACTTATCTCCTCCCACTCTTGAAGAACGGAGCAGGGTTTTAACTAGAGCTGTGTGCAAATTGGCCTCTTGGAATTCTCCACCCTATTTGCGGGCAGTGAAGTTTCACCAACATTCTCCAACAGTTTCTCACAGGTAGGCTCACCATTGGCAGGGTTTGTAGCACTGCTTCCCTCTTTTTTCGTAAGGGCTTCTGGCTTTTATGTGCCGCCGCTGAAAGTGGTAACAGCATCAACTCTGTTGGCAGGCTGACCCTCATTTTGCATCCTCCACAATGCAGGTGTGAGCGGGGCAGTTTTTTGTTTAGCTCCAGGGAAGAGGTGGGCCTATTGCTGCACCAAAAACCTGTCCTCTAATTTCCTGGAAGCTTTCTGCCCCCATGAAAGAGGCTTCTATCATGCTACCTCATTGACAGGGTGTTTTATAATTTATCTTTGTGGTCTTTTGAGGCTTAATCACTGCGAGGGGGCCAAGGGTGTGTGTGTGTGTTCTTTCTGTCACACATCTCTCTGTGGCTTTGCAGCCTCCCAGGCTGCCTGCACTTCTTGATCTGAGAAAGGCCCATCAGAGGAATTATCTCGTGATGTCTTCTCCTGGGCTTTCACTGAAGTTAAAGGCTACAGGCCACCAGAGAGATGATTGTACAAGATAAAACCAGACACTTGTGCACACTCCTTGGCCACCTCCTATGCAAGGTAAGCACAAGAAACCCAAACCCATGAGAGTTCCTCCGAAATTTTCTTCACCATTGAATTTCTTTTTGAAAGCAATTTCTTTTCTAACAACTTGAATGAGAATAGTCAAAAAAGATGTGAGAGAAATATTCAGCACAGCACTAGTTTTAACACTGAAAAGAGCTTGAACCTGTTATTTACCAGGGATGGGGACTCGGACTCGAGGACTCGACTCATGAGTCGGACTGAGTCCCCCCTCTGACTCGAGTCCGATTCGAGTCCCAATATTTTTAATGGGACTCGAGCCTCGACTCAGGACTCGAGACCAAGGACTCGTCAACATCCCTGGGCTGTGCCAGAAGGAGTGGAGAGGAGCGCAATCACCGGCGAAGAGCGCATGGAAGCAAGGTGTGCCGCTGCTGGTTGGCCACTATGGACGGCTACCAGGAGCGCAGCCCCAACGATGTGTTGAGATTTATTTTGATTGATGTGTTGTTGTGGGGGGTTGCCCCATGCTGGAAAGTACCTCCGTCCCCCTGCAGCTGATAGTGGCTGGGGGCACAGGGTAGACCGCCTGCCGCTCTTACGCATCCACACACGGGGCGCTGGAGAGAGTTGAGGGGGTGACAGAAAAAATCTTGTTCCTCAAATGCAACATGGATAAGTTTTAGGAAGTATGGCAAGTTTATTTTTTAAAATCGTTTTCCTAAAATGCAACCTTTCAGACATTTTGGGTTTGGCTACCTCTGCCTGCCTGTTTGGGGTTCCCAGCCTCCTCTGCCTGCCTGGTCTCTTCTTAACCAGTTCCACAGTTTGAATTGTCCAAGACAAAGGCCTCTGCCTGCCTGCTTTGGGGTTCCCTGCATCCTCTGCCTGCCTGGTTATTTTGGGTTTGTCCGCCTGGTCTGTTCTTGCCAAAATCAGTTGCAGAGTTTTGAAATAAAAAGGCACACTTGTGCCTAGAATTTATTTAAGCCACACATCTGAAGTAGCCTTATTTTCTTGGGGGAAAACCCCATTGATTTTAATAGGGACTCGTGGAGTCAGTTTTGGGAGTGACTCGTGACTTGTGAGTCACCATTTTGGACCAAGAACTCAGACTCGGACTCCGGTCCAAAGACTCATGACTCGACTCATTACTCGAGACGACCAAGGACTCTTCAACATCCCTGTTATTTACTACCTTCAGTCATTGAATGAAAGCATGGGATTGGGATGGCTTAAAGCAGCCTGTGTGCCTCCTGATGTTTTGGACTCCAGTTTCCATCAACCCAAGCCAGAATGATAGGAGTGAACAAGAATGATGGGAGTGGTCATCCAAAATATCTTGTGGGTCACAGGTTGGGGAAGGCTGGCTTAAGACACTAAAGGCACAATCCTATGCATGTTTAGAAAAAAAAGGTCCTACAACTCCCAGCATTCCCAGCCAGCATTGCTGGGAGTTCTAGGACTTTTCTGTCTAAACATGCAGGATTGCACCCCCAAACTGCTTTTAGGGAAAGAGAAGAGGAGCAGCTTATCAGCTGTGGGTAGACTGTGAACATATGGGGGTGGGGGAAGAAAGGGAAAAATTGGGAAAGTCCTACTTTTCTTCGAGTCTGGGGACCTTTACTAATTTTTCCAATGGAATTTATCTATTTTTTGAAACACACACTAATAAACCAGACATATGAAAGATTAGGGGAGCGTGTTTCTATCTGTCCAAAAAAATAATAATCCAGAGTTCTGTGAAATCCATTCCAGAGATAAAAATGAAACATTCTGTATATTGTATATACCGTAACTGTATATACAATATAACTGTATATTTCAGAAACAGTTTATCAGAGAAAGAAAGAAACTTGAGATGGTAGTATTTTTAAGGATATATTGACTTGGTTGCAGTGTAACCCCAAACCATGGTCTAGCATTGTGTGCACGCAGCAGCAAGCCTCTTGCTTATGCAATTCCATCTCCCTCTCCCTCTCTTCAGGTGTGGCTGTGAGGAGGAGGAGGAGGAGGAGGAGGAGGAGGAGAACCGAAGCATATGCTTCTGGTTTTAATCCAGCCAATGTTACTTGTTATGTCTGAACTGGGGGGAACTCTGGTTAGTTTAAACTATGGCTTGTTAACGATCAAACCCACAGTTTGATCCTGGCTTGTCTTAATAAACCATAGTCTAAACTAACAAGAATTCCCCCCAGTTTGTACGTAGCGAGAAACTCCAGTTGATTTAAAAGAAGAAGCAGAAGCTTCCAATCTTCTGCTTGTGGCCACACCGGAGGAGGGGAGGTGAAGGGGGCATGTGCAAACCTCAGACTCGCTGCTGCTAGTGCATGGAGTGCTAAACTATGGTTTAGCATTACATCCCCAAAAGGCCATTATTTATGGGGTTCATGTGGCTCATTTTGTCCATAGTTATTATGACACTAATAGTTTGGGCTGCAAAATTCTGGTTTGTGGGCCAAACGTTGTGTGGGGTCGGGCATAATATTCTAGGCTGGCAGGATGTAGGATACAAGATTCCACAGCACAGCTGGATAGGTGAGTAACTATTCTCTTCATTAGGGAAAGACACTCTACACATGCTCAGAGGTATTCAACCCTGGGGGCATGAATTTTATAAACTTATCCTCATTTTTTGGAACCCCCCCAAGTCTAGAGCATTCTACTAAAAACAGTACCACTTTAGGAAATACATGGCAATGCAATCCTAAACATTACGCAGAATTAAATCCAATTGAATTCAATGGGGATTACTCCCAGGTAAGCGTGTACAGGACTACAGCCTTAGTCTGCAAATCATTGAAAATACTATGCTAGCTTTGTGGCTAGATTGAGAAATATTATCATTCGCCCCCATATTATCAGTTGCAGAGTTTTAGACTAAATATATTGGAATGTTATAACCATCATGTTTAGACTGTCAGAAAAATCCATCTTGTAGTTTTAGAGTTAGTATTAATAATAAACTCTTTACACTGGAAAAAAAAAACCCAAAGGCTAACAAATCCAAGCTCTGTGCCTTCAGCTGCAGGGCAAAATTGCCCACAAATCAGCTCCCACAGATAAAGTCACAGAATCCAGAGTGCAGTGTGCCATTAAGAGATGAGAAATGTATTTATATTGATTTATTCAAGTATTAATTAAAATATTTCTATAACAGTATAATATTTATATATCACAGTTCAAAGTAGATAGCAAACTGCCTTACACCAAGTCAGGCTGTTGGTCCATCTAGCCCAGTATTCCATGTTCATTTAATTTATTAGGCACCTTTCTCTAAAAACAAAAGGAGGGGGGGGAAGACTCAAGGTACCTTACAGCAAGTGTTAAAAACATACAAAGAATTAAAAACAACTTAAAACAACAACTAAAAATTAAAGATAACCATGGCTCAGTAAAATAGCCAGATCAAGAAGTCCCATCATACGCCATGAAATGCCTGGGAGTAGAGGCAACCTGGTTGCAAAAAGGTGACCAAGTTGGTGCCGGGTATCATCAACTCGGACTGGCAGCAGCTCCCTGGGGCCTCAGCCAGCCTTTCCCCTCACCCGCTACCTGATCCTGTTTTTAAACTGGAGATGCCAGGGATTGAACCAGGGACCTTTGGCATGCTGCCATGTGCTCTACCACTGACCTATGGCCCCTCCCCCATGAATTTATAGCAAATTTAAAAACTCATTAAAAATCAAAATTGCAATAACAAAAACATCACTTCCACTCTCAACAACCATAGGAAACTAACTCCTCAGTCAAAAGCCTGGTGTGGAATGAGCCGGTCTGACAATTAGGGATGTACTGAAACAAAAACGCAAAATGGCACTCAAAAAACATGTGGCCTAGTGAGATTTGCACAAATCACACTAGTCGCATTAAAGCCATGTGCTTTCCCGGAGCAGGTTTGAGCAAATTCCATGGGCAGTTTGAAAACAATACACAAATCAAAGTCCACCTTATGGATGGAAGTCCACGAGCTGGCTTGACTCACACTGCAGCAGCGCGTGGGCAGCGAACCAGAATCTGGGGGCCCAAACCGAGGAAATCCAACAGATTTCCACCCCCCAGATGGATTCCTCACACATCCTTACTGACAATCTCTCCAAAATAAACCAAAGAGATTGCTCTCCTGACCTTTTCAGCAAGTGTGTTTCAGAATTTAGGGGCAATCTCGCTGAACATTCAGCTCCTGGCTGCATCACCATATGAACCTGACACGGGGAACAGGCAATAATGTCTGCTGGCTCTAGGGATGTATAAGAAATTCATTTCAGTTTGTTTTTGACCAGAATTTACCCAGGCTGCGCCGGACCTGAACGCAGACCTGAATGCAATCTGCTACAAAAGTCTACATTTCCAGGCTTATGATGCAATTCACTGAACAAAAAGAAATGAGTTCGAAAAATGCGTACATTTGAAAAGTGTTCATGAAGAAATGCATACTTTTGGGAAATGTGCACAAATGCACTTTAAACAATGGGAGGGAAAATGTGTATATTTTATAGGGGTGGGCGATCCACCCAGCACTCGATTCGCAGCGCGCAAGCCGAGCGCTGCTGCCGCACAAGCCAAACCAAATGCAAGCACCACCTGAGGCGCTCACTGGACTTCCGGGTCCCCGGTGCTAAGTTGTTTACATAGAAAATGGTATTAGATACATTAAAAACGGCCGCAACTTGTGCAAGTTATGCAAATCGCAGCCATTTTTAACGTATCTTACACCATTTTCTACGTAAATAATGTACTGCCAGAACCCGGAAGTTGCTTCCCCGGCTTGGTTCGCGAGAACATGAGTCGAACTGGGGAAAAGGTAGGGCAAGCGGAGCTCGGGGGGGTCAAGTCTGGCAAGTTTGCCAGACTTCCACCCCCCAATCAAGCTCCACACACATCCCTACATTTGAAAAATGTGCACAATTCATGCATACATTTAAATACACATGGATTTTCATGTGAAAAGAAAACAACACAAAATTCACAATCTGATGCAGACACAATTGGAACAAGCTTCAAGGTGAAATCTGGAGAACCTTGATGAACTCGAGTTTTCCTCTTTCACACATCCCTAGCTATATCTCATTGGCAAGTGGGCTTTCAGGTATGAAGTCCTTATGGCATGAGAGTCCCAGGCTGTGCAGTGCTCTAAAGATTAAAGCCAACAACTTGAATTTTTGAGTTCAGAAGCAAATCGGCAGCCAATGTAACTGCCATAAAACAAGTTGAATATGTGCCCATTCACCTCCCAATAACAGTTAGGAGATGTGCAATAGCATTTTGTACCAGCTAAAGCTTCTGAGTCATCTTTGAGGACAGTCCCATTACAATAATCAAGCCTGGAAGTTACAGAAACATGGATCAAGGACAGATAGATCTGCCAAGATTGGACAAAGCCTTCTTATTAGCCAAAGATGGAAGAAGGCAAGGTTCTCATACCAAAACTCTGAGACCAACTTACTTCTCATGAAGTAGTGCCAGGTCCAGGAGGCTCATCTACCAGGTCAGATAGGGTCACATAGACTCCATCAGTGACAGAGGGCCTAATCCCTACTAACTATGACCATTCCCTACAACAGTGTTTCTCAACCTTGGGTCCCCAGATGTTTTTGGCCTACAACTCCCAGCATGCCCCAGCCAGCTATGCTGGCTGGGGCATGCTGGGAGTTGTAGGCCAAAAACATCTGGGGACCCAAGGTTGAGAAACACTGCCCTACAAGCATCACTTCTGTCTTGTCTGGATTCAAAGTTACTCTACCTCATCCACTTGAGGTTCCAAAGACTGGTTCACTACAGAAGTGTCATCTCATCAGTGCTTTGCTATATATATATATATATATATATATATATGAACAGAGTAGCCATGTCCAGGTGCCTGAACATACCATGTTCAGGTATGTGGGCTTAAAGTGGGAAGCAGCTACCCTATTGATTCTATGCAAAGAGAACGCACACGGACCTAGTAAAATATAAAATTATGTGTGTATGTTTTCAAAAAGTTAAAATCAACTGTGTCCCATGGTCAGGGTTGGTGTCACTGGCAGGCATGATCAGGCACCTGCCAAGGGCCTACACCCCAGCAGGGGCCCACTGACAAGAGCCCCATTGTGGTTGTTCCTCCTCTTCACCATTGCAACTTGCTTGTTCACCTGCCACTCACTCTGGCCCAGACAATGGTGGTAGTGAAAAGGAGGAGCAGTAGATTCCACTGTCTGCTAGCTGCTCACTGACTCTCTGCCTGGCAAGCAAGAAGGTGATAGGAATGTTGTGCAAAATGAGAAGCATTAGCAGCTGGTGAATATGGAGGTGAGAAGTTAGACTTGCTGAGGGAGGGGGCCCATTGAGGGTGTCTTGCCCAAGGCAAGGGCCATCTAAAACCTGGAGCCAGCACTGCCCATGGTTGCATCTCTATTCAACCATTTTGAATACAAGAACAAGCATTCCTGGGATTTCTCTCCTCAGGGTAAGATTTCCCTGTAAAATTACTCTCCGATCGGTCATGAAGCTATTAGAATCAGAGACAAGTGTTCAGCCACTGACTTCCAGACGAGCCTGCAAAATAAGCCTTTAGGACATTCACTCAGTATCGGGGCAGATAATATATTATGCCAGTCATATATCTTTGTACTTGGCATAGATGCTGTTTTTATGTTTAGAAACAGGGCTGGCGCTACCGCTAGGCAAACTAGGCGGTTGCCTAGGGCGCGTGGCTGAAGAGGGCGCAGAAACGCTGCGCTCCTCTTCGCTGCCGCCGCTCCCCCCACCGCCCCACCGCCGTGCCGCTGCCCCCTTGCTGCCACCGCCGCCGCCCCGCCGCCGCCGTGTCGCCCCCGCGCCGCCCCCCGCCGCCGCCGCCACCACCACCACCACCACCACCCGACCCCCCCGCCACCTACCTTCTCCACGCCACTTCCGGAGCCCTGCCCGCGCTGTTTTGGCGGGAGGAACCAGGGCAACAGGGCTTAAACAGCCCTGTTGCCCTGGTTTCCCCAGCCAAAAACAGAGCGCGGGGGTCCCGTCGCGTCACTTCCTCCTCGGAGGAGACGGCGGCCAGGGCGGGGGGAAGGTAGGTGGCGGGGGGTGGCAGGGGTCCGGTGGCTGCGGGGGGGGGGGTGGGTTGCAGAGCAGGGCTGCTTTGCTCCCAAGCCCGCCCCATGGCACGAGATGGGGGGCGCTAAATATAATATCGCCTAGGGCAGCCAAACTGCCGTGCACCGGTCCTGGTTAGAAATGCTCAATCTTGTACATGATTCATAATCATACCATCATCAAAGATGATAATTAAGACCCTGGTGTTATGCTGTACTTTAAGAAGCAATGCTGTTATTTTATTTTCCTGTAAACTCCCCCTGCCAGCCCACTACAAATCCCTTTTCTTCGCTGCTTATACATCCTTGTGCACACACGTGCACACACACACACTCCTTCTATATTCACATAAGGCTATAATGACATTTAGCTCTATGCTCTCAAACCAAGTTGAACTGATTCAACTACAGAAGCCCTTGGCCTAAAACTAACGAACTCCAGAAAGTGTAAAATAAAACAAAACAAAAAGACAAACAAACCCATGAAAGCCTCCTAGTTACACAGTAGTCCTTCTGAAGTTCTGAACAGTAGCACTGATATCTAACAAGGCAAGTTACTGTTCTGTCATTTAGAAGAAGCTCATAAAACAGTGGGTTTAATTTGTCTAAGGGGAAAATAGCAAGAGAGAGACACACACGCAGTGAGAGAAAGAGAGAGAGAGAGAGAGAGGTAGTGTTAAGTTCCTGGTGGAAAGCCACATACACATGTACTATGAAGCATTCTCACCAAATGTCTTTGGAAATTAGGCAAAGTTAACATGTCCAGTCTGGATCCAAGCCAGGAAGGAACAGTGGATGTTCTCTTGTAAAAACCCTGAAAGCTCCAAGCAACCCATAAACAGTTTGTAGAGTGAGTCAAAATGGACCGTTTTATGTGCCCTCATGGAAGGGGCTGCTTATTTGTTCTTGGATTCAAATGTAACAATATGATGTCATCAAATGATTTACCATCGGTAGCATAGCAAGAGTCAATATACAGTGGTGGATGGAAACATCCTATTCTTTCTAAAGGTTTTAGAGGGAACCACCAATTCTGAAGTTTGTCTTGGCCCTCCCTCTGCTGGTGGTAAACTGAGCACAGGAAAACCTCAGCAACTATGTTACTGGAACTATGAGATAGGAATGTTAACCACCAAATTAAGGTGGGCTTTATTTGAGGGCTTTACGAAAGGATATTAGAAACACGTTTATACAAGAATGGAAGAATTATAAGGGGAATACATAATTGTGCCATCCATTCCAGTTGCCGAGTATGGTGGCTGTCAATATACAAAAGATTAGAGCCACTGGAAGAACAACATTGTTTAGTAGGTTTTATCTTTCACAACTGTCAAAGCAAATAGTTGCTGGAACCCAAACCTCAGATTTAGAAATGGTTCCTTAAATTGGTTCTGTTGCTGTTTCAAATATCTGAAAATTGGAGCCTAATCCTATGGCCTGCTACATCACAGCAAGTTACTTATCTGGCATTCACAGGGCCTCCTCATTCCATTCCATTCCATTCCATTCAATGGCATCTCAGTATCTCACCTGGGATGCTCAAAGTCCAGTATTTGATTTCTCTGGACTTCCTTGCTGCCAGGGAATAGTGGGAGGCCCTACCTTTAGAAATCTTGTAGAAAAGGGCCATAACTCAGTGATGGGGCAGATGCTTTACATGCAGAAGTTCTCATATTCCATCCCTGGCACCTTCAAATAAAATTATCAGGAAAAGAGCCTTGCCTGAGATGGGAATGGCCACTTCCAGTCAATGCAGACACTGATGCACAAGATCAGAGATGGGCAACTTGTGGCGTAGCCAATGGTGAGGAATCATGGGAGTTGTAGGCCAGAACATCTGGAGGGCCACAAGTTGCCCACCCCTGCAGATGGACCAATTAAGTATAAGACAGCTTCATATGTTCAAAGGGAATGGCTATGTAGTTCCAAACAACTGGGGAAAATGTGTGTGTGTTTTGTGTGCTTCTTTAGCAGACACTGTTAATGAAAGAGCATTAAATATCTCACTTCATATATTCCATGGCTGAGACTAGAGTCTGAAGCCATGTTCAAGTAAGCTTCGAAGACATTCAGTGCTAATTTAACGTATAAACATATAGCAAAAAGATAGTGTCTTCTAAATGATATTCTTACAGTCTTATTGATAGAGAAACCTACATTCAGATAGGTCACAACAGAATCCTATACCATATCAGACATAAATACTATTCAGTTCAAGGTTACTCACAGGTATGTTTGTATAGGATTGCAGCCAAAGCCTATAGCCCAAGGCCAAAACAGCGATAGATCAGAATAGGCTTAGAGCCTTAGACTCACCCCATTCTATGATTAGAAAACACACAGTGTTTCTCTGAGTGAACCTATGGACAAATAGAGCAACTCAATGTTTCCCACCCAGAATATCCTAATTTTAGACTACCTCTGATATGGTATCATGATACCACATGGTATCCTAGTCATACTATACTACTTAGCATCCAGTCCATTTACAAACATGTCATTTTCCAGGCTCTAACTGTGAGTAGGGATTATAAGTAGGAGAGAAATTCTAATTTTGCACTTTGAAACTCATGTGCAAACTGAAACTCAGTTATACTTCGAATTTTGTACTTCACTGAATTTTGCAATGAGGTTCTTCAGTCAAAATGCATATGAAATTGTATATTAGGGAAAATAACATTCAAGAATGCATTATAATGGGATGGGGAAATTGCTTGCAAAAATATGTACGTATATGAGGCAAAGCTGCATACAAAAAAGCATGCATTAAGGAAATGCATATCCAAAAATGCATATCCAAAAATATGTATGGATTTTCATGTGAACTTTTTTCTCAAAGTTTGGGACAAACAGAATGTAAGATTGGAAAAATTATCAAAGTTCAGGATGAACTAAATGTAAGTTTGGAAAACTGAGAAACTGAGAGAAAATGAAATTGAAATAGGTTCACATTTTTTTGCGCGTATAGTGGTGAAATGAAGAGTCGAGACACATACATATGGTATAAAATCACATTTATATAATAATAATTTATCAGAGATCTGTGAAGGGACTAAGTGCGGGTATTAACTAAACCGGCCTTTGGCCAGTGGAGATGTAGAAGGGCAAAAAAAAATCCAAACCCAAGGGGTGGCACTGTAAACCCCCCCCCCCCCAGTTTTACACCACAAGGGTGCTGGGAGGCCTTCCCAGTGTCACCTCCTCACGGTGCCACAAAATACCGATGCAGGTGAGAAGGGTCGGCCCCAAAGGTGGCCCAATCTCCCACAGATCGAGCCACACAACTCAGCAATGGGGAGCCTCGGCTTGTCACCAGTCACCTGACAGGTGCCATTGGATGATCATGGAACCCTAACCCCACTGCCTATTCCCCGCACTTACCAGCCAAATGTGACTTAATTAAATCAACGTAGCCAGAAAACCTAAAAGAACAAACCCCTACCCTGACTCACAGTGTAGAGTAGGCGAAACACGCACATTGCCCTTTGGCCAATCAAGGCTATGAGCCAAAATTCCTACTCAGCCCCTGAACAGGTGGCCAGAGGAGCCTACGCTGTTAACAGGGAGGGAGGGAGCAATGAAAAGAAAAAGGCCAAGGGTGGGGCGGCCAGGCCTAATAATAATGGTCCTGTCGCTCCACCCTCCCTGTGGCCTGATAGGTGGGTGCGATCACCCCATAGTGGTCTCACTCATCGCTCCCCCCACATGCAAAATTCTCCCCACCCACAGCTTTGTGCATGAAACAGAATGCATCTAAGACTGTGCATGAAACAGAATGCATCTTGCTTACAAAATCCATACATTTCCGAGGCTTGCAAGGAGTTTTTAAAAATGCATACATTTGAAATGTGCACATATATCTATCTCTGTCTGTGTATATGGGGGATGGGAGAGTGTGTGTATGTGTGTGTCTGTGGGTAGGGGAGGGATTGTGTATAACAAAAACAAAAGAAACAAGCTGTGTTAGAATTCTATAGAATTCTGTGTGGGGGATATGAATGAGTGTCTCTCTGAATGTGCATACATTTGAAATGTATACACAAAGAAACCTGCACACAAATAATGCTTACATTTGAAAAAAATGCACAGAAAACTGATTTTCTCAATGGATTTTTTAAAAAAGAAATGCATTGCAAATAATGCATACATTTAGAAAAATGTGCACAGAAATATGTATGAATTTCCATGCAGTGGGCAAGGGAAGTCTGAGGTGGTTGAAAATGAGAACCTCAACAAGACTTGACATATTTACCTATCCCTAACTATAAGGAACATTTGATGCTTTATTTATTTATCATATTTCTGAATCGCCCATCTGGCCGGTGACCCATGGCCGGTGACCATCTTGGTGATGTACAATATATAAAAAATACAATAAAACAAAATATAAAATACCTTTAAAACTGTAAAATCCTAGCCCACCCCATATTCCCACCTGAAAAACCATGTTTTTAATGCACGGCACTACGGCAGAAGCTCATCAAGGAGGGGGCATGGCGGAGGTCACTGTGGAGAGAGTTCCATAACTTGGGGGCTGCCACAGAAAAGGCCCTCTTCCTAGTCCCCACCAGCCTGGCTGCTCTGGCTGATGGAACAAGGAGAAGAATTTATCCACAAATACTGAGAGCATAGCAGAACTAGTGTGAATTCTCTAATGATAAATATCTCTACAATGAATGCACTGTGTGAAGTAACCCTTTTTGGTAAGGGGAAGTTTACTCCTGGTAAACTTTTTCACTGGATCACCCAGAGGTTCTTAAACGTGCACAGCAGATCAACAATCCATATTGTGGAGACCGCCTCTCTCCCTCCAGAGTTAAGCAATGAAACTGTTCTTCTAATCACCTAACCATTATTATGTAAAACTGTAAACAAGCAAAACTGGTTTTAGATTACAGATTAATGAGTTTTGCAGAGATCAATAACAAAAGAAACAAGCTGTGTTAGAATTCTATAGAATAAGTGCAATAATGCAACAACATGACCACACTGAAAGTTGATTCTATACTAATTTGAATTGACTAATGCCCTCCCCTTCCCAGTCAAGGGTATCTCAAAACCAAGCCTTCAAGGTGGTTCCTTGTTTTGCAGAGCCAACTGCTTAGAATGCCTAATTATTCCACACTGACTGTTCTTCTCTCCTTGTGACATCTTGGAATTGTCACACCCACATTTCCACCTGCTGCTCCTCCTCAGAAAAGCTCTGGTTTCCCACAGTTTCAAGAACACCTTGACTTTTTACTCCCTCCTCCCTTATCTCTATCTCCCCTGTCCTTGGCTCTTCATTCTTCCCTCCCCCTCTCCTCCTCCTCTTCATCTGAATCTATTCCCATGTCTCTTTGAAGTTACTCTGCAGAACTAATGGGCCCGATTCCCACACAATTCTCTTTTCTGGCAAAGAACTCATTTCCCCCCCCCCCCATTTTGTCCAACAGTTTCAGCAACAGGTTCTATAGAATAAGTCACTGTTTGCTCACCTTTCTGTATTTCACACCCACATCCAGATGGGAGAAGGGCAACAGGTATAAAGCTATAAGCTACAGATAATTTAGGAATAACATTTATTTGTATAAAAAGCCAGGGCCAGCTTTTACCTACCAGCTAGGTACAACTATTTCAAGAATCCTGCCCACAGTTTGAAGGAAAGTAAATTGGAATAAAGCAAGAAGCCAAGAACAGCACTCACTAGATGGGAATGTTAAATGTTTTATTGTAGGAAAATACCTGTATCACACTTGTAAAGAAACTATTAAAAGTTTAGGTAGGTTTCCCCTTCCACACATACACACACGTCCCAACAAACCAAGTATGTTCAGCCAAAATTAAGGCCAAATTCTTCCTGGTGGTTGTACTTATGTATACACCAAAGTCAGTTCATAAATCAAGGGATTTTCCCCCCGGTCAATGTTCATCCCATATATTTTATTTATTTATCTAGCATCCCTGCTTGCACTCTCCCAAAAGACTTGGGATGAACCACAATACATTAAAAAAAAATCAGCTAATTAAATAGTGGAAGACCGACAACCTGGTCTTCTGCGTGGGTTCAATGCTAAGGGGGTAGCGAGTCCTTGGGCGGCCTTCTCCGAGATCCCCAGCGACTATCACCCTTAGCCCAGAACAAAGGGATAACTTATAGTCACAGAAGTATCTTTTAGAAAACAAGTTTATTTACAACATTACTTTCACAAACCCAGACACACGCCAGCAATACAGCTTATCAGTACGGTACAAAGTAGCAAGCAAGAAGTCTTAAGGACACCGTGATTTCAGGGCTGTCAGCTAGTTAGTTCAGCTCGGATCCCGGCAGAGGCCCGGTCAACCACACGCTGCTAGCTGGGTTCCCGGCGGAGGCCCGGTCTACCCAAGCGGCTAGCTGGGTTCCCGGCAGAGGCCCGGTCTACCCAAGCGGCTAGCTGGGTTCCCGGCGGAGGCCCGGTCTACCCAAGCGGCTAGCTGGGTTCCCGGCGGAGGCCCGGTCTACCCAAGCGGCTAGTGAGTGATTTCAGCTTGGTTTCCCGGGGGTCCGGTCAACCCAAGTGACCAGTGATTTCAGTTAGCTGGAGCATGCCGGGTGTGGCTACCCGGGGTTGCCGATCCTTCGTTCTCTTACCCCAGGCATGGGGCAAGATTGTTGATCAGGTCCAACAACCCAGTTCCCTTGCGCAGGGTGTTTTATACCTTGGTGTTTCAGGTAGCCCCTCCCTCCGTGATCAGGTGGGTTGACACCCTCCCTGAGGGGCGGCCTTTTGGGTCAGGTGGGGTGACGCCCTCCCCCCGTGGGATGGGGTCCCTTTGAAGCCACTTGCTTAATGGTCCCATCCTATGGTGTTGAGTGGCCATTTCTTAGGGGTGCCGAAGTGTCTGCTCTGGAGAGGTATTCAAGTCTTATGTAGATGGGGCTGATATGCGAGAGCATTGACAAACCTGGGGATGCTTCTTGCCTTCCCCCCTGGGGTGATTCTATGCAGATGTTGTTTGTCCCTTTTGTCATCTGTGGAGACTGGCTGTCTCCCCCCCTGTAAATAAAATAGATACAAAACATTAATGTGTATAATGCGTGCACTGACCCCAAAATTCAAAAGTGGACATGTGAGATTTATGTATAAATCTTAACAATGTTAACTCGGAAGTAAAATGTCTCATCTTTCTTAAGTCCAGCAGCCAAATATCAGCCTATATGGAAAAAGATTGAAAAGCTTTCTGGCAGTGCAATCCTATGCATGTCTACTCAGAAATGAGTCCCACTGAGTTCAATGAGACTTACTCTGAGATCTAAAGCTAATTGGCTTGGTGTATAGCATGGCTGCACAACCTATGGCCCTCAGCTGCTTCAAGTGTGGCCCGTAGAGCTATGAGACCCTGTCCAGAGGTCCCCTTGTTAGCACTAGCCCTATCAAGAGAAAACCTGGGATTTTTCTTGCCAGTTTTAAGGCTAGGGCTAGGGCTAGGAATGGGAACCCTTCCCTTATCTCTGATCTCTCCTGATCAGAGCTAAGGTAACTGAGTGTATGAATGAGTGTGTGTGAGAGAGAGAGAGTGTGTGTGTGTGTGTGTGTGTATGTATGTGTAAGTGTGTGTATGTGTGTGTGTCCTTGCATATGCATGTGTGGCCTCTGGCACTCCAGCAGACATCTGATGTGGCCCTCAGGGCTGAAAAGGTTGTGCACCCCTGTTGTAAGGGATTGTATGCTAAGACAATCAGCATTAGATCTGGCCAAATTTCCAGACACATTGGATATAGCTTGGGATAAAGGTACATGGTTACATCCAACTGCTCATCAGTCAGTATCTATTATCTCTATCAACCAGCAGATCTCCCCATGCTAAAGAGAGGAGAACTCTCTGCTATGCATGACATAACCACACATCATATAATATTCATGACTATTGAAAAAGAATAAACTGAATCAGAGGAACTCATATCTACTGATGGAGGGATGCCTCTGATTGCCACTAGCCTCAGAGAATCAATTAGTTTTATCTTTTTCAATGCACAAAAAATAGTCTGACTTAATCCACCCTGAGCCCTTGGGATACAGTGAGGAAGAAATCTAAAATAAAAATAAACCCAAGCTGTGCAATGTTTATACATTACAAGGCCATTAACATGGTGTGTGTGTGTGTGTGTGTGTGTGAGAGAGAGAGAGAGAGAGAGAGAGAGAGAGGAGATTCAGGAGGCAAAAAAAGAAAAGAGAAAGAATTAACCTCTCCATTTTGATTTCCTGTTTTGACAAGAGTACAATTGCAAAGAATTGCTGCTCTAAAAAAAAAAAGCCATTAACCAAGAAGAACAGGATTGAAATGCTATGTTTGTCAGTTGGCTGAAACCAAATATACTTGATGATAGCAAGACCAAATCCTTGAGTGAGAGTTTCACTATTTGCTCACCTTTTTGTACTTCATGCCCACTGCCAGATGGGAGCTGAGAGACAGGTATGAAACTGTATGCTACAGATAATTTAGAAGCAACATTTGTTATTATATTGAAAGTCAGTACCTGATTTTACCTACTTATAAGAAACAACATTCTGTGAAGCATTTCAAAAGGTTGCAGAATTCTGCATTTCCCCTGAAGTTTCATTAGAAAGAGCTTTTTGCATACTACCTAAAATATAGTTTCTGAAACCCCATTTACATAAAAAATCTCTTGGTGCTTAGTGGGGGAGTGGATTATGGGACATAAACTGTGTTGCATTATCTGCTTACCAGCTGACGTTTCACCACTTCCAGCTTCCCAGGCTTACCATAGATCCTGACTGGGCTGTGTGAGGGGACATGAAAAAGGGCTTTTTAAACAAAATAAATTGGTAGATCACTGCCACCAGCAACCACATTTTAGATATTCCAGACTAGTTTCTATCTGGGCACCAAAAGCCATTGTTCAGAAATACAGGTTACTTTTCATTTTAGGGCAGGGGTGTACAACCTTTTTGGTCCTGAGGACCACATCAAGTGTCTGCTGGGATGATGGCTGCACATGTGCATGCATATATCCATGCACACGCACACACATAAACACAAGCACATTTACATACAACTCACGTACGCACGCACACGCACATACACACCACTCCCTCACACTGTGCTTATCTTGTATATATTCTAATTTTTTTAAAAAAAACAACACCTTTCAGTTTAAGTTAAGACAGGGGTGGTCAACTTGTGCTGTATTCCCTTGGGGGTAATCTCTCAGGGGCTGCAGTCTCCCATCACACAAACGAGTTCACACAAATGAACTCCACTCACATAAACATCCACTCACTTCTCCCCCCACCCTCACAGCTCACTAATTCACACACAGTTACTTTCTTTTCTTTCTTCCACTTGATCAAACTTACATCTACTCACTCACAGCTTTAACCCTTCCCTTGGCCAGCAAAAAGAAAAGAAAAATGCTCTAGGCTCTATAGTTCTTGACATAGAAGCCTTATTCCTAGAGTGTCCCCAGAGCATCCTAGGATGCTCTGGGGACCACACCATTTGCACCCCTGTTATAGGGGCAGGAATGGATGGGCATTTGCATCAATGGGAGCAGCATGCCTCTGGGGAGGATTTTCATGGGAATCGCAACTGAGAAGGGAAGGGTTAAACATCCTTTCCCTCATGCTGCGCTTGCAATGAAAAGTGCTCACCCGCTCCTGCTGTGCCTTTTCAAAAAGTGGTGAGATTCAGAGTGACATGTTTAGTATCACATCTAGTTTGGCCCTTACATGCTCAGTCTAAACTTTCCAGAGGTCTAAAAATCCAGGAATGTATTTGCAAAAGACAGGTGGAAGATTAACGCACATTTACAGGCGACCCAAGTAAAAAGGGAACAATGTATATTTAACTTCTTCTACATTTCCAAGTCCAGGCACAGATGAGCTAGACTGAACAGGTGGTAGCTTAAACATTTAGAAAGGAATAAATCTTTGCTGCCACTGCATTATATTGGGGATATGTTCCTCCAATGGATTCAGCAGTTGTTGCCATCACTGAACAGCTTCAGAGGGGCAGGCATTCAGCCAGTGCAGCCAAGGGCATCTATGAAGCTCTGTTTTACTGGCAAAACTAAAGGCAGAAGCAATATAAGAACCAAACTAGACATGATGGCAAGTTCATGTTTGCATTTAGGATGCAGGGTGCTTTTTTTTTTTTTTTTAAATGCAAATAGCATCAGCTGGGAGGGCTGATAATTGTTGGGCTGGGTTAAATCCCCCCCCCCATGCCTAATAACTATCAGCCTTTCCAGCAGTGCCAGTGCAAACTCTTCCCACTGCCTGAGGTGGGAAAGCACACGTGCCACTGCAAACGGCCATTGCCACTGTCCCCTTCCTCCCCTCCCCCATGTCTGTCTCCCTCCCCCCCACCCCCACCTGCCACATCTACCTCCCTCCTCCCCCCACCCACACACCTCCCTCCCACCCCCCTCTCTACCCCCCTACCTACTGCGTTGACGCTACTGCTGTCTGCTCTACAGGGTGGAGGCCGGTGTGGCTCTTGACAGAGGCACCCATGCCCAAATGCCTGGCTCGAGGGGGTCCTTTCTCAGAGCCAGGCATGTGTGTGGGGGGAGGTGTCCCTGGAGATCACCTGTACTGCAGGCAATCTCCAGGGACATCTGTCTTTCCACAATGCATGACTCCGAGGAAGGACCCCTCAGAGCCAGGCATTCGGGCATGGCCGCCTCTCTAAAGAGCTGTGTCGGTGCTTTTCCGGCTGACATGGCTCTTCAGAGAGCTTGCTGCATGCCAGCTTGCTCTGTGAGGATCTGCAGAGCTGGTGGTGGCAGAAATGGCAACAGGGTGGGTGTTTCCTGAACAGTGAGGTACCATCTCACACCAGGAAGGAAATCCCAGAATTGCTTTCATTCACACGACAGTACATTCAGACAGAAGATGTACCCAAACTAAATGAGATGTACCCTAGCTAGACCTTACCTACCTACTAGAAGGTTTGCGCAGCTGGAAAAAAAGGCACAGTATATCAAAAAGACTGGTTTTGTTATGTAAAATGGGGAAAGGAAACACAACAATCATACAAGTGATTAAAAATGCCATTTTTCTCACACACTGGAACTTGCTTTCTCATATCATTGTTTTCAGATTCATAATAACTCCATCCCATGGCTCTGGGACACCAGTAAAGTAGATGTTTGGGAAATATCTTTCCCAGTCCAATAGCTTCTATAAAAGCTTCTTGCTATGAAATCTTCCACCATAACCTCTGCGATGAGCTCCAATGCATTCTTGAGATTGTGGGTTGGATCCAGATTTAGGTGTGTGCAACTGGACTGACTGAAGCAGCCCCTCCCTGCCCACTTCCTCCTCGTGGCAGTCCCCTCCAAACGCTACACAGAGGGGCATAGAATCATAGAAAAGTAGAGTTGGAAGGGGCGTGCTGTGCTGTGGGAAGAAGGGATGCCTGAAAATTCACTGGAGCCCCCCTCCGTGAGTGGAACCCTTCAATCTAAAGAAGGCAGAAGTTCCTGAATCCTACCCAATATCTTGTCATTTGATGACATCTTACCCAGTAAGGCATGATTTATATAGGATGCACACTATGGGAAAAGCCTGTTCCTGTGTAAGCTTTCCACCCACTGATCACAATGTTAAAAACTGCACGCGCTGGCCAAATCACATGTTAACTTCACACGTCAGAGGTGCACCCACCCAGAAGATCAATCAGTGACATATTAACAGGCAAATGGAAGAGTGCATGTGAAAAGTGCAGTTAAGTCTGACCTGACATGCATGGACATGCTTCCCCCATAGCACATGTCCAACACCAATTAGGTCTAAAAACTATCATGATGTTACATTTGCATATCACTCTTCTTCTGAGGAGTGCACTGATTTATTTATTTTCTAAAATCTCACAAAGTGGCGTTGGCACCTTGCAGAGTGATCATCCTTTGTAAGGAGATGACTAGGGGCCGGTTCACACGACACGGGAACCGCGGGGAAGCGCTGCTCCCCCGCGGTTCCCGTGTCGTGTGCACGCCGACCGGAGGTGCCCCCGCGGGCGGGACCCACGGAAAGTGACCACGGTCGGTAGCGGGGTAAGCCCCTACCGCGCGTGATCACCGTGCCGTCGGAACAGTGGCCGGCCGTCCCGCGGGGTCCCCACAGAGACGGCAGCCCAGAGCGGCCGGAGCCGCCGCCGCTCCAGCCTGTAGGGGCAAACGGCCCCTCTGGGCATCCCGGGCCTCACCCCCTACCGCCGGGAGGCCCGCACTGCGGTGCGGGGACTACGGGGTCTGCCCACGCGCGCGGGGCGCCGGTCGTGTGCGGCGCCCCGCCGGACCCCGCGGACGGCCCCGCGGTTCCTCCCCCGCCGGCAGCCTGGGTCGTGTGAACCGGCCCTAGGTAATAATCATCTCCTTACAAAGGAGTAAGGAGGATGGTTGGAATTGGATGATGATTCATCAATGGGAGCTAATGACCAGGAATGTTCTCCTGATAGCATTTAGTTTGTAAGTCTGAGAAAAGTTTGGGAAGGTGATACCCTCAAGTTAAGGGAAGGGACAAAGAAAAGATCTGGGGTCAATTTTACAGTTTAGCAAGAAAGCTGGGAGCAGGGTGAGTGTGGATGCTATTCTCTTGGAGTATGATGCAGTCTTAGCAGAGTTGCTGCCTGCTGCCTGTAGGAGTGTCTACTGTCTATTTCAGTGTTCTCCAACCTTGGGTCCCCAGATGTTTTTGGCCTACAACTCCCAGCATGCCCCAGCCAGGTCAAAAACACCTGGGGACCCAAGGTTGGAGAACACTGGTCTATTTGTTTCCACTATATTCTGCTTCAGTATTTGTAAACGAAATAAAAATGACCAAGGCAACGTAAGTCTCCAGTGCTCTTTCATCCAAAGGAAAGTAAACTTGGTAGTGTTGCCCTGGACTTGAGGATGTGGGGAGCACTTAATGCTGCCATCCACGGTGGATATTGTTGTCTTGAGAAAAACTGAGAGCCCATGAGTGAAACTGAGAGCCCATGGCTAATGGAACAACTAACAGCACTCCAGAAGAAATCGAAGTAAGAGCAAGTTCAGCAGCAAATGAAGGTTTTGCAACAGCAGCTGCATGAGGACAATAAAGCATGCAGTTGATTCAGATGAATTGGAATGAGTTCAGAGAAGGGCACCAAAGATGATCAGGGGGCTCGAAATGAAGTCCTACAAGGAAAGATTGAAGGAACTGGGTATGTTTAGCCTTGAGAAGAGAAGACTAAGAGGAAATATGACAGCACTTTTCAAGTACTAAAGGGCTGTCACACAGAAGAGGGCGGCAACCTGTTCTCCATCATCCAAGACTGTAGGGCATGAAATAACAGGCTAAAATTACAGGAAGGCAGATCTCAGTTGAACATCAGGAAAAACTTCCTAATGGTCAGAGCAGTCAGACAATGGAACCAACTGCCTAGAGCGATGGTGGGCTCTCCATCACTGGAGGTATTCTTCAAGCACCTGTCAGGGATGCTTTAAACTGGATTCCTGGACTGAGCAGGGGGTTGAACTCAATGGCCCCTTCCAGCTCTATGATGCTACATTGCTGGGCTTTAATTGTAGACCATCTCCACCATTATCTGTAGGGAAAGTAGCTTATTTATTTATTATAGATTTCATAGATCATAGAGTTGGAAGGAGCCTGCAAGGCCATCGAGTCCAACCCCCTGCTCAATGCAGGAAACTAGAGGAGGGGTCTCTCCCATCCAAGTAACAACCAGGCTTGACCCTGCTTAGCTTTCCACGCTCAGACAAGCTGAGCCAGTATAAGCCACAGGCCATAGACTGTTATATTTATGAATATTTATGAAAATATATTTATGAATATATTTATGAATCGCCCATCTGGCCAGACATCCAGCCACTCTGAGTAATGTACAGTCCAATAAAATACAGGGGGGGCGCGGAAACACACACACACACACACACAGTATAAAACACAATTAAAAACAGTACAAAACTTAAAAATCCTAACCCACCCCATATTCCCGCCTGAAAAGCCACATTTTTAATGCCCGGCGGGAGCTAATCAAAGGAGGGGCATGGCGGAGGTCACTGGGGAGAGAGTTCCATAAATTGGGGGCTGCCACAGAAAAGGCCCTCCTCTTAGTCCCCACTAGCCTGGTTTCTCTGGCTGATGGGACAGGGAGAAGGCGGTCCATGGCAGATCTTGTTGAGCGGCCTACTTGATGTTGCTGGAGGCGCTCCTTGAGATAAACTGGACCGGAGCCATACAGGGTTTTAAAGGTCAACGCCAACACCTTGAAAACTGACTCCTTCTCCCTGCAATAGCTATCTTAGTTTAAAAACACTGGGTAATTATTGAAATAGCAAAAATATGTCTTCACTAGCACATTGAGACAAGGGTTAATAATATCTATGGATCTTTATACTTCATCCATAGCTCTGGAAGAAGTTATTACTGTCTACATGAAAGTACAGTGAAACTGATTTCAAGACTACTTATCCAAATCCATTTTCTTTATGATGACTATGTTAAACCTATATAAATATCAGTGCAATTTACCTGAATCCGTAATTACTGGAATGGTTTGGATGGTTTCATTCCAACACCAAAAAAATGTGTTATATTTTGGCTGTCCACTGCGTAGTTCATGGGTTCATGCAGAATGTTCCTTTCATGAAGAAAATATAGGAGCCAAAGTGGACCAGGCAAATGGAAAAACAAAGCCAGGGTTGGTTGGCACAATTCTGTGGCGTGGAATGATACTGCTGGAGAAATCCAACTAGATTTATAGCACCAATCTGGCTGCATTTCCTTTTGGTCACTCACACAGTATGTTTTAAGCCATTTTGTTCTAAATTTATTTTCAGTAGTCATGTGTATAGCAAAAACACATCTCAAATACTGACAATAATACAGTTCCTCCCTCTTCTCTTAAAGAAGTTCAAATAAAAGCAATAAAACCTGGAATATAACGTGAGTAAATATAGATTTACCCTTTTAACAACAACTCTACACCCATACCCCTATGCAGGCACACTCATGCATGCACACATCAGCATGTGGAAGATTTTATGTTATTTTCAAAGGATCTTTTTGCCCTCTCTTTCTTGACTTAAAATGATGTTGCATATCAGTGAAAATTAAAGCAAATTGCAGCATTTATCACTTGCCTGTCGGAAATGGAGCATCGTTTAACACACACGCTGGGTCATAAACTGATTATTTTAAAAACTGCAGCGATAAAGCGATAAATGCATTGCAGCAGTATAAAGTGGACCCGTCTGCTTGCTTATAGGTTCCTACAGGTGAGGCAGCACACGATCTAAGATCAGACCCCAGGGTGCATAATTTGCAACACAGGGCCTTCATTTCAGAGCTTCCCTGCCACAGGGCACAAATATGTTTTCCTTGGCCAGTAAGCTATGTGAAATAAATTATTCTGCAGCCAGTCTGACAGAGCTGGGCATCGGGTACAGAGAACTGGACAGTTTCCTGGTGGCCTCTTGCCTAGAATTTGTTCTGAATGTGTGAAGCTGAACAGGATTTGTAGGAGACAGATGTCTCCCATTTCAAATTTATCTTTTTCATATTGCAGAAGGATAATGTGTTATAAGGTCTTGAGGCTCAGGCAGCCGAAACCACTTGAGCTCCTAATTGACATGGATATTGTATATCACACTAAAGTCTTGAACACAACAGCAGTGATTGTAACTGCTACTGGTATTTCATGGTTAAAGCTGCAGGCCTCAAAGCATTTCACCTAGAGCAGCTCCATGGACTTTTCTGTGGCAACGTGTGACTCAGAGAGCCTGTTGGATGATCATATCTCAGCTTAATAAGCTGAGATATGAACTAGCCCTTTGGCTGCATATAAAGTCCTTTTGCTCCTCCTTCAATGCAAGGAAGTGAACAACCCAGGAACTGTTCAATAAACTATAGTTTCCCATTTCATCCAAACCAGGAAACTATGATTAATGGCTTCAGAACAAGCCAGGATACAAAGCCATGGTTTGAAGTTGGATTAATATCCTGGCTTGTTCCAAAACCATTAATCATAGTTGCCCAGTTTGGACAAAATGGAAAATGATAATTGTAGAGTTCCTGGTTTGTTTACTCCCACCACAAAGGGAGGCACAAAGGAGCATTTGTGTCTGCTCACAAATGTTTCTAGATTGTCTTATTAAGCAGAGATATGATTAACTGAACCAGCCCACAGACTGATAGCCATATGCTTAGGAAGACAGAAATTATGGCTTAGTTCATAGACACTCTTCCCAGTATTTAGATGGGAGTCTTCTTCTGCTTGTGTCCCAGCTGTGGTGGTGGGCTGCCATTTGCCAGCATTTGTAATATGGGCATGAGAGGCAGAAATGGGAGGATAGCATCTGGCATGGCTTTTCCATTGTACTGCCATGTTGACAAAAGAAGATGCCCCTCAAAATGTCCCCTTCTATGCAACTCTTAGAGGTACAAGACTCTTCAAAGGGTGTAGACCAGGGGTTCTCAACTGGGGGGAATTCCCCCCAGGGGGGAATTTTAGGGTTTAGGGGGGATTGGGACCACAGACTCAAACTGTTGGAATACTTATCTTTCTATAAATTACCATTCTACAGATTGTACATAATCTACAGGACATCACACCTTAATGTATGGCACAGATTAAGTCAGACAATCTTGGAAAGGGGCAAATGACATTCTGACATATGGTAAAGAGGGTGCACGGGGCAAAAAAGGTTGAGAACCACTGGTGTAGACCTTGCAGCCCTATGCCTCCATGGTTCCCAGGTTCTTATATCCTGTCTACTTTTCTGCTAACATACCAAAGCTTGCAGCCACAGAATTGTTTGGTTAATGTAAATTAATGCATGATATTCACTTCCAACGTCTCTCGGCTTTCATTGACTCCTAACAAACTGAAAGGAATTTCTTACACATCCCTATCTATTGCCATTGTCACCAGCTGCTATTGCTCCTTCTCCTTTTCCTCATCATTACTACCAGCTGCTTGCTTGGTGTGAGAGCCAGCGAGCAAGCAGACAGTGCCATCTACTGCTCCCCCTTCTCACCACCACTGTTGTTTGGGCCAGAGTGACAGGTAGATAAACAAGCAGGTTGCCATGGCGAGGAGGAGGAGCAACTCCAGAGGGCTCCTGTGAGTGAGCCCCTGCTTGGGTGTAGGCCCTCAACCAGTGCTGACCATGCCTACCCATTACGCCAGCCCTGATCACCACCCTACTTTTTTTTTTTAGGGTAAGCATATCTGGGTGATTCAAGAAGGGCAAGACATATTTGTCATGGCATTCCCCAGAATACGTCCCCTTCTTAAATGTCTGCAGTGCCCCACAGAAACCAAAGTAAAATAGTTAACACCTGCTTCGGGTGTCTAGATAGCTTTGGTGCTGTGTGCAGTCCAAAGAAATCACCTTGAAGTACTTGAATGTCTGCCACACAGGAAGGTAAACTATCCAGACAAATAGTCAAGATCCTGTTTAGATGGTAAATCCTAGAAAAGGCCCTATTGGCATAGTTCTGAGCACCAAGACTAACACACTTGAAGCACAACCTGGCAGTTTTCAGACTAGGAGCTATGAGTGAGGTTTTCAAGGAAGAGGGTGGCATAAGACCTAAATATATTTGGAAACATATGAAATAACTTGGTCAAGAATAGACTTTAGAAACTAAAATTAGTGGCAAAGTGAAACCAGAAATTATAGCAGGTCCATAGAGTAATCAGCTGGTTATGAGCAGGTCTCTTTCTCTAATTTATTTTGCAGACTCCTTAAAAAGTGCATATGGGAGAAAATGACTTCCAGAAACCAGCTGTTTTACTAGGTCAGACAGTGGCAGCTGCCTATAATGTAAAAACATGACTTCTGAGATTGGAGGCAATGGAATGCAACTGCACTGCCTCTCTAACATGTGTGACTTGTTGCCAGGATTAGCAATGACACCAAACTAATTCATGAAATATATAAGAGAAGTGAAAACATGATGTACAGAAAGCTACAAAAAAAAAAAAAAAAGAGCCACCACCCCATTGGTGCATAAGAACATGAGGCCGCTCCAGTGATCCAGCAGAGACCAGGAAACAGGTTGCCCCTATTGCGCATGTTGTGAGCAGTGGAGTTTCTTTATATATTTATTTATTTACAGCATTTGTATACCGCTCCATATTTAAGTAGATTCTGGAGTGGTGAACAATGAACAGACAAATTTATTTAATACATTTTTATACTGCCCAATAGCCAAAGCTCTCTGGGCAGTTTACAACAGTTAAAACCATAAAATACAATATAATGTAAATATAAAATTTAAAACCACAGATTAAAAAAACAGCAAAGCTAGCAGCAGCAGTTCAAATTACAATAACAGAGTTAAAAACAACTACAAGATTAAAATGCTTAAAATGCCTGGGAAAATAGAAAGGTCTTCACCTGGGACCAAAAAGAGGACAATGTAGGTGCCAGGCGAGCCTCCTTTGGGAGCTCATTCCACAACCGGGGTGCCACAGCAGAAAAGGCTGTCTTCCTGGTAGCCACCTGCCTCACTTCCTTTTAGGGATGTCCGCGAATCTTGACCAGGGAGGAAGCAGAGTGAACTCGCCCCCGCTTGACCCCCCCCCAAGCCCCGTGGCACTTACCTGCTTCTCCCTGGCTTGGCACATCTCCCTGGAGAGGAGCCTGGGGAGAGGAACTTCCGGGTCCCTGGCGCTGTGGTTTTTGTGTAAATACCATAGAAAACAACCTTAAAACGGCCACACGGCTGTTTTAAGGTGGTTTTCTATGGTATTTATGCTAAAACCGCAGTGCTGGGGACCCGGACGTGATGTGATGGGTCCCGGCAGCTGTTCCAGGAACTGATGCAAAGTGCTGCTTTTTCCATGTAAATATCATAGAAAACCACCTTAAAACAGCCTCACAGCCATTTTAAGGTGGTTTTCTATTATATTTACGTGGGAAAAGCAGTGCCAGGGTCTCGTAGTGTCAGTTCCTGGAACAGCGCCGGTACCCATCGTGTCACTTCTGGGTCCCAGGAAAGTCTGCCGGGAGCTGCGGTGTTCACGTACCTGGGGGGAGGGGGGCTTGCCTCTCCACCACCGCGATTCTCCACGGTGGTGGCCCCCCCATCTCATTCTCCGTGCCGCTTGAGCTGCCGCCGACTGGCAGCAGAAGTGAATGCTACAGGACCCTGCTCCAGCGCACTGGACCACTGCGCTATGTTTTTGGCGGGGGAAACCAGGGCAACAAGGCTGTTTAAGCCCTGTTGCCCTGGTTCCCCCCACCAAAAACAGCGTGGGGGTCCAGCGCACCGGAGCAGGGTCCCGTTGCGTCACTTCCGCCGCACCGGAAGTGACGCAACGGGACCAGCGCGGGGGGCACGGGCGGCGAGCTGTGGAGAGGCGAGCCACCGCTGGACACAGGTAGGTCTACGTGAGCCTCGCGCGGGCATGAGCGGGGCTGAGTTCTGCTGTTTCTAACTAATGTTTTATAATGGTTTTATACTGAATAGCTGTGAGATCATCTTTTGTTTTTAGTTTTGTAAACTGCCCTGGAATCCTTGGAGAAAGAAAGAAAGAAAGAAAGAAAGAAAGAAAGAAAGAATCAATACTGCCTTCCCCAATTAAGATATATTTTGGGAGGGTGCAAACCTAAAACTGGTTGCAAAACATGGGATGCCTGTCCTTCAGTGCAGTTTTGAACTGCTATAACAATTTTTGAAAGTTTGTTGGATCTCTGCGCCAAATTTCTTATTGAATGGACAAATTGTCTTGGTTTTCTGATGAATAGAATTATCAGGCTATGTAATGACTGAATCTGGGGAAAGCCACTCACCTTAAATATACAGCTTCTCCCAAGGCTCTGTGATGTTATAATTTTGCACCACAATCAGGCAGCAGAGGAGGTGGGTGATAAGACCTGTGGAGGAACAGAGCAGGAGGTGCAACAGCTACATTTTCACTCAACGTCTCAGAGCATGTGGTTGCCATTTCCGGGCAGGACCTGGCTACCTTACCCTGCTCTGAGTTCTGAGATCAGTTAACAGTTGAGCAAGGATAAATGAAAAGATGACCAACTAAGCAAAAATTAAGCAGCTGTCAGCCCCAATAAGCAGTGATCCTCATGTTGACTTGGGATTTATTCCAGTGCCTTTCCCAAAAGGAAGATAATGCAAGTTGACACCACAATACCTGTGAGAGAGCCTACAGCCATGCTGTGATTGCAAAGCACAATGGCAGCAAGAACCAAGCTGGTAGGAGTCCAATAATCCCACTCATCAATCCATCAGGAAACTCTGGAAACTCCCAAGGGAAGGAAGGAGGGAGACAGTAGAGGGCTGTGAAATTGATGGATGGTTTTATGTTCCAGACTGGACAATGATGTAAGAATTTCCAATCAGAAAAGGAAACCCTACCATTACATTTTAACTGAACTCTTTGATTCAAGTAGTAAAAATAACACCAATACAAGCTATACACATATTCTGAAGGGAGGTTGATGGAATGCCAGGGTACCAGCTAGATGGGTGATTTAAAAATACAATAAATAAATAAATAAATAAATAAATAAAATGCTACAGTCTGATGCTTTTGCATACATGAATTAGTACAAGAGAGAGCCCAAGTGAGTGAGGGATCCAGACAGACAAAGCATCATCGTTGGATTCTTCATTTGTCTCCACCACTGGTTTCTAGTCTGCAGTGCCAACCTGGCCTCAATAGAACTGTTTCCACTGACTTTAAACCATATATGCAGACTCATGACTAGAAAGCACACAAAGACTTATTGTTGCAACATTAAAATTAGCAGCTGTTTGGCTACTTAACTACAAAGAATACTTTGCAAGCTAATATCCTATCCTACATTACAGGCTTACCCAAGCTGGTGCCCTCCAGATGTTTTGGACAACAACACCCAGGATTCCTGACCATTGGCCATGCTGGCTGGGGCTGATGGGAGTTGAAGTCCAAAACATCTGGATGGCACCAGTTTGGGGAAACCTGCTATATTATACCTCACTTTAATACACCACCTTTTCCACAACATAAATGGTGTCCAAAGAAGCTCACAATATCATGTGTGGTAGCAGAAGTACCAGAATTTATTTATTCATAAAATTTATAGGCCACGTTTCAGCAGTTGTGAGCAGTTCTTAGATATTTTGACAACACATAAGCCATGAGTCTAGTCTTCATTATGAAAGGGCTGTCCATTATATCAAAACTGAGGCCTGGTCTACACATGCATCAGAATGGTATGGAAAATCTCATGAGGTGGTAGGACAGCCTGTACCAATATGCCCCTGTCTAAAAACTAAAACAAACAAAAAAAATGTCCTTGCAATTAGAAAGTTGGCACAGCAGAAAGCAGCTGCTGGACTAGAAACTTTCTTCCTGTTCACATTTTATTTGTAGGGAATGTTTTCCACCCATGCAGGAAACATTAGAATGGTATCCCCCCATCTGCAGCCTGGAAAACCCTACCATCTGAGGATTCTGTCACCTCATTCTCCTGTATGTGCGGACAAGGCCTGTATGATTCTGAACTTGAAGATAAGAGCAGCTATCAACATTTTCAAGGATAAATATTCAGCAAGGCAAAAGGGGCTTTTGGGGGTGCCCCCCCCCCTGAAATCCTCAAACAGAACATTTGCAATTCATTGTTTCCCTAGAGCTGCTATTTCAGCAGCATTTATATTGGCTGACCCTTTCTTCTTTCCTTGATAATCTCAGCCAATAAGGGATCACATGCATAGGAAATGAGTTGATGGTGCAGCATCATATAATCCAATCAGATCTGGCTACACGGCAGTGTCATTGAGGGACATGAAACCAATCATCTGCCATCAGTTTAAGTTAGTGTGAGGAGAGGGCCCCCTACTGAGCCCCCTACTTTGGTTCAGTTCAGCTGAAATCCAGAATACATATAACATTTTAAAAATAACATATATAGTAGGTTATATATTATTATATGAGTGTTACAGCATGAAGTCAATAAATGGATACATGTCAAGGTAGAAGGATACTTTTAAATTAAGTATTGGAATCAGATGAGCACTTCTTTTGGTTTGGTGACAATGAGTTATGATCTAGACCAGTGTTCTCCAACCTTGGGTCCCCAGATGTTTCTGGCCTACAACTCCCAGCATGCCCCAGCCAGTAGCTGGCTGGGGCATGCTGGGAGTTGTAGGCCAAAAACATCTGGGGACCCAAGGTTGGAGAACACTGATCTAGACACACTATTTTCAATTATAGGAACGTTTGTTATAAAATAATACAATTTGGGGTTTTGATATACTTTTGTGGGTTTTAAAAAAATATATTGTACATGGCAAATGGTTTCAATACATTTCACATTTGAAAAATGTAATAAGCTGTTTTATGTCCCCCCCCCCTCTTATAATAGCATTAGGTATTCAGAGTGAGGTGGGGTCTGACCAAGTGGTGTTAAAAGGTTCACTTTCACAAAGGCAATGGTGCTCTGGGTGTGTGGTTTCCACCCCTATAAATCTGGTGATATTTTACAAATGTAGTCTATGAAATATATTCTGAACATGTGTTTAAATATGCTTGCAATGAAAAACCAGAATCCGCTGACCATACTGCTTGGGTATTTGGTTAATGCTGTATGTCTGGAATATGTTAAACATTATTTTAAAGGTAATTGAAACATTTCACACACATTTGCCTGCATGCCTGGAGTGCGTAATGCATGCTCTTTGGGGGCAAACGTCACCATGTGCGCACAAGCTGAGCAACAACATAAATCAGTGGAGATGGGTAGAATGAGAATAGGAGAAGATCACATCCATTCCCATCAATTGTATTTGTTTATTGTATTTATTTATTTACTAAGTTTATTTATATAAGCCCGTATCAGGGTGGCCGGGTGACCGGCCAGATGGGCGATTGATAAATGTAATGAATGAATGAATGAATGAATCTTCTTTGGGCAGCGTACAAGAGATGATGATGATGATGATGATGATGATGATGATGATGATTATAATTCTTGAAATGAAAATAAAATGCATTAATGAAATACAAAAACAAAGCAAAGAAATGGCAGCATAAAAACCTTTTGACCAACAGAGGAAGAGATAAAACTAGTTTAGCAACACAAACACACATCAGACACGAAGAGCCCAGGCCCCAGATTCAAAGATCACACATTATTTAAAAGGCCTGGGTGAAAGGTACCAAAAAGAGCATAAGGACCTTCCCCCGGAACACGCGCAGCTGTGGGCGGGGAGAATTTTGTGAGCGTGGGGGAAGGGAGTTGAGACTTACCTGTTGATGCAGGTATATCGTCAAGAAGGGGTTGGGGCTACAGGAGCTAATATTAGGCCTGGCAGCCCCAGCCACACCCTTAGAAAGTGGAAAATGGGGCGGTGGCAGCATCATCGCCACTTCCTGGTTTTGGATGCTCCGCCCAATTGCACAACGTATTGGCCTCGGGGCCCGAATTAGAATAACCCACACTCCATCCCTTTGCAGTTCATTGTATGTAAATAAATGTGGCCCAGTTAAACACCAGCAAATTGTCTTGACTCTTCATTTTCCTCCTACGTTCACAAAGAAGCCACTCCAGGGAGGCTATTCTACAACCAGGATGCCACGACTGAGAATGCCCTCAGACTAGCTGCCCACTTCACTTCACTTGGCGAGGGCAGGTGGAGCAGAGCCTCTGAAGAGGATCTTAAGGTTCAGGTAGGTATACAGTATTTTTCCATGTATAAGACTATACTTTTTCCTAAAATCGCTAGACTAAAAATTGAGGGTCGTCTTATATATGGAAGTAAGCCAAGGAGAGAACCGTGCGGTTGCAAAACTGCCCAGTGGGGGGCGTCTTATACATGGGGGCGTCTTATAGACGGAAAAATACGGAATGTGGGAGAAGGTGATCTTTCATTTAACTGGTCCCAGCCCTAAAAGGTTAAAACCAGTCAGTGTACCCGAGAAAGCACTGGCATTATATGATGGAAACACCCAGTCCCTGTTAATAATCTTGTGGCCCTATTTTAGATTAGCAGCAATTTCCAGACCATTAAAAACACCCACCCATGTACAATGCATTGCAATGGTGCCAAACGGTGGCATTCATGGTATAACAGAGTTCTAGTTCATATTCTCATGCGTGGATCTGTGGCTTTCCTAGACATCCTGAGGCAGGTGGCTACAAGGAGGAAGGCCTTTTCTGCTGTGGCACCCCGGTTGTGGAATGAGCTCCCCAAAGAGGCTCGCCTGGCACCTACTTTGCACTCTTTCTGGCGCCAGGTGAAGACCTTTCTATTCTCCCAGGCATTTTAATCATCTTAATTATTTTAATCTTGTAGCTGTTTTTAACTCTGCTGCTAGCTCTGCTGTTTGTTTTTAATCTGTGGTTTTAAAAGTTTTATATTTATTTTATATTGTATTTTATGGTTTTAACTGTTGTAAACCGCCCAGAGAGCTTTGGCTATTGGGCGGTATAAAAATGTATTAAATAAATAAAATAAATCCTGGCACACAAGATTGAGCCTAAATATGCAAATACATAAATAACTAATAGGCTGAGAAAACCTAGCCCAGTCCTCCCCAACCTGGTGCCCTCCAGATGTTTTGGATTTCAACTCCCATCAGGCCCAGCCTGCATGGCCAGTGGTCAAGAATGCTGGAGTTGTAGTCCAAAACACCTGGTGGGCCACAAGTTGAGGGAGGCTGTCCTAGACACAGGGCTCCAAGTGAGAGCCAGTGTGGCGTAGTGGTTAGAGTATTGGACTGGGACTCGGGAGATCCGGGTTCTAGTCCCCACTCAGCCATGAAGGTCACTGGGTGACTGTAGACCAGTCATGGACTCTCAGCCTAGCCTCCTTCACAGGGCTGTTGTGAGGATAAAATGGAGAGGAGGAGGAGGATTATGTAAGTCACCTTGGGTTCCGTGCAAGAAAAAAGGTGAGATATAAATATACTAAATAAAATAGATAATAAATGAATAAAATATGAAATGTATTGATCTGGTGAAAACATGCAGTATATGTAGCTTGCTTCCACCCTGTCCAGAAGGAAGAGTGCACACATCTGTAGATTTTAAATATGCTACATTACATACAACTTGATTCAGGATCTGCAGGAAGATATTCAATAATTCAGCCTAAACTGAAAAATGCGGCTCCCAAAGCGAGTTGCCAGCTTTTGAGCTGGCATTTGTAACTATGTCCTTGGCAGTTCCTTTGTATTCTGGAATTAGCACATGACATTTCTACAGCACACAGATAAGCATTACCATGTCATGTGCTAACTGCTGCATATGAAGCTGCTGTTAAAGGCATAAGGGTAATGCCAGACCAGTTTTTTCATCAGTTGGCATGGCAACCCCACACCTAAGACATATGCAGGCATCCTATCAGCCTCTTCAAAAATGCCACCTGTCTTGCCTTTGTGTGGCTGTAACCTACTAGCACTGACTTGGGAGTACAACTAGCCACCCTGACTCCCATCTCCTCAGAGCCATACCCTGCAAAATAAGATGAGAGAACCTGTCCAGCCCAATCATTACTGAATCACTATTGAAATAGCCGTGTGAATTCCTTTTAAGAGCTAATGAAAAACTAAATGAATCCACTCCATCTGTTTCATTCATTCTAGTTATAGATCTGATTTTTTGGAGGAGCAATAGAAAATGCATGCCAATATGGTGGTAAACACAGAAATTACAAGTAGGAGAAGTGCAGCTGGGCCTCCCACTGAAAGCAACAGGAAGTTTATAAGATGTGTTGCCCCCCAAACAGGGACCCTTTCCCCCAAAGCTCCTGCAATTTTGCAAGTCTAATGCCTTCAAGGAGTGGTAGAATAAGGGGGCAATCCTATGCATGTTTAGACCAAAAAATGTGCTACAACCAGGGCTTTTTTTCTGGTGGAACTCACCGGAACTGAGTTCCAGCACCTTTTCTTCTATTAATTGCATTACAATTTAATCACCATCTACTCCCGAGGAAATGTAATCCAAGAGTTCCGGTACCCTTTTCTCCAGAAAAAAAGCACTGGCTACAACTCCCAGCATGCCCCAGCCAACTCTGGTGGCTGGGGTATGCTGGGAGCTGTAGGGCTTTCTTTGGTCTAAACATGCATAGGATTGCACCCTAAAATTGTTTTTCATTACATTAAATGTTAATGGCTTAAACAGCCATTTTAAGCAACAAAGATTTTAAAAGGAGAATGCTTATGCTAGTCTGGCCACCTTCTTCATTCAAGAAACCCATATTCTTTAAAAAATATGAGAAATATTTAAAAGAATGTTATCAAGGTAGGATATTTCTTGCAGCAGCCTCTAAGGAAACTAGCAGTGGTATAATTTGGATTAAAATGTCATTGACAATACAGATAATAGATTATGTAACGTGGAGGGCAGATGTTTTTTCTAGAACACATCTGAATACTTGAAAAGAACTGCTTCTTCCCTCCTTCCCTCCATACTTCTCTCTGTATATATGTATTACTAGCTGTTGCCTGTGGCTTCTCTCGCGTGGATTTTAGGACTTGGTACAATTGTTTTTAAAAGAAACATGATGGAATCCCAGCTCCCCCGAGAATCTCAGCTTCCCTGGGATTACACAATGAAATCCCAGCTCCCCCGGGACTACCAGCTCCCCCGGGACTGCACAATGAAATCCCAGCTCCCCCCCTGGACTACCTGCTCCCCCCCGGGACTACACAATGAAATCCCTGTTCCCCTGGGACTACACAATGAAATCCCTGCTTCCCCCCCTGGGACTACACAATTAAATCCCTTCTCTCCCCCCCCCCCCGGACTACACAACAATGAAATCCCAGCTCCCCCCCCCGGGACTACACAGAAATGAAATTCCTGTTCCCCCTCCCCTTCGGGACTACCCAACAATGAAATCCCAGCTTCCCCCCCCCTCGTGTAGGCCCCAGCTGCAGTGCATATGAACATTCTGTTTTGACATAGGAGAGATTTGCATATCCACTCCTGATTGGGCCCCTGTGGCGGCAGTTCATACAAACATTCTAAATGTCATTGGAGTGATTTGCATAACCACTCCTGAATGGCCCCTGCGAACATTCCAAGTGATGCCATTGGCTCTCATCTATTTTGGGCTGTACAGGTGCAGTGATGGCTTTTTCGGAGATTTGAACCCACCAGCCTTTGTCCTTGGGTGATGGAGAGTATGCGTGCCAAGTTTGGGGCAGATCTGTCCAACCGTGTAGGAGCCTATGCGACACACGCAAACGCCCGTACACACAGGATTTGGGACTAGTGGTCTTACCCGAGTTGTTGGGGGGGCTCGCCTCTCCACCAGCTCGCCTCTCCACCAGCTCGCCTCTCCACCAGCTCGCCTCTCCGCGGTGGCGGCCCCCACAGCTCGATCTTCCGAGCGGCACAGAGCCAGGTAAGCCTGCGTGACCAGGGCCGATTTCGGCCCGCTACATCTGCGCGAGGCGAATGCGTCCATCCCTACGCCCCACACACAACAGTCATTCTCTGACTGATAGTGTAACATTTAGGCTGGGTGCTGGCAGCAGAAAACTTTTCTGACAGAAATATCTGATCTTAATGAAAAATCAGGTTAATCCTGAGAGTCTAAAGGTGATGAACAGTGACTGTGCCAAGTTTGGGGTAGATCCGTCAAAACGTGATGGAACCTATGCGACGACGCCCCCCACACAACAGTCAGTCAGACATTTAAAAAGTTTCCCTCCCTTTTCACCCCCTCAGAGAACATTCTGAATGGCTGAGGGGAGATTTGCATACCCACCCCTATTGGCCCCTGCAGGAATTCATACAAACATTCTAAGTGTCGTATGGGCTATTTGCATAACTGCTCCTATTGGCCCCTGCAGCAATTATGAGGCGAGGCCGACTTGCATAACTGCTCCCCTGTTGTTTTGCCCATAGGAGATATGAGAGTGGGGTGATTTGCCCCCTTTTTTCACCCCCTTAGGGATGGAATTTCCAAAAATCCTTCTTTAGTGGGTGTCTATGTCATAAAAGCAATGTTCCTTCAAAATTTCACATTCCTAGATTAAATGGTTTGAGCTGGGCGTTGATGAGTCAGTCAGTCAGGACATCAGGACGTCTTCTTTTATATATATAGATTATAGATATCTATAAGAGTGCAAGTGAGTATAATCCTATGCATGTGTTACAACTTCGAAATAACTCCCAAGTAAGTGTACAGAGTATTGCTGCCTTAAAATGGAAGCTTCTAAACCCACAGCCAATTTTCAGTGTAAATAAAAATTTAAAAAAATCTTTACTAAATATGTACCTGGCAAAAATGTATATCGGGATGGGAAACTGCAAGTAATTTGTCATCTTAACTTTAATTGAGACCCAGGTTTTCAGCTGGAAGCCAAGCTGGCAGGGTTTTAAATAAACCAAAGAGGTTTCACTCACATGTGTAGCGTATAGATAAGTTGTCATTTCTGCAAAACCCTTTGCTATAAAAGCAGTTTTTTCTATTGCAACGCTTTAAAAAGAAAGATGAAGGTGGAGTGGATGCTGTGCATCAGCTTATTCCCCATTTTTCTTTTAGCACAAGATCTGAAGCCTTCATAAAAAGCAATCAGCATTTCCCCATTTTTCTTTAAGCCACCTTGTGAAGTAATCTGAATTTTTCATAGGGAGAAAAAAAGATGAAAAAAGTTTAGGAGAGACAGGGTGCCTAGATGCATAAAGGACCGGGTTCTGTTACCTTCAATTTTAAGCAAAATTAAAATGAGAGAACCTATTTGAGATCTAGCTGCAGTGTGTATGTGTGTGTGTGTGTGTGTGTGCGCTTTAATCACATGCAGCTTTTTCGGTGCTGATTGTGACATGGCAGGCTGTATCTGTTGAAATAGTTATTGTCTTCTGCATAACTATTACCACAAGTGTGGGTGCCCTGCTGTCTATGGTATGCGATTGGCAATTAACATAAATTGGCATGGCAGGAAGCAAAGAAGGGCTTTCAGAACTAATTGGTCTCATCAGAGAGTTATTTTCCATAGAACATTTACAATATACTTATGAACTGAGGTTCTCTCCTGTTTTCTTTCTGACAGAAGCTCTGTGTCTTTCATAACAGGTAGAAATTCACCAGGTGCTCCACCTCTATCACTGGATCTCAGTGCTAGGGCAAACTGCACCTCTTGTGAATTTTCATCTGGCATGCCAATGTTAAAGCCACAGAGCTTTCTGTCAAGAAAAAAAAAGGACAAAGTTACAGACAGTAAATGTAGTCTTTCCAACTATGTGTTTCCACCTGAAGTGGTATGAATGGATCCTGCAAGCATTAACATTTTCAACTACCTTGCTGCCTCCCTGCCAGCCAGCCAAACACTATCTTATGGGAGGTTCACTCTTCTCACTGATGTCAGGAGACTGACTAGCATCAGCTGAGTGGAGGGTTGTCAGCTAACATCAGGCTGCAAAATGCTTGGGTCTTGTCATACTTCACAGAAAGGCAGAAATAAGGCCTTTCCATAACACATATCTAGGGAAGGAAGATGTGCCATATGAAGGTATTGTGCAATGAGTCTCCTGGAGGCATGGCAGAATGAAGATCAACATAACTTTTGTAACTGTAGTTACAGGGATTCTTCACCCATAGCATGAAGTCAGGATTGCAGCTTGCCTTATATATGTACATATAGAAATACCCCCCAGGTAGCACCTATTAATGGGTGGTTTGACAAAGTATGGGAACTGATAACTTTGCAAGCTAGGACCAGTTCACACCCTTAATTCAAGTATGGTTTCATGGAAAAATGCTTCCCATTTCTTGTATATGTTGGCTCTAAAAAGAGATATGTAAAAGGCCTGCTAGACTCAATCCTCTATACTGTGATATTATAGTGCTGGACTTTTCTTTTGACAAGCCAAATTTGACTGATGTTGGGGAATAACTCACAATATGTTGTGCATTATACTTTGGATGAATTTGATCTCTGACAATTCTGAAAAGGGAAGAATATTTATTTTATTTATTTTATTATATTTATAACCCGGCTGCAAGGAACCCAAGGCAGTTTACGTAATCCTCCTCCTCTCCATTTTATTCTCACAACAACCCTGTGAGGTAGGTTAGGCTGAGAGTCTGTGACTGGCCCAAAGTCACCCAGTGAGCTTCATGGCTGAGTGGGAACTAGAACCCGGGTCTCCTGAACCCCAGTCCAACACTCTAACCATCAAGCCACACTGGCTCTGGTGCCTCAGTTGATAGTATGCAAGTTTGGTTAATGTATTACTGTTTTATAATTGAAAAAAATATTTAAATGTAATTATTTTTTTAAAAAAAATTCAAAAACTGCACTGGGAATTTATTGGGAAGTGTGTTCATGATGTTATTGGGACTAGACAGTTAGCACCCAACTCTACAAGCTTTTCCCAAACATTAAACTGTACATGTGTTGTCAGGGCAAAAAAGATGCTTCCAAATGAACTACCGGTACTACATCACACACCAACAATATTATGTCTGTCTTCACCCTCGGCTCATATTAAACCTGTTGTAAATGTGGAGTCCATTTGTTATAAATAAGACTACAAGTTAGTGTTTAAAGAAAATGGGATTCCGCTTATAGAAACTAATATACCTATGGAAGAAGTATTTGAATGATAATCCAAAGTTAAGCATATTAAGGTATCTGTTTCAATGGTGGTGAATTGAGCACATGCTTAATTCTTCCCACCATAGTCAATAGAATTTAGCAATGCTTAATTTTAAGCAGGATTGTGCCGAAATCACAAACTAAAATATCTTGAAATGTTAGCTTGCAATATTCAGGGTAGAAAAGAAAGGGGAAAAGTCAGAGTGTAGTTTAATTTATGTCTAGTTTTCGAAGTATAGTTTGCATATTATGGTGAAACTGAAACATAACCAGCCAAGATCTCCGTTTATATATCTTGCTACTTGGCTTGCAAGGATTTCAAACTTTTTTTAAAAAAAGAATGTCCCATCTAGATGCAACTTGCCCGTCCAGTTTTATGGCAAAAGTTTATAGTCAGTAGGATACAAATTTGAGCAAACTACATTTCAACAGTAAACAAGCAAAAGTGACCACACTGGTATTGGGTTCCCAATAAATATTATACCTGACGTAGATTGGGGTTTTTTACTCTCGGACTACCGGGTGCTATTTGCATTCCAGTAATCAAATTTTTCTATTTTTTTTCAGGACTTGAATAGCTTGATGTTGTACCCTGGCCTTCAACCACAGAGCTTATTGTGTTCACTATTAAATGGCATGGTCAGAGACTGTAGCTTGATTCGTCTAGCTGTAACTGTGTCTTAAATAAACAGGACAATCCAGCTTGGTGTATTTATTTTTCATAATCTGGGACAGGGGTAGGGTGGGAAGCTAATTTTACAGAAAGAATACTCCTGGCATAATTTTCCTTCTAAATAATTTTACTGCCACTGATGTACTCAAAGGTAGACTTTGTATCTGAATAATAACCAGACATGTGTCTACAGAGAAGGTAAAAGGGAAAAAGGTTCCACATTAAAAGTGAAGGAGCTGCCAAGCAGGAGTTACGTTGCTCTAGCCATACACATTCAGCAAAAAGAATGCTGTACACTCACAGATGCCAAGCCCCCTCCTGCTGAAACATCCCAGTCCACCCACTCCCCTCAAATTGGGATTGACTAAACTTTTATTTAGGGATGTTGCAAAACTGGTCTTGGCCTTTCAGTAAAATGTCCCTCTTTGGCAAGTTCCTAGATCTTATTTCATGAGCAAAGAAAGCTATCCCATGGCAGTGGGGGTGGGATAACCAGTGACAGAGTAACTGTGACTTCCTACGCCCTCCTGGACATGCACTGGTCAGGTCAGAAGGTGAAGGGCATGGCATTATTTCCTTTTTTTCCTCCATGTATCTGGTGCTGGGCTTTCCCTTTTTAAATATTTTCCTCTGTTGGTTTCGGTAGGAGGAAAAATAACACCAGCTGCAGGGCTGGCATTGGGCCCCACCCCCATTGTGGGGGCATGTCCAGGGAATGAGGGGGGTTTGGATCTGGCAAATCCAAAGCCTCCCCTGATCTACCCCTGACATGTCCATACCATCTCCCTTTTCATCAGCAATGGCGGCAGAGCTTTCTGCAGAGCCATCACAAGAAGGCCTCTAAGGGCAGACCTCCCTTTCCAGCCATGGAGCAGGAGGTCAGATGTGCTGTGAGGTGGGGTTGGTCTTATCATGTGCCTGGGCAATGTAAATAACCAGGGAGGGTGTGGGGGCACCCCTGTTACAGTAGTCATGGGCAGATGGTGGTATGGTGGAGGGGATTCAACTAATCAGGTGAGGGGAAGAGTGGAAAAACATTTAAGATAGCCAGTTGATTGCACTGCATATAACCATAGGTTATTACAATTTAACATCTAAGTACTATCCCTTTTTATGGTCCTCCACCTAACCAACAGGATTTGGGTTGTCCTGTCAACCGGCTCTCTAGCCTAGGGATGCTGCTTATGAATGCAGAATAAGACAGATCTCATCTACAATTTGATTATGGATCAAGGGACTGACCTGGGCTGGCATGTGTCACTGAGACCTGGGTGGTCAAGGGGGAGTCAATGTGTCCCAGTGTGGTCCATTTGGAGGGGCAGGGAGAGGGGTTGCTGTCATCTATAGGGAATCCATCCCCCCATAGGGTTTGAGTGTTTGTAGTTGGTATTGAGCCAAACAAACAGAGTAGGGGTTCTGTTGGTATACCACCCACCCCACTGCCCAACAATCTCCTTGCCTGAATTGGCTGAGGTGTTTTCCGGTGCGGTGGATGGGAGATATGGAGGTGTCATCAATATACTACTTCTACTTCTCCTTGTCATCTGTTAGATGAGGCTGTGTGGATGCTGAACCCATGTCTGGATTCAGTAATAGACTGGATGAAGCCAATAAACTGAACCTGAATCCCAACAAAATGGAGGCCCTATAGGTAGACGGTTCTGATGTCTGGGAACTGGGTGTGCAGCCCTGTTCTTGATGGGGTCACACTTCCCTTGGAAGAGCAGGTGGGAGCTTGGAGATCCTCATTAGTCCAGCATTGTCATTTCAGACCCAAAAGGTCTCAGTGCCTATAAGTGCCCTATACCAGCTTTGGCTTGTTTGTCAACTATGGCTGTGCTGTTCCTAGACAGGGATAGTTTGGCCACATTGGTGCACACCCTGGTAACTTCCCAATTGTAATGCAGCCTTCCCCAACTTGATGCCCTCCAGATGTTTAGGGCTTCAACTCTGATCAGCCAGCATGGCCAATGGCCAGAAATTCTTGGAGTTCTATTCTAAAACATCTGGCAGACACCAGATCGGGGAAGGCAATGCCTCTGGTTTGTCAAGTCATCCACATTAGTTCGATCTGCCATTAGGGATATTGGAGAAATCTGCAACAGACTCAAATGAGTTCGAATTTCTAAGCATCTGACCTGTAAATTCTGCAATGGACTGGCTTTTCCCAAGTTCCACAGACTTGCGGACCATTTTTAAATTTTATTTTACATAATTTTATGCATATTTAGTTGTAGAAAAATATGTAAAATAGACCCCCAAAAAAATCACATTTCCCCCATAGGTTAAATCATGAAAATATGCATTTTTCAGGGATTTGCATATTTTGTGGCAAATTTGCACATTTTCAGGGGTGCGAATGTGCGCAACTGCGAATTTGCGCAAATGCATATGAATGGATTTTCACAAAATCTGATTCTGTCAACGAGCAGACGATGGAATGGAAGGCACCTGACAATCCACAAAACATAGATGGAACCGATTTTACAGTGTCCATACATCCCCATCTGCCATTCAATGATTCTGCTCCACAAGTTCAATGGATGTATGCATTATATCGGATATCACCTTGGGACTATGTTTTGTTAACTTGGGGAGGCTTGCTGTCACAAAGCTTGAGAGTATCTCAGGTATACTGGAAAATAATCCAGGGTAAGCTTTAGAAAATAGCCCCAACTGGGAATGGGAATTTTTTGAATTATACAGGGCCCATCATCAGTATGTACGGCTTTCCATACAGAGAATTTGATCATTGTGGAAAGGCAGCTGCTCGTGTGTAATCCCCATTCTAATAGTTATTCCATGAGACAGCAAATCATTGAAAAATAAGCAATGGATCAGGGAGGAACTCTCAGGCCATCCATCTCCTATGATATTTTGCACTGAAAATGTGAAGGGAGGTTGTTAAATCAATTTACTGTTTTGTTTATTTGTACAGATTAGCCCAATGTCCCAAGTATGCAGTGTCTTCAGGCGAGGTACACCCAGTTCACCTCAGGTTGTGGTTGAATGTGTTTGTTTGTACTTAGAGTGAAAACCTCCGTGAATGAATAAATAAATAAATAAAAACCAAGTGCAACAACGCACGCACAATATATTGGTGATTCAGCAAATGGCAGCATTCAGCCTATGACTCTGTTGGATGCTGCTCAGATGTGCCACCCTTCAGGTTCCTTCTGCTGGATAAGACCTCCACAGAAGGCAAAAATGGTACGCAAAAGGGCATGCAAATAACTTTTATCATGCTTATTTATCGTGTTGGTTCTACAATGTAGGTGTTTATCGGGGGGGGGGGGGATTGTTTCCAAGCAGCAGTAAATAGTTGCATTCACAGTAGTTCACAATATTTTTTAGCTGACACATTTTTCTCAGAAGACCTTTTTCTGAGGAAATGTCTACAGTTTTTCTTTTTCTCGCTACCTAGAATCCGAAGGCCATTTTGCAGAATTTTCTCTGAATGTTCTCCACCATTTTTCTTGTATGTGTCGTGGCTACTATCCCACCCCCGTCAAATGCCAGGGAACAACGCTGGGTCCAGGACATTGTGGAGGATACAAAATGGTGGCCAGGCTGCCAACAGAGTTGCTGCTTCTACCACTTGCAGTGGCAGTAGTGGGTGGCTATTTAAGAAATACTATCCTCCTAACTCTATGTTTATAGTCATCATCATTTTAGGGATGGACGAATGAGTCTATTTCCAGCCGGTGTCATTTTTTGCAGGTGTTCGTTCATCTGGCCATTCCATTCTGTTTCTGCATTAATCTGCGATTTTGTTTAACCCACACATACATATTTAAATCCATATTTAATCCATATTTGTATACACATTTCAAAAACATATTTTCAGTTGAAATACATATTTTTGAATGTATTTTCTCTCAAAATACACATTGTAAAACATTATACTTTGATATGTTTTCTTGAACCAAGGTCTGCATCAGAGCACTAGGGAAGTGCAAAAGCCAGTGGATAACAGTTATAATCCACACAGTGCTCCAGCAGGTGCAGATCAGGTCAGTTCATCTCAGAATTCACAAAGATCCAATTCCTCAAGTATCCCAGATCATTACATAATTTCGACTTACCTCTCCAAGCATTAGTCTTGGTCAGGTATTTATTGCTACGTCCAATACTTAAATCTTTGCACATCGAAAAGGAGAACTCTTTAGTATTATTCTAAATTATTTATACCCTCTCTCTCTGTCTTTCTGTCTCTTAATTTACAAAAGAAATAAGTTTTATATGCTTCCCTATTCAACCACTTTATTCTTGGCAAAGTTTACAAGAAGACTGCACTTGAGCAATGTACGTTTTTCTTCCTGGAGGCACAATACCCAGACAGGAGGGAGTAAATCAAGAAGACAAAATAAACACATTTCTCATGAAGACTGTAAGCCAACTGGAACCTCCAATTAATGTCCTAGAGACCAGTTGTTTTCAGTATCCGAATAATTCCTCATGTACTACATATGCACACATGCATGCACACACATAGTCACCGACACCCTGACTGGCAGGCTGTAAAAATTGTCACTGGAAAATTGTAAAAGATTGGAGATTAATGCACACTCCTCAGTTTTCAAATACATCTGTTTTGACTTGGTGAAAGTGGCACAGAAGCAACTTAGCTTCTATTAAGTTAACAAAAGCGTAAGACTGAGCTATTCATGAGACTGAAAATGGAGTTTCTAAACAGTTTGTTGACACTGACATGCTGTCATATTTATGGCAAGATGGTCTCCTGGGCATGGCATCACTTGCTATGTGGAAGCACTGGAATAGGAAGCATGAGTAGCACTTCTTCTTTCCACATTTCTGGGGACATGGGTAGGCACCAAACATGGGATACCTGTCCTGACACAACTAGGAACAGAAAAAGACAGTTGCATAAGTGAATCAGTTCCCAAAGCATTTAAAGAAAATCTGTTTACCAAGAGAAATTTATTTTAATGCTTCATGAAATAACTGCTTGGGACGACTTCTCTTCCAGCTCACCTAAGCAGACTCCCAATGTGCATCTCCCCATATATTCATTTGTTGGTTCTTGTGAGGGCCAACTTTAGGGGTTGGCACCAATGGGCAGTTGCCAATGGCCCTTGCCCCAACATTGTTCCCTGACTGACTTGTAACCATCAGGCAGCGAGCCTGTGAGGAGGCATTGGCTCAGCAGCTCAGTGCCTCTCTCCTCCTCCCTGCTGAGGTTGGGAAGCTACAGATGGCTCCAAACATTGGCAAAGAACTCAGGAGCCTTGGCTGGCAAGGAGGGTACATGCCTGCAGCAGCCACAGTGGCTTTAAAATGCCAATGATCAGCTGGTAGGCAAGGCAAGTGGGAGAGAAATCGTTGAGGAAGAAACGGAGAGAGGAGCATAGAGGGACTGAGTAGAAGGTGGCTAGGTGGAGGAAAGAGGAGGGAAGGGGAAAGGGAACTGGACTTCTCTCCTCCTTCCCCTGCAGCCCCTTGTGTCCCCCCCAAATCTCCTCCCAGCCAACCAGAGAAGATTTGGAGGGCATGAAAGGGGCTACGGGGGGGGGGGAGAGGATGGAGAAGTCCCGTTCCACCAGTTGTATCTGCTCCACAGGGAAACAACGAAGCTGGAGGCAAGCCAATACATTGACGTCCTCTGTGTGTGCCTTGACTTCACCTGTACTGTTCTGTGGAACATGGGGAGGGGAAGGGCCACCCCCTTCTCAAAGCTATCCAGAGCAGCAACGGTTCTTTGAGAGTTCATGAAAGAGAGAAAGTCAAGCCGAGGATCAGCTCTGCAATTGTTTCTCAATGCCAGGTTAGTCTTGGACTAAGCATAAGCAGTGTTTCTGTGTGAGTGCAGAATACGAATCCCATATTTGTTCAACCAGACCCCACTCTGATTGAATGAATATCAATCAGATATTCGTTCAATCACCACTCTCACCTAGCATCGCTCCAGGGCATTCTGGGAAATGTAAAGGGTGGCTAGACCCAGATGACCAGTTCTGTTTGGAGCATGGCCTGATGGCCACTGCAGCCTGGGAAGCCCATCAGGGCCCAGTGACTGTGGAGGGAGGGTATCAGTGGACATTTTGCTCAGGGCCTTGGTATCTGAAATATATTCCTCCCCCCCCCCTTTTTTTTTAATTAAGAAAGGAGACAGGAGCAGATTTGTGGATGAAATCCTAACTCGGTATACTGCAAACTGAGATCTCTTTAGATGGCCGTGTCAAAGAAAAAGGAAAGGAAAGCTCTGCATTTCTTCTCTTCTTCTGCAAGCAAAATTGAGTTTGAAGTCCAGGTTATGCAACAACATTGCATTGTCTCATTTTATTAGGGCCACTGGTTTCTGGAGGTCTTGGCATGGTTTTTCTCTCAATTAACACACTTCTCTTCTTTCTCCACAGAATCCTTCCTGCTGTTTTGCATTGTAATAAAAGGCCATTTTGCAAGCTCCATGATAGACTTTGGTTTGGGAGGCCATGCTCTGTTTCATAACTGAAAAAAAATAAAATAAAGGAAAAAGACGAGTGAGTGAAATTTGCAAGAGCAAATAAAAAGAGAAAGCAGTCTGAATGTGTGCTAATTGGTGTTGAAGGGAGGGGGGTGGAATTAATGTATCTATATCTTTAAAAGGGAAAGAAAGGAGTCAGCAACAGAAGCCAGACAGTAGCTGTGTCTTTTGGCAACAGGAGTAATCTAATAAAACATTCACCTTTCAAAAAGAAAAAAAAAGCAGGGGGAGGAAAAAAGAAGGAAAAAAGTCCCAATCCAACAACCTCTGGACACTGGTACGTCATCCCGGCAAGAAATATATTCCACTCTTGGTTTGTGTTTCTTGGACCAGTGTAGCTTAGGATGGTTGTTATCCCAAGACCATGCCACCAGAGTTGGAATTAATAATATAAACCAGAAGTGTGAGCTCTGATTGACAGGTTTGATTCTCTTAATACCCCGTAGTGGGTCTTCTACCACGGTCAGAAGTTAAAATTTATTTTGACAAGCTTTCTGCTGGTTATGGAGGCTTGAAGCTTTATACAGGGGTGTCCCATGATTAAATATCTGGCATAGATTATCAACAAAACTAAAAGGGAAAAGGCAACTTAAGGCCTCTTGATGACAAACTAGATCCTGTGGAGCCTAGAACTTGGTTTTAATTAAGTTATTACCTCTCTTAATAGGAAGTAGCTGTGCCTTTGTCCCTGTGCAAGCTGGCAGACAGTAAATACACTTGGAATGTCAGCAGCTCACTTAAGCTGAGGCTATTTTATGGAATGCTGAAAAAAATATATGGAGATTTCCTGCCCCACTACAATACCTGCTGCTTTCTGTTTCGCTGAATGACAACGAAGTATTTCGGAATTCTCAGGTGACAGTGCCAAGGGCAGGTTCAGGTTGCCTCATATTAAACCTCAGGGAGGGTGAGGAGAGGTACGAGGAGGAATGGTGGGGAAACTGTCAGCATCCCAACAGCATCTCCAGGTAGCACCCCCAGTTTGGGGTAATGGAGCTGAAGATATGAAGCTGCCATTGGTCCACCTACACTGGGACAGAATTTGACTGGCAGCTTCTCTCAGAGGTCTTAGGCGGAGATCTTTCAGCCTTGCTTGTTGAGATCCCATACCATCCAACATTTCACAGATGAAAATAGGGACACACATGTGAATTTGTAAGAGGTATAGTTAAGCAACATGAAGGTGTGATCAAGACGGTGTGGCCAGGCAACATGAGGGTGTGGCCAAGGATATGGCCAGACAACCAAAGGGCATGGTCAAGTACAAAAGTCATTAGAGGAAACACACAAAATCTTATCTATTATAATTATTACATTATATATTATTTTATATTTTATAAGTGGCTTTTGTAACTTTTTTTTTTTTACCTTATTTAAACTCTTAATTGTTGATATCTGGTGTATTTCAGGTGTGTCTGTTCAGTGCTTGCAGGGCAATCTCTTTCTTTTTGTTTTAAAATGGTCAGGATTGGCACAAATTCAACAGTTGAAGCTCACCCACCCACCCACCCACCCCACCCACCCCCAAAGGTCGAGCTTCAGAGAGAAAAGGGAAGTTTCTTGCATTTCCTTCTGACGCTGTAACTTCACCTGTTAGAGGCACAGAGTCAGCTCTGTTAGGAAATAAAATCTTTGGCAATATAAAGATAGGAATCATGTGATAAATTCCCTCATTCACCTCTCCGTCAGTCCAGGCCAGCAGGTGCAGCCTCCACTTCCTTTTCTTTTCACCCAGCTAATCCCATTCCCACAACAACATGCAGCACAGGCAGGCAGCAGGTAGAGCATGCGCGTGCACACACACATATCCTTGCCTGGCCTCCCAGTTTAGCAGCATATGTTCCCTCCCTGAGGCTGTTTGAGCCTAAGCAGAGCTATCTTAAGGGCAGCCTAAAAATCATTTTTAATAAAATACATACTTTATTGGTATTTTTGGATTCTTGGATCAATGGATTCTTTGAGAAATAAGGATGCAATCCTATTGCGATAATAGTAAGCCCCCAAACTCGGAGGCTTACGCTCATACAAGGCGGGAGGAGCGGTGGAGGCAATCTCCGCCTCCCTGTCCTCATGCCCTGCATTTTCGCTAGATGAGCTTTTCTGCCCATCTATCAACAGTGTTTCGGAGGGAGGAGGAAAGGAGGCTGGGGAGGCTTTAGAACAGTGTTCTCCAACCTTGGGTCCCCAGATGCTTTTGGCCTACAAGTCCCAGCATGCCCCAGCATAGCTGGCTGGGGCATGCTGGGAGTTGTAGGCCAAAAACATCTGGGGACCCAAGGTTGGAGAACACTGCTTTAGAAAACTTGTATCCTGGCCTCTCCAGACTCCTCCCCTCCCCACCCACCAGAGCGCCCCCCTTTTCCACCTCTCCAAGGTCACTTTCCCGACCTCAGAGAGCAGTCGGTGAGGCTCTTTTCATGCCAGCTATGAGGTGGTGGGGGTGAGCCACTTTAGATGTATCTTAAGGCATTCTCTACATAAACAGCAACCTGCCGGGAATCCGGGAGTCACTTCCCCAACTCGACTTGGGAGAACGTGAGTAGAGCTGGGGAAGAGGTAAGCGGGATGGAGTTCAGGGACTTGAGCCCAGCTAGGCCGCCAGATTTCCACCCCCTGAATGTAATCCTCGCACATCCCTAGCCAAACCGGCCTCCCTGGGAAAGGCATGCTAGCTAGAGAACTTTGAGACCACCGTTGAAAGGGCCCTGCCCATTATATGCACCTGCTGCACGCCTGTGGCTTACGCTGGCTCAGCTTGTCTGAGTGTGGAAAGCTAAGCAGGGTCAGGCCTGATTATTACTTGGATGGGAGACCCCTCCTCTAGTTTCCTGCATTGAGCAGGGGGTTGGACTTGATAGCCTTGTAGGCTCCTTCCAACTCTATGATCTATGAAAATCAGTCAGTGGGGGAAATGGAGCAAGACCTCTGAGCTTGATGGGAGTGCATGGGAAGGAACATATGGGAGAAGGCAGGCCTTAGGTAGTCAGGTGTCCTACTTCACAAAAGAAGGTGTCCTCTATTTGAAGGGCTGTCCAGTTCAAGTTCGGTTTGAAGATAAAGAACCATAGGAAGGGAGAGAAGGGAAGGGCCTTGAAATTTCTCAACCACAGTGAGCACCTGGACAGCAGACTGAGCAGGCAAACAGGTCACCTGATCACAGTCTTTTCCCCACTATGGTGGTGAGATGCATTGTATTTCTATTTAAATTATTTTTAATTGTTATTTCTGAATTTGCAACTATACATACAGAAACAGAATATGCAAATGTTATGCACATCGGTGTGCTCTTTTGCCCTCTTTTCGGGTGATGTATTTCCTCTTTTTGGAGATGCATAGTTGGCCACCCTAGCAGGCCTTACAGTACCCAGATCCTAAGGCATTTAGGGTTTTAGTTAGAGGTAAGAGCCAGCACTTTGAATAAGCTGTAGGCAAGCAATGAATGTTGAAGAACACTGGGTTGTTGTTTTTTTGCTTCACCCGTCTAGTCTGAGACAACAGTCTGGCAGCAGCATATAATAATAATAAACGTTTATTTATAATGCCCCTTATACCAAAGGGCGGGACAAATAACATATACAGTAAACATAACAATACAATAAAATAACCAACACCAACCACTTACTATGCAGTATCAAATCCCAGCAACCACCACATTAGCCCAACCACTCATTCTGACTAAAAAGATTTTGGATATACTGAAGTTTTGGGTGCTTTTTGAAGGCAGCGTGCGTTATAGCAGTCCAGTCTGGAGGTTACCAAAACATGAATGACTACAGCCATTTTATCAGTGGTTACTACATGTTACATTAATCAGTGGGTACTACATGTTATGTTAATTACGTTGCATACAATTGATCCCTCTCTGTGTTACTTGCTCTAGATTAAGTGCACACAGCCCCAATTTGGAGGGATTTATTTTCCAATGGAGGCTTCCCCCCCCCCTTTTTAACCCTTTTTTGGGGGCAGGTTTAATATTTCTCTCACCTTGCATGTTGGTCCCAATCCACATTATGGTCACAGACACTTACTATAGATTAAAAACAAAGAGAGCGGTCAGATACACACTATGTAATTAACATGATGTGCAGTTTGCCCCTTATTATTCAGCTATTTAATTTCTGAAATGAGAGGTACACTACCTGTCATTTCAGAAATTAAATAGATGAATAATAAGGGGCAAACTACACATCACTTTAATTACATAGTGTGTAGCTGACCCCTCTATTTGCTTTTTTGTCTACAGTAAGTTTGTGACAACGTTTTCCATGGCTAAATTCAGCTTTGGAAGGCCAACCCTATAATCTGAGGGTGGTGGTGGTTGGACTCCCCCCCCCCCAATAATAATGCTCTATCTATCTGTTTGCTTTTAATAGCAGAAGGGTAAGGGAGACATTATGGGCACTAGCTTTTGTTTTCAGCATAGTATCTTAACATCTCCTTATCCTTCTGGCCCACATACAGACATTGATCCAAGCTACATGGTCTTTAGAAGGTGTATCCCCCTGCCTCTTGTTTCCCTAGAAAAGCAAACACTGGCTGGCATCAAGATTCAGCCCAAAGATTTCATCTTGAATTCGTTTATGTTTGGCATTTGCATGCTGATGTCTTTGACACCCTAATGGTTAGATTTCAAAGCCCATTTCCCCCCTTTTATCTGCAGCTGAATGAAACATCACAGTAAGCAGCAGATAAAGACGGAAGTCCTTTGTCTGGAGTTGCACAAGCATGGCCAGCTGAGAAAAAAACCTGAAGTTTCACAGGCAGATTATCTGGCTTCAAGCAATAGCGTCATCATCATCATTATGCATTAGTGGAGGGGAAGACATTTCTTGCCAGTGTGGCATAGTGGTGAGAGTGCTGGACTGGGAGATCTGGGTTCTAGTCCCCGCTCGGCCATGAAACTTACTGGGTGACTTGGGGCCAGTCACTGACTCTCAGCCTAGCCTACCTCACAGGGTTGTTGTGAGGATAAAATGGAGAGGAGGAGGAGGATTATGTAAGCCACCTTGGGTTCCTTGCAGGAAAAGAGGCGGGGTATAAATATAATATAATAAATAAATAAATAAATTCTTGCCTTAATGGCTGCCAAATAGCAGAATGTCTTTGAATGTCTTTTCTTCCCCGCTCTTATTTTGCTACTAAGTGGATGTTCGAAAGGCTTGCCCGGGAAGCCCTCCCCAACCTGGTGCCTTCCAGATGTATTGGACTTCAGCTCCCATCAGGCCCAGCCAGCATGGCCAATGGTCAGGAATGCTGGGCGCGGCGGGCGGGAGTGTCTTCGGGCTTTCCACCAAACTTGTAGAGGGAGGGAGGAGCTAGCAGGGATGATGATGATGATGATGATGATGATGATGATGATGATGATGGCTCATAACAGGAATGTTATTTAGATAAGGTCACACACTCTCATCCAACTACAAGGGTATATATACAGTAAATGTGCAAATTTGGCCATTTTTATTATCATGATTGGATCTTTTTGAAATGATTTTACATATCCTGGTCACTGTGATGATAGACAAAAGAATGGCCCTTTAATGGCTGGAAATTGTGCTTCAAATTCTGCAATGTCATGTACATCTGAGTATGGAAAAGGAGACAGAGACAACTTGAGGGATAGAGGGATGAATCGATGTATTTCCAGGGCATGTCACTGGGTCCCATTTCCACATTTATCAGCATTTTTTTTAAAAAAATCAGCACAAAAATTTCCATTTAAAGACACATGTTAAGCATGCTTTCTCTCAAAATATGGATTTTAAACCTATTTTGATGCTGTGCTGGAACACTGGGGAAATGCAACACCCAGTGGATTGCAAAAAGTGCAATCCTATGCATATTTAGACAGAAATAAAGCCTACAACTCCCAGCATCCCCTAGCCTGTAGGACATATTTCTGTCTAAAAATGTGTGGGATTGCACCCTAAGTGTGTTTACAGACACACACACATGACACACACAGTGACACCATACATTCTCTTATTGATATCTATCCCTGGAACTTTCTAACACTCGGGGAGGTGTGGTGAATTCCCACTTTTTCTAAGAATTTTAATCAGACTTTATGGGCAGTCCAAGCATTGGAAGCCTCTGATAACTTCAGATTTGTGCAATAGAAATCCCACTCTTCCTTGCATTTCAGTCTCCAATTGGAAAACAAACACAAAAGGAAACCAGTTTATTTCTGCTGCCGCCCGCCTGTCATGTGGGTTGCTGAGATTTTCATTTGGCACAGAGTCCCTCTTCATAAAATCAATAACCAGGAATCTCTGGGTGTGTGCATCTGTGACCACTGGTTGCACACAAGGCGTTTAAAAGAACCCCAGTTCCAGTCATGCTGCCAAACCAAGGCCATTTCACGAGCCATTAGCTGTGACAATAAGGATGTATGGCCCCCAAAGGAGCTCTGAGGGTTAAGTTTCTCAGAGCCTGGAAAATCAGATGGTCCTGTCTCAAATACGCTGCCTATCTGGGTAACATCATGGGTCCCCCTCAATGTTCTGTAATGTGGCCGATAGTCTGCATGCCTGAAAACTGTATAGGAATGCAATATTTCCGTACTCGATGTGTGGTTTGTTCCCTCTGCTCCAGCTGTATTTTCCTTGTCATGTTCTTGAATTCTGACACCATTTAGAACAAGCCAGTTACGGCTGTAGAAAAAGGCATATTCCTTGGATTCTTTTTAAGAGCACACTACATCAAAAGAGAGGGAGAAATGGAAAAGATTTGGGATCTCTGGGCAAGCTTCTCCTTTTATAACATCTCGTTTTATCAAGTGGTGATTTGGTGAGTGGTGAGTGGAAGGAAGGATAGGAATTGGCTGGCCGTCACTATAAAAAGGGGAACATGAAAGCCTGGCTTGATTGTCACAGAGGAAAAGGGAGAGAGAGAGAGAGAGAGAGAGAGAGAGAGAGAGAGAGAGAGAGAATGATGACAACATTACTGTCACTACCTTACCACACACTGTAAATTAAAGTTAGTGGTAGGCGGTTAAACATCATTTCTGTCCAATTCATTTAAGAAGTACAGTAGCTACACTTAGGTGCAAAATGTCTGTTTATTTTGTGCCTCAAACTTCTATTTAGAAATCTAGGAGATCAAAGAGACATATGCATATGTAACAAAGCATATGACTCCTGTAAATAGACACGGGGATCAACGTTTTTAAAAAGGAATCGTTTCTAAAGAGAAATGGACCATTAATATTGTATTAAGATTGTAATTCCACATAAATCTGAGTAAAGGCACACAATCCTATGGTCTCCCGACATTGTCTGGGGGGGGGGCATGGGATTATTGAGAGTCCCAGCTCTGTGGTCCCCTGACTGCGGAGCTGGGATTCTGAACACCAATCTCCCACCCCGCCCCCTTTGTAGCCAGTGTGGAAAGAACCACAATGGCTGCCTCTCTAAGGTCAGAAATCAGTCTCAGAGAGGAGGAAAAGGGGCGTGCTGGGAGGCGGCGAGGGGAGGAGGCTGGAGCCGATGGCTTACGTCGTATCCAAACGGCGCCCCCGCCTCCTTCCCTCCCCCTCCACGGCGCTTCATCTAGATGGTCAAAAATGGCTGTCTAGATGAAATACAGGGTGCAAGGTGCGGGGCGGCAGAGATCGCCACCACCACGCCCCATGCCCTGCATTGGATGCACATAAGCCTCCGTCTTCAGAGGCTTACGTGCATCAAGGACGGAAGACATTGGATCGCACCCTCCAACTTTTAATCCAATGATAGATCTGATCCATAGATGATAAAGCCAAAAAGTAAATTTCTTCTCTTCAAAAACTATTTTTAAAAAATTGTGTCTCCCCCCCATATATATTTGAGCAGTCTCATCTGTTCACCACAATCTATTCCATTGTATTTATTTATTTATTTATTTCATTTTTACCCCACTCTTAAGCTGAAGAGGCTCCCAGCGTGGCTCACAAAGACCAGAAATAAGATTTCTGCTCATGGGCTTACAATCTAAAAAGATGTGACTCAGAAGGGAAAGGGACTGGGAGGGAGAAGGAAAAAAGCAAACTCGGGCACTAAATTCTTAGTTACAAAGTTCAACAGGTAGATTATTCAGCAGCAGGTCACAGAACTGGATCTAAGGGCTGCTTGGCATCACTTCAAACACAAGAGTTTTCCATTATGTCTGTTCAGCTTCACAATTTCAGCTGAAATTCATCCCCACTTTGGTCAGACCCCAGTTCAGCTCTTCAGAAAATGGCCTGATTTGTCTTGGATTGATTTGGAGTCCATCCACTTCAACTCAGTACTGAACCCAAGTTGAAGTTTGGAATTCCGTGACTTCATGCTTCCCATTGACTATCGGGGGGCGGATGTATTTCCCCCCCCCCTTTGCCAGAATTTCATGATAGATGCAGACATAATAGCCCTATAGCAGAGGACAGCTACAGAGGTTTTTTGTGACAGAGCAGCCTTCACATTTTGATGCTCTCCGATACAGGAGACATTTATCCCCTATGTTCCTTGAGGATCATTGTTCTAAAAATGACAGGAGTCTAAAGGTATCCCTAATGAAGAAATCTGTGAAGTTTCATAAGGATAGGTGCAGGGGCTATGGAGTTATTTATTTATTTATTTATTTATTTATCATATTTCTGAATCGCCCATCTGGCCGGTGACCCGGCCACTCTGGGTGATATACAATATATATAAAAAATACAATAAAACAAAATATAAAATACCAGTACAGGTTTAAAATCCTAACCCACCCCATATTCCCGCCTGAAAAACCATGTTTTTAATGCACGGCGAAAGCTCATCAAGGAGGGGGCATGGCAGAGGTCACTGGGGAGAGAGTTCCATAACTTGGGGGCCACCACAGAAAAGGCCCTCTTCCTAGTCCCCACCAGCCTGGCTGCTCTGGCTGATGGAACAAGGAGAAGGCTGTCTGTGGCAGATCTTGTTGAGCGGCCTATTTGATGTTGCTGGAGATGCTGCTTGAGATAAACTGGATGGGAGCCATATAGGGTTTTAAAGGTCAAAACCAACACCTTGAATTTGGCTCGGCAAGCCAGTGCAGCTCCTTAAGCACTGGAGTGATGTGATCACACTGGCAGCTGCCTTTAACCATGCGAGCCGCCGCGTTCTGTACCAGCTGTAACTTCCAAACCATCTTCCAGGGTAACCCCCTGTAGAGCACATTACAGTAGTCTACACTTTTTCCAGCTCTTCAATGTCCTTTTTTAGGTTCTCAATAAGGTTGAGAACTTCATCCTTTGCGACCATTATTTGCCTCAATTCTTCAGACTCCCCTCCTGAAAACATTTATTACAGTTATATCTCACTTACAGTAATACCTTGGATTGCAAGCACAATTTGTTCTGGAACCGTGCTTGTAATCCAAAACGCCTCTTATATCAAAGCGAGTCTCTGGCGGGCGTGAGCAGGGCCGATTTCGGCCCGCTACGCCTGCTCGAGGCGAGCGGTTACATCCCTACAAGACGTTGCTTGTTTATCAAGTCAAAATGTATAAAAAATTTTTTGCTTGTGATGCAAAATGCTCTCAGACCAAGTTACTTGCAATCCAAGGTATTACTGTATTCTCAAGGGAGCTCAAAGTGGCATACTTATAAAAGCTGTAGGCCTAATCTAGCTGTAGACAGTTAATACTAGCTGTAGATACCACATACTTATTCTATGTGGGTCCACTCAGAATCAGAAGTAAATCCCATTGTATTCAATAGGATTTACTCCTGATTCTTAGTTGACACACACAGGCCTGGTGCAAGGCAGTTTGGTGCCCTAGGCAAGATCAGATATTTAGCGCCCCCCCCTGGTAAAACATGCATTTTAGCACTGTATTTTTTCCCCAAGGCGTTTCTGGCGCACCCTTTAGCCCTGCACCCTAGCACTGGGTGGGATGAGCAGGAAGAGGGTCCCCAAACGTAGCAGGGCTGGCTTATCACATTTTAAAGCAAGTGAAGCAGCACACATTACAGGGGGGTGGGGCAAAGACCATTAGGTCTCCGCAAAACAAAATTAACCTGAGCCGTTGTGGGTGTCCCTAGCAGGGGGAAAAATCAAGCAAAATCTGAGGACGGCGGGAGGGGACGAGGGGTGAGCAAAAAGGAAAGGGAAAAGGCGAAGCGTGCGGCGGGGAAGAGGAGGCGGCGGCTCACCGAGGCACGGAAGAAGAAAGGGGGATCCTCTTCTTCCTCCATGGCCTCAAGGGAAACACGCAAGGCTTGGTGTCTGGTTACGTCTCGCTTTTCCATTCCACGGAGGACCCTCGAAGGAAGGCGGCAGGTAGTCCCACCCCCACCCCTTGGTTGGGCGCAGAGGCTGGAATTCCAGCGCCCCCTTCATTCCCAGGTATCCTGCGCTGATCCAAAGAGGAGAACTTGCCACGAGCTCCCTGGAACGAGCGGAGGGAGTTTCCGTAAGGGTGGGCGAAAAAGAGATTGGGCCCCTACCCTTTTCTCACGTGGGAGAGTGGAGTTACAGCGACTGAGAGAAGAAGTAGCAGAAGCCCAGGCTTTGGGGAGCTGCCTGACGGGTGGAGAAGCCAAAGGCAAAGGAAAGGGGTAGTTAGGAGAAGCCTCGAGCTCTTCCGTAACCGGCCTTTCTTCTCCCCCTCCTCCATGCCTCTCGGCTTGCAAATGTCTCGGGTCTTCTAAAGATGCTGTCTTGGGGGCGATCCCCAGGAGATTTCTGCTGGGGAAAGGGGTGCGGGTGGGACTACCCGCCGCCTTCCTTCGAGGGTCCTCCGTGGAACCGAAAAGTGAGACGTAACCAGACGCCAAGCCTTGCGTGTTTCCCTCAGCCGCCCTCACAAGCCCCGAAAAGTCCCAGGAAAAACCGGCAGATTTTACAAACCCCAAAAGTTAAAGGAAATTTGGCTCTCTTGCTCTCTCTCTCTCTCTCTCTCTGTGTGTGTGTGCTGGCTGGCAGGAGTGGAGCGTTTCTGCGCCCCCTCTAGCCATGCGCCCTAGGCCCCCGCCTAGTTGGCCTAGTGGTTGCGCCGGCCCTGGACACACATAGAATTGTGCTGGAAGGCTGCAGTCCTAGGCACACTTACTACCTGGGAGTAAAACCCATTGAATGCAATGGGACGTCCATCTGAGTGAACCTACATAGGCTTGCACTGCACGTTCCACTGAAAGCAATGAAACTTTTGTTGCAAATAACTTTATCTGGGTTGAGGCCCAGGTCTTTTTGGCAGGGCTCAAAATGCCCCCCCCCCCCCGGCCACAGAGCATTGTTGTAGCCCTCAGGACTCCCTTGTTTGTATCTTGCTTGCTATTTGCTAACTTAGAAGAGCCCTGCCTCATGCCATTTATCTATTTATTCATTTCTCGCCCTAAAATATGACCACATAATGAAGAGTAGGACGCCTCTCTGGCAAGGAGTCTAGGAAAACGCTGGAAAGTTCTTCTTGTTATTCTTTGAGTCTGATGTTAGCACAATATTTCTGGACGATGTGATTTTAAGGAACAGCAGCGGCGGCAGCCACTAGCTGGGTGTCTGCCCTATTTGAAACAAGCAGCTGCACATTTTCACATCCTGTCCAGAGAAAGCTGCTGTAATAGCCTCCAAAATGCAAACTTTTGGTTGAATAAATCTTTACTTGACCAGACAAATGTGAGTCTGCAGGGTGATTTCACAGTAGACCTGCCCCCTTACTTCCTTTCCCTCTTGGGCCTTTGGAGCATACTTCTACAGTACACTGGGAGTGATACAGCTGGAGCATATAAATAGAGTAAAAACTCAACATTTAAAATAAGGAAACCTCAGTGCTTCGTTTCTGTTGTTGTTGTTTCTTCAAATGACCCAGGCTGCTGGGAAGCCACACCTTCTGACCTCAAAATTCTCCTCCTCAAAACGGAGAGCTGTCAAGGAGAAGTAAATTGATGAGATGGTCAAACTCTGGCCTGTACCACTGCAGTGTGCACATGGAGGAATCGTGTTTTGGAATGCCCCCGCCCCCCCCAATAATAGATTCCATGCACATAGTGAACTAGAATGTCTGGTATATCTGTACTCAAACTTTATCCTCTCATAGGCTAATTTACTACATGCAAAGAGGTTGTTTTTGCTTGTTTCTTTCTTTCTTTAATGAGACACGCATTGAAAAATATGACACAGACATATGCTTTCACAGTTCAGTGGTTCAGTCCTGGGAAAACTATGAGTGAAGAAGGAAATCTTGGCTTGGTTTCTGCACATGGGAAAAGAATCAGGGATTCAATCGTCCTACTAAAGGGCATTCACAATAGAGCTGAAATCTGAAGCGTAACATCCACATTCAGATGTGAAAATACTGAATTTGTACTTCCAAGTTTCAATATGAAAATATGTGGAATAAAAAATTAAAACATGTTAGTAAGGCCAGTTCCGGATTTGAGTATACCAAGGTGCTGCTGCCCGGTAGCCCTCCCCACCCCCTCAGCTTGCCTGGCAGCAATGTCTGCATCTGGGAAGCTGGCTGCCATTTTAAATTTTCTACAGTGGGGAAAAGAACAGTGGGCACTCTATGGCACTGTGAGAAATTTAAAATGGTGAGTGACTTCCCAGACCCAGCTGCCAATGTCAGAGAATGGACGAACAGGAAGGCCATCAGTCAGTATCAGTGCTAGCAGGCCTTGCTGGGGGTACTAGTGGGTTTCAGCAGCAGTTGCCTGTGGGAGCTAGTGTGACATCATCCCTACACGTGAGTCCCAACAGCAAAAATCCTGGAATAAACAAGCCTGACAATATACTAGCCCAGGGAGGGGGGCGGCAGAAGGTAGGTCTCCAGATCAGATGCTTTGAACTTCAACTCCCAGAAGCCCATGCTGGTATGGCCAATAGTCAGGAATGCTGGGAGTTGAAGTCCAAAACATCTGGAAATCTATTCTCTGCCCACCCTTGTACTAGCCCACTGGTGTTAAAAATGTGGCACTCAGACTTCCAGTCTCTAATATTTTATTGACATATTCTGTGGTATGCAAGCAAACACACTGTTCAAATCTTAATCATTGGTCATCCTGCAACAAAGATAAAAAACAATTAAGTTGAAAGAAACAATAGAAGTGAATCCAAGAAAAAAAAAGCAAGAGAAAAGATGAGCACCAAAAATATATATTATTTGACCAAGTCAGCTTTGTTACTTCATTTGTTTGCTTTAAAAAAAACACCCACTACTTTATTAAGGCATCATTTGATAACCATTTGCAATAGGATTGTTTTAAGAAAGCACAGCAGCTAAGAAGAAGAAAAAAATGCTGACATCCCAAAGGATTTTTCATTTGGTATTCTTACAATGTACCAATAACATTTACAGGAGCCTTTATACAACATTTCCAATCCAAAGCACCTTGATTTGTAGATTGGAGAGTTGCTATCTTCTGCAAATTCTAATTTGGAAAGACATATCTCTGACCACTCGCCTTTCATCTGTCTCTGCCATAAAATTTAGTAATCTGTTGGGGGTGGGTCATTTTCTTCCAAGAAAGGGAGGTGTTGCACTACATCATCCCAATGCAACAACTAGAATAGAAAAGCCTCAACATATGCAGAGATATTTAATCTCAGCCTGCATAATTTGTGACCCATCATGTCGAATCGAATGCCGTCTGCTGCCATATAATCCACAGCCACCAGGGACTTGGTTGGCTTCCTGGTTTAGCTGGTTGCCTGATGTTGTTAAATTCCCTGGTGAGCCACAATGCATGGCTGGTGGGCTGAGCTCAGGTTGATTATCACAAATTGTGCAGTGCTGCTTTAATAGTAGTAGTAGTAGTAGTAGTAGTGTGAAATTTCAACAAAAGAGAAAAAATAGAAAAAATTATATACATACATAGATTTGTATATACGGTATACAGAACTGCTTTAATCTGTGAACAGTCAGAAACCCTGATGCTATGCTATCTGAACTTGAAGGGTCTTTATCGGGGATGCAGTGTGACCAGGTGTTATACTTTACAGAGGACAGTCCTATGTTTGAAGGGATGCCAGAGGACAGTCCTCTGTTTGAAGGTGCCCTCTATTTGAAGGGCTGTCCAGTTTAAAGATACAGAACCATGAGAAGGGAGAGCATGGGCCTTAAAGTTGCCCATCTACAATTTGCTCATGGAGTGCAGACTGAGCAAGGCACCCAGGTCACCTGGTCAGTGGTCACAGCCTTTCCTGCTATGGTGAAATGTACTGGATTTCTATTTAAATTCTAATTGTTACTTTGAAATGTGCAGCTATACATATTCATTAGCATATGCAAATGTTATGTAAACATTTTGGGGGCCCTTTCAGTGAAGTATTTCCTTTTGGCAAGGCATGTAAGTGGCCACCCTATCAGTGAGTAAGATGTGCTCTTCTCGAAGAGTAAGCTCCAGCTAAAATCTTGCTAACTCTACAAAGTTTACATGAGATAGAGTTTATGCTTCACCAAGATCTTCTACAGTCTAGCATCCCGTAGATATAAGAAATATCATGCTGCAGAATGGGGTGGTGGTGGTAGACTGAAGTTTCTGTATTCTGGGATGTATCAATTCATACTCCAAATGAACAGTCACACCTGCACACACCCTCCATACAACAAACTGTTTTACCACAGGTATATAAGATTACCCGTGCTTGAAATAGGGATAGATGAATCTGTCAAGCTCAATTTCTCTCAGGTTCTTATTTTTCCACTGCTAAGTTTGTTCTGCCCCATATCCACATTTGATTGCAATTTCTTTTTGATACATGTTTTCAAATGTATGCCTTTTTTCAAGCAATTTTTCTATTGAATAAAGTGTTATTGTGTGCATTTTTCGAAATTTGTGCATCTTTTGTGTACACACTGACTGGGTTTGCACAACATGACAACCCATCATGGCTTGTTACCCATGATGGGTTGTCGTGTCATGCAAACCCAGACTGATTCCTGCAGCCAGTGCAGCGTGGCTTGTTGGAGGGCAACAAGCCACCCTGACAACCCATGGCTTGTTGTTCCACCCATAATGGGCTAGTGTGCCATGACTGCCATCTGAACCCGGATGACTGTCCCCATAGAGGGTGAAAGGAATGGATGAGCAAGCCACTTGGCAAGAGTGGCAGAAAAACACCCCTTGGTGCTCTTGCCAAGCTTGCCCTGGCCACCACCAGGGCCAGCCACCCCACAGGTGCCCAAGCATCCCTTGGGGGCAACTGGCACTAGCTGGGTGCCCACTGCCGTGGTCACAAGCTGATTTTAGTTCGTTGCATCTTGTTTCCCTTTTACCCTCCCCCCCCCCAAGATAGTGAAGTCCAGCTTGACAGCCAGCTTTCACAATCTCCATTTTGGCAGCCACTTACATCCCCTTCAAAGTGCCCGAGCGGCACATTGGAGGAGCTGTCAGTGGTTGGCAAACATTGTGTGTGTGTGTGTGTGTGTGCATTCAATGTGCACAAATATTTTTGTTTTATTTATTTTTTTATTTTTTCCGCCGCACTTGCCCAACTGCAGAAATTGGGAGCCTCGGTTGGGCATGTTGGAGGGGAGGGACCTTCTCTCAGAGTGCAGCAGGTATCAGCGCTGGACATTGACCCAAGAGGCTCCAAACAGGGTTTTTCTTGCTTTCTCTTCACAGCTGTCAAAAGACAAGCTGTCAAGGGAAAGCAAAGGCACAGCACGAGTGATCTTCGCTTTTGAAAAGGGGTGGTATGATTTACATCTCTCTCTCTCTCTCTCTCTCTCTCTCTCCTCTCCTCTCCTCTCCTCTCCTCTCCTCTCTCTCTTTCTACCCTGGCTGTCCTCAGGGTGATGCACATTTTGCACTTTTTCCTGAAACTCTAGCTGCTCGGGAAAGTGCAAAAGTGCTGGAGAAAAGGAGTTTGAAAGATAGCTGTCAAAAAACACTGGGTCCCCTTTAAAATGGGGGGTTTGTCAGAGAATGCGGGTTTTTTGATTGGGGCATATGGCTATAGAGAGTCTCAGGAAAAAGTGCAAAATTTGCATCACCGTGAGGAGGACTCTCAGGGCAAAAAGAATTTTAAAAAGGTGAGGACCTTGCCACAAAGGGGTGCAGATCACACCACCCCCTTTTCGCAAGCTAAGGTCACTTGTGCTTTTGCAGGGTTCCCCAACCCTCTGCAGCAGATCTGGAGGGCATACAGGGGAGGCGGAGGGAGGGAGGAGAAGATGCAGAAGTCTCATTCCACCAGCAGTATCTGTTCTGCAGGCACAATGACAAAGCTGGATCCAACCTTACATTGTTATCATTATTTATTTATTTAGTGTTTTATTTGGGGGTGGGGGGGTGTTGAGACCTGCATCACAAATACCAGAAAAGTATGGATTTCGACACATAACTGCTTTCAGGTTCCGGAAGCGCAAATCTGGTAAGCTCACGCTGAAATGCGAACCGGAACCGAACTATTTTCTTACCCATCTCTAGCTTGAAAACATTTATTCCAGAGAGACCTTACCCATATTCAGGAACATTTCCCATAGCCTGTACTCAGTATCTCATAGATGGTCATAGGAAACCTCTGCATGCATGAAGCTCTGAATTGCAGCCCCATGAACATAAAAATAGACTTACATTACTTTTTAGATACGTTCAGAGAAAATGCTGTTGACTATAATTACTTCAAAATTAGAAAATGAGCATTTGGAATTTGTGCCCATTCCAGTTTCTAAATCTGTCTCTGTTCAAAAATGTGTTATGACGACAACTTGGCCAACTTTTAATAAAAGCAGGTATTTTACAGAGATTTGGTTTCACCAAATGTCATTTGGCGGAGTCCTGTGGAATGTTTAATACGACATTGTTCTTATCAAGCAGCTCAGCAAGAGACAGTTCCTTGGAAGCATTGCCTGCGTTTATTAAAAGCATTTGGAAGGTTGCACATGAGAAAATAAGGTCAGACATAATTTAGTTACAGGGGTTGCTTGGACTTTCCCACCTGCTGGATTACTCCAGCCAGCCTGCTGAGAAGTCCTCTCAAACAAAAGAGAACATACCTGATGGCACTTCTAGTCCAACCTGTTCACACACTGGACATTGAAAGAAACATTTGAAGTCTGTACCTGCTTTTGGCAGAAGGGACCGGATGCTACTGCTAGTCCTGGTTAACAGGTGGAGCTAGAGGATGGGGGGGGGGATTGGGAATCCATTCAGGGAGCAATCCTATGGCCCCTCAGACATCGTCTGAGGGGCCATAGGGTAATGGGGATTCCCCAGTCCAAGGCTGGAGACAGTGCCCCAACCTCTGAAGGAGGAGTTGGAGATCCAACCCCCGACCCCGACCCCTCACAGCTGGCATGGAAAGAACCATGCCTTTGTATATCCATCACAAGGCATCCACCAGACCAGGCTTACTCAGAAGCAGCACAGCACGACATTGCATATCATGCATATCTCGTAAGAATTAAAGAGGGCTGGATTGCTCAGGAGAAACCATGGCAAGTTCTGTGCAAATTCACAGACTATCCCTTTGCATGCAATGCCAATGCTGCCGCTGCTGAGGATGATATCCCTTGGGAAGCCAGCAGGAACCCATTGCAAAGCACAAAGACAACCCGTTACACACAGAGATGCACACACAGGCACCCCCTCATCCCCCCCCCCAAAGCATACACACACACACACCCCAAAGCATTCAGACACACACAAACCCCAGACCATACACACACACCCAGAGCACACACACACAAACTCCAGACCATACACACAAACCCCCAAGTACACACACATGAAACTCCAAAGCATACACACACACACACTTTCAAAGATTAAAGAACAACATACCGGTAACATACTGGTAGCAAAATGGATGATACCATCAAGAAACCAAAACACATGGCTGGAACTGCTGCTGCCGCTGCCACCGCTACTGCTGTTCCTGCTCTGACCCCCAGCACATGCCTGCTGCTCTACCTCCAACAGGCTGGCTTGGTTCAGCAAATGATCCAATGTGAACCGAGTGAGCAAAGCTAAAAAGGCTGCGGGCTGCTGAGTGCCTCAACCTTACCCAGAACGGCCCCCCTCCCTTTGGAGAAGAAGGGGTCTTCTGTGATTGGCTAGCCCAGGCCTGAGCCTAAACTGAGCCCATTTTTTGGTTTGATTTCCCCTCTTAATGAGGGGTGCTCAGACCTAGAGCCTTTCCACTCCAGGGAAAACCTCTGGAATGCTCTGTGCATGCGTGGGAGTCGAGTTCACACATGCACAGTTTTAAAGATGAAGGTGCTGTGCAGGACCAGGAGCGGCAGCGCAGCGACAACAGCCGGCCCTTGCAGAGAAATGGGCAGTGGCTCAGCAAAGACTTTTTTTTCCTTTTTAAAGGTACAGGCAGTGGGATAGGGGAGCAGTGACGGGTGGGACAGTGCATGGAGAGCCCTCTAAATAGGGCTGCCACTGTGGAAAAGCAACCTCAGAGAGGGGGTAAAGGGGGCATTGCAGTGGGCAGGGATGGAAGAAGACCAGACAGGCTGGGATACAAGTTATCCTGAAGCCCCTCCAGCCTCCTTCTCTCCTGCTCCATCTAGGGATGTAACCGCTCGGCTCGAGTGGGCGTAGCTCGCCTCTCCACGACGAGCCACCTGCACCTGCTGCGGCGCTGAGAATTGCTCTGCGTCGCTGAGAATCGAGGGGGGGCCCTGCGAGGCGGGGTGGGGGGGCAGGTACTTGTACACCGCTATCCAAAATAACCCAGCTAGATGGGCAAAAAAGCCCATCTAGCAAACAATGTAGGGCAGGAGGACGGGGAGGCAAAGATTGCCTCCATCACTCCTCCCACCCAGCACTGGATGACCAGAAGCCTCCAAGTTTGGGGCCTTCTGATCATCAAAGGTGCAATCCTATGCATGCTGGGAGTTGTGGAATGCTGGGAGTTGTAGGACTTTTTTCTGTCTGAACATGCATAAGGTGGCACCTTTATTTAAAAAACAAAAGAAAAAGGACTGCTCAATTCGCAAGCTGATATGAATAATTTACAGGGCAATCTACTCAGATGTAAGTCCCACTGAGGTCAATTGGGCTTATTTCCAGGTAAGGTATACAGCAGCCTTCCCAGTCTGGTGCCTTCCAGATGTTTTGGACAACTCCCATTATCCCTGACCTTTGACTATGCTGGGTGGGGCTGATGGGAGTTAACATCCAAAATATCACCAGGTTGGGGAAGGTTGATGTAGGGTATATGTAGGATTTCAGCCTTAAGGTACTGGCCATTTTTCCAGGGATGGTTGGGGAAGAAGAGGAAGAGGAAGAAATACTGTGCAAAGCACTTCACAAACTAATCTCTCTTCTGTCTTTTGATCAATCCTGTAGAGTAGGTACTATTGCTTTGCCTGTATTACAGGTGGGGGAAGGGCTCAGACTGAGAGATATAGGTGGCGTAAGGCCACCTAATGTGTTCATGACTCAGGCCACATTTTGAATGCGCGACTTCCTAGTTCACAGGTCAGCCTCTCAGCCAGCGCATGACACAAGTTCTGAAAGATTCTCAGCCCTTGAGTCTTTAAATGAATTAACATGTCTTACAGAACAAATATTGCAGGTTGCAAAAGCAGGCTTGCCAAGGATTCCCCGAACTGCTGAAGGTGGGTGCTTCTTGGGAAATTTCAGGGTGGCCGGCCCTGGCAGTCGCCCAGGAGCCACTTGGCAAGAGTGGCAAGGGGTTTTGACGCCCTTGCCAAGTGGCTCCATAGCTGATTCCCTGTATCCATGATGGGGTCAGTCGCCCAGGTTTGGATGACATGACAACCCATCCTGGGTACAACAACCCCTACAACAGCCCATGGGTTGTTGGGGTGTTTTGTTGTCCACGAACAAGCCAGCATTATGTACGAGGGCTCTTTCTTAAGCTGCTGATTAATTTTCATCCCCCTTTGTACTATTTGAAACAAATACTGTACATATATATAATATAATGAAAACTAACGCATGCCTCTTTAACTGACAGTATTAAAAAAAAATGAAAAGAGAAAACCATAAGGAATATAAATACATCAATTTTACATCAACAAAACTTTCTCATGTTTTTTCCCCAGTATAGCCCTTTCCCACCACCTGGAGGAAGGGAAAGATAATGCAGCCCATCAGTTTTTACTTTGCACCGTTGTACAAGAATGCCCAGTAACAGCTGCCTTCTTCTTATGCTTTCTTATGAGAGAGAGAGAGATATATATTTCACAGTTGTTTTTCATATGGAGCCTCACTAAATGTTTAAATGATAAAATATCACTCACTGTTCAACCAACATACCTCTCATCAAGCCCAACACAGCCGGATATGCTTCTATGGCATGCCATCCAGGGCTTGATAAACCAAAGCTGGGTTTGCTTTCTACCCAGGATTGCGAAAATGGAGGTGGGTAGGGGTGTCAGTCTGGCAAGTGCCAGGCCAAAGGGCATGGCTGGTAGACCGCATTCAATTGGACACTGAAGCTGGATGTAAACTGCTCGGGGCTCTGAACAGGCAGGGGGCCACCCCACAATGGGAGCCCCGCATCCCCTGAAATTGCTCCAGGGCAGTGGCAGCTGTGTCTGCTCCCACTCCTCACTGCTGCTGCAAGCTTATTTGCCCTAGGGTGGCCATTCATCCTACTTTACAGAGAACAGTCCTCTCTTTGAAGGTGTCCTCTATTTGAAGTGCTATCTATTCTAGGGAAAACCAGCAGCTTTGAGCTCACCTTGCAGGAAAAAAGGCGGGGTATCAATACAATAAATAAATAAATAAATAAATAAATAAAATTCCCCAGAAGTCACTTCAAAGCTAATTTCAGCTTGCTCCCGTTTTTGCTTTTGACCTGTTTTTGGGATTGTTTGAATGGGGAAAGTGCACACATTTCAAACAGGAATCATGTGCATTTCTGAGCTCATTTTTCAAACATGTGCACTCTCCCCTCCATTGACTAAAGCATGAAAATGTGCATTTTGAATATGATCAGAAATTCGGGAATCTGTGAACAAAAAATAGCACTCCTGTCCAGTTCGCTTTCATGTTCAGGACTGCAAATGAGACATGTTAGCATGATTTGCACAGAAAAATGGCATTCCTGAACATCCTTAACTAGACGAAGTCTGATTTAAAGATAATGAACCATAGGAGTCTTGGAGTTGCCCATCAACACTTAGCACCTGGACAGCAGACTGAGCAAGCAAGCAGGTCACCTGGACACAGTCTTCCCCATCATGATGGGATACACATTTCTATTTTAAGTTTAGTTGGTATTTCTAAATTTGCATCTATTCATATCAATTAGCATATGCAAATGTTATGCAAATTGGAATCCTCTTTTTCCCTCTGTTTTGGTGATGCATTTCCTCTTTTTTTGGTGGTGTTGAAGTGGCCACCCTACTTTGCCCACTTTCTCCCTACATCTAAATAATTCGGTGGGCAGGAATAGTCTACATGCCATTTAGACAAACAAAAAACAAATTATACAGAACATAGCAGAGGCGGGAGTTGTAACTCTGCATTCAACCCTCCTGGAGATAAACTGCCCAAGTGCAAAATCCACTTAATTTCTTCTTTTGACAGCATTTTTCCCCCCCATTTTCACAATCTCTTCTTTCCACTGGCCAAAATTTCACATCAGTAGTTTATGCAGAAATGATCTAGCCTTCTCTGTGACATGCAATTTTTTTTTTTTTAATATGGAGAAGCATTCAATCATGTGAGCCCACCGACAATTTGAACTGGCAGTATAGGTGCAGAGCTAGGGATGGGTGAAATTTCATTTTTGTTTGGTTTTGATAAGAATTTACTAAAATCTGCCAAGTTCACCATATTCAGGACAAAAGAACTTGAGATATAAAAAAATTCAAATGTGGGAGAAACCAAAACTGACAGACCCATCTATCCATGGCCAGGGCTTTCAGTACTTAGCTTTTAAAAGTCTGGGTTTGTTAGTGCTGCTTTAGGGTTGCCACCTCTTTTCTGACAGGCTTCCATCTTGGAGGAGGAGATCCGATTGTGGACCTGCTCCCCACCCAGGGAAGGGAGATGCCATGGATCAGCTAGATACAACAGCCTCTCAGCCCTCATCCCCACCCCCATCAGAGCAAGTGACTTAGATGGATTCTGAGGCCCATCTCATGAAATGTTCATATGGAGGATAGAGATAGAAAGAGAGAAAAAGCCACCATCATTCCTCTCACCCTGGAAGCAAGATCGGAGCCCTCCATCATTTGGGCTCGATGTCTATAGGATTGCTCTCTAACTGCTATATATGCTTGGTCCCAAAACAGGTTCCCATGCAATGGACAGTATATAAACAAAATGGGATTCCTTTGTGCACATCTTTCATATTTTTTATAAAGACTATAAAAGGTTATAAAATCTGTGCATTCATTACCTTTTGGCAATACAACCAATGAGCAGAAACATCCCAATTTAAGAGCAATGACATGATGGTGTCATGATCCAAAGGAGGAGTAGGCTCAGGCAGTTTCTGAGTAATATTGGTCATTACTAACATCTATGTGGTCATTTCACCCATTGGATCCAAAGGCTGGAAATAATGAAAGCACTGTAAGGCAACCGTAACAGTAAGTCTATGGAGCCCTGTAGAAGCAGAAAATCCCCACACCATAGCATTTGTGTGTTGCAGCTGGATTTGCTGTGTCTTTCAGATACAACTATAGCGGGAGGACCTTTCGTAGCATATTCTAACTCATTTGCTTTTCTACTCTCCCCATGTAACTATTAATACCCTGAAGAAAACCCGCACCCAGGAAGGAGATGGCCTTTAAGGAAATTGCCAAGAGACTCGGTTAAAACCAACCCTATCTTTGCTCAGTGCTGATGCTGGTGGTCCACTTTGCACAAGTAATCCAAGTAAGGAGTGGCAATATTTCTAGGGGCACTTCTGGAACCACAACATAGAACAATTAGAGAGCTGTGACTCAGTATTTATTTATTTATTTATTTACAACATTTGTACACTGCTCCAAATCTAGACAGATTCTGGAGTGGTGAACAATAAAAAGATAAAAGAATAAAACCAATGTATTAAAAACAGGATAACATTAAAACCACGGCTGGACTCCAATTGGGCCATAGGTCCATGTGGAACTACCAGGAGAATGTCCCCCAATGACCAGGCAGGTTGGTAAGGGAGGAGGTGCTCTGAGTCTCAGGTATCCTGGTCCCAAGTTGTTTAGGGCTTTGTACACTAGTACCAGAACCTTAAACCTGACCCAGTAGAGGATAGGCAGTCAGTGCAGTTCCCTCAGCAAAGGAGTTGCATGCTGAAAAGGGGCAGCTCCTGACAACAGCCGAGCTGCTGTATTCTGCACTAGCTCCAGCTTCCAGATCATGCAGCATATCCCCGGGGCACGGATTAAGGATGTGACAGAGCAGCTGCCAAGGCTCATACAGCCCACCGACACATACCCCTTTCTTCTCTTCCTCGTGGGTACAAATGATACTGCGAAGCGGAGTTACAAAGAAATCACGGCAGACTTTGAAGAGCTGGGAAGGGAACTCAAGAACTTTGGGGCACAGATAGTCTTCTCATCCATCCTTCCAGTCATCATCATCATCATCATCAGGCGATCACTTGTGACCGAGTAAGATTGTCTTCCAGGATAAAAGGAGGAAATTCTAAAGAAGATTGTGTAGACTCTAGTGATGGGTCCGTAAGTGACTGTGGAGGCCAATTCTAGATCCACACAGCTTCCACAGTGAGGACACAGGTTACCAGATGGAAGATGGTCCTGTAAAGGATTCATTTGACATGCTTTTCGCTTAGCACGTTTCTCCCTTTCACCTTGCACTCGGGCTTCTTCAAAGTTCATGGATCCTTTGTGAAAGGCCAACCTCCATTTAGATCGTTCAAATGGGCCAGAGCTTCCCAGTTTTCGATGTTTATATTGCATTTTTTTTTAGATTAGCCTTATACTTGGAAGAGGAATAGAAAGGAAAAGAAAAATACTCCGAGTGAATGACTGGCTGCGAAGGTGGTGCTGACGTGAGAGATTTGGATTCTGGGACCACGGGCTACACTTCCTGGAAGATGGACTGCTGGCAAAGGATGGGTTGCACCTCACAAAGACTGGGAATAATGTGTTTGGCCACAGCATGAGGAACTTAATCAAGAGGGCTTTAAACTGAATCCAACAGGGGCGGGAGACATAAACTCGGGGGTTCCAATGGAGGAAGGCCTCTGTGCCACAATGGAGAGAACAGCTCCAGCGGTGCCCAATGATAGTCTACCACACAAAATGTAGAAAAAAAGTTGGAGTATAAAGCACATAGTCTTCGATGTCTCTATACTAATGCCCAGAGTATGGGCAACAAACAAGACGAACTTTAACGCTTGATACATGAGGGCAAATACGACTTGATAGGGATAACTGAAACCTGGTGGGATGACTCCCATGGCTGGAATACAGCAATTGAAGGGTATAACTTGTTCAAAAGGGACAGAAGCAACAGAAAGGGAGGTGGAGTTGTGCTGTATGTTAAATATACGTATCTCTGCACAGAGATACAGGAAGAGGAGCTTGGCAGCCCCATTGAGAGCATCTGGGTTAAAATAAAGGGGGCAAAGAATAAAACAAACATGGCGGTTGGAGTCTACTACCGACCACCCAATCAAGGAGAAGATGAGGATGAAACTTTTGAAAAGCAAATTGCCATTGTTTCAAGGAGGCATGATGTGGTAGTAATGGGGGACTTCAATTTCCCTGATATCTGTTGGGAGACTTATTCAGCCAAACATGGCCCCTCCAAGAAATTCCTGAGTTGTGCTGCTGATAACTTCCTCCTACAGAAAGGGGAGGAAGGAACTAGAGAATCGGCTACCCTTTACCTGATTCTAACCAACAGAGACGAGTTAGTGGATAAAGTGGCAGTTTCGGGAACTCTGGGGGAAAGTGACCATGTTATACTTGAGTTCTTGATTCTAAGGGAAGCAAAAGCTGAGTGTAGCCAAACGCGTACCATGGATTTTAGGAAAGCCAATTTTAACAAACTCAGAACAATGATAAGTAAGGTCCCATGGCAAGCGACTCTAATGAGAAAAGGAGCCCAGGATGGGTGGGAGTTTTTAAAAAAGGAAATTTTAAAGGCACAATTGCAAACAATTCCCACAAGGAAAAAAGGCAGAGGGCAACAGAAGAAGCCAATGTGGCTTCACAATAAACTCAAAGATGACCTGAAAACAAAAAAGGACATGTATAGGAAGTGGAGGGAAGGCCAGGCTACAAGGGAAGAGTACAGGCAGGTAGCACAGAACTGCAGGAATAGTGTCAAGAAGGCTAAAGCTGAAAATGAGCTAAGGTTAGCGAGGGATGCTAAAAACAACAAGAAAGCTTTCTTCAGATACATGCATAGTAAAAGGCAGAGGAAAGAAATGGTGGTTCAACTACACAATGAGGATGGCAAATTGATAACAGAAGACAAGGAAAAGGCAGAGGTGTTCAATTCCTACTTCGGCTCAGTCTTCTCCCAAAAGAGGGTCTATGACCCCCCTGGCAAACCTAAAGAGCAGACTGAAGGGGCAGGATTGCAGCTTGAGATTGATAGGCAAATGGTTAAGGAGCACCTGATTACTCTGAATGAGTTTAAATCTCCAGGGCCTGACGAGCTGCATCCTAGAGTAATAAAGGAACTGGCAGAAGAACTCTCAGAACCACTGTCTATTATCTTTGAGAAATCATGGAGGACAGGTGAAGTGCTGGATGACTGGAGGAGGGCAAATGTTGCTCCCATCTTCAAAAAGGGCAAGAATGAGGAACCTGGGAACTATAGGCCAGTCAGTCTGACATCAATCCCTGGGAAAATTCTTGAGCAGATTATAAAAAAGTCAGTCTGCAAGCACCTTGAAAGCAATGCAGTGATTACTAGAAGCCAGCAAGAACAAATCCTGCCAGACTAATCTGATCTCATTTTTTGATCGGGTAACCTCCCTTGTGGACTATGGGAATGCTGTGGACATAATATATCTGGATTTCAGCAAAGCTTTCGACAAAGTGCCTCATGATATCCTGATTAGCAAGCTAGCTAAAAGTGGGCTAGATGGAACAACTATCAGGTGGATCCACAATTGGCTACAGAATCGGACTCAAAGGGTGCTTATCAATGGTTCCTTCTCAAACTGGGGAGAGGTAACGAGCGGGGTACCACAGGGCTCGGTCCTGGGCCCAGTGCTCTTCAACATTTTTATTAATGACTTGGATGAGGAGGTGCAGGGAATGCTTATCAAATTTGCAGATGACACAAAGTTGGGTGGAACAGCTAATACTCTGGAAGACAGAAACAAAATTCAAAGAGATCTTGATAGGCTGGAGTGCTGGGCCGAAAACAACAGAATGAAATTTAATAGGGATAAATGCCTAGTGCTGCACCTAGGGAAAGGAAACCAAATGCAGAGTTACAGAATGGGGGACACTTGGCTCAACAATACCACAAGTGAGAAGGATTGTGGAATTGTTGTAGATCACAAACTGAATATGAGCCAGCAATGTGATGTGGCTGGAAAGAAGGCAAATGCTATTTTGGGCTGCATTAATAGAAGTATAGCTTCCAAATCGCGTGAAGTGATAATTCCCCTTTACTCTGCACTGGTTAGGCCTCATCTTGAGTACTGTGTCCAGTTCTGGGCACCACACTTTAAGAAGAACGTAGACAAACTGGAGAGGGTTCAGAGGAGGGCAACAAGGATGATAAAGGGACTGGAAACAAGGCCCTATGAGGAGAGACTGAAAGAACTGGGCATGTTTAGCCTTCAGAAGAGGGGAGATATGATAGCACTCTTCCAGTACTTGAAGGGTTGTCACAAAGAGGAGGGCCAGGATCTCTTCTCGATCATCCCAGTTTGCAGGACACGGAATAATGGGCTCAAGTTACAGGAACCCAGATTCCACCTAAACATCAGGAAAAATTTCCTGACTGTCAGAGCAATAAGACAATGGAACCAACTACCTAGGGAGGTGGTGGGCTCTCCCACTCTGGAGGCATTCAAGGTGCGGCTGGACAGCCATCTGTCGGGGATGCTTTGACCTGGATTCCTGCATTGAGCAGGTGGTTGGACTCGATGGCCTTGTTGGCCCCTTCCAACTCTACTTTTCTATGATTCTATGATTCTATCCCATGCACCATTTCAATGGAGCTTGGGGTACACTTAGAGAGGCTTGAGGAATTCACTCTTTGTGCATTCCAATACAAAATGACATCATCTGCACCTTCTGGACTAATGTGTGGATTGGAACACACATGCTTCAGATTTCACACATCTCCGAATTTTGTGATGCCATTCTTGGTTTAAAAAAAAAATGTACCAAGATGCATCTAAAAATGTATATATTAGATTAAAACATGTTCAGAAATGCATATTTTGTGGGGAGGAAATATGTTCAAAATTAAGGATTCAAATACTTTTTTTTTTATTTTTTAAGTGCATTGATGCAGAAATGGGACCGAATGGACTTATGACATGAACTGGAAATAGACCCATCCTTCGATCCCTAGATACGCTTCTTGGCTCATTATGCTGCTATGCAAGTGCAACTGTTTAGGCCAGCACTGGTTGTTGGAAGAGCCCAGCCATTTCTAGCTACTAGTAGAGTAGATTCATACGTAATTCACCAACACCATCCTAAGTCCAAATAATGGTGGCGCCTCTATTTTGCTGTTACGTTTTTGTGTGTGTGCCCTGTATCATTTCAAAACACAGGGGCTTGCGCAATCAATCATGGTTCTCCCCCCCCCCCGCCCCCTTGGTTGATACTTGTTTGCTTTACGTCTTAGCCTCTAATACTCCTTTACAGGCCCAGCTCAGAAGTTAGTGCCAAAAACTGCATCATGTTGATGGGAACAAAACTCTTGCAAATTCAAGCTGGCCCTTAAAATCCATTAGTGCCCTAGGAAATTCAGGAGTCAGAATCCTAGCAATAAGGAGGTTGAGATTTTGGTTTACATATGTTGACATGAAAATCTCAATTGCACCAGTTATGAGAGTAACCGCTTGTGGTGATGAGTGAGTAGGTCCTCTAAGGGGAATGGAAAATCAGAAATGGACTCTGTGTGGGGAGAAATGTGCAAAGGTGCTGACAGCTTAATGAATAACTTGACTGTTATGACAGTAGGACACCTTGCAGTTCCAAGAGCAAATATTTGAAATAATATGCAATGCAGGAAATGTATATATGTATGTAGAGAATACATGGTTTGCCCATATCACTAACAGATGGGCTATGTTTTGAACCTCAGATGTTCTGTTTTTCAGGGTGCTGCGCTGCAAAGGTTTTGGGTCATTCCACAACGTATGACTACAGTACAAGTATTTAAATAGGTATTTTATACAAAATACAAAGGAAAGCAATTAAGTAACCTCTTATTTTTGTTTAATAGCGACCCCGTGATTCAGAAGGTTGTCAAGAAATACTAAAAAATGGTTATTTGTGTATCTATTTTCCAAAGAGTAGGACTGGCAGATCAACAGACCCCCTGGCAGATAGGTTGTAATTCTTCTTCGCATGATTAGCAAGACCTACCTCAGCCCAGGGAAAGTTCTAGGCCAAGCTAGGCCTGTCCACATATGTGAAACTTCTAGGCCAAGCTAGGCTTTGCCACATCAGGCATGTGGGGATTCAAGAGACCAGCTACAATGCAATTGTGAAGACATTTTTATTCAGACACGCCTTTAGCATATATAAACTGGTCTGTTGCTGAAGAAGATTATTATTTTTTAATTGATAGGGGACTGTTTCTTTTATTCTTATATTTTTAATTGTGTTTTTAATTGATTTGCTTTTATGTTATATTTTTAATTTTCATCTGGATTTTATTGTTAGCTGCCTTGATCACCATTTTGGGGCAGAAATTTCGGATATAAATTAAATAAACTAAGGGTGCTATCCTGTCAGTTGTGCCTCGGTGTGCTTGTAAGCCCCCAAACTCAGAGGCTTACGAGCATCCAGTGCAGAGTGGGAGGATTGGCGGAAGCGTTCTCCACCTCCCCACACCTCCTGTTCTGCATTTTAGCTAGACAGCCATTTTTGGCCATCTAGCTGAGGTGCTTTGGAGTGGGAGGGAAGGAGGCTGGAGCACTGTCAGGATACCTCATATCCTGGCAGCCCCAGTCTCCTCCCCTCCCCTCCCCTCCCCGCTAAAATGTCCCATTTACCCCCTCTTTGAGGCCACACCAATGGGGGAGAGGGAGGCAGAGGAGGTGGGTGCAGCTTTGCAACTGACAGTTCTAACTTCTAATCAGGCTTCTAAGAATCCAGTGCCCAACCAAGCTGTTGCCAGCAGGGTGGAAGGAGTGGAAGAGGCTTTGTTAGCCTCTCTACCCTCCTCTAGCACTTGTTGTTGTTGTTGCTAGATGGGCCTTCGAGTTCATCTAGGTCAGCCATGTGCTGGGACAGGAACTGGGGCCACAAGGCCTTTGGATCTGGCAGATCCACAACCACTCCTCTCCCTCCCTCCCTCCCTCCCTTCCATCCTCATCCCAAGGTCAGAGCTCAGACCTCAGGAGAGGCTCCGAAATGGAGCTTTCCACAGCAGCTGGAGGGTGAGAAAAGGACATCCAAGTGGGAATTTCCATGACTGAGATTGCAGCTCTGTCTATGGCCTTGGAGGGGGAAATCCCCAGTATCCCATGGCCCATCAGGCACTGTCTAGGGACCATAGGATTGCTATCTTAATGAAATGTGACAAAAAGGTCTTGTCTGGAGCCTGAACACAGCCTAAAATAACTCAAATTGAACAGCTGCAACATGGTGAGACTGAAGCTATGTGCTTTTCCTGAAGCAGGACAAAACAGTGGCAGCAAAATATGCATTCATTGGGGAATCATCACCATGAGATTGGTCCAGACAATGTAGACTACCAAGCTAATACTGTAATTTTTAAAAGCACTAACCTGGGAAACCATAATTTATAGGTGATAGTTGGTGATTTTATTCAGTGTAAAATGGTCCATATCTGGTGAATTTAGCTGAGCAGTTCCTATCCCATATTATGGGTGCTCTTCTTACATGTTGCATAATAAAGTTCTCAGAAAGTATGTGGTCCTTTTTACCTGATTTCATGACATAAGAAAGATTGGCTAGAGAGGAGAAGACAGAAAAAAACATGTCTTCACAAAGGGCTTGAAATTTGACAAAACAGAAAACATCGGTCATTTCTGTTCATAATAAAACTTTTAGAAAGTATACATTCAAGAACTGTTTTTAATATTAAAACAGAGTTTAGGTGTAGGTTATTAACATGGTGACTTGGCATAGCTTTTAAGCATATAAAGTGTGTGTGTGGGGGGGAATCCAATATTGAGATGCTAATGGATAGTTCCCATTTGAGTCTCCGCTGGCGCTGAATAGCAGGCTGCAGCAAATCACTCACATGTACCATCTGTCTGGCATAGCTGATAGTATTTCAACATAAACATTTTGCCTCACTGCCAGATCCACTATGGGGAGAGGGGATAGGCCATCCACCACATCTTAAGTAGGTGATGCCTATACATGTTTCTGTAATGCACTTTTGTATTGTACGTACAATATACAATACTTATTTTCTTCTCATTTTCACTCATTTTGCAGTGATGTAACTCCACTGGCTTCTGCCTTTTGGTACCATGTGTTTGCATCTAGGTGGAAAATGGCAGTATGTTTACAAATACTGGTGATCCTTCATTCACTTTGAGCAGTGTGACAGTCGGAGAAGGAAATGAAACTTGTTCCATGGAAGGAGAGAGAAAGGGAGGGAGAAACCAGTGGAGGGCAACTTTGCACAGGCCCTAAGATTCCATTTTGCACAGGCAGCTCTGGTGTATAGTTTACCTGGACTTCTCGCTGCTGGCTCCATACTGCTGATCATGTGTTGACTAGCAGCATGCACTGAAATCTGTTCACACTGACCTTTAACATGCTGTTCCTCAGAAAGCCCCACTGGCGATGAAGTCCCAAAATGCCATGTATGCAGAATTGTCTGTGCGCTGTCGGCCATCTGCACAGAGTACCAGACTCTAGAAGAAATCAGTGTAAGAAGTGGCTTTTATGCTGCTGTAACTGGTTGTAAAAATAAGCTTTAACTTTAAGACATACTTAGAGGAGAGGTAGCAATCAGGTTAAATTAGGATGGTCATCAACTTTATTGCTAAAGTGAGATACATTCACCATGAATGTGTTGGAGAGATGCAGTCAATCCTTGTGTATAATTATGGTCTTTTTGGAAGTGATAGCACTTTATTTAGGTAGCCCCTAGAACATCTCCCTATAGCTCTCTGAAAATGGCCATGAAGTATGGTCCATAGCTCACGTGTGGTCCTTTAACGTCAAATTGCATACATTGAACTCATCATTCATTCCCTCTATTTCCAATGTTCAGGCATGAGTGTTGTTGCTTATGTAGCCAAAATGTAGCCAAAATGACAGCACCCATTCACAAGACAGAGCACCAAGGTTTGCAGGTGTACAAACAACTTTAGGAAAAAGTTTAGGGACAACCCCTGGTGGTAGTGGTGGCTGGGTGGAATCCCCAAAACAACCCAAGTGGGACTGAGAATGCTTGCTGGCCACAAAACACTACTGACTGTTGTGTGGAGTGGAATGGAATGGAGTATCCTGTATGGCTGGCTGGCTGGCACACAGTATGGGACCACTGCACACTGCAACATTTTGTTGCAGGTCCCACTTATTTTAAATGCACGCATTCGTAAAAGAAACTAACAATGTGCTTACTCAGCACTGGTTAGGCCTCATCTTGAGTACTGCGTCCAGTTCTGGGCACCACACTTTAAGCAGGATGCAGACAAACTGGAAAGAGTTCAGAGGAGGGCAACAAATATGATAAAGGGACTGGAAACAAGGCCCTATGAGGAGAGACTGAAAGAACTGGGCATGTTTAGCCTTCAGAAGAGGAGACTGAGGGGAGATATGATAGCACTCTTCCAGTACTTGAAGGGTTGTCACAAAGAGGAGGGCCAGGATCTCTTCTCGATCATCCCAGTTTGCAGGACACGGAATAATGGGCTCAAGCTACAGGAACCCAGATTCCACCTAAACATCAGGACAAATTTCCTGTCTGTTAGAGCAATAAGACAATGGAACCAACTACCTAGGGAGGTGGTGGACTGAGCTCTCCCACTCTGGAGGCATTCAAGGTGCAGTTGGACAGCCATCTGTCAGGGATGCTTTGACTTGGGTTCCTGCATTGCATGGGGGGTTGGACTCGATGGCCTTGTAGGCCCCTTCTAACTCTACTTTTCTATGATTCTATGATTCTATGACCTTGATGAAGAGTGGGGACAGATAGGTTTAAACTCTCCATCTCTCTCTCTCTCTCTCTGTGTGTGTGTGTGTGTGTGTGTGTGTGTGTGTGTGTGTTTGATTATATAGGTTTTACACAGTTTATAAAAGCAGTAGGTGGGGGAGAATGAGAGAAAGCACAGCGCTGCATGATAAATATGGGGACACTGGCTGAGATATTTGACTTTGGGCATGCAAATTCTGGACTGCCAGTCTCTGTGTAGTACTATTATTTTTTATTATTCATTTAATGGAATGGGGGCAGGGGGGACAACAAAAGCTTTTGCAAATATGTTCTTATAACAGCAACCAGTCAGAGCTCATCAATACAAGATTTAGATGGACACGAACCTGCCCACTTAGACAGGAGGAACGGAAACGGTGATTAATTGTGTGCCTCTATCAGAAGGGAGGTGAACATACATAGTTGCTCAGCTCTTAGTACATGGTCAGCTCTCCCAACCAGGTCAGTGCATTAAAAAGCATAATAGCCCCCCTCATCTCACCTGCCATCTCTCTTTGCACTTCTGGCAATTCTCTGAACCCAAAGCACAGACCAAAGATAACATCGTGAGGGGCTTCTTAAGTGCCCACACATGCTCCCTTCTGACCAGAGACAGAGGAAAAGTCAAGTTTGTCTGGAAAGGAATCCAACTCCAAGCTTGTCTTATCTTCACACACCCACAACGTCCTCATGTGGATTGCCACTATCACCACACAGCATGCGGGGTGAGCTCTGATTTGCCTTTCAGAGGGCTGATAAGATGGGCCGCATGAATTGCCCTTTTCAAGCTGGGCTTGCATCGGGCAGCCAATCTTTATCGCCAGCCTCAAGGAAGGGAAATCAAAAGCCAGCTAAAAGCTTTTACTTTCCCCTGTTCTCTGATATTCTATAAGTCGCACTGGGAGCTTAATATTGCACAAATCCCCTGCCCCACCCCCACTTCAACCCATTGTGACACAGCAGGCAGATAAAGGGAAAATAAAAACAGATGTAGGGGAAGAAAGAGTTGCGGACTCCTTCAAGCAGGTTTTGCATTCACCTTACATCTTCTTTTCTTCTGATGTGCTGCTGCTGCTGCTGCTACCCTCCAGGGTGGCCAGAATGTTCAAACAGTCCCAGGTACATCTGCAGGAAAGAGCATCATTTCACTAGGATCAGAAATACTTAACCGGGAATGTTCCATCTATCACATATTATCATATTCTCCTTAGATAAATGGTATCTTTTTATATATATGGCTAGTCAAGGTTGCTCTCTTTGTATACACTGGCGACAAACGTTGCTAAGCCAAAGAACTGTGTGTGAACCGAAATATCCATCTGAGTGAGGAATTGATGCTGTAGCCTACTGCAGCCTTCCCCAACCTGGTGCCCTCCAGATGAGTTGGACTGCAACTCCCATCATTCCCAGCCAGCATGGTCAATGGGCTGATGGGAGCTGGCTGGGCTGATGGGGATGGGTGAAGAAGTGATGTTCAAGAGTGCCAGGATTGTCTGAACATTGTCTTGCCGCTCATCTCATGCCCGATTCCCATTCACGTTTGCAGTCACTGCTCTCTCTGCACGAACAGGAAACTTGCACAAATCGAGCAGTGATCAAACAGGAGATTTGCGCAAAACTCTCTAAATTTGCACAATTTTTCTAATTTGTGCAGGTTTCCTCCATAGACTAAAGCAGGACTGATACACTCTACTCAGGAAATTCATGCAAATTAGGAAATTTGCACAGATCAAACTGGGAATTAGGAACAAGACAAACGCAAGCACGTGTTCAACAGTTTGCAAATATTTTCGGAGAACACATCCTTACACTCATGTTCAGAGCTTCAAACGGGGCACACTCATATGTTTTCTGTGGGCCGAAACAAAATTCTCATTCTTCCCTAGGAATGCTGGCCCACGGCTTGTTCTTCTGAGACTCATTGCATTTGCTTTCCACAGTGTAAGTCACTCTTGCGTCCTTATCATATCAACATCAACACCGCCAGCATTACAACAGCACTTAACATTTCCTAAACATTTCTCAAGGGTGGCCATTAGTTTGTATCTTCTGGAGTATGTTCCTGGCATTCATACCAGGCTGATCTGAGTTTTCTTTTTCATTGTAAAGATGTATACCCCAAAGCTACGGTGGCCACTTTCAAAAAAGAGGACACATATCATGCAATTTTGAAATTGTTGCTAGTCTAGCTATCTTTCATATATATAAATATGTCTGTGTATGCAAATTTAGAATTAATTAATATAATTTAAATAGAAATACACTACAGTCTCCCCACAGCAGGGAAAACTGTGATCAGGCAACCCATGTGCCTGCCTGCCCTGTCTGCTGTCCAACATGCTAACTGTTGTTGGGCAACTTCAAGGCCCGTCTGCTCTCCTTTTTTATGGGCCCATTTTGTAAAAAGTGTGCACTTCTTCCCATTGACTAAAGTGTGAAAATGCACACTTTTGGGGAAATGCACATTTTAAAGTGCATGTTTTTTAAAATATATATATATACACATTTTTCAAACACAATCAAAAGTTTGGGAATGTACAAATATATATTTAAATGCACTCACATTGGTGTTCACATTTGGACTAGCAAATTGGGCAAGTTCTGAAGTTGTGCAAAATTCTCATACATTCTTACGATATCGCGCTAGTCTCTCTCCCAGCATAGGTCATTTCCACAGGGCAACCAAGACAGTTTCAGCGCCAAAACCAGTCCTAAACCCTGACTGAAATAATGTATCTAGAAAATCCCTTTCATCCAAAAGTGTCTAGATCGAATTGGCCAACCCCCACTTAAGCACCTTGCCCAGGAAGGAGAGGCTAGCCATTGGCCTATAATTATTCAGACCTTCCAGCTCCAACATTCCCGTGCCCAGAAGTGAATCATAGAATCCTTTAAGGCAGCTGGGAACCACTCAGAAAAGCTCCACTGAATGACACTGAGAGGATGCAATGGTGAAGGAGAAAAATGGCTTCTTTGCCTTCATCATCACCATCACAGAGTAAACTGGATAATGAGCTCTTATTTATATTCCCAGTTGGCTACTGCGGTTCTGGGTTTTTTGCCTCACCCATAGAGTCTAGGTGCATCCAAAGACATGGCTTTCCACATTTGCCCTACTGCTATCCTGCCATTTTATCATGCCTGTTTTCACTCAAGTGTTTATTTCTATAAACAGACTTAACTCTTAGGAATGATATAATGACATTCTTCCAAGGGACGGAAAAAGAGGAGCTTCCTCAAATTACTCCAGAGGATTTCCGCTGGCCTTTTCAATAATGCTTGGTGTAACCAGTTGTTTTTGAACTCTGCCCCCTGCCCTTTTTATTTGGCAATCTGGATGAAGATTAAGCCCAAAGTCAGAGGTGTTTGGGGTGGGGGCAATGGCTAGGACAAGAGTGAACTTTTACTTTACCCCCCCCCCCATTCTGTTTACCGAGTTCAATGTAAATTGTGGGCTCAGATTAAAAGCAAGTGCTTAATAGTCCTGTGGGGAATTCTACAGAAAGATGTAAAGGGCATGTGGCAGGGAGCAACAGTCAACATAGAAAGGCGGCCGTAAAAGTAGAAATAGGGGTTGTCTGTTGGGACCCATCCAGTCAAAAAGCCTTCAGTGGCTCCATGAAATAACCAGTCCAGCTGGATGTAATCAAAGCTAGACCAGAAGTGATGCAGATGGCCCAGTGAAGAACCATGGGACATGTAAACACCAGCCAATGAAAGACTCAGGGGGGCGGGGGGAGAGGACCCAGGTAACACTGGGGGAGGAGGTGAAGTAGAGGAGTGCCTCAAAAATCATGTTGCCCTGGGAAGAAGGAGCCCAGCAAGCCAAGCCCGGTCAGGAGTGCAGTCACACAGACAGCTTCCAGGATCTAGGGAGAAGGGTGTCCAAAAGGGTGCCCATAAAGAGCTCACAGCTGGTATTTTTCAGGACACTCCAAGTCATCAAGGGCCAAAGATGAGGTGAGTGCTTCCCTCCCATTGGTCAAAAGTGGTAGGGGAGTTGCTCAAGAGCCCACCTAGAGGATCAAAGTTAGGGGTATAGCTTCTGAGGCCCTGATCCATAATACCTGACCGCTAGCAACTAGTGCCAGACCACAGGGTGCAGGTTCCAGGGCCCCATGGTCTGGGAGTGCCCCCAAACAACCCCTTGACAGGCATGGTTTTTACATGGGAGAACATTAAACAATTATACCCCCACCTGTGGTTTCAGTTGTACAGCCTTTACAGCCACCTCATTATACTGCACATCATGTAGACCAGGGCCTTTGAATCGCTCCAGCAGAAACTACTGCCCAGACACCATAAAGCACATGTGGCACAATCCTATATATGTTTACTCAGGAGTAGGGATGTGCATACAAGGATTGTAGCCTAATAATCAAACAGACAGTTTTTCATAGACTACTTATTCCAGAATGATACAAAATGGACTTGTCTTCACTTCCTTCTACTATAGTGTGAAAAATTCTTTTTATTTTATTTTATCTGATTTGGCACATACTGAAAAGCACAGTTGCTCTTCTTGCTCTTCTCGTTAAATATGCCAGGCTTCTTATTGCATTTACAACACTTCACATATATTAGTTAGATCAGTAAGAGAAGAATTATGTAAGCCGCCTTGGGTTCCTTGCAGGAAAAAAGGCGGGGGGTATAAATGTAATAAATAAATTAAATAAATAAATAAAATAAAGTCTGGTATATGATATTATCATTACAGCAGCCTTCCCCAACATGGTGCCCTCCAGATGTTTTGGACTACAACTCCCAGCATTCCTGACCAATTAGTCATACTGGCTGGGGCTGATGGGAGCTTAAGTCCTGAACATCTCCTGAAACTTCCTGAAGTTTGTAATGATGTTTGCAAATAAATAAAATAAATGCAGTATGCACACACACAAAATGCAGACTTTTCAAAAAAATATGTGCACATAAATGCATATATTTAGAAACAATGTGCACAAAACTTACTGTATTTATTGACAAATTGCTTGGAAAAAGTGCATACATTTACAAAAGTGTGCACAAAAATGCATATATATATATATATATATATATTTAAAATGGTTGGAAAATCTTGAAAAGGGATATTGAAAAATCTTTATCTAAAATCATTTTTTTCTCAAAATAGAGGGTAGTATCCTATTGCGTCCATGTGCTCACAGAACCCAACACTCACTTGTGTTACAGGGCAGGTCAGTGGAGCTTGCAGAAGGGAGTTCTGTTGACTTGTCTCAATCTGGAAACGAGTGTTTCCATTTGTTTCCATGGTTATTTTTAGAAGCGCCAAAGCCCCATTGCACAAGTGCTGAGGCCCACAAGTGCAATGGAACCAGTGGTGGTGGAGCGGACCCGTTGGAAACTGCCCATATTGTAACTGTGGTGATCTCCATTTGGGGGTTGGTCAGGGGGATCAACAAATTAGCTCCTTCATTGGAAACGTGATGAAATCTGCCTATTCAAATATCAACCCAAGAGCCATGATAATGTTCTTAAATAAGGCTATTCTGCAGTATTTTGACTTTTTCTTTTTCCTGGGCAAAATACTTTTGTACTAGACATTATAAGCTTGTTTTGTGCTCCAATAGCAAGTGACCTGTGGTTTACCTTTGACTGCAACACAAGCTACTTGCCCTTCAATACAACTGTAATGTCCAGTGCACAGGTTCAACTGCGCTTGATTCCCTTTTAACTGAAACAGGCGACGGTAGGGCTCCCCAGGGTGCTTTTAATGGGTCACTTAAGCATCAGGTGATGGGGCTGCTTGCTGTTTGCCCTTTGTGAATTGTTTCCATTTTTATAGCACTGCCTCTCCTTTCGCATTCCCCTGAGAAACAGCCAGCATTTGACCAAGGATATTTTCAGATTTCATTCCCCCCCACCCCCCAGCTGTCAGACTTTGTGTATTTTTCCAGTGTCAGAAAGACTTTTGGATAAAGGGAAAAATAATATGATGATAAAAAGAAAAGTGTAGGTTTTAAAGTAGCTATGGATGATGGCTTGGGTCACCAGATGTGACTAGCTCCAAGGGATATCCTTTAAAGGGTAGTTGTTATATTTTCTTTCTTTCTTTCTTTCTTCTTTCTGTTTTTACAGGCTGCCTTTCATTGTTACTCCTCTCATGGTAATTTACAATATATTGAAGCAACAACCTGTGATGACTTATTTTACAAACCGTAAGCTAAAACACACTAAGGGTGCAATCCTATGGAGATGAGCATAAGCCTCTGAACTCGTAGGCTCATGCTCATCCGATGCAGAGCAGGAGGAGCAGTGGAGACAATCTTCACCACCATGCTCCTCCTGCTCTACATTTTCAGTAGATTGCCATTTTCGGCCATGTGATGGTGTTTCAGAGGAGGAGGAAAGGAGGCTGGATGGCTTCAAGATACCTTGTATCCTGACTGCTCTAGTATTCTCCCCTCCCCAGTCCCCACCCCCCAAAATGCCCCCTCCTACCCCTCTCCATGGTCGCTTTCCTGACCTCGGAGAGCAGCTGGTGTGGTTCTTTCTGTGCTGGCTTCAAGGGGGTGGGGAGGGGGTTGGAGCTCTGATTCCCAGCTCTGAAGTCAGAGTGCTGTCTGCAGCCTCAGAGCTGGGCATCCAAACTATACTATGGGCCATCAGACAATGTCGAGGGGCCATAGGATCATTCCCTAACACATCTAAAAACATTATAGCAGCAGTAGAGAGAGAAAAATATCAGCAAGGTAAAAAATTTAATGTGTGTGTGTGTGTGTGTGTGTGTGTGTGTGTGTGTTGTGTTTTTTTAAGGTAGCGTCAACAATTTAAGCAGCCCTTAAATACCAAATATAAATGTCAGTTAAAAGCCATTTAAAATAAATAAGTCTTGGAAGCCTGTTTGAAAGATCACCACAAGCTCAGTGCAATGGAGAGAGCAATCCTATGGTCCCTGGAGAGCATCCAGTATTTCTTGGAGTCCCCCTCCTGAAGCTGTAGACACTGCCACAACTTCAGGAGGGGGACTCCAAAATTCGATCCCTCCCCCTCACAGCCATCATGAAAAGAACTGTGCTGCCTGCTTTCTTAGGTCGCAAAAGTGGCCTCGGAGGACCTTTTAGAGGTCACAAAGGGGGCGTTACAGTGGGTGGGGAGTTAAGGGGAGTGGAGAGGAGAGGCCAGAGTATGAAGAATTTTCCTCTAGACAGGCTCAGAAGCCCAAGCAGGAGTATGGAAAGCTAAAAATCACCTCTCTCGCTCCTCCCACCCTGCTCGCAGCAGCCTGGCTGGGCCCTGAATACTTGGAAGACTCTAGTTCAAAGACTTCCATCTAACAAGGGTCCAATCCCCATAGGATTGTGCCCTGAAAAGCAACCATTCCGAACGAAGGGCTTGCTGAGATTCCTGTAGTTTGGACTCTGTAGTGCTGAGTTGAAAGCATGACGGGAAATATCCTGGGAAATGTAAGTTGTTTTTGCTCCCTGGGATATCCGTGATCATGAGGAACCAGCCATGTTGACTACTCAGCCAAACTGACTGCTCTCAGCAGTGTGGGCCAGCAAAGGAAGACATGAGAACATAATGTAAGGCCAGAAGAAGCTCACAAGCAGACTAAGATAATGAAGCTGCTTGTCCCTAGGATTTGGTCTTCAGAAGTATAGTGTTTCTAGATAAAGAGCTTCTATTTTTTTCCTTGCCATGACAAATAGGTAGCCATTGATACTCATAGCCATTGAAGGCTCAGCTATCATCACCACCAGAAGCCATACAGAGAGAGATGAGAGGAGAAGCAAAGCCATTCCATCATCCCTGCTGAACAACTGCTTAATTTTCCCCCTCTTCCCTCCTCTTCTCTTCCCACCCCTTTTTCCTCATGTGTCTTATCTTTTTAGATTATAAGCCTGCGGGCAGGGACTTTCTTGTTTCACTGATTGCATGTAAGCCACTCCAGGAGCCTTTTTGCCTGAGGAACAGGATAGAAATATTTTAAATGAATACAGACATAAATTAAATGATACATCTACCATCCATTAATATGACTAATCCTTTTTAAAAGCCACTTAAGCCAGTGACCATTTCCCATACATTGCCAATGTATGGAAATGGTAACAATGGATTCCATCAGTCAATGATATGTGGTACAAATAGATACTTCCTATTGTTTTCCATCAACCTGTTGCCAATCAGATTTAAAGGATGCCTCAAGTTCCAATGCTTTGAGAGATGGAGAGTGAATAATTGATCTCCATTCACTCCTCCATACCATTTATCCCTTTAACACAAGCTAAAGTACCTGACATGTTAGGACTATGAGATTTAACTATTTATTACTGGGGAGAGCAATCTAATGGTCCCTGGAAGGTGTTCCAGGCACCACAGGATTCTTTGGGGTCCCCCTCTGAGGCCACTGCTGTGACCCCGGAAGGGGGATACCAGAATCTGATCCCTCCCACTGATCCTGCCTCTTCACATCAGCTACGGAAAGAACTGCACTGGCTGCATTACGAGGTCACAAAAGTGGCCTTGGAGGACCTTGGAGTTGTCTGAAAGGGGTTGTTACAGTGGATGAGGAGAGGAGAGGAGAGGGCTGGCCAGGATACGATGTTTCCTATGGCCTCTCCAGCCACAGCCCTGGCACACCTCTGCTAGGCAGGCTCAGAGGCCTGTCTTTAGGGAAAAGAGGGGAGAAAGGGAGGACAGAGAGGCAGAAATCACCTCCATCACTCTTCCCACTTTGGCAGCAGCAGCCCGGCAGAGCATAGGAATCTCGGAAGCCTCATTCATTCATTTATTTATTATATTTATACCCCGCCGTTTTTCCTGCAAGGAACCCAAGGTGGCTTACATAATCCTCCTCCTCTCCATTTTATCCTCACAACAACCCTGTGAGATAGGTCAGGCTGAGAGTCAGTGATTGGCCCTAAGTCACCCAGTGAGTTTCATGGCCGAGCGAGGACTAGAACCCGGATCTCCCGAGTCCCAGTCCAACACTCTCACCACTATGCCACACAGGCTCTCCAAGATCAGAGGCTTCTAAAATCAGAGGCTTCCATCCAACGAGGGTGCAACCCATAGGATTGCACCCTTAGTTACTTAAAATATTTATTAGTCACTAAGGCAGCTTTCAGTAACTTCTGGCTCCTTCAGTTAAAGCATTTTAGGCATGATCTCTGTGTCCAATGTTGTGAAGTTTCTGCTTTGGTGATTTTGACATAGGCACATGCCCCAATGTAGGAAGTTCATTTGTATGGTCATGGGGCAAATCTGCTGCTAAAAGAAGAAGACATGGAATAAATGTATGGAAATGCATACTAGGCTTGACTAGGTTGTGGGGAGGCAGAGAGAGATGGCCACGATGGCTGGGAATTATAGGAGTGGCTGTCCAACACATCTGGAGGGTGCCAGATTGGGGAAGGCTAGACTAGGGATATTTCTGATGGGGGCTGCACACATCCCTAGTACATAGACGCAAGAATATATACAGACAAATACACATGTGGACATTGAGGCTGGAATCCCATGTATGCTTACCTGGGAGTAAGCCCCATTGGACATAGTGAGACTTATTTCTGAATAAACATGCTTTAGGACTGCACTGTGAATGCACTCTTGGTCCTTTCTCATTTTGTCATATATATCTCCTTTAGTTTCTCCCCAGCCAGCTAATAAAATGTGATTTTTATTCTTCCTTTAATGGCCTCTGCTAATTAGGCATGATGGCCCTTGACCTACAAGTGCCTTCATTTATGGCTAGCACATTCCTTTCAACAGCACTGTATCAGCTTGGTTTACAGGATGCTTCTGCCAAACATGTCACACTAGCCCGTAAATGTTTCAACCCTCCCCTCCGACCACCACACACACTTTTACAGGACTTATCGCTGAAACTAAGAAGAGCAAACCCTATTGCCAGTAAAACAGCATAGGAAATCTCTTGAACATCAAGCGTTTTCTCTGGGCAAAAAAGTCAGGCATTATGCAGTCTATGAATTGAAATGGTTGATCTCTTGTCAAAGAGAGATGTTAAAGGCATGGGGGGGGAGGGAGGGAGGGGGAGAGAGAGAGAGAGAGAGTTTAAATCAGTCCTAACAAAGAATGTGACAGGAGATAAACATTTAGATCACTGGACAGTCTGTATAGTGCTTTTTCCTATGTGTATTCTAAGAGATGAGATGGGAAACAGGCAAAAACAATAGTAATTTAATTGTTATATACTATTATATATACCAGCTCTTTGTTTTTCTCCTTATATTTTGGTTGGATATAAGATTGTACCTTCAGGGGGCGGGGTGGGGGTTGGACAGATTGAATATTCACAGGCAGGCAGTACCTTTATTAGAACCAACCAAATAGGAACAAAAGTGTGCGGGAACCTTCAAGGTCTCCAGCTCTCTTCAGGCAAGATGTTACGAAAAGGGGCGGGGGGGGAGGAAGAGAAGAGTGGGGTGGTAAAATGCTGAAGTCATGTGAAGTCCGCTTAGGCTGGCTCAGCTTGTCTGAGCATGGAAAGCTAAGCAGGGTCAGGCCTGGTTATTACTTGGATGGGAGACCCCTCCTCTAGTTTCCTGCATTAAGCAGGGGGTTGGACTCGATAGCCTTGTAGGCTCCTTCCAACTCTATGATCTATGAAATCTATGAAATCATAATGTCAGAGGGGTCCAAAAGTGGGGTCCTCCAAGCCTTCATAATGTGGGCAGAAAGTAGATATGCTTCTCACACATAGAATTTGTGAACCCACTTGAAAACAACAGAAGACTCCACTTTTGGACTCTTCGGAGATTATGAAGACTTGCATCTTCTCACACCGCAGAAAAGTTACAATCTCACATCCAACCATAAATATTAGTAGAAAAACAAAACAAAAAAGTTGGTCTGTATCAATGAATACTATCTAAACACTCTTATTACAATCAAGACAGTTTAATCTTACCTGTTATTATATATGGATGAACCCCTTGAATAGGTCAATACATTGTAACTGGGTTTCATTTGAAACTATCTGTGATTTTGTCACTGGGCAGTATCCAATGATGTCATTCCACAAACTCAAATAGCAGTAGTGGAGCTCCACCAAACCTTTTTGTTGTGCAGGCAGTTGTGCATTATGCTTGCACAACCGCTGGCATAACCAGTTGCACAACTGGTTGCACAACCGCTTGCACAAACTTAACTAGTTGGATTCTCCTCTTGCACACAGTTCGGAACCTAGTTAACACAGTTAGATACTACCCCTTGTCTTTTAATTTTGAGGAATTGTTGCAATCCTTCTTGGTGAAATATTGTGGTGCAATATCTTTAGTATAAAGTTAATAAATCAACCTCAGTTGGAAATCCTATTACTATGGCTACAATGAAAAGTGGAAAAAAAGAAAGAAAAAAAAAGAAAACCAACAAAAGACAAATGCTTTTCTAGATGTTGTTCAGCAGTAGCAGAGTTTTGATGATAAGCCTTTAAGTCTTTGGGTTATTTTTCTTGGGAAACTATCTCAGCAGCCTTCCCATTCACCACCTACACTACTTTTCTGCAGGCTCTCCAAAAGAGGGGCCATTTAGTTGCTCTGTTGTCAATGCATTTGGACACCTTGTCAAAACAACATAATTTCACTTTGTAACTTTCTGACACTGGTATTTATTGCACCTGTCTTTGCTCATGATTTATGACTTGTCTGGTGAGTATTACTCCACAGCTTTGAGTTTACGATAGGAGATAAGTGAAGCATTTGAAGTCCCGCATGGGCTACAAATTTGTAGATGTATGTTTTCCCCCCACTCCCCAAAAGAGAAAGTGACATGAACTTTTCCTTCCAATTCTTCTGGGTGGTAACATTCAAGATACTCTAAGTGCTTCAGTATAAAGGGAAGGAAGATCCCCACACCCCCAGTACTGCCTGTTAGATTATATATTTTAGAAAGCAGAAGACTCACTAACATCAAGTATCAAGATTAATCTGTTCATAATTATTGTAGATGGCATAGATGTTTCACAGCACAATCCTGTACATGCCTACATGCCTCATTGGGTTCAATAGAGCATATTCCCAGGTAAGTGGGTATTGGACTGCAACCCAAAGGCCTCTTCTGTCAAGAATGATATTCTGCTCAGTGCTGAATATTTTTCCTGTTCAGAGAGAAAGCCTGCTGAATGACTATCCTTGTTACAGTTATTTTCAAGCTGGGTCAAATGACACACACACACGTTTCTGGGACCATTCATCTCCCACAAAAGTGTGTGTGGGAATATTTATGTATGTATTATATTTATACCGTGCCTTTTTTCCTGCAAGGAACCCAAGGCAGCTTACATAGTCCTCCTCCTCCTCTCCATTTTATCCTCACAACAACCCTGTGAGGTAGGTTAGGCTGAGAGTCTGTGACTGGCCCAAAGTCACCCAGTGAGTTTCATGGCCGAGCGGGGACTAGAACCCGGATCTCCCAAGTCCCAGTCCAACACTCTCACCACTACGCCACACTGGCTCTCAGTGTCAATATTTGTGATGGGGGGGGAGAAATCAAACACCTTTCAGGTGCGGGCTGCACTTACATTTAAAGACAAGGTGGACATGTAGGGGGGGGAGGTCCTGACCTGTGAGAATTTGTATTAAATTTCACTTGAAAATGTGTACATATTTTTGTGTATATATCTCCAAATACATGCATTTTTGTGTGCATATTCCCCTAATATCCATATTTTTGCAAGCAATTTTTTTTTTGCAAGCAATTTTTCTAATATAATGCACTTATAATGTTATTTCCCCTAACATTCCCCGTTTTTGTACATATTTTTAATTGGAGAATTCCACTGCAAAAATTGGAGAAGTGTGAATTTCAAAGGATAATTGAGTTTCATGTATTAGTTTGAAAGTGAGAAATTAAGTTCACATTAAAATGCAATGCAAACTGAATGAATTGCTCCCCCATATACGTGTGTGTGTACACACACACACACACACACACACACTCACACACGTACATACACACACACCCCTATATGTGTTAGTGGCATGAAACAGAGTGAGCATTTATAAGCATACATGAAACACTGAGAGAAATGGTCCATTTGTTCATTCAATTCAATACAGCTTGTGGCGTTCACCATGCTTTCTGATGAGTAGCTATATAACCTGATTTTATCTCAGTGTGTAAAGGAAGGAATAAAACCCCTGACGATCAAGATGTTGTCTAAAGTATGGCTTAAGAAAGAAATATGTCAAAATAGAGGGGGGGAAATCCACTTCCTATAACAAAAGCAATTCAGAGTTTCGTATTGCAAGGACAGCTCATATTGCTTGTCCTGCCTGAAACTTTGCGCATTCTGATACTCTTTGATAGGCTGCCAGTGAAAATACTGTGCAGGCGTCAGCAATGCAGTTGCTATAGAAGCCCGGGAAGCCGTGACAGTGAGCACAAAGATTGAGATCAATGGCTGGCAACAAAAGCACTGATTCAGGGGTGAGTTCTTGGATAAGATGCTCTGAGCCTTAGTGCAGTGTGGTAATAAATATTGTCACAAATGCACTTCTGAAAATGCTGTAGCTACAATCCTACTTATTTGGACGTAAGCCCCACTGAAAGCAATGGAGCTTACTTTTGAGTAAAGCATTGTTAGGATCGTGCTATTCAGTGATAACAAAATGTGGTCTCTGGTTGTTGCAAAGAAATAAGCAACAACATAGGAATTGTGTGCTGTTCTAAAAAGCACTTTCCCCCTCTTTTATTGATATGCAACATAATGTTTGATAAATTTTAGAATTTAAAAAGTTCTGGTCTCTAGGGTGGGCCAGTGAGAGGTCTGGGGCAAAGCCTAGCAGTGGGAGCAGAGATACTAGCCAAAGGACCCTATTTGTCCCTATGGCTGCGATGGCAGATATGGTGGGTTGAGCCTGTGCTTGTGTTCTAGCGTGGGCTAAGGAGCTCTGCAGGGGAAGAGGGACGGGACGGAAAGCAATCACCTTAGCTGTGGTTACCTAGTTCCTCCATTGCTCTGCTGCCCACCACTCACTCTGCCTGCCTTGGTTCAACAATTTACAGACTGTTGGGCAGGGAAGTGGGGTCCAGCAGAAGCAGCAAACGGAAGGACTAGTAGTGCAGGGATGTGGAAAGTGATGCAGGTGGGGGGATGAATTGCACCCCACCGCCATGGGCCCAGGCCACTGCCTATTTTGCATTTCTTCATCCCAAGAGAATTTCCCCTCAGAATGGAGAAAGGGACTCGGCTGGTGCTGGGAGGAGCAGCTGCTCTTCCCAGCGATGGCCACGCTCCCAGCTTCAAGAGCCACATGGCATCCCCACCATGGGAGGAGTGGCAGTGCACACAGCGCATCAACACCGGACTCAGCCAGAAGTGGGAGGAGCAGCTACTTCTCCCAGTGCAGTCTGAGTCCCCCCGCCACCCACATCCCCGCATCCCCACCACCTTCAGTGTGACAGCTACATTTCTGTGGAACTCCCTGCCTCTGAAGACCTCCTTCTTCCGGGAAGCCTTCTCTGCTGTCCAACCATCATTGTAATGATACCTTGTTTTCAATGTATTGTTTTTGTTTCTTTTATCTGTTTTTATCTTTTCAATGTTCACCGCTCCGGAATCTGCTTAAGATATGGAGCGGTATACAAGTACTGTAAATAACATAACATAACATTACATACATACATACATAAATAAATCCCTGATCACAGAACTGAGATAACAGCAGGGATTCCTCCAGGAAATAGGGGTTGGAGGTCAAGCTCCGCCCCTTGGAAGAAGCCAAGGCGACTCTGCTGGCCAGATGGGTAACATATGCAGGCAAGATTAGCCTCCCCTTTTGGAGGTAGGCAGAACACAAGGAGCAGGACAGGGAAGCGGCACCACTAAATGTAAGGCTTTGGGTCCTATAACAGTTTCACATAGTAACTGAAGGCAGCATGTTTGGCATGTGATGTGCTATCTTGCTAATCCATGTATGACTACTGTGCACTTGTCGATTTGCTCTTCCAGCATGGCTGAAATCTCAGTGCTGTTTCAGCACCTGAACTACCAGGAGCTAGGTTGGGAGAGCTATCAAGGGTAGGCATAAGATTCCCTCTACTGCAAGGATGGGTTCTTGCATTTCAGTCGTGATACAGCTCTGCTAAATGTTTCCTTGCTATGTACAGGAAAGCAAACAGAGGCCTAATTTTTTTCAGGGACAGTTGGAACGGACAGCACAGGCCTTCAACTGCATGTTTAAAAGCTACTGAAGTCCAAGACAAATTTTCCTTGGGTTTGGCCACTAGGATTTGACCACAGTGTGGCTAAAGAAAGATGTAGGCTATAAAGTTTTCAGATAATTTATTCTGGAGAAAGCGGGTTGATTTTTAGAGCACTGATTCCCAAGCTACTTACTTTGGAATATGGCCACTGATGTCAATTTCCTGTGCTTAAAAATAGATTTTGTTCCCAATTCATGTCAGGACACATAGTTTTCTCTACTTTATCTTATCTTCTGTTGTTGTTGAATGACGCTGCCACAGAGTACAAGAAAAATGTACCGGTAATCATAGTTAGTGGGGCATCTTCCTCCTACTTTCTACTCATCCTCAGAGAACTGGACTTTGCCAGTGAGTTGTCAAGCCTCTGACATCACCACTGGCAAAACATTTGCTGTAAGATTAGAAGAGCCTCAATGACATCACCCCTCCGGTTCCTATCTAACAGATGGTTTCTGTATATTGTGCAGTTTGAGGTCATTATTCATGCTTTTGGTCAGTAGAATTCAGGAAGCCAATGACCTGCCAAGAAAAACCAAACCTGGAACGAGTTCAAAGACAGCCAAATAATTTTATTGATTAGACTCCTTGGTTTTTATTTCCAGCCTGAGCCATCATGAATCATCAATACATAGATTTCATAGGTCATAGATAATACCTGACCAGCTTTGTGGCGTGTGTAGAATTAAGTGCTTGAAAACAAGGTGAGCTTTTGGAAGATTAAAGCTCAGTGGCACTTTTGGAAGATGGGGGGTGGGGGGGACAAGCCCCCCCCCCCAAGGTAGCTCACAAACATTTGCTGGGCAGGCTTAAAATGGGCCAGAAACTATTTACTTGAGGCAAGTGGTTTGTTTGAACTGGATTTTTGTTTATTTTCGTATTATACTTGTTGACTTCATATCCCCTTTTCAGCTCGACTAAAAGGCGCAGGAGAGGCGTGCTTTTCACCAACATGAATGTAGGCCAGAAAGGAAGTACCTTTTGAGAGGCCTCATTCAGGCACTGGACCAAGACTGAGATAAAGCACCATGTTGGCAGAGAGGAGGAGAATGGGAGGGGGGAGAAAAAGAAACCTGAGGGTGGAGGGGGGAGAGGAGAAAAAAAGCCTTTGAATAAGAAAGTTTACAAGACAGGGCAGCCGTGCAGAAGCCTTCATGTAACAAATACGCAAAGGGGAGCGATGAGTGATACTCTGCATAATCCAATCTCAATTTACATACATCTTTGACAGTGAAGTTACGGGCCTGCATTTCTCCAGAGGCATAAATAAGCCTGCTCCTGAGGCAAGCTATGATAGCAAGCGCCTCACCGATTGTATGTGGTGCGTGGTTCAACCAACAGTCCTTTTTCCCCCCGCAACTTTTTTAGAGTAAAGCTCATTGATTGTAATATCAAGACCCCCTCCCTGTGGTAAGCCAGTGGCTGCTTGTACTAATGGCTACGCATAAGCAGTTGCAGTTTGTGCCATGTTAATTTTTAAACTCCATTGCATCAAATGTGCCTCTATGCTCACACATTGAATAAAGAGGCAAGACACTTGTTGTATTGTGTTAACTAGGGCCACAACATTATTAAATCACAACATACTACTATGGCAGAAGGTGCCTTGCAACTTCCCCTTACTTGCTTATTAAGCAAGCACTACTTGGTTTGCCAGAAGCCAAAAGCTGTGTACTTGTTAGATTCAGTCCAGCCAGCCAGGAAAGCTCTCCTGATTCTCTTCTGCCCCGAGTTCCAAGACTCTGGGTATGTGAACCAGAAATCCTTTCCCTACCCATGGGTCCTAAAGTCCTGAGGGCAAGCAAGTCTAAGGAAGCACTTTTCACCATCATCATGCCTCCAGGGTGCTCACCAATGACATCTGCTGAACAAAGGCTATCAATGGCTACTAGTTTTGTCTGAACTGCAATGGGATGATGCACACCTCACTTTTGCACATCTAAAAGTGATCCTTTCAGGGTGTGGGAACTACTACTCATCTTAAGAAGAGCCCACCCTCTGCATTCTGCATGAATCTCTGATCTAGACATCCCTCCAGACTGGAAGGAGTCAAGACCAGACCCAGTGCTGCACACAAAGATGCAGTAGGCAGCATCTTCTGTGGGTACCCTGAGGTCACAATGATGTAATGATTGAATCTGTTTCTTTATCATGGCTCATGAGCAGTTCTCTCAGGGTGCACTCATGTGCCCGGTCATACAGTTTTGGAAGAACCCAAACCAAATCTGCACAGAGGAGCATGGAGAGAAGAAACTGAAACAAGGATACCTATAGTAACATAGAGGGAAGTGGAACCCTTATTTAGAGGAACTGAGGCTCCTGGCAGTCCCTTCCTTTTTAAAGTAGCGCCTTCATTACATAATATTTTGGGTAAATTTATAATCTAGGTAAACAAACATTATTTGACAGTTGGAAAGGACAATTAGAGATGGGTAAGAAATCTTCTCAAACCTCATCCATTGGCCAGAGAACCAAGGTCCATCAGGAGGCTGTGCCACCCCACCTCCCAGAATAAACATCATGGCAAGGGGGACACCAGCCTAGCTCCATACATCAGCCAGAGAAGGAACAGCTGCAGGGAGCTTGTTTTGCCCTTCCCTGCCAGAAAGAACACCTATCAGAACTTTGAAGTGAAGAACTGGTATCTACATTTTGATTTTTTTCCTCTTCCCTCCCAATCCCTATTCCTTTTGTGTCATGTCTTTTAGATTGTGAGCTTTTCTAGATGAGGCATTTACTGTGTGCTCATCATTCCTTACTCACAGTTGTTTATGGGTTCTTGAGACGGCGTCATAACCCTAAAGTTTCACTTTTAAGAGCACTTTCACGGGGGGGGGGAGTTTAGAGTGTGGAAAATGGAGTATTATTTGTGAAAGTGAAAGAAAACATATTTTCTTACTTGTGTATTTGTGCTATTCTGCTATATGTAGAAAAGCTAAGCCACTATGTTAAGCCACTATGTTGTTAAGCCACTATGGGAGCCTCTTTTTATTTGGCTGAAGAGTGGGATAAAAAAGCTGTAAATAAATCAATGAATAAACAAACATGAACCAGAATGCAGTTAGATATCAATACCTGTATTTTTCTGAGGTCTGTGCCGCAGCTGGTAATGCATAGAAAAATGTGTACATTTGAAACAGTGCATATCCAAATGTATATATTTGGGAAATACACACAAAAATGCTTTATTCAATAAAAGCACTTTCAGAAAATGTGTATGTTTTTAAAAAATGCACAGGAAATGCATACATTTGGGGCAAATGCAAACAAAAATGTGTATTTAGAAAAATGTGCACAGAAATATGTACAAATTTTCATGTGGACTAAAAAAAATGGCAATACAATGTGAAAATGGGACAGAATGAACTTAGCAGTGGAAAAATAAAAACCTGAGCAAAATCAAACCTGACAGATTCATGCATCCCAAACAAAAATTCAAAGGCACATGTTATAAAAGATGGTTGGACACTGTTGATTTCATGACGAGGATGAGTAGTAATCATTGCCAAATTATTCATATATATTTTTAAATAATATTTGTATTATTTTCTAATATTATTAAATATTGTCCAGGATGGTTTTAGCTAGTGGGCAGAGACATGTTCCCCACAACTCTTTAAAATATGGATACTTCCAAGAACAATCCTGGCAGAATGAACTCTATGGCAAGAAGTAGGTAAGTGGATGGGTGTCCTGTTTTATTTTGGCCTTGTGATCATTAATGCTTCTGCTCTGCTCTGATGAGTTAGCTCAATGCCCATGGAAGAAACTAAAATGCCCTTGGGGGTATTATTTCCCTTGTTTTTTCTCATTGTTTGTTATATTTTGTTTCATTAATTCTGCACCTCTGGATCATTCGGTGCTTTTCACACATGTTTTCAATCAGACAGAATTATGTCTGCAAAAGTGTGCGGTGGGCTACAGAGAGCAAACAAACAGAATTCCATCTAGCAGACATTTGGATTTTGATTGATTGTGTGATGAGTTGGAAGCTGTCAACACAGTTTTAGGGAGGAGCAGGAGGTCGGTCTAGTTTTACGGAAGTTGCAACAAATCTTAGGGATGGAGAATTTCATTTGATTCATATTTTGGAATAAGAATTTACCAAAATTTTGGGGGGAAATCTACATAGAGAGGATAGAAATAATCTGAGATTTTAAAAAATTTGAACGTGAGACTGTCAAGGTTCTGCTACTGCCGGGACCCCTTGACCTGCTTTTTGAAGATCTCTGCCTCTTCTCAAAGCCTCTCCTTTGCCTGTTACTTTCCTGTTCCCAGTAGCATGAGAATAGACTTCAGGCGTGGTGAATAAGACACTCCAACAACTCAGGGTAAACAACACTTTACTTATTGCATTAGGGTATTTACATAATAGAGCAGTTATAATTCAAAAGCCAGTATAATAAAATTAAACAGACAAATAACGCAAGGTTCTCAAACATAACTTCTATCTACCTCTCTCCTCTGCAGTCAGTCTCTCTCTGGCTCTAGCTGACCAGTGACCACACCCCACACAAATAAAGCCTTCCCAGGATTGGAAGGTTATAACCATGTGACCTTGAACAGGAGAAACAATACTTAACTTCTATTGGGTGAACTGAAACTCACAAATGCCGCCTCCCATCCTGAAATGTTTGGGCCTTCAGGCTTCAACTAATTTAGGGAAGTGTTTGGGCCTACAGGCTTCAACTAACCTAAGCCTGTGTAGGCCTCAATCCTTCACAGAGACAAAGTGAAACAGATAGATTCATCCATCCAGGCAGTGGGTTTTGATTAGTTCTTAGCTTAGCTCTTAGCTCTTCAAAAGTGTTAACTTAAAAGTCCAGGTTTGAATCCGTGTTTATTCAGCCATGTTTGTGGTGCTGCATTAGGGTTGCCACCTCTTCTTCTTTTTTTTTTATGGGGTCTTCACTTTTAACAACTACAAGGCAGGCAGGTACAACATGGCCTTCTCCACATTATGAATAGCTGCACCTATTGAATTTGGCCAGTGCAGATGGGTGAGAATTTCACTCAGTTTGTTTTGTGATAATAACTTAACCAAAATTTAAGAAGAACCAAACTTCTTCATAAACAGGATGGGGAAAAGATTGAGATTAAAAATAATAATAATTAGTGCTGTGCTGAAAATTTCATCCACTTTTTTTTTAAACCATTCTCATTTGATTTGATGGGGGGGGGAATTATTTTGAATTTGAAAAGAAATTCAAAGGAGAAGAAATCTCATAGAGAAATTCCCATGGCTTGCATTCGGGGTTCTTGTGCTTACCTTACTTATGAGGTGGCTGAGGGTGTGTATGAGTGTCCTGTCTTTCATTGTACACTCATCTCCCTGGCAGCCTGTAGCCTCCTTGGTTTACTGCAGCGGCAGCCTTCCAAACCTGATGCCCTCCAGATGTGGAAGACTACAATGACAATCATCCTGAGCCAGGAGGAATAGAAGCCACAACTCACCGTCCCCCCCAAATATTCACTTTTCAGTGCGTAAGAATTATCCACTCAGCGGTGTTGCTAGATCATTTTTGGACCCTCGACTTAATGGTCTTCTGGTGGGCTGAGAGCTTTAGACAGAAATGTTGTATTATTCCCTCAGCTTTGAAGCACACAACTGTCAGAACTAACATTTCTCTTCTCACCCACTCCCACCATTCCATGTTTTGCAAAATTCCTGACAAGTCAGAGCAAACAAACCACACCCCAAAATGCAAAAACCTGCCAACCCAGATTTTTTTAAAAAAATAATCACTCAGTCTGAGCATCTGCATGTTCACATTTTAATCATAGCACTGTTATGACTGTAGGAATGAATAAAACGGAGTTTGCTTCTGCTGATCATATTTACTTGGAAATTATTAGCATCATTTTGTTATAGAAAGGGATAATATAAGGAGAAGGATCAGAAGAGGAATCTGAAGAAGAGAAGGAGAAGGAGGGATGGGAAGGAAGGATACTGTGGGGAGTACCGTCTATCCCAGTGTTCTCCAACCTTGGGTCCCCAGATGTTTTTGGCCTACAACTCCCAGCATGCCCCAGCCAGCTACACTGGCTGGGGCGTGCTGGGAGTTGAAGGCCAAAAAACATCTGGGGACCCAAGGTTGGAGAACACTGGTCTATCCTGACCCCATCACCAGCCACTCTCTGGGTAGCCATTGGTGGGGGGAGGGGCTGTGGGGCCCTGGGCCTTGGCTCCAAGGTTCAACCCCAGCTGCACCACTGAAGTATATAGTGGTGCAGATATATATATATATACAGTATATATATATACTCTCAGTGGTTTACAGCAAATAGTTAAAACAAGGAACAACAAGAAACATCAAGCTTCAAACCAATAAACCAAAAGGCAAACAGCAACACATCAAATAAACAGCATAGCCCCAGCAGAATAAAACCGGAGTGATTAAAAAAGAGGGAGAGGGGGAGAATAATAGCTTCTATCACAGCATCAGAAAAGTGATACATGCATCGCCTTGAGTCCCAGTATTGAGGAAAAGGTGCAATATAAATAGGGATGTCTGCCACGGACGGAGCTCGATTGGGGGGTGGAAGTCCGGTGAACTCCCAGGCTTGACCCTCCCCCCCCCCGAGCTCCGCTCGTCCGACCTGCTTCCCTGGCTCGACTCATGTTCTCGCGAGCTGAGCCAGGAAGCGACTTCTGGGTTCCTGGCGCTATGTTGTTTATGTAGAAAATGGCATAAGATACGTTAAAAACGGTCGCGATTTGCGCAAGTCATGCAAAACGCGGCGCTTTAAATGTATCTTACACCATTTTCTATGTAAACACCGTAGCGCGGGAAGACTGGCAGGCTCCTCAGCTGGCTCTCGCTTTCGGCCAGGCTTGCACGGCGGCAGCACTCACCGAGCACTCCATGAGTCAGGTGGTGGGCAGATCACTTACCCCTAGATATAAATAAATATAATAATAGTAATAGTACTTTAAAAATATTAGTTGATTTCTATATCCTTTTTGAAAACCCAGATTTCTGCCCAAGGGCAGCAATCCTATACACACTTACCTGGCAGGAAGTCCTTCTGAACTCAATACAACTTGCTTCTGAAGAGGCACGTAGAGGATTGCCCTGTCACTGTTCGACCGGTGCCACTATTGAGAAGGTCCTGCACCTAGTGCAGAGGTAGGGAACCTGTGCCTCTCCAGATGTTGTTGGGCTCCAACTCTCATCTGCTCCAAGTTCTAGGGATGTAACCGCTCGCCTCGAGCGGGCATAGCGGGCTGAAATCAGCCCCGCTCACGCCCGAGGCGAGCGGGCCTTACCGGGTCCCGGGCCCCACTCGCCTCTCTGCCAGACATGAAGGGACCATCGCGGCTGGCGCAGGCAGAGAATCGCTCAGCGCCGCTGAGAATCGCCACAGAGAGGCTAGGCGAGGTGGGGCGTGCCCCCCGGTACGTGAACACCCCTAGCCCCAACCAGCATAACCAATGGTCAGGGATGATGGGAGCTGCAGTCCAACAACATCTGGAGGGCCACAGGTTCCCCACCCTTGCTCTTAGTGCTCAACACTTCTGTTGGCAAGAGCAGATGGAGCAGGATGTGGGATTTTGCCCCAGCTCGGTGGGCCTTGCTGGGAGCTCCAACCTTGGAGTTGGGAACTGGAGTTATGAAACCCCTTCCCTGCCCCCTCTCAGCTGGTGTGGAAAGAACCACACTGGCTGCTCTCTGAGGTCAGGAAAGTGACCTCGGAGAGGGGCTAAAGGGGGAGGGAAGGGGGAGGAGACTGGAGTGGCCAGGCTATGAGGTATCCTGAAGCCGCTCTAGCCCCTTCCACTCTGAGACTCCCCACCTAGATGGGTGAAAAAGCCCATCTAATGAACACAGAGAGCAGGCGGATGATGGGGAGGCGAAGATTGCCTCTGTTGCTCCTCCCGCTCTGCATTGGATGTCTGTGAGCCTCCAGGTTCGGGGGCTTACAAGCATCCCAATAGGATTGTGCCCTTGTTGGTTATTTATTTCCAAGCCAAACCAGCAGTTTTCTCAGGGCACACTGGGAACATTGTCATCAGGAGACCACGATGAGACTAAAATGGAAGCAAAGCCCAAACCCTGAGACTGTTCCCACCCCACCCCCCACGCCCAGTTTGTTACTGCCCCGTGTCCTGCGTTATTGCAGCAATAAGCAACCTGTTTTGCTAACCTGGTGGGTAGGAATTTTATTTGTATGTGAAAATATATTCCTATGCACATTGTACAGTTTGGATGTTTCTGGTAATGCTTTTATTAAAAAAAAAAAAAAAAAAAAAAGATTATAGAGCTTTCCATTTTATGCAAATTACTCAGATAAGATATTTACAAATTATATTTATTTTATTTATAATAGAATGGACACCTCAAAATCTACCGTATTACTTTTGTTCTACAGAAACATATATCCAGAGCCCTCAAATCAAAAGAATCCTAGGAATTCCTTATTTCTTTCTCTTTTGTGTGCTATTGATATGCCTAAATTCTCTCTCTTTCCCAGACTTGCTTATATATCCTCACAGTGTTTGCAAATAGGTTTTATTTTGTTTTTACTGCATTTTCATTTATTATGCATAGTTTGGTTGGTGTCCATATTCAGCAGTAATCAAGCCGATATAATCTATGGTGACAGCAACAAGGAAAAGAAAACACCAGGTAATGGTTGCAAAAATTCACCCTAGTCAAGTAAGTGTCACTTGATGTATTCAGTAGAAAGTCACTCATTTTAATAAGCCTCCTGATGCAAAAAGGGTGAGAAGGAATTAGCCTCTCCTGAATACAGATTGGGAAGTTGGAGAAATCTGCAACGGACTCAAATGAGTTCGAATTTGTAAGAATCTGACCCGGGGATTCTGCAGCGGACCAGGCTTTTCCCAACAAGTTGCATGGATTCTGTGGACTTGTTGACCTTTTTAAAATATATATATATAATTTTATGCAAATTTAGTCATAGAAAAATATGGGTAGGGGGAAACACTGACCAAAAATGCACATTTCCCCCATAGGCTAAAGCGTGAAAATATACATTTGAGGGGGATTTGAGGATTTGTGCATTTTCAGGAGTACACATTTGTGCAACTCCTAATTTGCACAAATGCATATGATGAACACATTTGTGCAAATTCCAGTTCTGTAAATGGGTGGATGATGGAATGAAAGGCACCTCACAATCTGAGAGACATAGACAGAATGGATTTTACAACAATACATCCTTAAATACAGCATTGGACAAGCTGTGGCCTTCCAGATGCGATTAGACTCTACTTCCCATCAGCCCCAGCCAGCAAGGCCAATGATCAGGGATGGTGGGAGTTGCAGTCCAACCATGTCTGGAGGCAGGTTGCCCACCCTATCTCAATGCACACAGGCCTGTGGAGTAACCATTTTCTGGACATTTTGCAAATGTCTTTCCAATTGGAAAACCAGCCTTACATAATGTCCCATTGTGGGAAGTGGAATGTTTCTCTTATCAGTCACATGAGGATCAGTGTAGGATTTCTGCAATATACAGCATGCCCCATTGAGGAGACAGGCTGGATTTGGAGAGGGGGATGTCTACTGATAAGGTGTTTCCTTTGGCTACTTTTGCCAAATCACGCAAGTGTGCTAACAAATTCTTGGTTTATTTTCTGTGGGTCCCCCCCCCTTTTCTGTGTATTTTGTCTTCATCAGTTTCATGATTATGAAGTTTTTAGTAAGAGACAGACAAGGATCTACGGGCCAATTGAACCTCCCTCCCTCCCCTGCTCCCCAATACTCTACTCCTTCAGCAATCTGGTGAAATATTGGCTAGTCCTCGGGTTTCTTGCGTGCTTCCCCAATCTGACCCTTAATCGTTTGTACAGAGATATATTTGTTGGAACCCAAAGGGAGCACTCTGTTCATGGAATCCCTTGGAATAAATTAGTTTCTTTTGCTAGCTTGGACTTGATTGAGTCATCACAGGTCACTGAAGCCTCATGTGGATAAATATTTCCTTTGAAACAACGTCAGGCTTTCAAAAACAGCGTAATAAATTCCTGCATATTGGGGGCAACTCAAATTAGCAAGGTTTTAATGCTAGCAGCTGCTCTAAAGGAGTACACGTTGCAGTTTCAGGATATAAACACACACACATGCACACACACTCACATGCTGCCTCAACAGATTACTCATTTGATACAAGGGGACTTTGGCTCTTTTACAAAACTGGTTGATAGAGTAGACTTTTTTTATTGTATGCCTAGAGAGAACATGTTCAGGGAGCAGGTTTGTATGAACATCTCCCTGGCAGAGAGGATGGTGTGCATGCTTTCTTCTCCTGTCATGTGCCTGAAGATGTTTCACACCACCAGTTCTTTTACAGGCACAATCATGCCAAGACAAAGTCATCATCAACATCATCTTACATTCCAATTTAAAAAAAAAAAGAGAGAGAGAAAACAAAGATCACAAAGTGGTTGTGTGAATCAGTTCTCTCATGGCCAGACTAGACATGGTGTGGGAGATTCATGATTTGATTTCTTGATATCTTTCTGTTTAAGCATGAAAAGCAGACATATGTGTATGAGGAGGAGTAAAATTGGGGCTGCAGTGCTGTGTGGGGGGGGGTATTAACCTACCAGGTGCCTACCTTTCCTCCCCTTCTGTGGCTAATATCTATTTTTGGGTGATTCCAAACAGGGGGGGAAAAAAGCAGCAGACAGTGCCATTGCAGTGTTCAAAGCACTAGGGAAGAAAGGAGTTGCCTTGGTCATCCCGATGAATGAATGACACTAGGAGGTACATGAGGAGACTGTAACTCTCTAGATCAGGGGGTGGGCAACTCTGGAAGGTCTAGGGTACATTTTCACCCCTTGGCTGCACTGTGTGTGTGGGGTGGAAATAGAAGAAAATAAAACAAATACTGCCACTCCAAACCACTCCATAGCGCTCAGTAGCATAAAAATTGACAAAATTAGCTTGCAAACAAGCTACATTTGTTCATTTTAGCACTCTATGGTGTGATTTTGATTTGATTTGCTATTTTTTTAAAAAAATCATTTTGGGGGGCAACCAGGGCTGCATGTGGCTTGCAGGCCGCATGTAGCCCACCCCTACTCCAGATTCTCTAGGACCTCTCAAAGGTTAAATTATCTTTGACCATGGAATCTCTCTGGTGATACTGCTCATTCCTAGGATGTCATTCCCAGAAAGTGGTACTTGGAGACTGCTCTTTCACCATGTGACCATTGACTGGAGGCTGCCACAAAGCTTCATCTTGTCCTCCATGCTTCCTAATGAAACCACTTGGAGGGGTCATATGGAGGTTTGGGCTGAAGTGTCACCGTTATGCTGATGATTCACAGCCCCATTTTTTATCCCAGGGAGGCAAAGTGACAAACCAGTACCTGAAATAGGTTCAGGGATGGATGAGGGTGAACAATCTGCAATGCAATCTATATTAAACAGAAGTTCTGGGTGAGGATTTCTGGTCTAGGTTGTTCTGGACTAGGTTGCATTCTCCCTGAAGAAACGGGAATGGCTTGGGGGGTTCTCCTTGAACCATTGCTTTTCCTGGCAGTGGCAAGGAGTGCCTTTTACCAGCTTGGTTTTGCTTGAGAAGACAGATCTTAAATCAGTTATCAATATCCTGGTTATTTCTGGTCACTAGAAAGCACTCTAAGTGGGCCTGTCCTTCAAAAACATCCTGGAGACTTCATTTGGTGCAAAATGTCACTACCGGTTTATCTGGTGCTGAAAGACTGAAATAAATAACTCCAATCCTGTTCCATCTGCACTGGTTGCCCATTTGTTCCCAATTTCAATTTAAAAGGCTGGTTGACCCTCAAAGCCCTAAATGCACTCTAAGTGGGCCTGTCCTTCAAAAACATCCTGGAGACTTCATTTGGTGCAAAATGTCACTACCGGTTTATCTGGTGCTGAAAGACTGAAATAAATAACTCCAATCCTGTTCCATCTGCACTGGTTGCCCATTTGTTCCCAATTTCAATTTAAAAGGCTGGTTGATCCTCAAAACCCTAAATGCCTGAGATTTCTCCAGAAACTGCCTACTCCCATAAGAATCAGAGGTTCTCTGTCCTGTCCGTTCATGGAATTCATATTGGTGTAATGCCTTTATTAGGTCAACTCAAAGGTCACAAAAATCAATGTGCAAGCTTTTGAGATCTCCAGAAATGTGCACAAAAATGCTTATGAATTTTCATGTGAACTAAAAAAATAATAATCTCAAAGTTTAAGACCAATGAAATTCTAAAAGTTCAGGATGAACCAAATTTAAGATAAGAACAATGAGAAATTGAGAGGAACTGAAACTAACAGGTTCATCCATCCCTAGAACATGGGTCTAGTTGCAGGCAGCTATCAATGCAGCTTAGCAAGTGCTTTAGCCTAGCCCTGGGCAGCTGAGCTGCACAAAGAGCTTTTTATGGAGTGTGTAGGGATAGGTAGGAAAGAGTTTCTCTTAAATCCTAAGGCTGTCTATTGGCTAAGTGTTATTGGTGTTTCAAACAGGAGCAGGGCCACAAGAAGCAATGTTATTCTTGAACTGAAGAGAATATATGGCAATTGGGGCAGGGTAGGACATCTCTGCCCCATTTTGCCATAAACAGGATATTCCTTCAGCTGCCATGTGATAAACTACAATGTGTCCTTCAGCAGCTACACCTGGTCCAGAAGACTGAGTTGCTGGAGAGAAGCCAACTCAGTTTTCTCTCATTGATTTTGTATATAGATTTTGACTATACCTCAACATGATCTTAACCCTGCCAGTTTTCGAAATGTTCAATATTTGAATGTAGACATGTGCATGATCAATCAGGTCAATTAGCAGGAAATAGCAGGCTCTTTGCCCTTGTCTACTTTCATGCATAACATTAAACATAAGGAGGTAGGGGGAAAATCAAATTTTTTTTGCATGCAAATGTCTTCGTCTTGAGTAAAAAAAAAAAAAAGGGGGAAAGAGAAAAAAATGCTGCCTGTGCAGGGGTGGAACTATTTAATATATTTTAATGGGCTCTGCTAGGGTAAACTGAGTGTGGCAGTGGTTTTTTAAAAAGTATATTTGTCCGTTACCTTCAAAGGCACGTATTGGACACATTTCCAAGAACCAAGTAATGGTTCTTTCCAAAGTCATTAGCTATTCAAGATACTTGACTCTCTGGGTGTTCGCGGAAGGGCCGATGTTCATTTGTAAAAGTTGTCGTTTACTGTTACGCCAGCTTAGGAAACCGTGATGGCGCATATCTGTGGAAAGGAAAGGAAAGACAGATCTGACTTATACCTCCATAGACTAAACAGTGACTCCTCAACACTGCCCTGCTCTAGGTCGGTCAAATCCTTGGCAGGCCCCATGAATAATAGTTACCTAAGAAATATTAACAGCCTTCCCACCCATTGGGATGGCCAAAAGCTGAGTAGCAAAACATTAACATTCGCCAAATCTTCACAATGCCAGCTTCTTATACTAGAGGATCTTTGATTGCTCCTGACTTACTAGGCTTTCTTTTGTGTGTGTGTGCATGTATGCATGTGTTATGTAGCTCATAGCAACAAAGTGCAAAGACTTCATGCTGGCTTCTCTAAGGAGCTTCCTACTGTCGAATGACTTTGCCCAAGGTTTACTAGTTTGATCTGCAATCCAGATCAAGTGAAGTTTTAAAAACTAACTAACTTAATTCAGTACAATAGTCGTCACCCAGAAAATAGTCAGTCCAACAAATCTGCTGAGATGGATGTAACAACTACCCTCCCTCCAGCTATAACAGAGGAGGAGTAGGAAAATTGCACTCACCGGAGTACTCTGGGCAGCTTATAAGTCCCCTTTTTAGAATTTTGCCAATTTCAATTATGATTTTTTTTTTTTAACCCTCTTTGTACTTGCAAACTATAAGTGATGAAATACATTTGTAAAGTACCAGAGGCAAGATAGTAAACAAAAATGCTAGATACTCCCCCACCCAAATAAAATAACATCTCTGTGATAAACTCTATGCATTTTTCCATTGGGGAAAAGTGTGATGTCCACCTTTGCAGGTTACAGCAGAAGCATGAATAGACACGTACTTGCCCATCTGATTTCTGCTGCATCATAATGTCTGAAGCAATTCACCGTTACCATCTCTATTAAGGGATTGTTCGTGCTTCAGTCACAGACTTCCAACAGGTCAGGGGAAGGATCTGGCCCATCCCTGTAATAGTAGTAACTGTGAAAAGCTCCAGAAAGGTGTTGAAGGGACTTCAGGGAGTGTGACAAACATGAAAGACTTCTTTGCAGCTGGCTCTTTTCTCCTATCAACTGTACAAAAATGGGAAGGAGGGGGGAGAGAGGGGAGATGAAATGAGATTATAAAAGAGACACGCTTTCCATCCACGTTCAGGAAACCAGTGAGACCAAAGGCACCCAGCAGCAGCCACATGGTGAGAGAGCTTCAGAAAACAAGCTGCTTCCTCTGTTGTTTCCTCCAAGTCCCAGGATCCATCTCCTGGTTTGTTTTTCCAAGGAAATAATTAAAGGCATGGATTTGAAAGAAAAGCCTTAACAAAAGAGTGGCCCTTCTTTCTCCCTCCTTGGCTCTCTTCAAGTGAAAACCATTTTGATACCCTTGCTATATACATAAAACACCAGGTAATTATCCTGAAGTTAAAGACTGCTTAATCTTTTAGTAGAACAGAAGCCTCTGGAAATAGAAGATGGATTATTATTATTAGCAGTATGGATCAAGCATTTTGTGGAAGATTCCCACCAATGGTTAGGAATGGGTGGTAATTTCATCTCAGTTTGGTTTTGATGAGAATTTACCAAAATTCACAAAGTTCTCCATGCTTGGGAGAAAGAGAATATGATATATATATATATATATATATATATATGAGTGTGGGAGAAACCAAAACTGGCAGATTTGTCCATCCAGGCCCTGGGGTTTGGGTGCGTTGCTTTTAAAAGTCTGGGTTTGAATCCCCTGTGTATTCAAACATGTTAGCACTTAATTAGGGTTGCCACCTCTCTTTCTTTCCTGACAGGCTCCTCATCTTTAACAGCTCCATGGCAGGCACATCATGGTCTCCTCTATGCTGGGAATAGCTGTACCTATTAGATTTGGCTGGTGCAGATGGGTGAGAATTTTGTTCAGTTTGTTGTTTGATAAAAACTTACCAAAATTTGCAAAGTTCATGTGTAGGAGGAAAATAACTTGTTTTTTTTTTTAAAAAAAATGAATACAGGAGAAAGTGAAATTGACAGACTTGCCCATTCCTACCAATGGTTGCCTTTTCTGCAATGAAAATCCTGTGCTGTACAGGTGAGGGTTTTTTTTTTAGGCTCAGGAATGTTGTGGCATGAGCCCTAAACTAGAGCTGAGCCAACATTTCTCAGATTTCCATGATTTTTCTTTTTCTCTTCCCTTCCCCTAGAAAAAGAAAGCCACTTTGCAGATTTTTTTCTAAATATTATCCACTATTGGGGGGGGGGGGGACACAGTGTTCTTCTCACAATGTCCCTGAATGACTCTAGGTCCAGGTTATTGTGTAGGATGCAAAGTGTTGTACCTTGCAGCAGAACAAAATGAAACCTCTCCCCCCCCCAATCAGAACAAAATGAAAATTATAGGTGGAGTAAGAATCTGTGCTACTGCTCATGGTGACTCCCCGCAACTCAAAATCTATATACAAAATCCATCTTGGTCCATCTAGCCCAGTATTGTAGGCACCGACTGGCAGCAGCTCTCCAGGGTTTCAGGCGGGAATTTTTCCAGCCCTACCTGGAGATGCTGGGGAGCGAACCTGGGAACTTCTGCATGTGCTCTGCCACTGAGTTATGGTCCTTTCAGGTTTTAGATTGAATGTTCAGATGTATTCTGTGTGTGGTAAAAAGCACCACAAGAAGATTTGACAGTGCCAGTTTGGCATGGTGATTTTCTTGTTTGAAAGTGCCTTCAGCAAGTTCTAGTGTTTAACAACTCAAAGCGACCCTAAAATAACAAGAAAATAGGCATAAATAACAGGCATTAGGCATATATTCACACAAATCAGAGCATTTTCTCTCTGTGTAATCAATTTTTGATTGCAGGCCAAATTAGGCATATTTGAGCTTTTAAGCTTGATGTACCCTTGTTGGGTTATTGGGCCCTTCCCATGAAACCTTTACCCATGTTAGGGATGTACGGATTTCTTAAATCCGTTGCATCTGTGCTTGGTGGGTTGTGAAGCATCTTTTGTTCCATCATCCTCTCATTGATGGAATCAGGGTTTTTTTAAGGATGTGTGAGAATTTAGCAGGGATGGGGACTCGGACTCGAGGACTCGACTCGTGAGTCGGACTGAGTCCCCCCTCTGACTCGACTCAGACTCGAGTCCCAATATTTTTAATGGGACTCGAGACTCGACTCGGGACTCGAGACTAAGGACTCTTCAACATCCCTGGGCTGTGCCAGAAGGAGTGGAGAGGAGCGTGATTGCCGGCGAAGAGCGCATGGAAGTGAGGTGTGCCGCTACTTGGCCACTATGGACGGCTACCAGGAGTGCAGCCCCAACGGTGTGTCAAGATTTATTTTGATTGATGTGTTGCGTACTTGGGAGAGGCAGAAGAAGGACCTGAGATTACTTTGTGTGGCTGCTCTGAGTGTGTTTCTGGTTCCAGCAAGTTCATCAGCAGTGGAGCGGGTGTTCAGTGAGGGTGGAATTGTGATGAGATCTCACCGTTCCAGAATGGGGGCCAAACATTTAGAAAAAATCATGTTCCTCAAATGCAACATGGATAAGTTTTAGGAAGTACAGCAAGTTTATTTTTTTAAATCATTTTTCTAAAATGCAACCTTTCAGACATTTTGGGTTTGGCTGCCTCTGCCTGACTGTCTGGGGTTCCCAGCCTCCTCGGCCTGCCTGGTCTCTTCTTGACCAGTTCAACAGTTGAATTGTCCAAGACAAAGGCCTCTGCCTGCCTGCTTTGGGGTTCCCTGCCTCCTCTGCCTGCCTGGTTATTTTGGGTTTTTCTGCCTGGTCTGTTCTTGCCAAAATCAGTTGCAGAGTTTTGAAATAAAAAGGCACACTTGTGCTTTGAATTTATTTAAACCACACATCTGCAGTAGCCTTATTTTGTTGGGGAAAACCCCCATTGATTTTAATAGGGACTCGTGGAGTCAGCTTTGGGAGTGACTCATGACTCGTGACTCGTGAGTCACCATTTTGGACCAAGGACTCGGACTCGGACTCGAGACTCGGGTCCAAAGACTCGTGACTCGAGACCAAGGACTCTTCAACATCCCTGGAATTTAGTTCCTGTTTTCAAATCACGCCCCCACTGCAAAGTAAAAAAGAACAGCCCACAAGTCTGCACAATTTGAGCAACTCAAAAGCTGGTCCGCTGCAGAATCGGCAGGTTGGAGTCACAGAGATCCAAACCCACTTGAACCCATTGCAGATTTCTGCAACATCCCTACGCCAGGATTCAGGCAAAGAAAAGCGAAACCCAATCATGATTGGAGAAAGCCCAAAGCAAGATTCATCTGCACAGGATCCTTAATTTATGTAAGCACATTTTAATAAAAAATCAACCCTATGTCTATATTCGTCCCTCATGCTGTATCCTTGCTACTTAACTAAGGGAACATATTAACAGAACTATTAATTCATGGCTCCAGGTCAGGTTGCATAAAGTTGTATAGCTCCATGAGAATACTGCAGAAGTGGAGGTCTGTGTTGCATCTGTTTGTTTTTGAACCTGGAAAGCAAGGCTGCTTTCGTCTGCCATAGGGTTTTCAGTTTCAAGGTGTAATCCCAGAGTTCCTCCCTATCCAGTCACTTACTTGAGAATAGAATGCAACATTTCTCAGCCACTTCAACCTGATATACCCCGTTTAGCCTACAAAGTCTTGAAAGAGCCTTTTATGGCTCTGCAATGATGGGCATCAGCCGTAAATGTAGCATGGACAGGGCCCTGGCTTCCAAAATCCTTGGGGCATAAAGAAGGCCCAGTCCTCGCTCATAAGTATACCCCACCTCTCTCCCAATAGCTTTCTGGAATGACAGGAAAAGAAGTCACCTTCTCTAATTCAGGCTGCCTCTGGTCACAGCTTTCAGGCTTCTCATATAGCAAAGAGGATAAGGTCGGTGTTCAGGCAGTTAAATCACAGCCCTTGGCTCCCTGAAGTGGGATAATAATAATAGTCTCCTTCTGGATATTAGTAATCAATGAAACAAAAGGAAACCCTTATCATGGCGCAACATTTCACTAAAGCCTACACTTGGCAGAACTGGAATTCCGTGTTCTCACCTTCCCCTGCAGCCTCTGCTCAGCTGCCCTCTAAGTCGGTTACAGAGGTCCGGGGAGACCCTCTGGAGGAGATTTGGGGTGGGTGGGTGGTGGGAACTGCAGTGGGGAGGCGAGGTTGCAGAAGTCCCATTCCACAAATGGTACCCTTCAGCTTGCGCAACCTCGATGCTGGATCCAACTGCATGTTTCTGAACTCCTTCATAAACATAAAACAGCCTTCTGCAACCTGGCATCCTCCACCTGAAATCATCCCTGGCTACCATGGAGGGCACCCAGTTGGGGAAGGCTGCATTAAAAAGCGATCAAGGTCTTCCTTCTGCTTTGAGTTTTGATTTTAAATATTTTGGGTGATATTTTCCCTTTCCACTGCTACTATTGGTTTGCTCTATCACTATCCATTAGTGGTTTTTGAACAATATCTTATGAATCCTCCCAATGATCAGACTGGTGGAGGCAAGAAGGCACTTTACTCAGCACTGACAGATGTTGACGCACTAGTAGCTGCCCTAACTAATGTCAGCAGGCCAAGGCAGGTGCATCTGACTAATCAGCATTCACGGGCCTGTGCCGTGTTGATGAGATCGATCGAGGGCACATGTTGTAGATTCATGAGTAGCCCAAGATGCAAGCTTCTGGTGTTGGTGGTGGGGGCCTGCAAAAGGGGTTTAGGGCATTTCACTAAAGCTTTCAGAACTTTAGTGCCTCCACCGCCATCTATGCTCCATGTGAATGGTCCCACTAAGGATTTTGGCCACTGCATTTTGGACCAATTGAAGTTTTGAAACAGTCTTCAAAGGCAGTCCCATGTAGAGCATATTTCAGTAACCCAGTCTGGAATTCACCAATACATACATAATTCTAGATACGTTAGGTTACACAAGCATGCTTTGCGGTCACAAATATCCCAGAAGTATACTGGAAGTCCAGCACTATCTCTAATTCACCATAAAGATAGCTATTTGTTTGGTTATCATTTGTTATACTGTCTAGGGGCCATAGGATTGCTCTCCCTGGCTATGTAGTCAAATAAACAAAATAGCATTTATAACCTTACCTAAGAGGTAGCACCGGCGGTTGTTTAGATGGTCACCAATCCTTCTCATTCCTTGTTCTTCTTTTCCTTTCCTTGCTACCATCTTGAAAAGATCAAGCCCGACCTAAAAAAAAGCAGCAATTCACATCTGATAAAGTCTGTACATACCTGTGTGGTCTGATGTCAGGGAAATAGTTTGGAAATGGGAAATCAGATGAAATTACCTGATGCTTATCTTTTTTTCTTTTTTTTTACCCTATCGAGGGCACATGTTATAGATTCATGAGTAGCACAAGATGCAAGCTTCTGGTGTTGGTGGTGGGGGCCTGCAAAAGGGGTTTAGGGTATTTCACTAAAGCTTTCAGAACTTTTAACAGAAATTAGCAAAGGGTTCCAGCCGATTTAATAGCTATGCAACCTTAATGTTTATTTTCTTAAAGGAACCAAAGGACAAAGTCTGGGTGATTATTTTTTCTTTACTTAGCAAAAGAAATTGTATAGCTTTCTGAAAAGGGTTAAATAATTTCCTCTTCTGCATGCCTAAGGTTTACTCGAGTGTGTGTGTGTATGTATGTGTGTATGTGTGTGCATGTTACTGAGAGGTTCCCCACTAACCACAGCTCTACGCAAAAGGAAATTAAAATGAAATAAACTGAGCATGCTGGGACTTATGACTTCAGAGACTTATAAAGCAATATCACTTGTTTAAATTGATTGTCACTTTAACTGCCTGCTGCTACTCTTCAGGAGGAGAGCTTAAGGTTTTTACTATTCTTAACGGGGCCATATCCCATTTTCCAATGGCTTAATTTAGGCCGCATTGATATTCTGCTTAAAATGAAAGCTGGTATAATTGAAAAAGCACTGCTTTTTATAAGAGGGAATTGTACATCATAATCTGGAAAGTTACAAAGAACCTGATCTATAATTGCTGTCGAATTATGTGCTAACACAGCAGTAGATACAGGGTTGTTGTTTTTTATGATGAAGAGAGAGAGAAAAGCCATAAACGGTACACATGCATTCTGAGCAGAAGTTCTTCCACAGTAGTGTATCTATAGTGCTTGACACTATCAAGCAGGGAATTTGTGGCCCTCCAGATGATGTTGGACCCAGCCAGCATGGCCAATGGTCAGGGGATTAGGGAAGTTGTAGTCCAACAACATCTGGAGGGCCAAAAGTTGCTCACCCCCTATTTTAGGGTATAACACTCACAAGGTAACTAATAACAATTAATAAATACAGTATACCAAACAATTAAAAAAACTTCAAAAACAAGCATGGTGTGGAGAAAGTGGAGAGGGAAAGGTCTCTCTCTCTCTCTCTCTCCCCCCCCCTCTCCCCCCTCATAATATCAGAGCCTGGGCACATCTAATGAAACTGAATATATTTATTTTTATTTTATTTATTTATTTATTTATTTATTATATTTATACTCCACCTTTTTTCCTGAAAGGAACCCAAGGCGGCTTACATAATCCTCCTAATCTCCATTTTATCTCACAACAACCCTGTGAGGTAGGTTAGGGTGAGAGTCAGTGACTGGCCCAAAGTCACCCAGTGAGTTTCATGGCCGAGCGGGGACTAGAACCCGGATCTCCCGAGTCCCAGTCCAACACCCTAACCACTACGCCACACTGGCTCTCAGTGTGAATAGATTCAGGACAAATAAAAGGAAGGACTTTGTCACATAGCTCAGAGTTAAACTATGGAATTTGCTACTGCAAGATGTAGTAATGGCCACCAACTTGGATGGCTTTAAAGGGGATTAGATAAATTCATGGAGCACAATGCTATCAGTAGCCACTACTCTTGATGGATGCATATTGCCTCCAGTATCAGGGGAAGTACGCCTCTGCTCTGTATGCCAGTTACTGGGATCATGAGTGGGAAGGTGCTACTGCATTCATTTCCTGCTGTGGGCTTCCCATATGCATCTGATTTGCCACTGGAGGAACAGAATGCTGGGCTAGATAGAATGCTGGATTCTGGTCTCATCCAGTAGGGCTCTTCTTATTATGCACTTAAGTTATGTTGCTGTTCTAATGGCAGCTGAAACATAAGCTGGCATAAGACCATCCGTGAAAAGCTAAGTAAAATTAAAGAGTTTTTAAAAGTTATTTAAAAGCCAAGGGCTCCTTCTTGGGGAAGAGAGTTTCAAAAATGTGGGGTCATCCCTGAAAAGGCCCTGTCTCTGGTACTACCAATCTGATGGTCCTTGAGGGGCCATAGTCACCAGCTGCTATTGAATACTGTCTAAGCATAATATTAATATCTCCTCCTCCTCTCCTTTCTCATTGGCAGAGAGCCAGTGAGCAGGCAATGGCATCTACTGCTCTTCCTTCTCACCACCAACATTATCTGGCCTAGAGCAAAAGGCAGATGAAAAAGCAAGTTGCAATGGCGAAGGGGACAAGGAACTCCAGCGTAGAGATGTTAACGTACCTGGAGGTGGGGCGCCTCACCTCGCCTCTCTGCGCTGCCCCCCACTGCTCGATTCTCAGTGGCGCGGAGTGATTCTCCGCGCAGCTCAAGCCGCCTGCGCCCGCCATGACGGGACCCTGCGCCGGTGTGACGGGACCCCCGCGCTGCGTCTTTTCTGTAGAAACCAGGGCAACAGGGCTTAAAACAGCCTGTTTTAAGCCCTGTTGCCCTGGTTTCTACGGAAAAGACGCAGCGCGGGGTCCCGTCACACCGGCGCAGGGTCCCGTCGTGGCTGGAAGTGATGCGATGAGATCGTCGCAGCAGGCGCGGGTGGCTTGTTGTGGAGAGGCGAGATGGGCTGGGACCCAGTAAGGCCCGCGAGTCTCGGGCGGGCATGACCGGGGCTGATTTTGGCCCGCTACGCCCCCCCCCCGAGGCGAGCAGTTACATCCCTACTCCAGCAGACTCCTGTCAGTGGGCTCTCAGCAGGTGCCCGACCATGCCTACTACCTTTGGTGCCGACCCTGATCGAATCTCTCCTCCTCCCAATATGTTTAATACATTCCACCCAAGTATCTCCTACCATAAACAACAGCCACCCCTGTTTCTCACCCCCAGCCCATCTACCCCATGCCAAATCTGGAAAATAAACATATCCTGCAGGTTCCTTATTCTTCCTTACCTACTGACTAGGGGCAGAGAATATAATAAAGCTGCTGCTGAACAATCCCCAAATGGCTCCAGAATAAGATACTTTTTGGTCCTCTCCTTTTAGCACCTACGTGCCAGCAGGTGTTCTCACAAGGCTGCTGGCTGTTACGTATCAGTGTGATGGTAGAAAAACTAGGCAGAAAGCACTGGCTATTTGGTGATTAATTAGTCATTGGCTTCTGCTGCCTGATCCGCTTTGGCACACCTTTCTGTTGTGGCGCCTGGGAAACGTGAGATCCAATATTTATTTCTTAATACTTCGAGGTTCAGAACCTGAGTGATGCCTGGAAAGAGGTAGGCACGGGGAGATGTGATCTCCTCTACTCCTAGAGTAAAGGGAGTCGCCGTGTATTGGGGCAGACATTTTGATAACTAGGGAACATTACTGATCCAGTAACATGCAATAAAGTTGTGACCTCAGTCCAGGAGTAGGCAAGCTTTTGGGGCCGAGGGCACATTTGGCAATTTGAGAAACTGTCCTGGGCACCACCACAAAATGGCTGTTGTGGGAGGCATGGCAAAGGACACATAACTTGTCCCAAGTAACTGATTATAAGGCAGAGGTGGAGTTTCAGCCCCAACATACTAAACATCTCTTTTGAATTCACAGTTTTCAGCACCAACAGAAACCTATTTCACAGAAATCCCGTCCCAGCTGCCAGTAAGAAAATGCATTAAAAAAATTTTAAAGAGGGAGGGATACAGCACATTGGTGGGCACCAAGAAAGGTATCCATGGATTCATCAGTGCCCATGGGCAACATGTTGCCTACCCTGCCTTAGTCCAACACAGTTCTGGGCTGTGTCATTCTTCCAGGATATGTAGGCAACTGTTTTATTATTTTGGTTGTATCTGTTCCTCGCAGTGTCCACCAGTGGAATGAAAACTGCTGGCAGAATGGATTTCATCTTCCCCCTGGAGCCCTCCACACTACCCCGAAATCTGATCTGATTGGTCAAATGTTTCTTTTATATATTTAAAGTATTTTATCTCATTTTATCATTTTTGTAATGGCTTTGGTTACACAAAATAAACATTACTACTGATCTGGAGGGTTGGAGGATGCACTGGAGGAGATTTGGATGGTGCAAGAGGGATGCGGGGGGCGGGGAATAGAGCAAGTGAAAGTCCTTTTGAATGAGTAGAAGTCTGCTCTCGTGGCATTGGATTTAACTGTTAGGTCTAAAGACCTGAAGCAGCTTATAGCAGGGCCGGCGCTACCGCTAGGCAGACCCAGGCGGCTGCCTAGGGCGCGTGGTGGAAGAGGGCGCAGAGTTTCTGCGCCCCTTCCTCGCCTCCGGCGCGCTCCTGCCCTGCCTGCCGCCTCCGCCGCGCCTCCCCGCCCGCTTGCCGGCCGCTGCCGCCGCCGCTGCACCTCCCTCCCTGCGCTCCCGCCCGCGCGCGCGCCCGCCAACCACCTACCTACCTTCCCGTCGTAAAGCGCGGGGGTCCCATCGCGTCGGAGGAGGAGGAGGCGGCAGCAGCAGCAGCAGCAGCCAGCAGCCAGCAGCCAGCAGCGGGGGCGGGGGGAAGGTAGGTGGTGGTGGTGGCGGCGCCGGCGTGGGGGGGGGGGTTTGCAGAGCAGGGCTGCTTTGCTCCGGAGCCCCCCCCACGGCACGAGGGGGGGCGCTAAATATAATTTGGCCTAGGGCGCCAAACAGCCCTGCACCGTTCCTGCTTATGAGGCATGTTCGGATTGAGCGGGGTCGCAAATCATGCCAGCCCATCATGGCAATTTGCTACAGTAGGTTGGTTGTTCTGTGAAGTACCCACCATGGGCTCGACAGATGATTGGGCTCATCATGGGTACTTTGCTCCCTCCTTCCCCTTCGGTCCTCCAGGCAGCATCCCAGGGGACACCACGGGAGCAACGAGTCCCCTCTCCCTCCCTGCCATGATGCTGAGCTGATTTCGACTCGACAGCTCTTTTGTCCTTTTAAAAAGATTTTTTTTTTGCAGATTGTGAAAGCCGGCTTGACAGCGGGCTTTCCCAATCTCCATTTGGGCAGCCACAAGCTGCCAATTCAATGTGGCCCTGCTGCACCTTGGAGGAGCTCCCTGTGGCTGTCCAGTATTTTTTATTATTATTTTTGCACCCTTTAAAATGGGGTTTTTTGAGGGGGAACTCAGGGATTTGTACTGGGACATGCTCAGTACCAATTCCTGCTCAAAACCCCAATTTTAAAGGGACCCCAAGTTTTGACAGTCCACTGTCAGTGAACTGTCAAACTCGGTTTCCTTTTAAAAAGAAAGAAAAAAGAAGGGAGATGCAGCTTTAGCCTTTCACCAGACCCTAGCGGGTCAGGGAAAAATGCAAAAGTGGCTCCCTCATGGGCACTAGGGGGAGGAGGACTGGAAAAGTTGAGGTTCTTGCTAAGAAGGTGGGGAAATCCCCCAAAACACACCCTTCTGAACAACTGAAGCTCCCTAGCAGCTTGGAGTGCTCTTGACCAATCGGCTTCTCCAGCCTGTCAAGAGATAACTGGGGTGGGGGGAAGGTTTTCAAGCCTCTGCTGTGCAATGTCCAGGGTGTGTACCTACCCACTGGCCTTTGGCAGAAGGCAGCCACACACACCCGCACATTGCCCCAGCATTTGCGCTAATGGGAGGGAAAAAATTGTGCTCTTTTGTGTGCGCAAAAATAATTTTTTAAAAAAATACTGGACAGCTATGAGAAGCCCCTACAAGGTGCTGCACAGGCACTTTGAAGGGGCAGGTTGTGGCTGCCCAAACAGGGATTGGGAAAGCTGGCTGTCAAGCTGGCTATCCCAATCTCCCTAAAACAGGTTTTTTTTTAAAGGACAAAAAAGCCATGGTGAGCCGAAAATGGCTCCACACATCGTGGCAAGGAGGGGGGGGAGCCAGTGCCAGCTGACCCCAAGTGCTGCTTGGGCACTTGTGGGGTGGCTGGCACTGGCAGTGGCCAGGGTTAGCTTGGGAAGAGCGGCAAGCGGTTTCTTGCCGCTCTTGCCAAGCGAGTCACAGGGTCTTACCCATGGTGGAATAGGTTGTCCAGGTTCAGATGAAATGACAACCCGCTATGGGGGAAACAAAACCTACAACAGTTCATGGGTTCTCATTGTGGATAGTCTGAAGAAGAAGAAAAAAAACTACTCACAGTGGGTAACCCACACTGGTGGGTTTGCACGACACAACAACCAACCATTGACTGTTTTCATTGGTTGTTGTGTTGTGTGCACCCAGTCATTGTCTACTACTCTATTATCCAAACCCAAAGGAAATGCTCAACCTAAGCATTGTTAGGGTAATGTAAAGCTGAGGCAAAGCCTTTGCTGAGGAAAACATCTTGCTGGCTGACCTAAGCTAAAGAGGAAGTGAATTAGCCCTGCCTTTGGTGAAGCCAGTTGGTCCATTCAAAGTGTGTCTGTTGGACAGAGGACAGCAATTCTAGGAAACATAGAGAACTACAAAGGTGATGGTGATGGGATTTGGCTGACTTACACAGTGCATGCTTTGTATGCAAAAGGTCCCTGGCATCTCCAGATAAAATGATCAGTTAGCTGGAAGAAGGGAAATCTGGGAAATAGAAATCTGCTGGAGATGATGTGCTGGAGGTGCGCTGATTATATTTTGACTGACAGTTGGTAATGTTAACAGCAGTATTCAACTGCTGAAGTTCTAAGACCCCACAATTAGCCCCAGCAATACAAAATGGAACCCACTATTAATTTGTAGGCCTATAAACACACAACTTTCTTTCTTTCTTCTTCTCTTAAAAAAAATTGAAAAGAAAAGGGTAATCCAGCCACTGGTGCAACCCGATTGTGGGCAGATGACTAACCAGTTGAAAACCAATGATTTCCTAAGATATATCTTTTATATATAGTTTAGAACATATCTTTTAGATAGGCATCTTATCCGAAAGAGATATCTTTAAAAATTGATAGGATATTTAGCAGCTATTCTTATAGGTCTGTTTTTTGTGCCCTGTAGGCCACAGTCCTCCAGATTTGTTTGCAAAAATATGCAAATATTAATATTGATGCTACAGATATTATCAGAAGTAGCCTTAACGACTACTCCACAATAACACAACTGCTAGCACAACTACTAATATAAATTGCATATATTTCTGAAGATATTGCACTACGCCAGTGTGGCGTAGTGGTGAGAGTGTTGGACTGGAACTCAGGAGATCTGGGTTCTAGTCCCTGCTTGGCTATGAAACTCACTGGGTGACTTTGGGCCAGTCACTGCCTCTCAGCCTAACCTACCTCACAGGGTTGTTGTGAGGATAAAATGGAGAGGAGGAGGATTATGTAAGCCACCTTGGGTTCCTTGCAGGAAAAAAGGCGGGTTATAAATATAATAAATAAATAAATAAATAAAACATGGAAATTGGACAATTTTTTTTAAAAAATCCCTCACCTTATTGCACAAACAAATTGTTTAGCTGCAGTTATTCACATACATGTAAACATAGAAATTTGCCTTTAGGTTACATGAAATGTGGCAAGGTGATCACAGAATAGCCGTCTATCACTAAAAGGTAAACATCAGGACAGAGGAAATGATTACTTCTTCAAGGCTACATAATCAGTTCATGGTGTCCTATTTTGTTCTCTTTTTTGGTGATACGTAAGTGGTGGCATCCTAGTCTCATGCAGCAGCACAGGGGTAGGCAAACTGGTGACCTCCAGATGTTATGGACTTCAATTCACATAATACCTCATCATTGGCCATACTGGTTGGGGCTTATGGGAGTTGTAGTCCAAAACATCTGGTGGGCACCAGGTTGCCTACCCCTGCAGTAGTGAGTGGTGTCTCCATGTCTGCAAGATTGTGATTTGTATGTGTGGTGGCGTAGAGTGGTCATGGGGCCATTTTCCTATTGCAATGTCTGGATTGGCTCCCTTTATGCCAGGCTGACTTGGCATTGTTGGCATCCTACTCTGTGATTGGCAGGAGTCAGTGATATTGCCATGAATGCTGAGTGTGTGGCTGACACGATTCCTCTGTTTTACGTGTGTGTGTGTGTGCGTGCGTGCATGCGCACGTGCTTTTGTTTTCTCCGCAGCTTTTATGCTAGGAATACATCAGATCCAATCAAGTTACACAGATGTTGTGCCAGTGTAAATAGGCCACTGGTGTGGCAGGACCATAGGAGTGACTGGTTGAAAGTCAACCTTACAAAAAATAAAGTGTGGGAGGGGAGGGTCGTCTTTGTTATGATTCACAGACATTTGCAATCATGTTCTAATGAGATGGAAGGCTGTTTTATTTCATTCGCTAGTGGCTTATTCTCTTGTTTTTCCCCAAAGGAAGAAAAAAGAAAGGGGGAGGGAGGGACGGAGGCATATATGTAATTGCTACTCTCAATTCTCCTCTACTGAAGAAAAGTAATTAAAATCCTAGCTGCTGACTGTTCCCCCCGGGACCAAATTTTTACTGGAAACGAAAAGGAAAGGTGGTTCGACAGTGGAAACATTTACCAGCTGCAGGTATAATACTGTGTCTGTTGTCAGAGAGAACATTTCATTGGTCTATTTCTGGAGGATTATTTAGAGGGCTGTGGTCTTACATCCAGGCCTCAAGAAGAAGAAGAAAAAATACAGCCTATGAGGTGTTCCTCCTCACTGCAGAATAGTGATTTGTTATGTGTTTGTCTGAGTTAAATATAGCAGCCAGTCATTTTGCACGCTCCAATATTTTATCCCATTCACTCAGAAAAGAAACTTCTTGTTTGGATAGATGAAAATGTCTAAAGAAAAAACCCACAGCTCATGAGTCTACCTGGCAGACAATTTGGGGCACTCTTGACATGCTAAAATTTGCCAATCAATCAATAAGTAGCTCAATAGGTTTGGGCAGCTCCAGTGATCTCATTTTGATTTTCACTTTTGATCGCTGGCTTGATGGTGACTATGGCTGTTGCCGCAAAGCACTTTTCTTTCAGAGATCAATTTATGCCAGATTTAGGTTTCATTCAGCCTCCAACTCTCTGCCCCCGCCACTGATTACTCCTGAAAATAAAATATATTGACCCCTTGGGAAGGATTAAAATCCTCCTAGCACAGGGAATGGTTCACTGAACATAATCTAAGCTCCTTACCCTTACTTGATAGATTTGGGAGTGAGGAGAAGGAGGGAAACCGTGTGTCCACTTATGCTCTTGCTTTCTCGTTTGCTCATTTGCAGCCTGACAAAATTAGGTCAGCTCAAGAAGATTACCTTCTGCCTGAAATAACTGCCAAGTATCAGGGATTTGATTTGAGACTAAAGTTTGCTTCCATTTCCTAGGAAGTGGGTAGTGCTTCTGTTGGCAGAAAAACAGCCGGGTAACTGTTCCCAAATGCTAGGGAAGGGGGTCTACCAGTTGATAGAAAGCTTTTGGGTGGGTTAATGGGCACCGGGTGTCGAGGACGGACAGCCCAGCATGACAGACTAAGGTATGGTTGCCAAAATATGGGCCAGTGCTGAAAGAGATGGATTGTTCCTAAAGGAGTCAAACAATATGTACTCAGCATCGTTGTCATTATTTGCACATAACAATGTGCCCATTATTCTGAAAGGTACTGGAGAGGGAAAGGCACATCTGTTGCAGGAACCCAGCAGTGCAATGAGTCATGGTTTGAGGAGAAAACAAGGTTGTTAAATTTGAACATGCAATTGTCACTCTCCACAGAAAGTAAATGACTTTGCAAAATGGCTCTGTGGTACTGCTTAGGGCTGATCTGAACTTTGTTGTTATTATTTTTTTAACACGTTCTTCTGTTTGGAGAAAGTGGTGATGATCAAGTCTCCTTCATTCGCACATGCAGTGTTTGACTTTCTCAACTTAGAAGTCTGTTGTCTACAAGAAGAGGAACCTAATTAAAGTATTTTGTTCTCCTAACAACAACATTATCACCTGGCTGTTGACACTTTTTGGAATTGCTTCAGGGCTGAAAAGCTCACTCAACCTGTGGCAGAGGCAAGTCTTTCCTCCATGAATGGATTTTGGCTGAATGCTGGGGGTAAAAACTTTGTATTTGTTATTATTAGCAGCATGGAGACATTTATAAGGAACAGATATGCTAGATGAGATGGGCTAATACAACCCCCCCCCCCCAGATCACACTTCTGACCCACCTTACTAAAACTCCCATCTTTTCCTCCCCCTTCCTTAAACAGACTCTGTGACTGTATCAGTCACATAACAGGTAGAAATTCAACAAACAGCACTTGCCCCATCACTGCACCTTCTTCCTACTGGAAAATTGCTGTACCTGTCACATTTCTGCTGCACCGGTAAAGGCACTGTGGCTCAAACATGTTTATAATTCATTGCTTATCTAGAAGATTAATCCCATTTATTCAGAAGGGAATTTGGGGTGAGGAAGGGATATGGAAAGTCTCTATTTGTTTTAATTATTCAGTGGCAGTGAAAACTTGTAGTGACTATGGTGATGGGATCATAAAGGTGCACTGTACATGCTTAAAGGCACTGCTTCCACTTTAACATTACTTTAACTCCCATATATACCTGCCCAGACCCTAAGATCATCCTCAGCAGTCTACCTCCAGGAGCCCCTTCCAAAGGAAGTGAGGCAGGTGGCTACTAGGAAGAGGGTATTTTCTGCTGTGGCACCCCAGTTGTGGAATGAACTTCCCAGAGAGGCTCACCTGGCACCTATGTTGTGTTCCTTCCGGCGCCAGGTGAAGACCTTCTTATTTTCCAAGGAATTTCAGTCTTTTAGTCTCTGTTTTAAATTCTTTATTGTATTTTAAATCTCTGTACTGCTGCTAGGTTCATCTTTGACTCCTATTTTCTACTATAGTTTTAAATTTTTAAATTGTTATACTATATTTTATGTTGTATTTTGTGGTTTTAATTGTTGTGAATCACCCAGAGAGCTTCAGCTATTGGGCAGTATAGAAATGTAGTAAATAAATAAATTACTTCACTTTACTTCCATAATAGTGGTCTGGCACTAATAGAGTGAGAGACCCATTGTGTACCATGGGTGTTAGAACTGAGACACCAAGTTCCTTCTCTCCTTCCTTTTCTTGGGGTGGACTAGAAGCCATCTTCTCATTCTTCTCCCCTCTTATCCAGACAGATACATCAACCTACAACTGCATCAAGGCCATTGGTTTTGGGATACCTCAGGACATCATGGCCAGCATGACAACCATGAGGGTGTCCTAAAATGTCATTGGCCAGACACACTCATCTCATGTGGTTTTCTCAGTCAGGCAAGAGGATGGCAGGGGATTTAACATCTGTTCCCTAGTCATGGTCAGATCATTTCCTTCTGAGGTTTAGACTTTCAGCAGCCTTTCCCATCTGCAAGGGTGGGAAACCTATTAAAATAATTCACCTCAGAGTCTAATGGATCCTGAAGACTCTGGGGGATTTTCCTGTGGGTATGGCTGGCATGCCTAGTCACTATGTGTGGATACAGAGACATCCCAGGCAGCTGATGACAACTAAGCACTTTTTCCCTCTCTGTAGTGCCTATGCAGCTCCTTGGCATATATCTGGGTTGAGGGCAATGAAACAAGTAGAACAATGGCTAGAAATGCAGGTGGAGGGGAAAAAACCCATGCTGAATCCAATGCAACACAGGTTAGAGCCCATAACTGGATATATTCTGTGAGGTGAGGGTCACAAAGACCTCCATCACATCTTTGCGATTTCATCCAGCAGAGCCTTTTTTCAGATTGTGATGGGCCTGTGGCAGTCTGGCCCAGAGACAGAGCGTTGGTTATAACCTCAAATTAATGCCATGCTGTGACAAGTTTGTGAGACACTTTGAATATAAAGTCACTCGTATCCATCATTAGTAGACTTCAATGTTAATTTAATTCCAGTAGTGGTGGTGTCTAGAACACTATCAGGTCCAGTTGTGCTGGATGGGTTTCAGATGTTGGAGCCCAACGATGCTGATAAGGCGCTTGTCCAACTTCAGCCAACCACTTGCATTCTTGACTTTTGCCCTTGCCTTGTTTTATCTAATAGGGAGGGGATGTCTGGCTGGGTCCAGTAGGTTGTAAATTGTTCTTGGAGAGAGGCGGTAGCACAAGCCTCTTTAAAAGAGGCAATTGTGATCAGGCCGCTCCTGAAGAAACCTAATCTGGACCCAGAAGATGACAACAACTATAAGCCAGTCACAGCATCCTCCTTTCTGGGCATGATGATCAAGTGAGTGATTCCTGGATCAACTCCAAGTACTCTTGAATGAAACTGATTCTCTAGATCCATTTCAGTCTGCTATTAGGTCTGATTTTGGAACAGAAACTGCCTTGGTTGCCCTTTGTGCGAGGATTTTGTCTGGGAGGTAGAAATCCGGTGGACTAGCTGGGCTCACTGAACTCCATCCTGCTTACCTCTTCTCCGGCCTGACTTGTGTTCTCCCGAGTTGATTGGGGAAGCGACTTCTGGGTTCCTAACGGGCCACTGTTTACATAGAAAATGCCAGCAGCTGCAATTTGTGTAATGTGTGCAAATTGTGGCTGTTTTGATGTATCTTAAGGTATTTTCAGGGATGTTGAAGAGTCCTTGGTCTCGAGTCACGAGTCGAGTCACGAGTCTTTGGACCTGAGTCTCGAGTCCAAGTCCGAGTCCTTGGTCCAAAATGGTGACTCACGAGTCACGAGTCACGAGTCACTCCCAAAGCTGACTCCACGAGTCCCTATTAAAATCAATGGGGTTTTCCCCCAACAAAATAAGGCTACTTCAGATGTGTGGTTTAAATAAATTCTAGGCACAAGTGTGCCTTTTTATTTCAAAACTCTGCAACTGATTTTGGCAAGAACAGATCAGGCAGACAAACCCAAAATAACCAGGCAGGCAGAGGAGGCAGGGAACCCCAAAGCAGGCAGGCAGAGGCCTTTGTCTTGGACAATTCAAACTGTGGAACTGGTTAAGAAGAGACCAGGCAGGCAGAGGAGGCAGGGAACCCCAAACAGGCAGGCAGAGGCAGCCAAACCCAAAATGTCTGAAAGGTTGCATTTTAGGAAAATGATTTAAAAAAAAATAAACTTGCTGTACTTCCTAAAACTTATCCATCTTGCATTTGAGGAACATGATTTTTTCTAAATGTTTGAGCCCCATTCTGGAACGGTGAGATCTCATCACAATTCCACCCTCACTGAACACCCGCTCCACTGTTGATGAACTTGCTGGAACCAGAAACACACTCAGAGCAGCCACACAGAGTAATCTCAGGTCCTTCTTCTGCCTCTCCCAAGTACGCAACACATCAATCAAAATAAATCTTGACACACTGTTGGGGCTGCAGCTGCACTCCTGGTAGCCGTCCATAGTGGGCGAGCAGCAGCACACCTCGCTTCCATGCGCTCTTCGCCGGCAATCACGCTCCTCTCCATTCCTTCTGGCACAGCCCAGGGATGTTGAAGAGTCCTTGGTCTCGAGTCCCGAGTCGAGTCTCGAGTCCCATTAAAAATATTGGGACTCGAGTCTGAGTCGAGTCAAAGGGGGGACTCAGTCCGACTCACGAGTCGAGTCCTCGAGTCTGAGTCCCCATCCCTGGGTATTTTCTACATAAACAGTGGCCTGTTGGGAACCCGGAAGTCCGACAAGTGGCGCAGTGCGCACCCGCTTTCAGCCCAGCTTGGCAGGCATAGCAGCGGTGTCTGCCAAGCCAGAGGCGGGTTGGGTCCTGGAGAATCACCCACCTCAACTTTGGAGTGACATGTTCTATGAGAGGGAATGGGGACCATGACCCTTTCGGTTCTCTTGGGCCTATCAGTGGCTTCCTATACCACTGACCATGGTATCTTTCTGGATAGGCTGTATGGGTTGGGATGTGGGGGCACTGTGTTGCAAGGGTGCTGCTGGAGGACACTTGGTCTGCCCCATGGCACTGTGGACCCCCATGCTATGGGGATCCACAGGGCTCTATTTTATCCTCAATGTTTTTCAACATCTACATGGAACTGCTGTGAGAAGTTATCCAAGGATGTGGGCTGAGGTGTTACATAATATGTGGATGACACACACCTCTTCTTTTCATCTAATAAAGGTGAAGCAGTTGATGTTCTGCATCAGTACTTAGGTAGGGGATGAGGGCCAATAAATGGAGGCTCGATCCAGACAAGATGGAGATACTGTTTTGGGGCAGGTTGGCTGGTTGGCAGAGTGGTGTTTACCCTGAACTGGAGGAGGTTGCACTCCTCCTAAAGGGTCAGGTGTGTAGTTTGGAGGTGCTCTTGGACACATTGTTGTCACTAGAGGCACAGGTGTCCTCAGTGGCTCGGGGTGCCCTTTATCAGCTTAGACTGATATACCAGCTGCAACCCTACCTGGACAGAGATAGCCTTGCAATTGTTATTCATGTTCTGGTAACCTCCCGTTTGGATTATCGCAATGTGTTATCCATGAGTCTACCACGGTCTGTAAACTTCAGCAATACAAAACAGGGCAGGTAACATATTTCCTTTGCAAACATAGTCAGGCATCCGACGTCCCCCACCCCACCCCTGGACCATCTTGAACAGCAGTATGCCGTTAGCATACCATTATGCTATGTAGTTATGCAACTCCATAAAAAACTGCAATAAAAAAGCAGCAGCAAGAACTGTTTAAATAAAAACAAGAGACAAAAAAAGTTAAAAAGGAGAAACATCTGATCTGACTGCTAGTCTCTGCTAAAAATGTAACCGCCCTGCTGATGAAAGACTTCTCCCCCCACCACCCGGGAATTTCTACAGGGCAGCCAAAATGTGAAGTCCCCCCACACACTTCTGCAACCCTAAGCTTGGGGCTGAGAAAGTGGGGCAGCACTTTCTGATCAGCCCATGAATGCTACCACTCACTGCTAGAAATGAAATACTAACAACGCAATCCTTATAATGGTGCCTGCAACCCGCTGAACCCAGAGGATTGTGGACATCCTATGCAGGGTGGGGAGGAGCGCGATGGATAGGATATCTGCCATGCTGCCCTCGCCCTCAGAAACACCGAGATGGCTGATTCAGGCCATCTAGAGGTTTTCCCTCTCTTCATGAGGAGGAGAGGCTGAAGCACCACCTGGATTCCTCAGAATCCACCCGCCCCCAGAACAGTTCCCACAGGGGAACTGAAGACGGAAGACCGTCTTCGGTTCCCTGCCAGGGCAGAAAGAACCACTCTGGCTATGAGGTGGGAGGTGGGTGCTCCTTGGTGCTGTGGCCTCGGAAAAGATTTCCAAGGTCGCAGGGGCTTCCAGCCCCAATTCGATGTCCCCCCAGACAAGGTCAGAGAGACATAGGATTGCACCCTAAATTACACTGACCAGTGGCACTGTTTGCATATTTCGGTGGGAAAATCCTTTTGTGGGACTTTCAGTAAAAATAAAAGATCTCTGAATTTGTATTACAATATTACAGTACAAAATTAAGAACATAAGAAGACCCCTGCTGGATCAGAACAAGGGTCCATCTAGTCCAGCATTCTGTTCACACAGTGGCCAACCAGCTGCCCATGGGATCTCACAAGCAGGACATGAGTGCAACAGCACCTTCTCGCCCATGTTCCCAAGTGACTGGTGTACATGGGCATACTGCCTTGGATATTGGAGGTAGCATATAGCCACCAGGACTAGTAGCCACTGATAGCCTTCTCCTCCATGAATTTGTCCAATCCCCTTTTAAAGCCATCCAAATTGGTGGCCATCACCACATCCTGTGGAAATGAATTCCATAGTTTAACTATGCACTGTGTGAAGAAGTACTTAGATTTCATAGATTTCATAGATCATAGAGTTGGAAGGAGCCTACAAGGCTATCGAGTCCAACCCCCTGCTCAATGCAGGAAACTAGAGGAGGGGTCTCCCATGCAAGTAACAACCAGGCTTGACCCTGCTTAGCTTTCCACACTCAGACAAGCTGAGCCAGCGTAAGCCACAGGCCTGTATATACTCCTTTTATCTAGTCCTGAATCTCCCACCAATCAGCTTCATGGGATGACCCTAGGTTCCAGTATTGTGAGAGAGGGAGAAAAAATGTCTCCCTGTCCACTTTTTCCACACCATGCATAATTTTATACGCCCCTGTCATGTCTCCCCTTACTTGCCTATTTCTAAGCTAAACAATCCCAGCTGTTGTGAAATCCTGTAACAGGTGTTGCCACTGATTTCAAAGCAGCCAGAAATTACAGTGGAATAATTGGTGTGCATGTTGTGATTTAAGATAAAATTCAGTAAGCTTTACTGATATTGTGTGATATTTGTTTAAAGCAGTCAATCATTATGTAATAATCTGTTAGTGAAAAACTAACAGTAATATATACTGTAGTCAATCTTTTAATAGCAAGAACATAACTCAACCAAGTTGATAGTGCTATGGGTAAAGAAAGGGAAAAGTTATTTGAATCTTCCTTGTATCTTTAGGTAAATAGTATCCCCTTTGAAACAACATTCTGTTTATCCACATTTTTTTTTAATGCCCCCAAGTCACTGAATGAATGGGACTGCATATTACCGGACTAGCTCCTTAAGCACTGACACTGGCCAGGATTATAACGGCTGCGGTGTGCCTTTGCAAACATTAACCCTGTAGGGGGAAAGTAATGCACAGTTCTAGCATTCAAGGAAGGTCACACAGGAGCTTCATTCATCACTCGTCTTATTGGTGGTGAATCCATTAAATTAATGCCAACTTGTGGCTTATGTTTCAGCACCTACAGGGTTAAGGAGTCATGTGGACACTACACTCTTGTTTTCTAAGGTGGGGTGGAGTTTCCTAAATGTTTTCTCTTTAACTTGAACATGTTTTCTGTTCAGAATGGCTGCTAATAGCCCCAGGTGTAGGCAACCTCAGACATTGGTTGCAGGCAACTACAAGCGTCATGAGGAAATTCTAGCTCGATCCCGGTATCTCTGAAAGACGCCCAGCAGAGAGATTTATTTTTCCTCGACAAGGTTTCATTTGGCTGTGATCCAGACTTAGCCTCTCCCCACCCAGCCCTCTGCCTCTTGCGATTTCCTGGATCTGACACAGCAAAGTTCTTCTCTCAGAGGAGAAGGAATTGCTTGTCATTCATTACACATCATTCTTCCTGAAAGAGAAACAGATGAGAATGGTGGGATCTCCTTCTCTAGCTATTTTCCTGCAGAAACTAGGTGAACAGTTGCAGGAGATGGCTATTGGCTAACCTCTCCAGCCAGTGTGATGCAGTGGTTAGAGAATTGGGCAGGGACTCTGGAGACCTGGGTTCTAGTCCCATGTGAGCATGAAGCTCACTTGGTGACTTTGGGCTAGTCACTGACTCTCAGCCTAACCTCAGCCTAACAGGGTTGTTGTGAGGATAAAATGGAGAGAAGGAGGACCATGTCAGCTTGGGTTCATTGCAAGAGGAAAAAAGGCAAGATAAAAATGTAATAATAAAAATTGATAGATAAATAACACAGCACTTAGCAAATACAGGACAGGATCCCCTTCCATGTGTCAGTGATATTGTGCTTCATCTTAGTAGCATATATACTCAATGTATATCTATGTCTGTCTTGTAGACCACTTCTTAGATGTGCAGTCTCAATATATAATAGCCACTGTTTGGCCATGTACTTTGCCATTCTCTGAGCTGTTGTGCTTAGGGAACTAATTTATGGTGGGGCAGCTAAGTTTCAGAGATGCATTGCTTCCCCCATTCCCAGAAACCTCTTTGGGGGCAAGGAGAGGAGGACAATGTGTCAGAGACTCACCCACTGCCCCACCACCCTGCAATTGACTGGGATGGAGAGGAGCATGTTGTGATATGTATCACTTCACCAGCTGTAGCACACTGTTTACACATGGAAAGAACAGAATGGCTGTAAACAAGTTTGTTATGTCTTTCTGGGTTCTCGTGTTTTTCGCATGGGAAGCCTAGACCGTGGGAGCATTATGAGCTAGTCACATGGTTTGTATGTTCTGATGACGTGCTAACTTGTTTTCTGTCTGAAGCCATCTTCGAGAGAAGCAGGACTGCTTTCTCTCTTCTCCTTTGTTCTTCTTGCTGGACTTTGTCACTGCAACAATGTAACTTCTTTGCTGAGGTGGAGTGAAGTTCAACTTACTCCACTGGATGTAATGCTTGCTATGCATTTATACTCTGCACATGGACTGTAACTAGGAAATGTATACTCTGTAGAACTTTACTTGCTAAGTGAATAAACAGGTAGAATTAGACCTGTGGTGTTACAGAGTGTTTCCTGACTCCATGGATTAATCTGCAAACGGGGAAGCTGGAAGCAAGTTGGATTACAGGCAGGCTGGGCTGGCATCTTCACAACACGCTGCACGCTGCGTAAAGGGGGGAGCTGAGATCTGGAAGATCTGTGTGTGGAATAACAGGCCTCTGCTAGCACACAGACAGGATTTTAAATCTCCCATGCACACACGCACTCTGCTGCTCATGCACACACGCACCAACAGAGCATGCCAGATGTCTGGCCAGATGGGCGATTCATAAATATAATAAATAAATAAATAAATAAATAAAATTAGATGAGGTTCTTCTCCAAGTACTGTCAGTTGGAGAGGTATGTACAAAGTAGGAGGCCTTTTCTGTGGTGGCACCCCAACTTTGGAGCATCTTCCCTAAGGACATTGGACTGGCACCAACACTACGATCTTTAGCACCAGGTCAAGTCATTTCTTTTTGTCCAGACATTTTAAATGGGTTTCATTTCTTCCTGTTCAGCATGGTAGTTTTACAGTCTTGCTCCCTTTTAGTTTTATTGTTACTGAAGGCTGATGGTTGTATAGTTTTTATTATATTGCATTTTTATTGTATGCCGCCTTTGAATCTGTCAAGATGACGGACAGGTTGGAAATAAATAAGCAATTCATTACAGGAGGAAATGCATTGAATGAATATATCAAGCCACACCTCCTTCCCCCAGAACCAGCAGGTTCTTCTTCCAGTCTTAGAAGCCATATTCTGCCTGAGTAAAATTCTCAGAATTCTCTTTACATGGAGTCTCTGGTAGCAACTGCAGCTACAATAGCCTGAATGATTTAGGACCAGGTTACCCGAAGGACACCTTTTTCCCAGTGTGTGCCTACCTGAACCTTAAAATCTTCTTCAGAGGCTCTGCTTCCATTGTCCCTGCCAAATGACCATTAGGCTGAGGCCTTTTTGGTTGTAGCACCCCAGTTATAGAACAGTTTTCTCCGAGAGGCTTGGCTGACACCATCTTTATGGCCTTTTTAGTGCAAGTTGAAGACCTTTTTATTCATCCAGGACTTTCAAATCACTTATACCTGTTAGTCTGTGCTCTCGATTTAAAAAAAAAATAATCATGGTTTTTGTGTATGTTTTAAAATTCTTAGTTTTAACAGTTCTTATTGTTTTATGCTGTATTTTTATGTTGTCCTTTTTTGTGAGCCACCCAGAGAACTTGTGTTATGTGACAGCTATATAAATATAGTAAGTAAAAGCTGTGTATACTTCTAGGTAGGCACCACACCTTAACAGAAATATGAACAAATTGGCACAAGTTCAGAGGAGGGTAGTGAAGATGGTCTGTGGCATGGAAAACAAATCCTATGAGGAAACATTGAAGGAATTAGATATGTTTCCCCTGGAGAAGAGAAGGCTGACCTGAAAGGCTGTCACATAAAAAAGAGCAAAGATTTGTTCTCTGCTGCCCCAGAGGGCAGGACTAGATCTAATAGGCTTACATTACGAGAGGATAGATTTCAGTTGAACATTAGTAGAAATGTCTTAACAGTAAGAGCAGTTTGACAATGGAACCAATTACCTATGTAGTGGGTAGGCTCTCCCTGGCTGGAAGTCTTCAAGCAGAGGCTGGGCAGACATCTGATGGGGATATTCTAGCTCTGGGTTGCCTGCACTGAGAAGGGAGTGGGCCTAGCCCTAGACTTGCTCCAACTCTATGATTCTATGGAAACCTTATTTTGTCAGACACTGACTGAGGATAAGCAACAAGGGATGCCTGTCACCATCATGTCCTGCTTGAGAGCTTTCTTGGGCACCTTGCTGAATACGGTTTTAGGTGGAGCAGTGGACTCGTCCTGCCAAGTCAGATTTTACAATTCTTGTTGTATGTTGATGTATTATTTTGAACTCAATTTTGAGTTTCAGGTAGAAGTGGGTGAGCAGCTCCTTTGAACGGCTTACGCTGAATTTGCTCAGATGTAAGTGAAGATATTCTACACAACTGGGAAATAGCATGGCTTATTTCTGAGGCATTTCAAATTTGACTTAACCACAAGACTTGTACTTCTGTGCCTGGAAGTACAAACTTGGCGACATGATCGAACATCTTTTTGTTTTGTTTTTATGTTCAAAGGGCTGATCATCAGCTTGATCTAAGCTTGTTGAGTAGACATGCATAGGATTGCATGGTACGTTACCTGAATGTTGCTGAAATAATTTAAGGCCCTCTTCACCAGTAAAGGTAAAGAAAATATTTGCATTATGGAAAAACTGAACTAAACAATAACAACATTATTACCACTAATAAAAATGTGTTGTTTACCCACTACCCTGCAAGAAAGGGATATAAGGAAAATATTATTTTGGAACAACATTGACAGATTCCTGAGTATGTATGTATGAGTATATGTATCATTTTAGAATCTTTATAAGCCAACCATCAACATACAGGACAGCTCACAAATACAACAAATTATCATTAAAATGTTTAATATTATCTGGCCTGGTGTATCTTTTTTTTTTTTTAATCACTGCATTTACCCATGAAACATTTTGTTGGTGTCAAGAATAGGAAGATGGGGGCAAGAATGAATGATTAATTTAAAAAAACAACTTTTGAACAATGCTTTATTTATTCACAGTAAGTTAATAAAATCTGCTAATTAAGCACTTCACCATTGTTGATGTCATATATTATCTGTCATTTTCAGGAATCCACACATTTGAGGATCCCTCAGTTGGCCTCTGGTCCATTCATCTCAAGATCTGTCAGAACCTCATACTTGCTCTTTTGACAGCAAGGCTAATGAGGGAAGTAGGCATTGACAATCACTTCTTAATCTGCTGAACCAACTTTACAGCAACCATGGCTGCTCTTGCCAGAGCAATCAACCTTGTTGGCATCATACACAAGCCTTTTGTTAGGCTGTTGACACCAGCTATAAGGTAGTGAGATCAGATTTAAACACTTTCTGGCTGGAAAAGGCAACATCTGTAATCCATATTGTTGAGCTATCCACTGGATGAGTCAACTTCTTCCATTAGAATGAGCATGCATTTGATGCAAATGAGAGCCCTTAGGCTTCCAAGTATTTTATTTTTCTTCCTAAACTGTATGAGCTATCCCCTGCCCCATGGCACTCTTCCCTCATTTAAATTCTCATCTACTGCATGCGAGTGTCAATATATATCTGCACTTTATTTCGTTTTAGACCATTCTTTCCAATGCATAGTGTCTTGTAAACAGGCCACATTTACCAAGAGCAAATATATTAGCATGAATTCAAATATTTGGCTTGTAAAATGCAAGATGTAATTACCGTACATTTCCTTGATTGCACTTACACCCGGGAAGGAACCCATACTTAAGCAGAAAAAAATAGTTTTCAAAGGTGTTTTCATGACTCTGAGAGAAAGTAACTTACTTTCTATAAATAAAATTAACTCTACTCCCTTAAAATATATCAACATTTTTATAGATTCCACCTCTGATCCTATAATTACAAGCAACCACTGCAAAGAAGCATGCCATTAAATTAATTCTTTGAGGTTCATAGAGCCCCCCCCCTTTTTTTTCCGTACCAGGGACATACACATCTTTAGAGGAGTAAGAACCAAAAAAAGATCTGGCTACTTTTGATCTTTGATACTCTCCACCTTGTGATTTCTATTTGCATGTAAACACTTTAACCTCTTTCCTCACATTTAGGAAGACCCACACTGTGGGTGGTGTATTAATTTCCTTTGGGGCTTGGTTCTTTTTCAGAAGGTGAACTATGGAATAAAGAAGTCTGAATTGCAAATAGAAATGGCTCCACAGATTCAACAGCTCGTGGTTGTTGATTGGGTAGCATGCAGTCTGGGCAGATTGGCAATGGTAGCCTGGGATGAGTCATTCCCTCTACCTTCTCCATCAGCAATATGGTTATAATATTCATCTGAACTGTCTCACATAGATGAGAAATGAGATTATAACTGCAAGGCATTTGGGTACCTATGTAAATAAGCATATAATGTGCTATTAGGGGCACTTCCTCTGTGCTACAAGTACTCACTTTTGACAGCTGCTTAAACCAGTCAAAAAGCTAATAACAACTGGACATTCATGGACATGGTTGTAGGTTATGTGTAACAAACCAAAACCTGTATACCACCCCCAGAACACAACCATACACTAACTCAGTGATTGCCAGGGATGTTGAAGAGTCCTTGGTCTCGAGTCACGAGTCGAGTCACGAGTCTTTGGACTCGAGTCCGAGTCCAAGTCCTTGGTCCAAAATGGTGACTCCCGAGTCCCGAGTCCCGAGTCACTCCCAAAGCTGACTCCACGAGTCCCTATTAAAATCAATGGGGGTTTTTCCCAACAAAATAAGGCTACTTCAGATGTGTGGCTTAAATAAATTCTAGGCACAAGTGTGCCTTTTTATCTCAAAACTCTGCCACTGATTTTGACAAGAACAGACCAGGCAGACAAACCCAAAATAACCAGGCAGGGAACCCCAAAACAGGCAGGCAGAGGCCTTTGTCTTGGACAATTCAAACTGTGGAACTGGTTAAGAAGAGACCAGGCAGGCAGAGGAGGCAGGGAACCCCAAACAGGCAGGCAGAGGCAGCCAAACCCAAAATGCCTGAAAGGTCACAGTAGTAAAATGATTTAAAAAAATAAACTTGGATTGTTACTGCAACTAGGTCCAGACAGCACCTGCAGGTGGCATCAAGCAGGAATGTTGACGAGTCCTTGGTCTCGAGTCCCGAGTCGAGTCTCGAGTCCCATTAAAAATATTGAGACTCGAGTCCGAGTCGAGTCAGAGGGGGGACTCAGTCCGACTCACGAGTCGAGTCCTCGAGTCCGAGTCCCCATCCCTGGTGATTGCTTTTACTATCTCACTTTCTTCCTGCATACTGAGGCATTTATTTTCAGGACAGGGTATGTGCTCAAACCATTTCCATCATACTTTTTGTTTTTGAAACTTTTATTTGCATACACAACAACAGCAGCAAAAAAAGAAAAGAAAAAAGGTGTGTGTGTGGGGGGGGGGAGATTTAACACTTCCATTTCAAATATATACATTTCATCATACTTAGGGCCAAAACAGACATTACTTAAATAAATGTGTGTCCATCAGCTATGTTTTCTTTTCATTTTTACTGTAGACTACCTGCAGGAGGCCTGATTCAGATCTCAAAAAAAACCTGTGCGCACCCTAGCGCCCCGATCTAGATTGGGGTTCCTAAGCCTACTCTCGAGTAAAAGTGAAAGAAAGATGTGGCTGCTAGACACACATTTAAAGTAATGTTTGTTTAGGCCATTAGCATGTCAGTCCATCTTCAGTAGAAAGTTCTCAACTTTCTCTTTCTTTCACATGTTACAGGTGTGAGGGGTCCTTTGGCATATGGCCTTTTGGTGAGCCCCCCATGTCAGCAGTAGGCCTCCTCCTTTTCAGCAGGCAGAAAGCGATACAGTCCCGGCCCTACGCCTCTTATTTATTTCTGCCAGCTGCTGGGTGGGCCTTACTCAGCAGGATAAGAGGCAGCAGTGGCATTCTAATGTGCGCTAGGCAGCTATCATTGTAATATTTATTTATTTATTATATTTATACCCTGCCTTTTTTCCTGCAAGGAACCCAAGGTGGCTTACATAATCCTCCTCCTCCTCTCCATTTTATCCTCACAACAACCCTGTGAGGTAGGTTAGGCTGAGAGTCAGTGACTGGCCCAAAGTCACCCAGTGGGTTTCATGGCCGAGCGGGGACTAGAACCCAGATCTCCCGAGTCCCAGCCCAACACTCTCACCACTATGCCACGCTGGCTCTCACTGCCCACAACTGCTGAGTGGCAAAGTGTTGCTCCAGGGCATTGCCTTGCAATGAATGGTACCCAGCTGGCACTCACCAGAGAAGTGGCAGGGCCCAGGGCAGCAGTTTCAGCAGGGGTGAACCTTCAGCTGCCTGAGAAGGCTGCCCGCTGTTGTCGGGCCTGGCATGTGTTTTTTTTCTCAACATTCTCTCACACTCCTCCAATATGATGTGAAGTACAATCCTATTCTGTAGGATTTTTTTAGCCTGCAGGGCTTACTCCTAGGAAGGTGCGTTTAGGATTGCATCCTAAGGCTCAAACAATTAGTTCAGCTGATAGGATGTGAGTTGGAGAGAAAGAGAATGAGCATGCTTAAATCGGGTGACCGGCCAGATGGGCGATTAACAAATATAATATAATATAATAAAATAAAATAAATAAACATGTTCTCAACTCAAAACCGACCTCCCCAACCTGCTTTTTCATTGACAAGGGGGAAGGATATGGGGTTTTCATATTTACCCTGTATCTTTCCCCCCACCAATGAAAAACAGCCTGGTGAGGGTGATTTTGAGCAGGAAAATGTCCAGAGGTGAAGAGGGTTAACCAGTCCCTGCCTGCCTGCCTTTGTATTGAGGAGGAGGAGGAGGAGGAGGAGGAGGAGGTTGGTATTCTGTATGGGTCTAGTTTGAACATATAGCTACAATTCTATGCATACTTAATTTGGAATAAACTGCATTGAATTTAGTGAGGCTTACCTCTGAGTAGACATGCATAGAATTAGATTGTAAGAAAAGAAGCCAAGATTGGGGGGGGGGGGAGGTCTGCAGATGAAGTGGGGGCATGGTGATCAGGGCTGGCTCCGTTCTCAAGGACTCCCATTGAGCTCTATTGGCTAAAGCAAACAGGCTGCAGTCTGAGACATAATTGAAAGTGAGGAAATCCTAACTCTTGCCCCCAGGCATTGGGATCACTATGGCCCAGTTTAGCCAAGTGCACCCACCCTGTTAGTGCCTTTCACATGACTGAATAACTTCCATTAACTCCTATGGCAGTTACGTAAAGCACTGTAATAATGTCACATGATGATGGAGCCAATTTACACATGATGCTAAATTGTTTAGCACAGAGTGCATAAGTTGGAACAAGTCCAAGTGAAGGCTTGGGCTTGTGCACTCCTTGGTTCTCTGTCCTCCCCCTGTGCAGCTAGAAGGCCTTTACCAGCATTTAGTTTCACTTTCAAAGACTCCTGCTGCCTTGTGTCATGTCATGTCATGTCATCCAGACCAGAGATCATGGATTAAAATTAGTGCTGTGCCAAAACCCCACTTGTCCTTTCACAACCTCTTTGTTTCCCTGCAAAAGAGGCAGTCATTTTTCTGCCTCTTTTGTTGGGATGTTGGGAGAGCCAGTGTGGCATAGTGGTGAGAGTGTTGGACTGGGACTCGGGAGATCTGGGTTCTAGCTTCTAGTCCCCACTCGGCCATGAAACTCACTGGGTGACTTTGGGCCAGTCACTGACTCTCAGCCTAACCTACCTCACAGGGTTGGTGTGAGGATAAAATGGAGAGGAGAAGGAGGATTATGTAAGCCGCCTTGGGTTCCCTGCAGGAAAAAAGGTGGGGTATAAATATAATAAATAAATAAAAATAAAATGTTGAGGATTTCAGAGAAATTTCTCAGGGTGCGGAGCTTCAGTGCTTCCCTTGGTGTAAGGAGGTGGCTGGGTGTGTGTGTGTGCTCTTTCTTTTACCATTTCCACCACCACCACCATCACCACCCGTTCTGTCCTTGCAGTTTCTCTAGCTGCTTGAGATCCTTGGAAAGCCCCTCAGAGGACTTCACCAGGACTTCCTCCCTTGGGGCTTTCCAGTGCTGCTGCCTGCTGCAGCCTGAAAACTGACTTGTTTCGTAGTCGATTTCATAGATCATAGAGTTGGAAGGAGCCTACAAGGCTATCGAGTCCAACCCTCTGCTCAATGCAGGAAACTAGAGGAGGGGTCTCCCATCCAAGTAATAACCAGGCTTGACCCTGCTTAGCTTTCCACGCTCAGACAAGCTGAGCCAGCATGAGCCACGTTCTTCTTCTTCTTCTTCTTCTTCTTCTTCTTCTTCTTCTTCTTCTTCTTCTTCTTCTTCTGCAGCTTCATGTAACCATTTTGTCTGTCCTACTCATGCATGTGTGAGATGTGGTGATTGTGCATTGGCTGTTCAGGTACCATGAGCACAGTCAGTCAGATTTCTTGTTATTATCATTCATTCACAACTCATGAATATTATAGTTATACTTGCCTAACCATTATAATTATGTTATATGTATATTAATGCCACACAGTGTTTTTTGTTGTTTAAAAAATTGTGGGATCAGTTAGACCCCACATTCCATTTTGTAATTGGGGTATTATTGTGGGGTATTATTGAACTTGATGACTTATGTGCAGCTATATTTTACTAGGAAATGGAATCTCTCAATAAAGGCTTTAAAAAAAAACACATGCCAGTGTTGTCATGCTTAATGACTTCTACCAGCTGTTTTATTTGTATGGCTTTCTTGAGGTACATTTGACCCTGATACCAGAATGATACAATCTGTTTTTTCTATTGATGGAGAATTAAAGTTTGCTATAGTTAATAGGCATAACAGGAGACAATAATGAGGAGATCAATTCATTTATTTTCTTATGGCATGATAAACATGGAACACACAAAGTATGGGAGGGGAGAAATGTCACCTAATGGTGCTTTTACCATATATTTCTTTAAAAAAAAACAATATAAGAAAGGGTCCCCACATTCCAATTAATCATCAAACTCCTCTGTACATAAATCAGTCCAACTCAACCAATGCAAATGAATGTGCACCACCTGAATGAAATAGTGGATCTAGCCTTCTGTCTTTCAGTCTGCCCAGAGTTAACTTTATAACAGAACTGCCTGTGACAGCTCTGGAAAAATATACCTCAGTTCCTTTCTACATTTTTTTTTTGTTTAAAAACCTATAACAATAATTGCAGCTTATTAAAATCATGAAGGAGGTTCCAAACTGCACATACATGTTTGGAGAACAGGCAGTCTGCAACTGAGTGAGGATTCAGTGAAACTTTACCTCAAACTAATACATTTTGGCAACTTTTCCCCTTTTCCAACTATGCCCCTATGACTATTTCCTGAAGTTCAAATATCAGACTTCCTCCTTCATCATTTTTAATGGTTAATAAATGGTGCATGGCAGGTCATAGTGGCCCATGTCACAGCCAACTCATGGGAACCCAAGTTGAACCATAGCCCCCTTTTGATTGGTGACCTGTTCATTGAGGTTTGCAGCTAGATTTCCAATTCAGAAACACTTTGGATGAAAACTAGATGTGATGTGGCATGACCCAGCCCAGTGTACGCTGAAGTGCTACGAAGTGAGGAGGGGTGAGATGGAGATTTACGGCACAGGCATGGGTAGGCAGGAGGGAGGGGAGAGCAGCAGCCCCTTCCCCGCACCCATTTTCCTTCCCAAACCTGCTTCCTCCCCCCATCTTTCTCTTTTTTCAATCTTGGTGGGGGTTACTTCCAGCCACGGAACCCTACTGAGAGAGAAGTGGTTTTTAATAGTGGCTGGAGGACAACATAGGAAGCTGCCTCATACTGAGCCTTCTAGCCCAGTACTGTCAACTAGGGATGTATGGATTTTGTTAAATCCATTCTGTCTGCATCATGTGGATTGTGTCAGGTGCCTTTCATTCCGTCATCCACTCATTGATGGAATCGGATTTTTTTTTCAACTTCCCAAACTTGTGTTCATGCACACTTGTGCAAAAATTTGCACTTCCGGAAATGTGCAAATCTCTCCAAAATGCTCATTTTCACACTGTAGCCTATGGGGGAAATGTACATTTTTGGTTGATGTTTTTTAATTTTTCATATTTTTCTGTGACTTGTAAAGTAGATTTTACAGGGACCTATCAAAATCAAGGTGCTGGAGCTGCCTCCAACATACCTTGTGGACTGGTAGTGCTGCTATGGTTACATCCCACGTGGGTGTCAGATTTAGATCTCACCTGAGCAGATTGTGGAAAATCCACAAGAAATAGGCAGCCACACAGTTCTGTAGCATATAAATCACCTTAAGAGAGGCATTCTGACAGATTTGCTAGACTTTGTGTGGCATTCATCTCAAGGCATGGGGCTTGCCGTTAATAAATATTTAACCAATACCCTCAACACTTATGGGCTGTTGTTTCTTTGGCATTGATGGTCTGTAGTTTACCGCCATTGGCACCAGTGTTGTGTATGTTCTTTTGAGCTGAATGATCTTGAAGCCGTTTAACTTGTAGAAGTAAATTGCTTAGAGCACTATAAAAATATCATTGAGAACATGCGGTTTTAAAACTCTCTTTTCGAATTGCTACCAGCTGCTGCTTCTTGCCACCTAGGGCACCTAGAGAGGCTGGTTCACATTCACAGTGGTGTTACCAGCCCTCAGTGCCATTCCGGTGATATTTTGAAGTGGTATGGCTGGTGGGGATAACTGGAAATGCAAAGGCCTTACCATTTGATCAAGAATCTAGTTTCCTGCACCATGAGGAAATAACTGCTCCGTAGTCTAGGCCGCCTTCATACTTGGCATCTAGCTGACCACTTGCACTAAAAACATGCAGTAGTGGTGCTGATGCTGGTAGTCTTTCCCCTGTCCAGTAAATGATGAGCAATCTTCTACTTAGGCTTGGAACTGGTGCTCTAAGAGCAGTATCCAATGGGGCTGCTCCACCTCTGCTGGTTCCGTCATGCGCTCGCTGGACCCACCGCTCATGCAACAGGGCTTTGACGCTTCTAAAAATTATCCTGGAAACAAGTGGAAATGCTCATTTCCAGGTCAGGACTGGTCAGCGGAACTCCCTTCTGCAAGCTCCGCTGACCTGTTCCATTCTGGGAATGAGTATTTTGGCTCATTCTGGGTTATTTTTAGAAGTGCCAAAGCCCTGTTGCATGAGCGGTGGGTCCTGCGAGCACACAGGCACAATAGGCTACTACTCTAAAAGTCTGAAGTGTTTCCAAACTTGGAAAATAGCAGTGTGCTTTTGAACCAAAGTTTGAATGCTGTTGTGCCCCCAATGATGTCATTGGGATGAAAGATTGGTGAAAGGGTCCAATCTTACCACACACACACACACACACACACACACACACCCAAACCCAATAAGCATCTAACAATCCTTCACCAGGCTACCTGCCTTCTTGCCTTCTCCCCACTTCCTTCTTGCACTTAACTTTGTTGTTCCATTGGTGATAGCAACAACAGCATGAAGCAATCTGTCTTCCCGCCCCCCTTCTCTGATGCCTGTCCTGGCATGCTGCTACAGCTGTGTGCCTGATGCGAGGAGTGTTGGGTAATCTGGTTTCCCCAGTGGTATGGACACTACATTTCCCAGCACTCCTTGCATCTGGTGCGCAGCCATAGAAGCTGCCAGACATGGGCTCCTTCACTGCCACACCAGCAAAACTTGAGGATTTTAATCCTAGCTGATCAGGAACTTCAGGGATTGTAATGCTTGCTTCGTATTGAAGGGAGCATTACAAGCCCACCTGAATTCATCTTCCAAACTGTGCTCAGATAATGGTCAGATCCATCACTACTCTCCAGTCTTGCCTTTATTATACACTCGATCTGAATATCCCTGGCTTTCTGTACTTTAAAATTTCTCACACTTTTGCAGGACTTATTGCTTTTTTAAAATGATTTGGTTGCTTCTTCCTCCTCCTCTCCCCTGATCTCTTGTTAATCAATTATAATGGAAATAAAATAAGATGATTATGAAATATCCACAGTACATAGATGAATGTAGTCTGCTCAGTGTTCCTGTACTTCTCATAATTGCACAGAAGAGAGAATTTTGGCAGGTGCACCATTGCAGCTTGCTTCATGACTACAATATTGTGATGGAAGAAATGCAGGCACCTCGTCAAATTTTGCCCTGCCGTGAGTGAGGTAGCTATATGCACTGAAGCCTTTTTCTTTTTAGTCAAAAGTGGGCAACACTCCCTTCCTATGTGGTCATCGAATTATGAGTGGAGTGGGTCTTCCACAGAAAAGGAATAGGAGCCAAGGAAAGGGCAAGCTACTCTCTGACAGCCTATGCCCTTGCCATGTTTGTGCTTGTTGTTGGGTGAGGAAGCAGAGGACTGGCTACGATTGCCCAATTCTGCAGAAGACTGGAATAGATTAATTACTCCCCTAGTGGCCTATGGGTTAATGGCTGAAGTCCGCTGTCAGCAGCTAAACCTGAATTAAGGTTTGTTCCCAAAACTCAGAAAAGTGGAGCCATGGGCACTGCAAAGGTCTGAGCACTGCAGGTATCCCTAACTGATATTGTATGTTGGGGGGGGGGCAGAAAAGAGGAGGTAATACTTCCCCAAAATGTAAATTATCCTGATTCAGCTGATTTGAGCCAGGGTGTCTCTCATGCTACAAATTACACAAGTAACCAATATAAGTTTGATTTGGGGTCTTCAGATGAGGCTCTGCCCCTAATTACCATCCGAACAGTGTTATACAAATATTTTAAACAAATAAATGAATGTTACACAATGTCCTTCCCTAGCAGCTCAAGTAAGGGGTGGGTGGAATGACCTGGATGCATGAAAAAGAAAATTCCATTCTTTGCTCATGCATTGTGGCCTCAGTTTCCCACATCTTGGCTTTCTAGTCCAGCTTTTCGTACTGGGTTTCTAATACATGTGTATGCAGGGGTGCGGAACCCCTGGCCTTCCAGACATTGCTGGACTACAGCTCCCATCAGGCCCGGCCAGCATGACTAATGCACAGGGATGATGGGAGATGTACTCCAACAACATATGGAGGGTCAAAGGTTCCCCACCCCTGGTGTATGGAGTCCATCGTCCACACTAGCACAGTCAGCTAGGCAAAAGAGGACCAGGACTGAACATGGAGCATCACCAGGAACCTTGTCCTTCTGCATTGCATTGGTTTTCTCTCTGTGCCTCAGCACTGCTGGAGTGTGACCAAAGTACTCTGCACTGCTATATAAGCTCCACTTGCCCCCTAAAGCTCAGTCTTATTATGGTAATTGTGAACAACAGGATGGAGTTCATTCATAAAAAAAATAATACATACAACTGGCAGATAAAGGGTGGGTGATTCTGGAGGAAATTGATTTCAAGTGTGCTTGTTTTGGATCCCATTCATCCATTCATTCATAAAAATATGCTGAAATTGTATTTTAATCCTTTAAAACATTTTCCCTTATCAAAATAGCCAGACCATCATTAACTAAAATGAATTCTGAAAAGGTGCAAACATCTATTTGGATGGAATTTCCACTTTGAAACCCCAGTGATTATAATTTCCATTTTAAAATGGAGTGTGAAACCGCTACAGAATTGAGGCATCCCACCGATAGTATCAGATTCTTGCTTTTCACAAACATATGACCCAAGTTTGCTAGTTAAATGTATTATTGCTCACCAAGGAACACTTTTCATGAGGTTTTTCTTTTTTTAAAGAAAGATAAAACTTTTTTCTGAAACACCAAAAGCAAAAACATGGGCTTGTGGTTACAAACTTTGACTGGGGGTCCAACACAGTGTATGGTGTTAGCTAATTGTAAGTGTGCAGTGGTGACACAGGTTCACTTGACACGGGAATATCGAGTGTTTAGCACAAGTTCCTGCAGCTGTGAGTCATTATTTCCAGTGGCAGTGGAAAACCATTGAGGCATCTCTGGGGAAACAGTGGGGAATGTTGTGGCAGGTATAATATTAACCCTTGCCACCACTCTCTCTGAAATGTTCAGAAAAGGCCAAACATAAATGGCTTGAATGAGTGCCAAGCTTGGGGAAATAAAGACCAGTAGCACCAAAGGCAAATTTTGAAGGGGAAAAAGAAAAAAAGAAAAAAGAAAAAGAAAGAAACAAAGAAAGAAAAGAAAAGAAAAGAAAAAGAAATATTGCAAACTAGTGAAGCTCTTAACTTCTAGTTCAGAAGCCCTGGCCTACAAACAGTTCTGTGTCAGATGTGATTGAACTTCATGGTGTAAGTAGAAGAATAATGTCTCAGTGTGCAATTGATGGGGTTGCCAGATACAATGCAGTAGTGGTTTTGCTAACTTTCTACCTATAGGGAACCATTTCCACCTCAGTGTTTCTGCTAAGCAACTCTTGCATAAATGACACTGAAACTCTTTGCATTGCTATGAGGCCTTGGGGCATGTTTTAAGATTCACTGTTGTAGTGAGACTAGCCAGGGTTGTGGGATTTTACTGTTCCCCTTCAAAAAAACTGTGAGATCCACAGTAGTTGACAAGCCAACTGGTCTACTCACCTGGTGGTACACAAGATTTCAGAAAACTAGTCCATCACAGCAGAGTGTCCACACACTCTGGAATTCCCCACCACTACAAATTAGGCAGGTACCAACCTTTCTGGGTTTTCAGCACCTACTGAAAACATACCTTTTCCAACAGGCATTCCGAGGAAGGTAATCTTGTTCTTTTTATGAGGATTTCTTTTTGTTCACTGCTTAGACATTTCTTTAATGTAAACAATTCAAAACATATTGTTAAATAAATAATAAATGAACCAAGCAACCAACCAACCATCTTTCAGGAAAGCTTACCTCCCACTACTGGCCTTATTTGCTATTATATATTCAAGTTATATACCATTTTCTAGTGCCTGAAAAGGATTCTTATTGATTTAGGAAACCAAGGTTGCCTGGAACACCTGCAGTTTGAAACCATGGCAATTGAGGACAGCACTGCTGTATCTAGGACTTGCCCTGCCATACAGCAGGCATAAAGCGACCTGCTTCAGGTGGAACCATGGGTGGGTGGGGGGGGGTAGATGAAGACAGGAATTCATTTGTTCATTTATAAGAAAATTTCTAGACTACCTTTCAGCTCTACCAAGGACCCCCAACAATTTATTATTGTTATAATAAATAAAAAACAGCTAGTAAAAGCATTGAAACAAATCTAATCTTGTTTAATTGATTATATGTAAGCCGCTCTGGGAGCCTTTTTGGCTGAGGAACAGCAGAAAAATATTTCAAATAAATAAAGATTTTAAACAGAAGTAAATCAGAGATTTAAAAAACCCAAGAGAGTAGGAGAAGTAAAATCACAGTTCAGTATCACAGTTCAACACCCTTGAAAGCCTGGTTAAATGAAAACAGTTTTACTGCCAACCTCAAATATCTCAGGGATAGGGCTAGTATCACCCTTTTGCAAGGGAATTCCATAATCAGGGTGCAGCCACAGAAAAAGCCCTCTCTGAATTGGTGTCTGAATGATGCAACAACACTTGTAAAAGGGCTGGCCCTCACCAGGGGAAGAACTGGAGTGAGTGGGCACCATTTTGGCTCTGCTTCAGGCTACAAAATGTCTTGGGCTAGCACTGGCCATTCTTTTTTTCAGATCAAGTTTTTAGTGATGGGTGAGAATTTCGTTTGGTATGGGGGGGGGAGTATAAAAACTTACCAAAATTCACAAATTTATTCATAAACTGGATGGAAAGAACTTGATTAAAAAAAAAAAAAAAAGTGTGGGAGAAAGTGAAACTGACAGTTTCATACATCCAGGCAGAGGACTTTGAAAGCTTAGCTCTTCAAAGTTTCAGTTTCAATCCTTGTGTATTCAACCATGTTTGTAGTATTGAATTAGAGTTGCCACCTCTTTTTTCTGACAGGCTCCTCATTTGTAACAGCTACATGGCAGGCAAGTATAACATGATCCTAGTGGTGGGTGATCCGCTCACCACCCGACTTTCTGGGTGCTCGGAGAGCACTGCCACTGCGCCCGCCAAGCCAAGCCAAAAGCAAGCACCCCCCGAGCCGCTTGGCGGACTTTCAGGTTCCTGGCAGTACACTTTTTACGTAGAAAATGGTGTAAGATACGATAAAGGGGCTGCAATTTGTGTAACTTGCACAAATTGCGGCCGCTTTTGGCATATCTTACACCATTTTCTACATAAAAAGTGTACCGCCGGGAACCTGGAAATCGCTTCCAAGGCTCAGCTCAGGAGAATGTGAGTCAAGCTGGGGAAGCAGGTAGGAGGGATGGGGTTCGGGGGGTCGAGCCCGGCCAGTTCGCCAGACTTCCACCACACAAACAAAATCCTCACACATCCCTACGATGGTCCTCTCCATGCTGGGAATAGCTGTACCTTTTGGATTTTGCTGGTACAGATGAGTGAGAATTTCATGCAGATCTTTTTTTTTTTTTTTTTTTTTAGACAAACGTACCAACATTTGGAGAGTTCTTCATGAATAAGTTGGAAAGACTTTGAGATTTTTAAAAAATGTGGGAGAAAGTGAATGTGGGAGAAAGTGAAAGTGGCAGATTCATTGATCCCTAGTTTCTATATAACTTTATCTGTTTTGAATGTTTATGGGGGCGCATTGTGGCCTTTTATTTTTTATAACATCATCATTACTCAACACTGGACAACTCACAGAAGAATGTCTGAACTGACTCAACTGAGAAGCATTTTACTCCTCTCCTTCTACTCCCTTGCCAGTTTAATTAGTAGGCTGTTGAGATGCAGTGGAGGAACCTAATGGGGGCGGGCAGGGTGGTGGAGGAATTTGGTTCAGAGCTCTTGAACCTTTGATAGTTCTGGGCCCTGTGGGGCCAGGTTTGCAAGCAGCCATATCAATTGATTAACTGTATATCCCACCTTTCCACTAAAACCAGTGCTCAAGGCAGCTACACAGCAAGTATGTAGTCAAGGTGAGGCAGAAGTCAGAATCCAGAGCAGCAAACACTGATCAGGGGAGACAGCTAGCCTATGTCAGGTTGAGGCAGATGGTCAGGGAAAGGGAAGAAAGAAGAGGAAGTCTCTAGAACAACTGCTCTGTCTGACAAAATTGACCACAATGACCCAACCTGAGGCAATAGTTAGGCAATCATTAGATAAGGCCAGCCAAGCTCCTATTGGCTCCCCAGATCACCTGGTCTGGCCAGACTGATAAGCTGCAAGACCCCTGTCTGGCTATTGTCTAGGTGACATTGCAGAACAGCAAAGATCAGGCCCCTCTTCCTGAGAACTGCCTCAGTGGTACAGAAAGTAAGGTGCTCACTTACCTGACAGATACATATTTAAAAGGCAAAGCTCTTCCTGCCATAGCACTGCACTGTGGTAGGAGAAGCTGTGTCTGCTCCATATCTCCCTTCAATACATAATTTAAAAGACACAGCCATATTTTGCTGCCTGAAGCAAATGGTGCCCCTCCCCCCCATTAGGGAAAACACTTTTAAAAGTCTTGTTGCAACTTGCACCCTTCAGACACTAATTCCTGCTTTTGTCTACCCCGCCCCATGATGCCGCCTGAAGCAAGTCTCCTCATCCTGCTACACAGCAGGGCTGGCCTTGAGGATGATAGGTGATACCAATACGTCTACACGATTATTTATTTATTTATTCTATACCCCACCATTTTTCCTGCAAGGAGCCCAAGGCAGCTTACATAATCCTCCTCCTCCTCCTCTCCATTGTATCCTCACAACAACCCTGTGAAGTAGGTTAGGCAGAGAGTCAGTGACTGGCCCAAAGTCACCCAGTGAGTTTCATGGCTGAGCGGGGACTAATATAATGCAAACATACTATTTATTTATTTATTATATTTTTGAATTGCCCATCTGGCCAGTCATCCAGCCACTCTGAGCGACGTACAGTCCAATTAGTCTGTACTAATGCAGACATACACTAGGGAACTGAATTGTGGGATTATGCCACACCCCATTCCCCTTACCCTTTGTGACCCCCCCCCCCCAGCTACTGTTTTAGAAGCTACAATGGAGGGGAGGAGATCAGGAGGTGGTATTTGTGGATTTCATTATGGCCCACCATTTTTGAAGCTCTGCTCTTAAAGCTCAATCATTCAAATTTTGCCTTTAGGCACGAAGTTGGACTGAAAGCCTTTTAGCTTCTTCCAGCTCTGTGAATTTATCTGTGAATGCTACTCTGGTGATCCTGATCATCAGTCTAACATATGAAACATAGCCTCTGACCTGGTTCACATAACACAACAAGCTAGCTGCCTACAATGTGATGTCGTATCATGCAAACTGGGACCACTTGTCATGCAAACTGGGACCAATCATCTTGTCGATTTCCTTTTATGTTGCCTGCTCCACATCCAGCTGCTCTGGCAGCTAAAACATACAAGGAAATTGACCAAGCAAGACTACACATATCAGAAAGCCATAAAGCACACTTGTGCATTTGTGAATCATCATCATCATCATCATCATCATCATCATCATCATCATCATCATCATTCATTGTACACATGTCAGTCATCTAGGGAGGGCTTATTGTATTGATCACTGCAACTGGGAAAATATGCTGATCGTACCTCAAGTTTACTGATTTTCTTGCTTTTCCTTTCACTTTGAGCAGCATACTTGGGTTTGGACAAACCATTATTAACAGACAAGACAGATTGACTTACTATAACAGTCACTGTTACAGGGTGTTTTTCTTAAAAGCCATCTTTACAAGCCTTCAATTTTGATATCATTAATAAAGCCAAATGGGAGAGGTGGGGTCACATATGGTGTCAATACACTTTAATTAAGTGTAATAATTCCCCTTTTCCTGAGGTAGATGTGCTAAGACAGATTCCTCTTTAGAGATTTTAAATGTTTGCTGGTCTAATTCTTCGCAGTGCTGGTTGGGCTCTTTTGTGGAATACTAGTGCCCTCTTTGGGAAGATCAAAGTATTGTATTTAACAAGTCAGCCACAACTGTTGACTACTTGTTGCTAAGACATAGTAAAAAATATTAATAGTGGAGTAGGATCGCCCAGGTATGTCCCTTCCATCAAGTAAAAACCTAGTCTTACACATTTGGATAATCTTCAGCATCAGAAGAATTTTCATTGTTACTTTCATGATAGAAATAAGAAAGTACATTGTTTATAAACTATCTGCATAGCAGTTGGTAGGACTGAATAGTGAAAACATTCATTGATTTATATTTGCTTTACATTTTAATTGTTCGATTTCACTGCAAATTAGACAACAGTTCTGTTTAATCCAGACATGGGCAGCCACCCCTTTTAGCAGGTCAAATTTCATTTTCCCTTTTTGTCTTCTGTCCAGAATCCCAGTACCCAGCATTTCTGAGCACTCCATCAAGGTTCCCTTAAATGTCCATCAGAAAGGAACAAGTTTATTGATAATTTCATATGGATTGTAATAATTTTACAGGAGTCTTGTTTTTAGCATATTTAAAAACATATTTTTTTAAAGCGTATTTCTTTCTCAAGATGTCTAGATCTCAGATCTGTGATGAGTTGCCGAGGACTGACCGTGAATATGAATAGGGCCTCTATTTCACCAAATAGATCTTTACTGTAAGTTAACAGCAGTAAAAATTGAATAGATGGAAAAAAGATCCTATCATTCATTGGAAAGGAGTTTACCCATCTGCAGTAAGCTAAAACCTCCGGCTCAACTTCCGTTCAACATCTGGTTTAGCAATTCCTTGAAAAACAACACAATATTCCCTGCTGATTGCAGTACAACAACACAAACTGCTCCAATACTGCCCAACAGCAGGAAATACCCTGCCGAGCTGCAGACCTTAACCCTATGTACGTTCCATACCTTTCCCCCATGCCAGTCTGTGAGCTCTCTCAGTTGCACACTAAATGCTCTGAAGCTATCTATGCTCCTGGGATTCTCAGAGGGTAGTTTTGCTGAAAGAAGGAAATCTACAGGAAAGTTGGAGAGACAGATAAGCTTGATGCCCAAAGAAGTGCAATCAGCTTTTTCTTTTTGATGCTAAATATATTTAAAGCAGGATATGACCAAGATTAGATATATGACAGAATATAGATATGAGAGCCGGGGGTGTATAATCCATGGCTTGCTGTCGACAGTGTTTGAATAACATAGAGTCAGTGGTTATATAGAGACAATGTTTCTGTTTCCCAAGTTCTAAGAGCGTAGAATGGTTCACCTATGTTGTAAAATCACCATGCAAATTCTGCAGTGTTGCACAATCACAGACTTTGTCGTGAGGATGTGATGAAGACTCTAGATTGACTAAGATACCTTAATGTCAGACATGGCAAAGCAAGGAAAAGGCTGCCATTGGCTGAATTGACCTCTTTGTTAAAGCCTCTGATAGAAGCTTCTAGCAGTGATTAGTTAGGCCTAGGAAACGAGGAGTAGAAGTAGCAGGAGTCTAGGAAAGGAGAAAGCAAGGGCCTGAGAGAAAGCAGAAGCTCAAGGAAGCAGTGGGAAGTGGGGTTGGAAGACCTGGGTCCAGAGGGATTAGGTGAAGAGGAAGCCAAAGAGAAGAGACTTAGGAATGGGAAGAACACTGGGTGAGAGAATCTATAAACAGGAGAGGTGCACATGGCCAAGAACTGCAAGAGATGTGGAAGGCTAAGAGTCACATATTGTTTAACATTTATATAAGCAGCCAAATCTTTAGCTGATGGCCTCCTGTTCATGCCTGAAGTGGACTCAGGTGAGGGTCAAACTGTACCTTTGTGGAGTTCTGTTCTTCCTCTCTTCTTCCTATCCTCCCCATCTCTCCCTCCCTCCCTCCCTCCCTGTCTCTAACCCAAGGCAGCCTTTTTCTTCAGAGCCAAACTACATGTTGTGTTATTCATACTTTTTATAAGTATGCTCAGGACCGGTGCAGGGCAGTTTGGCGCCCTAGGCTAAATTATATTTAGCGCCCCCCCTCTCGTGCCGTGGGGGGGCTCTGGAAAGCAGCCCTGCTCTGCAACCTCCCCCCCGCCGCCACCGGACCCCCCCTGCACGCTGCCGCTGCCGCTGCCGCCCCCCACCTACCTTCCCACGCCTCCTCCGAAAAGGGACCCCCGCGCTCTGTTTTTGGCCGGGGGAAACCAGAGCAACAGGGCTGTTTAAGCCCTGTTGCCCTGGTTCTTCCCACCAAAACAGAGCGCGGGCGGGGCTCCGGAAACAGTGCGGAGAAGGTAGGTGTTGGGGGGGGAGGCGGCGCGTAGGAGAGGCAAAGCGAGGCGAGGTGGGGGGGAGGCGGCGCGGGGGGAGGCAGCGCAGAGGCGAAGCGAGGCGAGGGGGGAGGCGGCGCAGAGGCGAGGCGAGGGGAGAGGCGGCGCGGAGGCGAGGCAAGGTGGGAGGCGGCGCGGAGGCGAGGCAAGGTGGGGGGGAGGCGCCCAGGCTCGGCCCCACCACTACTCCGGGCGCAATCCCCCGCACTGACCTAGCTTTCTCGGAGAGGCGGGCGGGCGGGCGGGCGGGGCAGGAGCGCACCGGCAGCGAAGAGGAGCGCAGCGTTCTGCGCCCTCTTCCGCTACGCGCCCTAGGCCACAGCCTAGTTGGCCTAGCGGTAGCGCCGGCCCTGAGTATGCTTAAACTGGTCACTGGACTAAAAGAAAGCATCCACAGGAGATGTTTTCTGGATTGAGACCCTGCATCCATTTCCTTCTGAAAATTGCCCCTTCCCTAGATGCAATTTGCCCCCACAGGCGCTGTTTGCAGCAGTTCCACACTGCTGCAAATCTCAGTCTCACCCGCTCCCATTTCCCAAAGTCTGCGTGGGGAAGTAAATAAATCTTCCTTGTAGTCATGGAGCAGGAACATCAGACCAAGGCACCTAAGACAAAACTCTTGCAGAAACATATTTGAATTGGATGGAATAGGCCAATTCTTGTAACCAAACAAGCATTCAGATAATGGGCAATACGAATATAGTGCAATGCTAAATCAGCATAGTGTTTTACTTGCCCGAGCCCCTCAACACCAGTGTAGCCACCAATGTGAACTGCCCTTTCCCATGAACAGCAAGTCAAATAGAGGCCTGGTACAGGTCATTGCTTCTCTCCTTTCTTGAAAGACAGAAATCATGTGACCTGGGCTTGCATGTGCTTGAATGTTAAAACAGAGAGCACCATTCTCCTGGAGGCTATCTGTGGCACCTCCTCCTCCTCCTCCTCCTCCTTCTCCTCCCACTCCTCCTCCTCCTCCACCACCACCACCACTGTTCCATTCTGAATGTATGAGCCAGGACTTGCACTCTTACAGCACACTGTTATGCACTCAGGACCGGTGCAAGGCAGTTTGGCACCCTAGGCCAAGTCAGGCCTCGTGCAGGGGGCGGGCTCCGGAGCAAAGCAGCCTGAAACACCTGCTCGCCCAGCAGCCCTCTGCGGGCCTGGAGCAGCGGCAGCAGCAGCATCTCGGCCAGCAGCAGCTCGCTCAGCGGGGCCCGTCCAGGATGCCCGGCCGGGTGCTGGGCCATGCTATCCCCGCTTGGGCATCCCCGTGGGAGGCGCCAGGGAGGAAGGGACGGAGCCTCCGCCTTCCTCCCTGCCCCGCTGTCGGCTGCGCCTGCCCCAGGACGGAGGCTTAGATGGCGAGCGCTGGGCCTGGTGGAGCATCTGCTGCGGCAGCCTCGCGGGAGAGCAGGTGGGGCAGCGAGCCAGAGGAGAAGCGGACGGAGGCGCCCTGGCTCATGATGGCGGGTGAAGGCGCCCCCCCCCCGCTGAGGAAAGCTGAGCGCAACACCGAGCCTGCCCGCAATCCCCCTGCACTGACCTGGTGTGACTGGTGCCTTTGTCGCCCATGGCCGGTCCCGGCCGCCTCGCCGACAGATCCGGGCTCCGCAAGCGGCAGGCGGGCAGCGCGTCGCCCAGCAGTCCCGGTGGCGGCGAGGAAGAGTTGGCCGGCAGGAGCGGAGTGCGCCCCCTTAAGCCACGCGCCCTAGGCAGCTGCCTAGTTGGCCTAGTGGTAGCGCCGGCCCTGTATGCACTGCCCCCCCGGGTAACCCTCCTAATTCAGGGGATTACAGGCATACTATTGAGGGCAGGAGGATCATGGCGGATAGGCTATCTGATGCACTCTCCTCACCCTCAAAAACATCTAGACAGCCGAACAGCTGTCTAGATGTTTTTGAGGACGAGGGGAGCATGGTGGATATCCTATCCATCACGCACATCCCGATTTTGTCTGTCTAGATGGTTTTCCTCTCCTCACGAGGAAGAGAGGCTGAGGTGCTGCCTGGATTCCTTTTTTTTTCTTTTTTTTTTTTACTTTTTTAATTGAATTGTCCAAAACAAAAAAAATCATATCTGACTTCCGCCTCTTTGTCTGACAAACATTACCAATCAATATCCAATCTAAGTTTTCTCTATTTTCACAGAAAGAATTTCTATCACCTTTACTAATATTCAAAAATCAAAACCCGAAGTTATTAAGTCACTTTCCCTCTTCCCCAAGAAGTCCACCAGAGGTTTCCAGTCTTTCATAAATGAAGATTTAAAAATTTCTCTAATTAAACAAGTCAATTTCGCCATCTCTGCTAAGTCCAAAATTTTCAATAGCCAGTCTTCTATAGTTGGTATTGCTGCTTCTTTCCATTTTTGAGCATAGATTATATTTTTGCTGCTGTCATCATATATTGTTATAATGTTCCATAGTCTTTCTCAAGTTGTAAATCCATTATGCCCAATAAGAACATTTCTGGTTTAAGCTGAATATTCACTTTTAAAATCTTTTGTATCCATGTGTGTATTTGTATCCAATATTTTTTCACTTTTTTACATGTCCACCAAACATGATAAAATGTTCCTTCATGGTTTTGACATTTCCAACATACATTTGACACATTTTTATACATCTTAGCCAATTTCACACGGGTTAGGTACCAACGATACATCATCTTGTAAAAATTCTCTCTAAGATCAGAACACAATGTAAATTTTATACCTTGTCTACAGACGTTCCCATTGTTTCATCATTATATTATTGGTACTGCCTGGATTCCTCAGAATCCGGCAGAGCCTCACTCCTCCCTTCCCCGCCCCCAGCAACGCCCCCCCCCACGGGGGAACTAAACACGGTCTTCCATGATTGGTTCCCTGCTGGCACAGAAAGAACCACCCTGGCTACGGGGGGTGGGGCAGGTGCTCCTCAGTGTGCTGTGACCTCAGAAAAGATTTCAGAGGTCACAGGCTTTTATGCCCAATCCTATGGCCCCCCGGACAAGGTTGGAGGAACATAGGATTGTGCCCTTAAATTCTTATTTCAAGTAGATACTTATACCAGAAGAAGAAAAATGCTTTATACCGGACGGCATTGTCAGAATGGTAGCATTTTAATGGGTGCTTTGTGCCACAAGCAAATTTTTACAAAATTATCTGTGTCAAGATTATAAGAAACTGCTACATAAAATTAAGGCAATTAACTCTTTCTGAGACTGGGCAATGGTAGTTTGACCATTCTTTGCAAGTGCACAGTGGCTACATTCCTTCCTCCCATGCTTACAGTCGATATCCTTTCCAATGTCTTTAATTTTGTATATATTCCTAGCATAGCAGGGAAAATTGCAGAAGACACTTATTTAAAAAGAGGCACCAACACATGTGGTATTGTTTTTATATTCATTTGGTATGTTGATATGAAGCATTAAATTGGAGTCAACCCTCATTTACTTCTGTAGTTACAGTGAAAGGCAATCCAGCTTCTTCTTGTGGCTCCACTCCAGTGGCTAACCTGTTGGTGGAATAATTAGACCTGCTAATATCACTAGAGCCCATTCTTCTGTTAATTTTATGGTTACATCATCATACAGGATTCTGAAACTTCTTGACAAGTTCTGACACACATTCTAGAAGACGGCGGGCTTTGCAAGTATCCTTTTCCGAGAAGAACACAGGCTTTGCAAGAGCCGGGTGGGTGGGTGGGTTGTTTTTTTGGGTTATTTGTGGAGCAGGGGAGGGAAAGGGAATCAAACTAGTTTTTTCATGCCAAGACCAGATATTTGTATTGTCATGTTTTCTACCATTTTTCTGAAGTTGTTCAGTACAGAACCGATCCCAAAGTTCTCTTATTCAGCAGCAGACATTCTAGGAAGTACAAGCAGTGTGCAGTTAGGTAATTTTAGGCTCTAGACTTAGGCTCTAGACTGCATTCTTGTGGTCCCAAATGCACCTTTGAAAGTACTTTAATATGTGTCTAAATGTGTGTTTTGTCTGAAAATAGCCATTTCAAAGTATGTTTTGGTAATCACTGCCAAGAAGTGATTTCAGCATTCTGAAAAATGCAAATTCCAGCCGATAGCTAAGTTCTGATCTGCGCATTAGTGAAGATGTGCAGATCAGGTCATTTATGTTTGGAAAGATCTCATTCTTCCAGCCTCCCTAGAGCTCTAAGGGTGCTGCCCACCAGCTTGAGAGAAACAGGATGCATTGAAATGGTCCCCCTTCCTACAAAGAGATGATTGATTGGTGCCATCCAAGTTCACAGCATCAGCCATCTGTTCTGTAACACACATGTGGAACAAGACAGGGTGGTGCAATGAATAGCACACTCAACAGGGAGAGGGAGAACTGGGTCCAAATTCCTGCTCAGCCATGATGCTCAATGGGAAGCTTTGGGCAAGTCACTGACTGGGTTCACACAACATGATAAGCCACGGTGGCTTATAAGCCATGTTTGTTTCAGAGTGGCTGGTCATGTTGTCTGAATCCAGTCAGAGTGGCTTAACAAACCATGCTACTGGGTTCAGACAGCACATGACAAGCCACTCTGAAACAAACATGGCTTATAAGCCACTGTGGCTTATCGTGCTGTGTGCACCCAGTCTCTGTCTAAGCTACCATACAGGGTTATTGTGAGCATAAAAAGAAATAGCAGCATGTACAGTACATCAGGGCCAAAACAGACACTGTATCTAGCAGCTATGCATTTGGAAAAAGTCCAAGGAGCCTGCTCTGGATCTTAAAAGCCCTCCCCGCCCCCATACACACACACACATTAGGGTCCCAATTTGAATCAGGCCTTGTATGCCTACTCTAGAGTAAAAATGAAAAGGAAAAAAAAGACATAGCTGCTACAAACTGATTTAAAGTAATGCCTATTTTGGCTTTTAAACTTGTAGAAAGGGCAGGATAGCTATGCGAATAAATAAATAACAACAGCAACACCTTTCACATCCAGGTGTTGGATGTCAAATTTTTCTCTGGTTTTTCACATCAGCACAAATGCGAACCTTGCCGGATCTGTAACTTTCTGCATCTCTCTTGGAAATGAGATCTGTTTGTTTTTACTGGGAATTAGCTTTGACCTTGACCGTAAGATACTACTGCAGCTACTGAATAGTTTGTCTATGAAGGTGATAGGCTGGCAGCAAAAGACTGCCAAGGCATCTTGAAAGCACACTGGAGGTTCTGTTTGTTTCCACTTTCTGAAAATGGCTGCGTCAAAGCACAAATAACTGAGCAAACATGCCATACATGCAAAGGGGTAAAAACGAATAAATAAACACACTTTCAAAGAGAAAATTAAAATCCTCTCAGAGATTATGAAGAAGTATGGTTTGTTTCTGATGTAAAGTTATCGTCCCCCCCTCCACCCACCTGGATATGTCAATGGGCAAATATTGATCTTCCTCACAAGTAGGCTGGGGTTCTTAGTGCTAAGATATTGAAAAAGACACTGATGTATTGGGGGAAAGGGCAACCCTTGTTATTTAAATACTAGATTATAAAGATGAAAAAAATCACCACCTGCCATGATGGTAGTGGGCAGAAGGTGGGTAGAAAGAGGATATTATCATATGCACACACATCAGCATGCCACCCACTTACCTTGCAGCTAGTCTACCTGATAGGTACGATTCTTCAAATGGCTTCTTAAAACACTTGCACATGTTACGGAAGTAGTGTTGAATTTATTTTTTTACACCCTTCCTTGGTTGCTTCAAAGCAGTTAACAGTGGCTAGGGGTGGGTGAGCCACCCACCACCCGACTTGCAGCGCACTCGGCGAGCGCTGCCGCCTGTGCCCACTAAGCCGGGCTGAAAGTGAGTGCCAGCTGAAGCGCTCGCCAAACTTCCAGGTTCCCGGCGCTACGTTGTTTACGTAGAAAATGGCATAAGAGACATTAAAAGTGGCCGTGAGTTGCGTATCTTGCACAAATTGCAGCCGTTTTTAACGTATCTTATGCCATTTTCTATGTAAACAACGTAGCTCCGGGAACCTGGAAGTCATTTCCCGGGCTCGGCTCATGAGAACACGAGTCGAGCCAGGGAAGCAGGTAGGGCGAGTGGAGCTCGGGGGGGGGGGGTCGAGCCTGGGAGTTCACCGGACTTCCACCCCCCAGTCGAGCTCTGCACACATCCCTAGTTAACACTATAGAACTCCCCATGGTTTCCAGTCCAGGCATAGATAGAACTCCCAGTGGTTTCCTATCAACTTCACCTAGGACAGTCCTACCATTAGGCAGTGAGGTGGCCACTTCAGGCAGAGGATGCTAGAAGGCAGGGAGCAGCAGTCAGATTTTGATGGACAAAGCTGTGTGTTCCACATGGACTCTCCAGCTCCCCCTAAGCTAGCCAGCTGCCCCCAGGTGCGGTGGAGGATGCTCTCCCACCATCACCAGTTTTGAAGTAAGATTCAACTGCCGTTCCAGTTGGCTTTTGTATGTGGAATGTAGGGCGAGCGAAGGATGCACCATCTTGTCTTTACCTCAGGCAGCAAAATATCTTGGACCAGCCCTGGCTTCACCAGTGCTATAGCCTCTGGTGCCTCCAGACCAGGGCTCTCCAACTACACCATACTGGCTTTGCTAAGAAAGATAAGTCATATCTGAGTAAATATTTTAATAAAGGGCACTACTTTTAGCATAGGTGTTTGTTTGTTTTAATTTTAACTATTGGTAGATAATCTTAAATATAAACCTAGAGAACATGAATTTAATCAAATATTTGCTAGAAAAAATATTCTGTTTGGGGGGCAAACATAGTTTTCTTCTAACTATTGACAAGGTGCTCAAAGATCAGATAGCTTTAATTTTTTTTCTTCTGAAGATTAAATAAAGCAAGAGCATGGGTGGAAATGGAAAGTGGAGAATATTGTATGCCAAAGTAAAGCAGAGCAGATGCCTATTTGGAATGACAGAAATTTCACCCACTCCTGGGAATTTAAGCGTGGAAAGAAAGTAGCGTTTGTAAATGACTGAACATTATCATGTGGTAAATGTGCTGTTTAAAGTGGACAGGTTGCAGATAAGTTTCAGTCTGACTAAACTAGTCTTAGGCTATTCTGTTTCATCAACAACCAAAACTAAAGAATATATCCTGGGATTTCATTGTGGCTTCTTTAGAGAATCTATTGAATATATGTTCAATAAACTGGGGTCTGTTCAAAGGTAAAGAATGCAAACAGGAAGCCAAGTACCAGAAGCCTACAAAATTGTATTCACTGTCAAAACTGACTGAACATCAGTCTGAATTGTTTCAACTCAATTGGGGGGTGGGGTGGGGATCAGGAATCCAGAAAGATGTTGTTTGAAAACACAGAACTCTGTCTTCCCAATATTTTCATGTTGTTGAGGTGTATTCCAATAAAAAGCTAATGGGTTGGATCCAGATTTAGGTGCATCCAACTGAGTTGGCAGAAGTGGGATTCCTCACCCCCTCCTCCCCATGGCAGCCCCTCCAGCCCCCTGAAAACGTTACACAGCGGGTCACGGGACCGTGATGAATGGAGTGAGCTGTGGTGTTTACTAGTCAGGGTAGGACACTTACATTCAGATCAGTTCACATTTTGATACCAACTCAACAAATTCACACTTCCTGAATCAATAGGCAAACTGCAACTATCTTTTGGTATTTGCACTTGTCTGGATTTTGCAGTGTAGCTTCTGCGGAAAAATGCATACAAAAATGCATATGTTAAGGCAGGGCTCTCCAACCTTGGGTCCCCAGGTGTTGCTGGCCTACAGCTCCCAGCATACCCAGCCACCATGGCTCATGGCAAGGGATTCTGGGAGCTGTAGTCCAGCAACATCTGGGGACCCAAGGTTGGAGAGCCCTGAATTAAGGGAAGGTGTGCACATAAATTTGTATGTTGGTAAGGGTGTACAAAAATGTATACATGAGGAGAAATGCATATGAAAATGTATATGAATTGCCACATGGACTTTAAAAAGAAAAAAAAAGCAAACTGATGCAGAAAAAGGATGGAATGGAGTGAAGGTTGGAAAAATGAAAACCTGCAAGAAACAAAAAATTGTCCATCCCTTCAATATACAGAAGCACCTCATCAAGCGAGAAGTGTGTGAATGTGCGAAATTCAACACTTGTCCTTTTAAAATATTCAGGATCAAATTAGGCATGATGCTATTCAGGCAATTAGCATGAATGGCATGGCGGGGGTAAGGGCCATAGAAATGTACAAGAATTTTGTTTCTGCTTGCAAAACATGCAGACATGCCCTGTTCGCGACCCCGAGTGCAAGCACTGTTCTCTGACAGTGTTTGCAAATTCCCAAACATGTGTTTGAAAATTTGCACATTTTGTTTTTTTAAAAAAGGCCAAAATTGTGCATTTATTTATTTATTATATTTATACCCCGCCTTTTTTCCTGCAAGGAACCCAAGGCGGCTTACATAATCCTCCTCCTCCTCTCCATTTTATCCTCACAACAACCGTGTGAGGTAGGTTAGGCTGAGAGGCAGTGACTGGCCCAAAGTCACCCAGTGAGTTTCATGGCCGAGTGGGGACTAGAACCTGGATCTCCCGAGTCCCAGTCCAACACTTTCACCACTACGCCACACTGGCTCTTTAACATTTGTGTAAAAATGCACAGATTTCCCCCCATAAACTAAAGTGTGTGAAATGGCCTAACTTTAGAGTTTTGGGGTGCAGTTTTCATTTTCAGTTGTGTTCATTTTGTACAATTTCCCCATTCACGGAAATCAAACAGCGATCACAAACAAGAGCGCAAATTGAGGAAAGATGAGCATCGAGCTGATGTTCATAGAAGCTTGGTGAACTCGAACACTGCTTGTTCGCCCATCCCTTTCTTGTTAGGACGGATGCCATCCAGGAGCGGGGAGAAAAAGTTCAGAAAATAGGCCCAATATAGTGTAATCCATATCTTCATCTGACTCGTTTCATTAATCTACTATAACAAAACAAAATGCTTCAAAAGATGTTTCTGTTTACATTTAACCCTTTACCTCCTGACAAAGTCCTAATCTAGATCGAGGGTTCCATGCCATGCCTAGTATTTTCATTGTGGGGGAAGCTCAAATAGCAGGTGTGAGGGCCCGAGTATAGATTGGGACTGCAGCTGCACTTAAAGTCTACCCACACACCAGGGTCCCAGTCTGGATTGCACTGCCACGCCTGACAATTTACTTTTTAAAATGCCATTCATACAATTGCTAACTGTGTGAATGGCATCTCATCTAGTTTGGCTCTCAGAAGCCAGAGATTGGCCCTTTCCCAGTAGCCATTTCCAACAGTTTGAAAAGGGTGCTTATGTATTCTGTGATTGGGTGTCACCACCCAAGTACAAACATAAGAAAGGATGGGCTTATTTTCCTGATTGGAGGTAGACAGGCAGTTTTTAGTATTTAGTTTATTGTTTTGGACATTGAATTCTCCATGGCTAATTTCTTTGCTCATTGAAATTCAGGTCCGAAATATTAAATAGATACAATTTACTTTTTGTAGCACAATATTTTATTTTATTTATTTATTTATTTATTTATATATATTTATACCCCACCTTTTTTCCTGCAAGGAACCCAAGGCGGGTTACATAATCTTCCTCCTCCTCTCCATTTTATCCTCACAACAACCCTGTGAGGTAGGTTAGGCTGAGAGTCAGTGACTGACCCAAAGTCACCCAGTGAGTTTCTTTTTTCTTTTTTTTTCTTTTTTAATTTTATTTATATTTTTTAAAAGAACACACATACAAAAAAACCCACATAAACCTACAAATCATACACTACAGGTGCACCCGTCACCCCGGGGCCAAAACCATTTCTATCCACATAATCCATTATTAATCTATATTCCAAAAATACATCATATCATGACATGGCTTACTCCCTTTCCCCTTTACTAAAACATAATCTAAAAATGACCCCCATATTTCCTTAAAATTATTTTTCTTTAATTGTCCCCGCCCCCAGTGAGTTTCATGGCCGAGCGGGGACTAGAACCCGGATCTCCTGAGTCCCAGTCCAACACTCTCACCACTACAAGAATGTACTTCACTGGGTGTGCTCTTAAAGGACTGATTTCAACAATAAGACAGGAGCACCGCAAACTGACTCAGTAAATGGAGCAGAAATGGTTACATATAATTAACTGAATGTAAAAAGAAAAAGAAAAAGAAAGAAAGAAAGAAAGAAAAGTTTTCCAATATAAAAATCTTCATTATGATGATTGACTGTCCAGGAACCTTGTTCCCAACCTGCACAGAACCACTTACACCTAGAAAAACAATTCTATTAGGAGAGTTTATAACAAGCAGAATGTCATTGCTTCCGACAACACATGCCCTTTCATTTCCTCTCATTTTAAATAATACAAATAAATACTCAGTGACTGCTGAAGACAACTGCAAGGCTGTGGTTTGCTGATCTTGCTTGTGTTCTAAATAAAGCACCTCCCTAAAGTCCCAAATGCTTCAGCCCTTTGGGCAAAGGAAGGTAATTGCCAGTTGCCAAGGAGAGGTCAAAGGGAGCAAGTGGGCTTTTTCCTGTATTTGTCTAGGAGAGTAAACATAAGGATGGGAATGCTCCACTAGGATCAAGAGCAAGGTTTCAAGAAGGCAACAGCATGTGGGAAAGAGATGCGTCTTATGTTCATGAAGAATGGAAGCTGTAGTGTAAAATAAAAATAAAAATGGCATATTTAATTCACATGCCCTTGTACCATCAGAAGACAGATGAGGGAGGTAGCAGTGGGTTCATGAAAATACACCACCAAGAGAACAGGGAGATGGCAGAGAAGTTGAATTAATTCTTTGCATATCAATCTTCACTGCAGAAGATGTTGGACCTACCATGCCTGAAGTACTTTTACAGGGAGGACATTGGAAGAACTGGCTCTTATCACCACCACCAACTAAAAGTTAAAAAATAATAACAAATGAGCCAAAAATGTAAGCCAAAAGTTGCAGCAGATGAATCTAGATTCCAAGCACAAGGAGACATATGAAAAAATAACCAAGCCTGGGAAAGAGATCAGGAGCTTTTAGTATCTACATTAGTTTTCTATAGCTTTATCATGTCCTTTGAATAATGAAATAGATCAATGTATAGTCTGCATATTATTCTACTATATGGATTATTATTACTAGAAAGGTTGCCAGCTACACATCTAGCTTTGTTCCTCATCACGTAAACTAAGGATCTCCCAAATCAAAATTATTATTTTTTAAGTGATTAGCTTTTATGGTATTAAACAAAAAATGGAATAATATCTCTATTTTTTTCTAAATCATTGAATAGAAGGTACAGCTACCCTTTGATTAAAATTTTCTTTGGCTGGCTCTAAGAATTTTAAAGAGATTGTAATGATCCTTAAATCATAGATAACTCAACTATAAAGTGCAAATTCAGTTTTCTTCATACTGGTGTCCCTTGCCAGCTCTCTGTTGAGAATGACCTTCAGTCAATTTGATCGTCCATAAATAATAGCCAAGGTAAACAGGTGAATTCACAGTAGGCAAACTACTGGTAATCCTCCTAACCATTTCTTAGACAGATATCCTTCAGAGCCAACAGGAGAGGCTATTGTGAGATCGGCAGGTCCTTCATGTCAATTATGTTTTTTTAATCATTTTCCTCAATAACCCTGATATGTAATCTATCTAGGCCACCTCCTCAATGCATTTAAGATTACGGTACTTCAGGGTACTTGCTGGTAAATAGAAGCACTGTTCATTGGCATATGCTGCGAGAAACAAAACCCTACATCAAATCTAAAGGATGACATCTTGGTGACCCTAGTTCCAATGGCTAAACTGGCTCAAACAAGAAAAATCCCAACTGGAACAAATGCAAAAAAGGAGTCAGTAAGGAGCAGTTCCCACAGTCAATTTGTCTTCACTCCACACTGCCTGAGGGTGAAACTACATGTTGCAAGGCAAAACATAGGTTTTCTGACCCATGTTTCCCTTGTAACACAGAGGGTAAATGTCCCCCTTGCAGAGGGGGACAAATGCAGGGGTAAACTGGTGAGCAGTACTAAACCCTTCCTTTACCTGCCAATAATCCCCTGCAAATGAAACTCAGAGGGCATCATCTCCACCACCCCATGCCCACCTTTGTGCAATACTACATTGGGACATAGTGTCATTCTAGGGGCATTGACAGAAAATACCATTTTTGCTGGTTAGTGTCACTTCAAGGGGAGCAGAGCAGCTGCTAGGTTGCCTACAGATCTACACGAAGAAGAGAGATTAAAAGGGGGTAAGCTTCTGCCACCACTGCTATTCCAGGTATGCATCCTAGCACCCCCTCCCAAATTATTATAACGCTCGCATGAAGTTACTAGATTTCTCCTCCTGCTTTTGCCCAACTCAACCTCCCTATTTCCCCCCTTTCTATTCTATACATTTATTACAGTCACAGACCAGCAAAATTAATGTAGAACATATAGAACACAGTTAAAACTATTATAACAACAGGATGCAATTTATAGGATTCCTTCTCTCAACAGCATAACAATGTTTATTTCCTAATTTGCATTAAAATCATAAAAAATCTGGCAACCCTTCCAGTAACATAAGAAGATACATCCCTTAAACAAATTGATACCAAGGTGGTAGAGTTGGTTCCAGAAAGGTCTGTTAATAGTGGGGAAATGAACTTCTCTTTGCATTCCCTGTAAAAAGTACAGTATAGGAGAACATGTTCAACCAGTCCAATTCTGTCACTCTAGGACCACAGAGACATATCTGTTCATTAACTGGGTTCCTACTAAATCGTCCTTTCAATAGTGCTGATGGCAGCACATTAAAGCGAGCAGGAGTAATGCTCTTCTGTACTTTGGAATAGTTAGTGTGTACAGATATGGGGCTGCAGTGATACCATAATTATTATAATTATTACAGTTAATATCAAGTAATGGACAGCAAGATTTATTAGCAGCAGTTCTCAAATGCTGCAGATCTAGATCTACTAATCATAGAACAACAAGAAATTAGGCCTTCTCAAGCCCATAATTGCCCAAAACTTCCACAGAGAAGCCTACCTACGTAACTTCTCCATCTCTCTCATCCAAGTCTCTCATCTCAGACTTAATTATCTGAGAGCAGTAAGGAAAGGTAGCTACCAGGAGCTGCTAGAAAGTATAAACGTAGCCACCACTTGAAGGCATCAATCCATGCTTTATGTTCAACTGATCGGATACCAGCTTCCAGATAAATAGCTGCATTCCCCACACAGGATGGAAGGCCCAATAACTTCCTGAGAAATACAGACTGGACTCTTTCCATTTGGGGATTAAATCCCAAAATCCAAATAGGAATGCCATAGGTAAGTTGGGCAAAGGTCTTTGCTTTATAAATTTGGATTGCAGAGGGGATAAATTGACCACCTTGGGTAAAAAAAAATCTTTACAAAATTTTTTAAAATTAGTTTTTAAAATATGAATTACACCAAAACAAAACAAAACCATATAAAAAATAATGAAAAAAATACAATTTTCTTACAGTATTTAAAATGAATCACAGTAAATATGTATGAAGTATATATCCATAAGTATCAATAAGTATGTAGCAATACAACTATCCATAAAGACAATTATGCATAAACTTCAGAAAAAGCAGACCAAATATCCATGTATTTATCCATTTGCAGGTGGCATCTAAATACCACCCGCTCAAATGTTGAAAGCGTTATTAGGTCCTCAATCCATTGCATTATAGGAGGTGAGTGTTTATCTTTCCTGTGTAGTAATATCAGTCTTTTGGCTGTCAAGAGGGTGTGGAAAATCCACATGCGTTCTTGAGATAAATCCCATACTGCAGGACCAGGTATATAATTTAAAAGAACGCGTGCATCGGTAAATATTAAAGAGCATTCTAATACTAGATTTATCCGTACTACGATCTCTATCCAAAAGGAAGCAACCACTGGGCATTGCCAAAACATATGGGTAAATGAAGCATTCATAGTATTACACCTCCAACAATTAGCTGATTTAGACAAACCCTTATTAAAAAGACATTGTAGTGTCCAATTTAAAAAAAATCTTAAAATCAGCTTCTGGCTGAAGCTTGCTGATTCAATTGCATGTCTACATTGTTCAGACCAGAATCCAGTGCTCTGCATTTGTATGCCTAGATATTTTATATGGGAGACCTGTGTAATGATATTACCATTTAAATTCCATTTATGTTGTTTTATGGATTTAGAGAACGCTAAAACTTTAGACTCGCTGTAATTAATAGTCAAGCTGTTCTCAGAACAATAGGTCCCAAAGGCAGACAAAAGGCGATTTAGCCCAATTCTGGAAAGTGATAGTAGTACAGCATCATCAGCATACAGAAGCAGAGGTATCTTGGCGTTAGACAATCTGGGAGCCTGGGAGTCAACACTGCAAAGATCAGAAGCCAGATCATTTAAAAATAAATTTAAAAGAAAGGGGGCCAAGATACAACCTTGTCTCACACCCCTTGTGGCAGGGATCGGATTAGAAGCTTGTCCCTGCTGCCCGCCACATCTGACTTGGCTAGAAGTCCGGTTATACAGACATCTCTATTTTTCCCCTCAAGAAACGTTCCTTGTGGAACATTTACCTCAGTTGTACTCAAAACGCCTGCAGCTGCTATCTCTTCCACCTCAGCAATGCACTGCCCATCAAATATGCACTTCACCATGACATTGTAATGCAGGGATGGGGAACCTCCTGCAGCCCGCGGGAGATCTCCATCTGGCCCCTGCCCTTCTCTCCAACTAAACATCAGGGATTTCCCCCTCCCACGCTGCACGCGGGGCTTTTAAAAAGCCTCCATTGTCACCAATGGAAGCTAGCTTGTTAAAACCCAGTTTCAGTGTGTGTGGTGGGAGGGAATAAAGGATTTCCTTCTCTCCTCAACCCTGCAACCCGCTATTAAAAAACACCCTTCCGCCACTGCATTTAGGCTTTTTAAAAGCCTCCATTATTGCCAATGGCGACTTTTTAAAAGTCTCATTGTAGCACATGGGGAGGGGGGGGCATTTTCATGGGAGGGACGTTGCTGTGAAGGAAAGGGCTCACTCAGAATGAGTCGAAATGTGAGTGTGTGTGTCCATGTATGCGAGAGAGAATGAATGTGGTCTGGGCTATCATGTTGGGGCTGCATGCTAGCAGTGGGGTGACCCTGCCCACTTTGGGATGCAGCCCCACCCACTGCTGGCATGTAACCCTGTGACATGCTTTCCCAGAACCAATCCAGCCCTCAGGCTGAAAAAAGGTTCCCTGCCCTTGCTGTAATGGATTGTTTTTGAACCTAGCATGCATTTGCTTGTCTTGAAGTACTTAAGCAAAGCACCTAAGCCTAGAATTTTCAGTGGAATGTTGGCATGCCATGGGTGACTGGCCAGATGGGTGATTAACAAATGTAATAAATAAAATATTTTTTTTCCTCTTCATTGTACCCTTTGACTAAACTGTTGATTTGGTTATACTGTTCCAGAGTTAGTCTTGGAAAATTCAAGCCTATGGACAAAGAACCAAACCAGCCCTGGGATGTTTTCTGTTCATTAAAAAGAATGGGAATTAACCAAGGGTGCCCAATTGCTGTGAATTCCAAATCAGTTCAATGACTTCAGCTCTCCTTGAGACTTGACTGGATTAGGAGGCTTCAGGATATTGCCCACGGAATTTGATGGAAACATTAAGGCTTGGAAAAACCTTTTAAAAAAATATTTAGAAAAAATAGTATAAATGGCACTCAGGTTACCAGCTGACATTAGAAGTTGACAGGTATTAGGTGCCATATCATATGTTTTGCTTTTTTGGCAAACTAGCCATTTGGAAAAATGATCGCCTTAACATCTTTGAAAATCAGAATTTAAGGCCCTTTTTCGTTACTTTGCCTAAGGATAACTTTTATAACGGAAAGATCATTCTCTCAGCGGGTCACTTTAATGTATCCTTTCCATCTGCATTCCCCCTAGTGCTCGTATTAGTTACATGATTTCCTGAATCTGACCTCCATTATTTCCCTTGCTGATATGTGGTTGGTGTAATATATTCTAATGAAGTGTAGGTAAAAAGAGATCATAAACTTGATCTGGGTTTTAATGAGCCAAAAGTTATCTCCTTGGGAAACTGATCAAGTAACAAGGAATTCCAGCTCATTGGTAGGTGGCTTAATACTGCACTGGCCATTATAAATAGAATCTATGCAAATCATGAAATAATTCAGCATGTGTGTCCCAAACGGGCTAAAACAAAGCACTGCAGTAGATAATAATTTGCTAACAGATGTCACACTGAATACAGCAATAGCTTTTTAAAAATTATTATTCTAAGGAAGGCTTTACACCCTGTGGCTCCACAGACTAATTCCTTCTAACAAAACTGAAATGCTATAACTCCACTGATTTGCATGTGCTTGCCAGAGCAACAAGTCAAACATTTGCTGAAGGATTTTTAAGGGAACAAGCCACCTGGATTAGTGCACACATAGGGTTCCTGCACAGATATCTTCTCAGCGTCACTTTAGTGGCATATGTATTGCAGGAACTGCCCCTTCCATTGAAATGAATGAATCCCCTGCCTCAGGTGGCAGATCAGGAGGGGCAGTGGGTTGTAAACATCCCGGGTGGGTGGGTCCCCTGCAGCCACCAGCTGTCACTGCCTGCCTCGCTGCACTGGCCCCACTCTACCACTGTGGCAAATGCTGCAGCAGGAGAGCAGGCAGAAGGGCTACCTGGAGAGAGCCACCCCTCTGATCTCTCACTCGAAGAGGGTCCTTGGAGTAGAGCTCAGGTGGGCAGGTTCTCCAGAGCAGCCGCCCACCTGATCTCTTGCTCTGAGGACTCCCCCCAAGCAAGACTTCGGGCAAGTGGGTTCTCTGGACAGCTGCACCAGCCACATACAGTGGCTGACACATTTCTCCAGAGAGCAAGCCAGACCCAATTTTGGGTGAGGTGGCCCTGGAGACTACCTGCACAGGCAGTTTCCAGGATCACCTCACCCACAATGCCTTGCTCTGAGAAAGGACCCCTCCTCAGAGCAAGACTTTTGGGCCTGCCCAGCTCTCTGGAGAGTCTGCTTGCTCAGTCTTGCACTCTGAGGGAGTCCTCCCACCTCCTGTTGTAGAATCAGATAACATCCCCTCCTGCAGCCCCCAATGCCCCCATCAGCTCACCTTCTTTCTTTGAAGATCACCTTGAAAATCACCATATTACAGCATCTTCCTACTTCCATGAGGGCGCTCTAAAACCAGCACTTTCATGGCCAGAAGCTTAAAGCCCACTGAGAGTGGCTCCCTGAACATCTCCTAGAAGAAAATCTGCCATTCACTGTTAGAGGGCTCTCTGGTTTTGTGTCAGCTCCCTGTCTGCCAGCTCTGAGTGTTCTCCAGAGACACAGAGAAGTGTAGCTTTTAAAACAGTGCTGTTTCAAAAGTAAGAGAAAGAGGAAAACAATGATAAAATTAACGTGCCTGATTGGGGTGGGATACTGTACCATTTCAGGCCATGTTGGGTTGATGCTCTGATGATGCTGTGTTGGGTTGCACGGTTCTGCTAAGGATGGGATCTTGAGCAAGGGTCAGGTTCCTCAGTGGAAAGAGATCAGCACCACAGAATGCTTGAGCTGGTAGCCAGAAAGGATTATCTGTATATTGCTTCAGCAAAGGTCAGAGCAAGACTGAAGTTTAAATAGGAAGTGAACCAGCCTTTAGGCTGGTTAGCTCCACCTCTGCCTCCACATTGACTGAGACTTTGATCCCTGAAGTGGCTTGGTCTGTTTTAGCAGCTGCCTGCTGTGATGACATGGGAGTGATTGTGGCATGCTAGTGACTTCATGACCCAAGTCCTCAGAGTCTGAGAGGATGGTAATGCAATATCCTCTGGATGCAGTACGGTGCCCCCTGGGGTTTCCCTGGAAAAGTGGGTTCTGGGGGAGATGGAAGCCTTGTGATGTCTTTCCATGGCCCTGAGCCTCTTCTGGGAACAAGGGGTCAGAATCCTCTGAGGTTGATGGTTTGGGTGGGTGCTGGTCTATGAGAGATACAATTTAATTTGTGGAGGAAATTTTAATTCCTGATTGGGATGAATGGTGGTGGGATATATTTTAATTACAGTAATTAACATGAGAAATTAACTTTGGTGAACGATGCAGGGAGACGAATGTAACAGCATGGTTCTAGAGGAAATTACCAATTAATGTTGTCATTACTTATTCAAAAAGAATAATTATGCTCTGGCCACAGCCCCTTTATGTTCTGGCCATGCCCCCCTTTTCTCATGCTTCCCCTGCTAGGTCACCCAACAACCAGGGTGGCACCCCTGTGTTACATAGACCACTGGCGTATCTGGCACGGTAGATCAAGGTAGATTTTATCTAAAATATACATTCAAAAAAACCCACAAACAATATAAATATATATATATAGAGAGAGAGAGAACAAAGGGGTCTTGACTACAAGGCAGAGCACACAAAATGGAACAGTATTATTAGCGCTTACTTTCTGTTGTTGATTTGTTTTGTTTTTAATTGTGTTTTAATGTATTTGCTTATTATTGTTTTTATCAAGTTTTATTAATGATTATAAGCCGCCTTGAGTGCCATTTTTTGTAGAAAGGCAGGGTACAAATCAAATCAACCAATCAACTACTTGTTTTATGAAAGCAAGATTCAGTCACCAGGCAGCAGGAAACATTTTTTTTGGGGGGGGGGGTGTCATATCCAGCCATGGATCTTTTTGCTATCTTCATATAACATTTAATTTAGTGTGAGGTGCCAGAGCTACTGGGATCATGACGTGTGTCTCCTTGCTCTGCTCAGCCCAACCAACATTAAACATGGCAAGGTTGGAGAGGGTGGAGGAGAAGCAGTGTGTGGTAGCGTGTGTGGTGATGGCTCCGACAAGCAGCCTCAGCCCTAGAAAAGGGACAGGGCTGAGGAGAGAGGGGGCCTGCGAGAGATAGGACAGCAGCAGCAGAAGCGGCACAGTCTTCTAAGGGTGCGCAAGGGGGGGAATGGTTTTATTTTCCCGTTCATTTACATTTTAAACCAGTGTTCTCCAACCTTGGGCCCCCAGATGTTTTTGGCCTACAACTCCCAGCATGCCCCAGCCGGCTGTACTGGCTGGGGCATGCTGGGAGTTGTAGGCCAAAAATATCTGGGGACCCAAGGTTGGAGAACACTGGTTTAAACGTTTCATTTGTATCATTTTCCATTCATTTGAATTTCCGTAATTCATTCATTTGTTCTTCCAATAGTTTCAAATGTAGTAGGCCCAGACAGTCTTCTGCTGCTTGTAACTTTGGTATTTTCTGTCCAAGTGGCATGACGTTTGCAGGCCTTCTACTGCTACTCCCCTCTCAGGACATCAGAGCATCCAAACAGAGAATCAGGACCAAGGGCCCCAGTTTTATATGCAATTAAAAAGGATGGGCATCCTACAGCCTTCCGATTACTTTCAATGGGAAACTCAGCTGTTTTTCTCCAGCTGTTAACTTCTGTAATTTTGATCATATTGGCATGGACTTTTCAGGCATTCTCCAGGTTGGGCTCGGATTAGGAAAGAAACCTGCCTGCCTGAAAGCCTGGAAAGCTGGCTGGGGAACGCTGGGAGCTGTAGCTGTCTAAACATGCATAGGGTTGCACCCTAAATGGATTTTGCCACTCTCAATTTTACTACACTCTCTTCCCCCTCCCTGTGACCAGTTCCTGTGTACTGTACATAGGCTCCTATTTCTTCAATGCCGCCAATGCAAACCAGTGAAAAAGAATGGACAAATACATGACCTTTTTTGTTTTGTTTTATTCATTCAAGCTTCCATTTGTTTCTACTATAAAAATGAATGGACAAACGGTGGCTCATTTGTTTAATCTTTCATTCAGTTTAAAATGAATGCACACCCTTACCCTCCTCCCCCCACTCAAGTCCTTGTCCCAGCCCCAGCGGACTGAGCCCAGGTGAAACTATGGCAGTTTCTAAGGAGAGATGTGGGGCTGAGGGAGTGCCTGGCTGGTGACTCCTGCCCAACATCCTTGCTAGCGAAGGGCACTGCTGTGTGACATAGGGGGATGATAGAAAACCCGGAGGCAAGCCTGCAGTAGAAGCAGAAGCAAGCATCCCATGATTCTCTAATCAAGAAGAATTTTGTTTCAGTTCACAGACTTGCCCCATTTGCGACCCCGAACACGAATGTGAATGGGAGCACATTCTTTCAAGACATGTTTGCATCTTCCTGGACTTGCGATCACATTTGAAAAATACATATATATTTTTTAAAAATAGCACAGTTTAAAATTGTGCACTTTCCAAAACACACACATTTTCTTACTTTAGTCAATGCACTTTTCCCATCTGACATGCACACTTTCCCTGTTCGAACAAACCAAATAACAGGATACAAACAAAAGGGTAAGTGAGCTGAGCTGCGCCTCAAAGTGAATTTCGGAGAATTGTGGCCATGATGGGGGAAATACATTTAATAGATGCATTTGAAATGCTCCTCTGATTAGAATGCCACATCTCACAACTATGCATAGCAACTTAGCGCACACACCACTGTGTAAAATCTTGAACCGATTGACTGCTCCCCCCCCCCACAAGTCTCCTCTTTTCTTCCAGTGCCATCTTAGATCTACTAATCTTTAGGAGCAGTATCATTATTCTTAGTTATGGCTAAATTCAGATAGACAAATAAATCAAGATTTGTCTATTGCCTGACTCCGGCTTTGACTTATAGCTTTCCGTGGGCCAATACTCATATATTTTTTTTGTTTTATCATAATTTATTGATTCCTTGAATATTTGGCCATCTCATTAACTAGCTCTTGCAGGATCTTTAGAACATTGGTAAATAAAACTGCATGAAGTAAATTTATGAAAAACTGCTGTACATAATGGAGCTTTTATTTTGCTTAAGCTTTAGTCTTTGCAAGGAACTGGCCATGAATTACTTTTGCAACATTTCAATGAATAATTGGGGCACATCCACTTTGCAGCTTCCTGCAGTCTCATTTGTCTCTCTTGAGCACTAAAGTGAGGGAAATTGACAATACGGGTACAGTAATACCTTGGATTGCAAGTAACTTGGTTTGAGAGCGTTTTGCAAGACAAGCAAATTTTTAAATATTTATTTTAATTTTTTTAACTTGATATACAAGCGACGTCTTGCAATACAAGTACTGTAGTACGGCTTAAATTAAAAATCTCTGTACAAATTTTTTTGGGGGGATTTCATTTTGATATAAGAGTGTTTTGGATTACAAGCACGTTTCCGGAACGAATTATGCTCTCAATCCGAGGCATGACTGTACTTAGAAGAAACAGTTCTACTCACTATTTTTAAATTGTGGATCCCTACTAAGGGCCATTTCATGCTCTCACCTGGTGAAAGAATGGCCGTGCCCCAATATACAGATACGTGCAAGGTAACATGCGAGATGCACGATTATTTGTGAAAGGGAAAGATCCCATAGGTTGTGTCCATGTGTGAGGCAGTTGCTTTATACCTAGATGGGTTCATGCATGGAGCACCATCAGCCTCACATGTTATAGGTTTACCTGTGGCGGATGCCTGCCTTGGCCATGTCCACTCCTCTGTTGCATGAAGTAGCACAGGAGCTTAGTGCAAAAATAATATTTAATTAATTAATTTTTATTTATTACATGTATTTATATACTGCCTTTCAGGATACAAATCCTACCATAGCGACTTACAAGGAAGATATAAAATAATAACACCACAATAAACAATATTACATTTGTTTTTTTTAAAATCAGGATCCTTCCCACCAGGCAGTTGGTAGAAGATGGCCGTGGAGGCAGGCAGGGTCCAGCTGTAACAGGAGTAGGACGCTGGTGTCATCCTCATCTCCCTCCCTCCCTCTCTCTCCTGGAATCCTTCTACCAGCTGTTGATGGTAGATGTGTGGTGTGTGTGGCGTGGGGGAGGGGTGTTCAGCTGGGCAAGCCCTGAAGCCTTCTTTGCCTGCCTCTCTCTCCTCACGTCCTGCATATTGCAGGTGGATCATGTTGTACATATCTGGAAGTTTGCAAATTACCTGGGAAACACCCCCAATATGGATTTTTCACATTTAGCTTACGGCGTAGTATTTTCTATACTTTTTGTACTCTTTGAAAGTACTCAGAAATGTTCACTGTAGAGCAAATGGTATTTGGCATATAAATGGCACTGAAAATCCAATCTGATGGGCCAAATTTGCATACCAAGATGCATATTGGTGATTATTATCGAGGGCCACCTGGGAGGGCAGGCGTTTCGTTCTGTGGAGTTCCATTTAGGCTCTTTGGCCTTCTGGGAGACTTCTGCACACACATTCTGGAATGTATCCTGTATGCTCCATCTAGCGTTGTGTGAGGGGGTGGCCCTGTGCAGGCAGTAATAATCAGATCTACACATGAATCTAGACTACCTCATATCCTTCTATATTGCAACTTCTATAGGGATATTAGAACTCCTTTTATTTCCCCTGTGCTTTGTTTTCTATTTCAATTTCTAGAGCCATTGTGGCGTAGTGGTGAGAGTGTTGGGACTGGGACTCGGGAGATCCGGGTTCTAGTCCCCGCTCGGCCATGAAACTCACTGGGTGACTTTGGGCTAGTCACTGACTCTCAGCCTGACCTACCTCACAGGGTTGTTGTGAGGATAAAATGGAGAGGAGGAGGAGGATTATGTAAGCCGCCTTGGGTTCCTTGCAGGAAAAAAGGTGGGGTATAAGTATAATAAATACATAAATAAATAAAATATATTTACGGCATAGAAGTATACCGTATTACAGTACATACTAATATCATGATCACTGAAAACACAGCTAAGTTCCTTGCCGCAGCTATTAGAACAAGGTCACAGATGCAAAGTGAGGTTGAGTCATTTTTAGTCTGAAGCTGTTAAATTTAATAATGTGGTGTTGTATTAACAGAATGCATATGCGTTAATTTTGTGTGTTTTTATGGTCTGTGGGCTGGAAATAAAGCATTTGATTGACAAATGAATGCGTGGAGGGAGGAATTAAGGTTGTATTCCACTGTCCCCTTCCCTGACCTTCATATATTCAAGGTCCATTTATTTAAATAGTACAGAACCCTTCAAAATGGAGGGTGCACATCACCTTCAACACTTAGGTCCTGTGCAAAAAGGATCTTGTATACATGGGACCGGCGGACATAATCCTCTTCCCCTGAAACATGTGTAGCTGTGGGCAGGGAGAATTTTGCGAGCGGGGAGAATGGAGGAGAGACTCGCCTGATTTACGTTGGGGCCAATACAGGTATAAGGGGTGGGGTGGCACGGCCCGATATTAGGCCTCGTAGCCCCACCCGCAGCTTCTTTGTCCTTTTGCAGCTCCCTCCCCCCCTCCCTCCCTCCCCCCCCCTGTATACAGTGTGGGCTCCTCTGGTCATCCATTAGGGAGCTGAGTAGGAATTTTGGCTCATCCCCCTGATTGGCCTTAAAGGGAGGTGTCTGTGTTTCGCCTACTCCACCCTGATCAGGGTGTTGTTTTCATGCAAGGTTCATTGTCCATTCAATTCAGTCACATTTGGCCAGTAGGTGTGTAAGTGCGGGTTAGGGAATAGATTGGGTCCGGTGAGCATCCATGGCACCTTTTATGTGAGAGGCAATATCTGAGGCTTCACATCGTTGGGACCTTAGACACGGTCTGTTGGGGATCAGAACCGCCTGTGAGGCCTTCGTACCTCGCCAGTTTGTTGTCATGCGACTCCGAGAGGAGGCAATACTGCGAAGGCCTCCCAGCACTGTGTTGGTGAAAAATGGGGCGGTGGCGAAATGCAGCACCACCCTTTCAATTTTGGATGCATTGCCCAATGCACAGCTGTACCAGCCGGGGTGGTGGTGGATTAGAGTAACCCGCACTCCATCCCTTTGCAGGTCCTTGAATATCAATCAATGTGGCCCATTTAAATCCCATCTCATCGTCTCGACTCTTTATTTCCACCTTTACGCTCGCAATACACATCTCTCCCCTTGTGTTTTTATTTGCATGCTCAACCATCACCTGCACAGGACTCCTGTCTCCTGGGTAATTTGCAAACTTCCAAATGTGTACAACTTCCACCTGTAGTATGCAGCTGATAGCTGGAAGTGAAATAGTTTGCCCTTACCTGGTGCTAAGCTCCTGCACTAAAGAGGTTCTTCAGTTTGTGATTTGGCATAAGGGCCTGCTGTCAGTTCAAAAAGTAAAAAAAAAAAAAAAATCCCACTCATCACACCTTGGGCATACTTAAGGTAGCTCTTTGGATCCTGGCCATTATATGTAAGCAATTAGCTTTGGTCCTCTGGCTCCTGATATATTTCCCAGGTGGCCTTTTGGGGGCTCAGCAAACTGCCTGCCTCTGGTTTAGTACACGAGGTGCCGCCTCTTAAGCTCCATCCAGAGTGTTAACTATAACCCAAGTGGAACCCACACATCCTGTGATCGATGTTATTGTGAGTTGCGCTCAACCCAAGAGCTGTTATTGCAAGTTGAATTCCATTAAACACGGCGGATTTCAACGTCATACTGGATGAAAACAAAAGCACCATTCTGAACTTCAAGCCTATAAAAAGGAAAGGTACCAGATATATTTAAACAAATACCCACAGAATGCTCATAAACTAAACAGCTGTGTGGAAACTATGCACATCTTTAACTCAAGTTCCACCCATTTCAAGAGAAGAGAAATGGGGCTTACCCTATTCCATGAAACAGCTTGATTGGCCACAGGCCTCCTATTAATTAGCTGGAACATCAATGATTACAGAGTCTGGCCTCTATTTTGGAGGTGTTATTGGCTACCCTTCACTCGTGGTGTCTCCTAATATTCAAAATATGACCCTATGGATTGGAGATTCCATAAATCTGTTACCACGTCCCTCCGATAAATATTCCTTCAGACTGTTTAGTAAAACTGAACAGAAAAAGGAACTGTGGGTAACACAAGTGTCCAAACTAACTTCACATCAGTAAGCCGATTTTATGGCAATCCCATGCTATTTGATGGGCTCCCCAAGGACTAAGGTCTCCCAGTAAGCTTACATGACACTAATTTTGCTATAAAGGTGCATTACTATTTACATAAGAGTGAACAAATAAGGAAGGCTTAGGCTACAATCCTATAACACACCTAACTGGGCAGAAGAAAGTCAGATTGAACTCAATGGGGCTTACTTCTGAGTAGACATGCACAGGGTTGCATTGCAAGTTTTGTTTTTTTTTAAAAAAAATCCCCTCTTGAATAAGGTCATGATAACCCATTCAGATAACCCATTCATGATAACCCAAACAGCGACAGCTGCTTCTGTGGAAGGCAGAGTTGTACAGTCTTCCTGTATAACCTATCCATAGGAAATACTTCCTCCTCACAGCCAGTAGCCAAAAGAAACGGTATGCATAACAACCTAATTTACTCAGATGTTCAGCTCAGAAAGTCTGATATATGGGAAACTGAGAATGTTGTTCCTATTATGCGTAGAAGAGGCTACTTTGGGAATAGATATCAGGTGAACTGGTTATCAAGCCAGGTAGTCAAAGTAATAATTGGGGATAATTGGGGTTCCACAGTACATTTGGAATTAAATTAATTCTGCTCTTAAAGATGGTTTGAAAGCATGCTGTTGCCATTTTTACATATATCCTATCCTGTGCACAAGTGAAAGCACTTATATTTGCCACTGCCAGTCCTTGAGAATAATACTGTTGAGAAAAAGAAAATGAATAAGTGAGCTGTCCGTCCACCCCAGAATTAGGCCTACCAATATGTGCACTTGGGAGAGGCCTAGAGTGGCAGTATAAATGAGGTGTGGGGGGAGTGAGTAACCCACTGAAGTCCAAAACTGATGCAGACCTAAGGACCTAGATGAGACGTGGAGAACAAAAGAAAGCTAACCAACAGCAGAGAGAATAGTGAAGGCTTAACACCAAGTCTTAGACCATGAGGCTATACCCATGGTGAGTGAGGAGAAGCTGCAATGTTCAGCACTCTATAGTTTGTGGGGTGGGGAGACACATCAAAAGAAATGGGTGATGTTGCACTCAGGACCCATTTGTGGGTTTCCCATGGGCAGCTGGTTGGCCACTGTGTGAACAGAATGCTGGACTGGATCTACCCTTGGTCTGATCCAGCATGGCTCTTCTTATGATCTTATGCTCTTAATACTCTGTGTGCTTGTCCTCTCTTACAGTAGATATAGTGATGTTTGTGGATGGAACTCTGCAATAGGTTCAGCTTGGGAAAGTGGGGAAATGCCTGAAACATATGCTGGAGATGAAACAACCATAGACTTTTGTAAAGCGTCTCTGTGCTTCCCCATTTTGTCTGAAAACAGACCGGTTCTCAAGAAACTGCCCAATAACCTGCAGAACATGGAAGGCTGTTTGTAAAATTTGTCAAAAATTTCCAAGGTTCAAAAGCCTCACTGCTCAGCATGAGACAATAGTACACATATAACAAAAAGGTCAGGATATGCCCTTTTCCACTGCAGGGTGCTTGCTTATCCTCCCTGCCAGAAAGAGAATTTGGCTCCAATGGCCAGTTGCCCTGGTACTGCAGAGCAGAAAAGTGCACTCTGTCTTTGACATTGGCCTGGGGACCAAAATCACTGGGTCGCACCCCCTGCTTCACAGGAAGAGCAGAGTGGCAAGGGCAAGACCAACCTGCCCCCATCCATAGACCAGTGAAGTTGCAGCTGCTCTGCCACTTGTTTTCCTCGTCCTGCTCAATTCCTTTTTCCTTTTGTATCATGTCTCTTAGAATGCGAGCTTGTGGGCAGGGACAGTCTTATCTTTTAATATCTGTACAGCATTTAGACAATTTTAGGCACTTTATACGTCTTAATATTTTATTTTATTTGTTTATTTCTTACCTTTTTAACCACCCAATGGCCAGAATTCTTTTGTGGGGGGCGGGCGGGATATAATAATAATGAAAGTTCCAAATTGCATGGTGCATAAAGGAGAGTATTTGAAATCTTATGTAATATAGTGATGTTGGTATTCCAAATTTATTTGGGAGAAATCGGCATATATATTTTTTAAAAAGGTATCTTTCCATTTTCCATTCCATCATCTTAAATAATATGGCTCAGAATGACCTGTCTGACTTTGGGAGTTACACATGGATAACTGGATGCTGGATCTCAGCCTTAAAGTTTGCAAATGATAATTATACTTTTAACGTGAGTAGGGGAAGGAAAGGAGAGTTTGAAATAGACCTGCTCAGTATATAACTCAGAATCATACAGCTCTTGTACCCCCTTGAAAACATTGCAAGCCTTGAGTAAGAAATATTTGACAAAGAAAGGAGCTGATACATCAGGCTTAAATATACATACAAAAATAGAGCCAAAGGGCAGTACCTACAAGACATAAATCAAATAAATCGGATTCCGTTTGTATGTTTTTCCTGACACATAAATCTAGCTGTAAGCAGAATGGCATGAATAATAGAGGAACAGAGCTCCCACAGTGGATAATCATTCATTGAATCTGGACCAATAACTTACCCTACAGGGATGGGCTTCAGCACCACTATGATGTGATTCAGGAGCTTCAGGCTTCAGTGGGAGCTGCTATCCAGATATTTGTGTTGGAGGATATGGAAAGGAATCGGTCCTATACTGGTTAGGACAAAGCAGAGCTTTCCCCCTTATGCGCAGCCTGGGTATTGAAACTGGTTATCACCACATGGGTTGCTAAACCCTGGTAAAAGGCTCTTTAAAGGAATGGATTGTCCATACAAGGTTTAAAACTAATAAAGACATTTATTAGTTTTACTTATGGTCCGTTTATTCATATATGAAGAATGCATATAGGCAGATTAGAGTCTTTGGTGTTAAGAGTCCGCTTCATTGGAGATCACTGGCTGGAAGCCAGCTCAGACTGTGCATCCGTCAGGTTGGAGAGGCAGAGAGAGAGAGAGAGAGAGAGAGAGAGAGAGAGCTGGCCACAGACAGAGAGGCTGGAAGTAGGGAGGAAGGGTTAGAAAACATGCACCCTGGGGATTGTTCAATTAACCCTTTCCTCCCACTGTAACTAGCGGTTATATTACCTTGTTGATTTAAGCAGGCAATATTACAATTTCCATCACTTTGTTGGGGAAACTACACAGCCACTACTTACATTCTGGAAATGTGATGAGGATGGCATCTTTATTTCAGAAAGTACAGAAAACAATTAACATGGTCAGCTGTTTTACATCTAGATCTAGGCCACAATCCAGCTAAATTTGGTTTTGATTTAGTCCCACTGAACCCAATAGAGAAATTGAGGCACGGCTAACTGATGTCCCACAGCTTTCAGTGGGATTCAGTCCAAATTCAGTTTAACCAGACAGAGACCCTAGTTTTGAACAACAGCAAAGAAACAATTGAGAAGTTGGTGGTGGCACATTAGCTGAAACTAATTAAAAGATAATGGACATTATGGTCCTGTGAAAAGACATCTGTGGGTGCAAGTGTTCTGAAAAACCTGGGACATGATCCAGCCAAAGTTAAATAAATTCAAGCCCCAATGATTTCAGTGAAAGATGTGGTTTACAAACCCACCCTCCCACCTAATGACCAGCAGCAGTGAATTAAAACCTACATCATAGTGCAAAGACTGCCTGGATTGAAAGGTCTTCAGTGATCTCCTAAAAGAAATCATGAGCGAGCATGGTGGATCTCCACCAGTAGGAAGTCCATAATTCTGGGGCCACCACTGAAAAAACCCTGACTCTCATCACCACTTATCTGATCTCACAAGTGGCCGGGAGAGAGAGCAGGACCTCCAGCACTGATATTAAAGGCTGGGCAGGCTCATATTGGAATAGGCAGTTTCCAAGATAGTGTGATCTCAAACCTTTAAGACATTAAAGATCAACAACAGCACTTTGGACTGGGCTGGGAAATAGGCAGCCAGAGCAGGTGGAGTAAAACAGGAATAACACGCTCAAATCTTTCCACACTTGATGACAATCTGGCCACTTCATTTGCACTAATTGCAATGCAAAATGTTTTCCCAAAATAGTGAATACTTGACTCATCCTTAAAGCCATTGCACACTAGGTCCCCCCCAGCACAAAATAAGCAGCACTTGAAACAGTGTGAATCTGGAACCACGTCTGTGCTGGTTGTGTCGAATTGTCATTCAGTGGCTTTCTGACGGTGTATGAAACAGAGTCCCAAATACCTGATCTCAGCCATCCTTACAACAGCTGTGTAAAGTAGGCCAGTATTATTATCACCATGCTGAAATTGGAGACTGAAATTTGAGGCTGGAAAGTGAGCATAGCCAAGGCAGGATTTGAACCAAGGACTTTACAGGGAGCTAGGAAGATCCTATTACTAGCCATTATCCTCCCAATAGTAACATCCACAGTCCCCCTGCCTCACCATCCCATAGTGATCAAGGGATGGTTACAGGATGCATATGATAGCTACAGTATTGTCCATAGTGCCCATCTCATCATTTCATGTTATAGCAAGAGATTGTGTCAAAGAAAGGAAGAGAGAGGGGGGAGCCAAAGATAGAAAGATAGATAGATAGAGCCAGAGAGCAAGAGGAAAGAAGGGGATCAAGAGAGAGAGAGAGAGAGAGAGATAAGGTTTTGCCAACCCACCCCATAAAATAAAATGATGCTATATTTTATTGTTCATGACAGTTCTCTCTAGTCCTTTCTGCCTTGGCTAATTAATTAGTTGGTTGGTTGTAAGTTACTGAAAAAAGGTGGCAATGGTGATGGCTTGTCAGACACTGAGGTGGAGGCACAGAAACGGATCCATTTAGGATTATATCCAGACTCTGGACTGGTCTGGATCTGATCCTAGTTGGATTTGGGTGAACACCAGTAGTCTGGTAGCTGAACCCCCATCCCACATTTAAGATTTTGCCCCAACACTAGTCATAGATGGGTTCCCATCCAAAGTACCGGATGCTTTTAATTATTTGGTGATGGGGGATGTAGCGTACTGGAGAAATAAACAGATGGTGAGGTGTGCTGCCATATCGTCAAGCCTTCTGCCAGGACTTAAGCCCATGGCAGATCCAGAACCTGGGAGATGTCCACTGAGGATTAAGACTCTGAATCACCATTAAACTGCGGTCAAAGGAAGGAATTACAGTAAAACTTTCCAGACCACCAAGGAGGCCTCTTAACAGCAGTAGACCAGAGCAGATCATTTGACCATTATAAAAGCTTTCAGATCAGGCTTGCTCACCATCTGAGCAACAAGGGAACTATATAGCCTCTCTCGCCTGTGATGGGCCTCCTTTGCCTTGCCTTCATCTTCCCTCCCCCCACCCCATATGGCAAAAGCTGATTTTTAATGCTTTCCCACCGATTTTCAAAGCATTGTGGGCACATTGCTCAATATATACTGGACCTATTTATTTATTAAATTTATAAACTGCCCTTCTTCCACAGGATCTCAGGGCAGTGTATACAACATCAAAAACTAATATAAAACCCATTCAATTATGCATTTAAAAGGCAAATTAAACAACAATAACTCTTCAACCAGCAAACCAAAAGACAATGTGCAGTATCCAATCCAGCCCGTCCACACAGAGGGCACACCACCACTTTCCATTCCATGTGCAACCAGCCATGCCAGTTATGTTGCGCAAGCAGCCCCCACTGCTTGCGCAATGGCAATTTAGCGCTTCTGGGGGCAAGCCCCAAACAAGCAGAAATGCTCGTTTCTGTAAAGTGGCAGGTTGGCAGAGCTCCCTTATCTGTTGGATGCTGCCCAATCAGTTACTTAACACTGTTGGATACTGCCCAGTCAGTTCAGTTTAAAAATAATTCTAAAAATATTAAAATATGGGCAGGGTGATCCTATGGCCCCTAGACAGTGTCTAGAGGGCCATGGGATTGTTCGGATTCCCAGATCCAAGGTCAGAAAAGAGTTCCGACCTTGGATCCCCCTACCCCCCTCGCAGCTGGCTGGCGCAGAAAGAGCCTTGCCCGCTGGCTGCTTCTCCGAGGTCATAAGAGCGACCTCAGAGAAGGGGTTAAGCGGGCAGGGAGGGGAGGAGACTGGTGCTGCCAAGATATGACGTATAACCTGCTGGTGCCCCCAGCCTCCTCCCCTCCCCCTCCAAAGCACCACAGTTAGACAGCCAAAATCGGCTGTCGAGCTGCTTTGCAGCAGCCCCATTGGATTGCACCCTAAAATGTCTTGGCAAAAAACACACAAAAAACTGTTTAACTTGATGGCAAAAGGAATACAAAGTTGGTGCCAATCATATTTCCTTCGGAAGGGTATTACAGAGTCAGGGTCCTACCACTGAGAAGGCCCTCTCCCTTGTGAGATACATAGTATATATCTCCCGCTGATGGTATTTGGAGAAAGGCTGCCCTTTTGGTTCACTGGATGATAACATCCAGTGAACCCACTGGATGATTCTGGAATAGCTGAAGAACATATTCATTGTGTGAAACCGTATAACAAGAGAATGTTTGTGATAGAAAGTGTGTTGCAAAAAGGATGATAAAAGGAAAGCAAGAAGAAAATGTGACTGACACACACTAAGATGTCTCTTTAGAAGTAAGTCCCAGTGAGTTCAGTTCCCAAGAAAGTGTGTATGGGACTGCAGCCTTACTAGATAGTAATTTCCATTGAACATATTGGATCTAATTCTCATTAAACTTGCTTAGGGTTGCACTGTTAACATGGCTCTAACACAAATAATTTACTGCCACGCTGCATCTCCTAATGCCAGGTGCTTTGCCCTCTGCCCTCTGCTAGTGTACTGTGACTAGCAATCTAACTCCCACCTGTCTGTGTTAATGAGCAAGTCTTGAAAGAGGCAGTGTAGTATCTAAAGCAGTGTTCTCCAACCTTGGGTCCTCAGATGTTTTTGGCCTAGCTGGCTGGGGCATGCCGGGAGTTATAGGCCAAAAACATCTGGGGACCCAAGGTTGGAGAACACTGATCTAAAGGGAGAGATTAGATATTTTGCAATCACAGTGGCTGATCCTACCAACTCTGTCCAGTTCATAGTTTGAGATTTAAGATGCCAAGATGAGTCTGAACTCACCGCCAGAAATGTTATCTTTCCGAATTAGCAAGCAGCGGTTATTTTCACAGGGATTCTTCATGCCTGCAGTAAGGTGGGGAAAGTGGAGAATGCAGAACTAGATTTGACCCTCTTGGCTGACATCTGGCTGGGCCAAAGAAACAAAATGACCATGCAAAAATATTATTAATGATCAAATCCATAGGTTTTAGTACACCAGAACATGACTCAAGTCACATCCCTGAAATCCTCCTTTGCCTGATGGGGTGGTTTCTCCCCCTTTAAACACAGACACAGTCACAATTCTGTCCTTAAAGTTAAGCTGGCAACGTGGGTGTTTTTGCAGTTGGTGTTGGTAAAGCATTCTCAGGAGTGGCAGATTATTTTCTACCCGTGGAAAAACACGTTCCACCATCCCCATCGCTACCCCAATTCCATTCCCCTTTTCCAAATGGTACACTCAGTAGGAAATCATGATGATGTTACAGCTACTTGAGCAGAAATTCTGGCTACCTTAATTGGGCTTGCTTACTTGATATATGACATTTTCTAATGTTCAACTTTTCCAGTTTCTGCCTTTTTCAAACCTGCGTCTCCAAGTGAGGTCCTCCTGGTGCTGTATCAAGTCCATTAAAGCCTATCCTAGAGTTTTGGAAAAAGTGCAAATGGGCTGAATCATAAAACCAAAAGGAGGTGTTCCTCCAGGGTGTATTAAATGGTGCATTAATACAGAAAGACAGACCGGTGGGGCTGGGGCATTAAACCAGTCTGCAGAGTTGCGGGGTTGAATGTGACAGTAGATTTACAAGCAGTGGTGTTGGGCAGCAAAGTGGCAGAAGTATCCCATCGCATTTTGATAACTGCTGCTGAGTGTCTAGAGACCATACTTAGTTAACTCTGTTTTTCATGTGTTTTGCTGAAACATGCGGGGTTTCTTTTTTCTTTTGTTAGCGCTCAGAGGACTGTAGAAAGTTGTCTCTTTTCATAAGGAGGGATGGGCAACTGATTCGCTTGTATATGTGGACACATTGGGCGGGTTCACACATCACTTTAAATCCACAGAGGTCCTGGAACCTCATAGAATCATATAGAATTATAGAATAGCAGAGTTGGAAGGGGCCGACAAGGCCATCCAGTCCCCCCCGCTCCATGCAGGATTCCAGGTCAAAGCATCCCTGACAGATGGCTGTCCAGCTGCACCTTGAATGCCTCCAGTGTGGGAGAGCCCACCACCCCCTAGGTAGTTGGTTCCTCTGTGGGTTTAAAATTGCACTGGGCCCCCGCTGTGCCTGGGCACAGCGGGAGTTCAGAGGCACTGCCTCTCCCCTCATCCTCCCTCAGTCCGATATCCCAGGAGACACTGTGCGGGAGCACTGAGGGCAGTGAGGGGGGATGAAAGCTGGCAAAAAGTGCCCAAGCAGCACTTTTGCCAGCTGTCATTGCCCGTCCTTGGCAGGGCCACTACTCAGCTGAGTTGCAGCCCCACCAAGGAACTGCAATGAGCCCCATGGTGCTGGGTTTCCTTCAGAGGAAATGCAGCACCATGGGGATTGTCCCCAGGCCTTTCTCAGCATGGCTACCACAGTGGCCGCCCCAAGAAAGGTTCCTCCCCATCCTGCCTCGCCGTCCCCCCACCTCACACCCCACCCACCCTTGACTTACATTATTCTCTGGTGGCAGCATGGCAACAGTGGCGAAGCACCACAGCGGCGGCTGCCACTGTGCACCTCTTCCTTGCTAAGGAAGGGGTACGTGGCTGGCGGCAGCAGGCTCTGCCAGGTGCCCCCTCCCCAAGCGGGAGGAGGCCGAGTGGCATACCCCCACCTTGCCCCCCCTCCTGCTACTGACTGTAGTGCCTGTGGGCACCACAGTCAGCAAGGGTGTGAGCTCAAGCCGATTGGCCACACGAGCTGCCAATCATTCTAAGTTCCACCTGACATCGCCAGCATTAGTGACATCAGGAGGTGCCCTTAGGCCAATTGGCCATGCACACTGCCAATTGGCCTAAGCGCTGCCCTCCCCCCCCCCGACGTTGCTAATGCTGGTGATGTCAGGCAGTGTTTAGACTGATTAGCAGCATGCAGCCAATCGACCTAACCACCTTGCCCCGCTCCTATCGCTGGTCCAGAGCGGTAGAAGGGGGCAATGCCGCACAGCCTCCTCCCACTTGGGAAAGAATTCCAGAGGGGGAGAGAAAGAATCTGGAGAGGCCCCAGGATAGCTCGTATCCTGGCCTCTCCAGTCTCCTCCCCTCCCCGCCCCCTTTCCCCCTCTCCAAGGTTGGGTTCCTGAGGTTCTTTCCACACTGGTTGCGCGGGGAAGGGGAGATAGATCACGGATCCCCCACCTCCAAAGTTGGAGTGCTGTTTCAGACCTTGGATCTGGGAATCCGAAGTATCCTATGGCCCCTCGGACACTATCTAGGGGCCGTAGGATTGCTCCCTCCAGCAGTTTACAAAAAGTTCAGATAATAAAAACCATAATCAAATAAAAACATAGTAAAGATGCAGAAAAAAATAAAGAATAAAATGATTAATAAATAAAGATTTTTAAAAGTGCTTAAGTACTCTTTTGTCAATTGGTCTGCCAAGAATACTGAAAAGTCTTTCTAAAAGACTGTCTAGAGTGCCTTTAGGAGCAATAAAATGAGAATCAAATGATCAGTCAATATTTTTGCGTATATACCTGTTTAACCATCCAAGTGATAAAATAGTATATTACATTCCCCCCCCCCCAATACTGTGTGTGTGTGTGTGTGTGTGTGTGTTTGGGGTGGGGAATCATAACTGTGGAACTACCTCCAAGTTCCGATTACCTTTAATACTATAAGGGATCAGACTTACTACTTCTTAACCTGCTAACGTTTTACAAACCCTTATTGTAAGCGGCATTCATTTTGGCTGTATTATGTGATTTTCAAGCATACTGTCACTGTCGACAGGGTCTGAAACCCACAAGTGTATATAGCATATACTTAGAAATGCAGTAACGGACCTAGTTGCTTGGTACAGATGTTTAATGTTTCATTGTTCAGTATTGTACGTAATGTTTCATTGTGCAATATTAACTCAGCTATGCTATAGCTGTCGCCATAGGAAGCCATGATCAAAATGAGGCTCTCGTTAAACAATACAAAGGGTATTTGAAGGTTATCTCTCTTTTTTTAACAAGTTAAGTTCACTATTTCTAATGGGAAGAAAATGAAATTCAGGTCATAGTCAGGGCAACTCAGGATGAAGTCATAGGTTGAATGGAGCATAGGGTGAGTTGAAGATTAATTTGATTAGGATTACTTAAGATAATATTTGATTTTATGTGGGGTTTAAAAGCAACTAGGTCCGTTACTGCATTTCTAAATATATGCTATATACACTTGGGGGTTTCAGACCATGTTGACAGTGACAGTATGCTTGAAAATCACATAATACAGCCGAAATGAATGCCGCTTACAATAAGAGTCTGCAAAGTGTTAGCAGGTTAAGAAGTAGTAAGTGTGATCTCTTATAGAATTGAAGGTAATTTGAACTTGGAGGAAGTTCCTCAGTTCTGATTCCCCCCAAACGCACGCACGCACACACGCACGCACGCACACACGCACGCACGCACGCACGCACGCACACACGCACGCACGCACGCACGCACGCACACACACACACAGTGGCTTATGGGATATAACAGTTTTGTTTTATTGGGAGGAGTTTGTTCAGTTTAAAACAATTAATGATTTACAAACTGACACTGTGGCTTACGCTGGCTCAGCTTGTCTGAGTATGGAAAGCTAAGCAGGGTCAAGCCTGGTTATTACTTGGATGGGAGACCGCTCCTCTAGTTTCCTGCATTGAGCAGGGGGTTGGACTCGATAGCCTTGTAGGCTCCTTCCAACTCTATGATCTATGAAATCTACGGTGCCCATGAGATGCATACATTTATTCACTGATGAGTTTGTAAAAGAAAAGAAAAAAAGATGAGAGAGTAATCTGTTTGCTCCAAAACTGGTGTCTTGGATGTCTTATGACTTGATGAGCCCAAAGGAACTGAAATCAAATTGACTCACCGGAAGACTTGGAGTGAAAATGACACAATCTATTCGAAGTGTGAAGTGGTTTTGACACACATATCCTCTATGTGAAAGGCTCTCCAAGTCTGGTTTAAAGCCAGTGTGGCATAGTGGTTAGATTGTTGGACTGGGACTCGGGTTCTAATCCCCACTCTAATCCAAGTTCTAATCGCCACTCGGCTATGAAACTCACTGGGTGACCTTGGGCCAGTCACTGACTCTCAGCCTATCTTACTTCACAGGATTGTTGTGAAGATAAAATGGAGAGGAGGAGGAGGAGGAGGATTATTGTGGAAACCGCCTTGGATTCCTTGCAGGAAAAAAGGCAGGATATAAATATAATAAAGATAATAAATAAATAAAGATAAAAAAGAACCATATGAAGGGGCTCTGAAGTTGCCAATCCACAGTTTGTACCTGTACAGCAGACTGAGCAGGCATATGATACTGGTAACCTGTTCTTTCTCATGATGGTGTGATGTATTCTATTTCTATTTAAATCATAGTTGTTGTTTCTAAATTTGCAGTTATACATATAAATTAGCATATGCAAATATTATGCAAATTGGCACCCTCTTTTTTTGTGATACATTCCCTCTTTTTTGGCAATGCATAAGTGGCCACCCTAGGTGAGGGGATGGGGGTGATACAGAGTGCTCATGGCAATGGTAGACCTCGGGATTCAGGCCCGTAGCAGCTTCCATTGGCACCAAGCAAATTGGGAATTTCCCAGCTTCTTGGCACAGATGGATGGTACCATTATGTTCATGGTAGCATCCAGGTCTGAATCCTGTAACATGCATTTGTCACAAGCTCCCCTCCAAGCCACTGACTCTTCACATTGGTAAGATTGGGAAAGGAGGGCTGGTGGAGGGGAGCCTTCTAGGCCTCATTGTGCTCCCAGTGATGTCATCAGAGTGTAATGGTGCTCAATTCAGAATGGAGCCAAAACAAAACAAATCACTTTTGAATGTCCAATGGACATTCTTAAAAATAACTAATTTTAATCAGGCCTATTTTAAATCTGCCTGTGGAACGGTGGTGATGGGGAGTTCACCCATCACTATGAAGAATGGTTTTTCTTTTCCAGTCTGGCAGAGCAGACCAAATGCAAAAGAAGACATCACTAAAAAGACATTCATATAAGTTTTAGTCTTACATGTTTCTGAATATCAGGTCTTTCTGAAAGAATTGAGTTATCGTCTGCTGACTGGTGGAAAAGCACAGTCTGCATGCAGGGAAGATTTTTCAGTTTGTGATTTATTTTATTTTAAAATGATGACAATTAGTCAACAGCTCTAATGAAAACTACATGCCACAAGAACATGAAGAGACCAAAAAAAAAAAAAATTCTTCCAGGCATATTTCTGGTGACACATGTGGTTTCTTAAATCAACAAAGTTAAGCAAGGATGTTTCAGTTGGATAAACATACAGTGCAGGTTTGCAGGCATCCAGTAAAGGGAAAGCAAAAGGAGATGGAAGATTCTAAATGAGTCTCTTGGGTGTTCCTCTTAAGGATGGGCCTCTCATGCTTGAGTTCTCCTCAGCCTTGAGGGAATTCAGTTACTCACAGCATTGAGGTTTTCCTTTCGCTATATAATGATTTGACTCTGAAATAATTCTTTGGTCCAGGCCTTCCGAAATGATGGAGCCACTCAAGAGCTGACATTTTATGGCTTCGGATATACAAGGATCTCTGAGGGAGACTCAGAATAATAGGCCCATGTTTCTGGTCATAATGTATCCCTTGAGGTCATCATCTTCACTATGTCCCTTTGGGATCTCTAGGGTCAGCCAAGGGAAGCTTCTTGTTGGTACCTTTTGCATGTAAATGGCAAAGGTATATAAGAAGGTTTTCCCCAGCTGTCAAACACTCTTTCCTCAGAGGCTTGCCTCTTCCAGAAGCAATGCAAGAGTCAATTATACAGACATGCTTGGTTGCCATGAATGAGGTGGGCATTCTTTTAAAGGAATGTCTTTCATTTTTACCATTTTAAAGGGATTATTTATTTATTTACAACATTTATATACCGCTCTCCACTGCTAAGTAGATTCTGGAGTGGTGGACAATAAAAAGATAAAAAAGATAAAAAGAATAAAACTCTATATTAAAACAGAATATCAATGAAAACCATAGCTAGTTAGTCAAGGAAGGCTTCTTGGAATAAATATGTTTTCAGGAGGCGCTGAAAACAACACAATTTTGGTGCCTTCCTGACATCTAGAAGCAGGGACTTCCACAGAAATGGAGCTGCCACACTGAGGTTTTTTCTCTGGGTGGACTCCAGTTGGGTGATAGGTCCATGAAGAAGCACCAGGAGCATGCCATCTGATGACTTCAGTGACTGGGCAGAAGGCACTGTCTCTAGTATCCTGGTCCCAAGTTGTTTCGGACTTTATACACTGGCCCAGGAGCAAATAAGCAACCAGTGTAGTTTCCTCAGCAAAGGAGTTGAATGCTGAAAAGGGGCAGCTCCCGACAACAGCTGACCTGCTGCATTCTGCACTAGCTCCAGCTTCCAGACCAGCCTCAAGGGTAGCCCCTGTGCAGTAATCCAGAGGTAGAGAAGGAAATGCAGATGCTACATGGCGAATCTGGGGCAGGGGTTTGCAGTGAGCTGGGGGAGGTGGGAGTTTGGAGGGAGAGAAGGAGGGCAAGAGGGGAGGAATTGGAAATGGATGGAGTGAAGAAAGGAGGGCGGAGTCCTCTGCAAGTGATCACTTCTGATCTGTATTAATGGAGGGGAAATGGGGGGAGCTGAAAAGGATGGAGAGAGGGAGGGGGAGCATAGTCAGAGAGAGATCAAGTGGCACAAAAAGCAGGAGAGAGAGATGGGGTGTCACACACACACAAAGAGAGAGAGAGAGAGAGCTATGCAATCCTGCAAACTCCACCCAATTATGGTTTTGACCCCTCCCACCACGGGCAGATTACCCCCATGGGAATGCGTCCATTGACAGAAAAAAGGTTCCTCACCCTTGATTTCTAGATTAAAAATAGAAGTAAGTAATTCTGTATACCAAAGGACTTTGGTTGCCTGCTTCACAAACAGCAGCCCACCCACCTCCAGTGTCATATGGCAACTAACGTGGAAAGATGTTTAAAAGCACTTTGTGATATGGCATGCAGGTCTGTTGTTCAATGGGGGGGGGGGGGAAATAAACTTCTCACTGAACACACCTAAACCGTTGGACATAGCTAAAGAAGTTCTTTTGATCCTGGCCTAAATAATATATATGAGAAAAATGTATCTTTACATTTTCTCTTCTTTTTTAATCATCTTAATCATTTTAATCTTGTAGTTGTTTTTAACTCTGTTATTGTAATTTGAACTGCTGCTGCTAGCTTTGCTGTTTGTTTTAATCTGTGGTTTTAAATTTTATATTTATATTGTATTGTATTTTATGGTTTTAACTGTTGTAAACCGCCCAGAGAGCTTCGGCTATTGGGCAGTATGAAAATGTATTAAATAAATAAATAAATAAATAAATAGAAAAGAAATGTGTGGTAATGCATTTGCAAGAAATGTGTGGTGATATAATTCAAGGAGGCTCATTAAGTAGATGTGATGATAGCTATCATACTTTAAACGTTCTCCTTTTAGCCGTTGAAGCCAATGGGCCAGGCAGTGAAGTCAGGGTTTGACTCTTCTCCTCTGTCCAATCCCCACGAATCCCTAGAAATACAACTGACATCCATAGGCCACTATGGACGCTCTCATCAATGACTCTGAGAACATTACATTCCCCAGAGTTACTAATACCTAGATCACGGCCATGGATTTAAAATGAACATGCTAGCTAAAGATGTAACTTTAGATCCGTGGTTCTCAAACGATGCATAGGCACTGCCTGGGGGAGACATGCTCTCTTCCATGACTCAGCCCAGCCTAGATTTGTGCCTTGCATTTACACAGTGGAACAAGCTGATCTACTCGTCCGTTCCAATCAAGGCAACACAGGTGATTCTGGGGGCAACCATGCATTTAATATCCTCACGCAGTCCATGCTACTATTACTGTGTCTGTCCAACATTTTGAACCTACCAGCCAGGTACAGCTAATTGATACGTTTCATGAAAGGGAAGCCTGAAGGAGCTTTATCTTCGATTGGAGAGGCTCACTAGGGGAGTATTGAAGAACCCGTGTCTTACTTCAGCAGCCTGGGCCTCCAGATGTGTTGGACTACAACTCACACCATCCCCAGCCAGCATTAGGCAAGTTAGCTGGGGATGATGGAAGTTGTAGTCCAACACACTTGGAGGGCACCAGACTGGGGAAGACTGTCTTAGTATATCAGTAATTTTCTGGTCTGAGACTAGGAAACGTAACAAAGAACTTGGAGAACAATTTAAAGTGTGTGTCATTGGGCTTTTTTTTTTTTTTTTTTTTTTTGCAACCATGATGCTTTGGTAGTCTTGGTTTTAATTCCATTTAGAGCTGGGCGGGGAGCTCAGAAGAAACAACCAGGTCAATCCAAACTAAACATGGGTGGAAGTCTGTCTAATTAATTGTACTGGCCCAAAGGTCACTTTGCTCATCCTTAATTTTGTGAAAATATTTGCAGTGCAATTTCTGGGCCAACTCAGAACTGCCTCAGTTTGTTAGGGAACCACAAAGAATGTCCAGAGTCAAATTTCCAATGTCTCCTGGAAGAGCATGGCTTCCAGCCTAGTTTAAACCTTACAATTATCAGACACTGTTTTAAATAGACAGCGTGAATAGAGATAAATAAAAGTGTGATCCAATGAATGGAAATAAAGATTTGAACCATCTTAAGTTGATAGAGTAACACTGCTGGCATCAGTGAACCATTGACATGGTCTTTAGATTTTTCAAAAACAATTTATCTATTTATTATTACATTTATATCCTGCCTTTTTCCCTTTTGCAAGGAACCCAAGGTGGCTTACATGGTCCTCCTCCTGTGGTAGGTTAGGCCAAGAGTCTGTGACTGACCCAAAGTCACCCAGTGAGCTTCATGACCAAGTGGGAACTAGAACCCAGATCTCCTGAGTCCCAGTCCAACACTCTAAGCACTACGCCACACTGGCTCTTTCATTACTAATGAAATTAAACCTTCCTTTATTAAACAAAATAATAAAATTGTTCAACGTTTTTTATTCCTCCTCAAAGCCTAAGTGGGAAGCCTTTGGAGATTTAAAAGTGACACTAAACAAGAAAACATCTTGGGCTATAGTGGCTTCTACAGCTTATGCATTTATTGTATATGAGAGTGGAGTGGAAAGATTCTTATAGCACACTGTTCACACCTATACTTCAAAGAAAATTCCTTCTCCTTTGAAGGAATAATCATTGTCTTGCCAAGTCTGTTGTATCATGTGGAGAGGCAGTCTTACATGAAAGTATACTCCTCATGATCATGAACTTTGAGATGCTATCCCATGCACTGTGCTTCAATATATTAAAGTACGTTATAGCAGAAGGCACAAATAGACCCGTGCCAATGGAATACCTATTATTTGGGAAAGATAACCCTTCAGTTTAGCAGGTCTGAATTATAAGTCCAATACATATTACTGATAATTACTGATAATTTGACCATATTCTAATATTGGTACTTGTGAACATATTTAGGCAACAAAATAGTTCATTTATTTATTCATTACACCTTTTTTCTTGGAAGTAACCCATGGTGGCTTACATACTACCACTACTACTCCTCTCCATCTTATCCTCACAGCAACCCTGTGAGGTAGGTTATGCTGAGAGTCCAAAGTCACCCAGTGAGCTTCAGGGGTGAGTGGGAACCCAGATCTCCTGAGTCCCAGTCCAACACTCTAACCATTATGTTACAATGGCTCTCTTAGACATATCCATGTCTGCTTTATTTTTAGACCAATGACAAAACTGGCCTAAAGCAGCCTTCCCCAACCCGATGCCCTCAAGTTATGTTGGTCTACATTGGCAATGCTGGCTGGGCATGATGGAAGTTGTAGTCCAATACATTTGGAGGACATCAGTTTCAGGAAGGCTGGCCTAAAGGGACATTCAGGGAAACTTGGCAATTCTTGTTTGGACAAAACATGAGACATTTCAAGTAAAAGAGTTCCAATAAAACAAGCAAAATTTCTCAGGGAGGTTTCTCATAATCTTCAGGGGCCACCAAGGCTCATCTCATATAAAATGTGGTGCACAGTCAAAGACATTCTGAGGAATTGCAAAGGAAATTAATAGAGTTTCAATAAGACTAGCAAATTTTCTTGGCAGCAGCAGGAGGATTAGGCAGTCACATCCCTAGTTTTATTCCTATCCTCTCTGTGATGTTCTTGTACTCACTAGTGAAGACAGATGCCAGAGTCTTTGCTAGAATAAAGATTTATTTAGGGATGCTTGAGGTTGATCTTTGCAAATTCCGATAGGAATTGACCTGATCTGAACCTCCAGACTAAAGTGTGGATTGGAATGTAGCTATCCATCAGATTTTGCACTTCGCAAAATGTTGCAATGCAATTCTCAGCTCAGAAAATGTATCAAAATGCATTTTAAGAGGCCTATCTTGAGAGACAATATATTTAAAAACATGGATTTACATATGTATTTAAATGCCAATTTTTGTGCAGTTTCTTTTAAAAAAAATCACAATTAATGTAGAAATGGGATGGAACAGATTTATGAGTAAATGTAAACATGATTGGAAATAGACTGATTTGTTCATCCCTAGGTTTATCTGTAATGTTCACAGCATGCATGTATCTGGTAGACCTCTTTACCACGATGGGCAACTTGTGGCCCTCCTTATGTTTTGGCCTACAACTCCCATCAGCCCTAGCAAGCATAGCTAGGAATGACTGGAGCTGTAGGCCCAAACAACTGGAGGACCACAAGTTGCCCACTCCAGCTCTAGACAAAGCTCTTACATGGTTGCTTTCACTGTGCTCCTTCTGGCCAATGTTTCCCCTTGCTGCTAACTTCTAGCTTTGGGCTCCACCCTTCCCTGTACCAGTGAGTTTCCTCTCCATTCCTAGTAATCCTTCTTAAACAGATATCATCACATTCTATGTGTTATTTGGAAGTATAATGGGACAGGAGTGAGAGCATTCATGATGTATACAGTCAGCAGCATTGAAAGAAATGGTTTTTGTTTTGTTTTCTAAGAAAATAATGTGTAGCCCATTCGGTGTTGGAGCCATTTTAGCTGTGAGTCACAAATGATTCATTTCTTCACACACACGCACACACACACACACACAAAGTTCCAGGTAACTTCTGCTTTTCATATTGTCAGTGTCTACACATGGATGCCAGATCCAGGTAAAATGTTTTGAAAAAAAAAAAAAAATCTTATTGCTTGAGGGAGATCAAAGATGAAATGCAGGTTTTTATGGCCTGTAACAGTTTTTTGGAACTACATGCCTGCTGCACCACAAATATTTGGCTGTACTGTAGTGATTTCCATCAGCCCATCCAACATGCTTCTAGCCACAGGACTCACCGGCTCCATCTAGTTAGTGCTTGTACAATTCATTTTGCAGCTGGCAAACACCTACCTGAACATCTAGTATCAATGGACCATCTATTTCCAACGATGTAAAACTGCACCCCCTTTTAGAAATTATTGAGATTTATGAGATATATATATATAAGATTCCTTGTCTTCATTAAAAATTGACAGCACCTCTTGGGGATAATTAAACAAAATAACAAAAAGAAAACTGTGGCACGCAAAGTAAAGGCATAAGTAGTGGTGGGCAATTCTGCAGTGAGCTGGGCCGGAAGCGGATGCATGCCGAGCAGCTCAGCGGACTTCCGGGTTCCTGGCGGGCTGCTTTTTACGTAGAAAATACTGTAACATACCTTAAAAGCAGCCGCAATTTGCTCAAGTTATGCAAATTGCGGCCGTTTTTGGCATATCTTGTCGCATTTTCTTTGTAAAAGCAGCCTGCCTGGAACTGAGAAGTCACTTCCCCGGCTTGACTCGGAAGAATGCGAGTTGAGCTGGGGATGGAGGTAAGCAGGATGGAGTTCGGGGGCTAGAGCCTGGCCAGTTCGCTGGATTTCCACCCCCCGAACAAACTCCTCACACATCCTTAGGCATAAGATAAGATTTTTTTTGTGTGTGGTTCCACCATGAAGTGCATTGCACGTCGATGTACTCATCATCATTAATGGAGCCTACTACTACTGGGCTCCATTAACTTCATACACAAGCTGACTTCCACTCATGCAACAAGAGTCCCCTTGCCTCTTTTTTCCTCCCCCTCTGCACCCCTCTCATGGCCCCCAAACCTGCTCTGGAAGGTCTGCCAACCCTCCAGAGCAGATTGGGTGGGTGCAAGGGTAGGGGAATCCATTGCCTTGTTCTGCTGCTGGACAGACACTATTGGATACAAAAGCCAATAACAATACCTGTGGTGGTGATCCTTCTTCCTCCTCCTCCTCCTCCTCCTCCTCCTCCTCCTCCTCCTCCTCCTCCTCCTCCTCCTCCTCCTCCTCCTCTTCTTCTTCTTCTTCTTCTTCTTCTTCTTCTACGAAACAGTAAACAATGAAATAGCACATTAAAAGAAAATGACTATCTAGAGATACTCAGCCTAAGACTGCATTAAAGATATATGATGTAAAGGTCTTAGAATGGCTGATTGACCCACAGCATATTTTCTTCAACTATAACATACACAATATCTCTCACTCATGGCTGTTGTCCCAGCTCTCACCTGGGACTATCCAAAAACCACACAGCTTACCTTCTCCTCCTCTGTGTGTGCAAGCTCCATTCTGCCCTTGATTCCTCCTGGGGAAAAAAAACAACCTTGCCTTTGGTGCAAGCCTGAAGGAGCAACCCTTTGGTGTTGCTCTCTTAGGTCACTCCCACTGGGGTCAAACCATTGAAAACTCTGAAAGAAGTAGACACCCTTTTCAGTAGCAGAAATAGGGCTTCTCCAGGGAACAGGGTGTCTCCCACTGGCTAATGTTTGTTCCTGGCTCCTCAGTCCTCCTCAACCCCAGAGCAGCAATGAGAGGCACTTGGAAGGAATCAGTGTTCACCCTCTTCAAGCCTCTCAGGTTTTTTTGCCCCTCTCTCCTGGAGCCCCATGGCTTGGTGAGAAGTACGTAGCTTTCTGGAAGTGGAAATTGGGTTTCTGCATGGGCAGGGACCCTTCTATTCCCACTGACCAATGTTGGTTGCTGGCTCCACCTCAGGCAATGAGAGGTGCTTTGGAAATAAATTGATTTTTTGAAAAAATATTTCTATAGCCATCTCCGAGTATTAACACTAGAACTGTGCTGAGGGTGAATAGGAAAACATTTCTGGCACAAACAGGGTTGTGTGGGGAATGTTGCCTAAAAGACTCCCCAAAGCTTTTGTACCTTTGCCACTCTTTTGCTTCTCCTCTGGGGTGCCCTCTTCCTCACAACATGATCCCAGCTAGGAATGTGTGAATATTTTGTTGGGGGTGGGTGGAAATCCAGCGGACCAGCCAGGCTCAACCCCCTGAACTCCATCCCACTGACCTCTTCCCTGGCTCGACTCATGTTCCCCTGAGACAAGCCAGGGAAGCAACTTCCAGGTTCCTGGTGGGCCGCTGTTTATGTAGAAAATGCCTTAAGAAATGCCTAATATGCACAATTTGTGTAATTTGCGCAAATTGCATCTGCTTTTGGTTTACGCTGGCTCAGCTTGTCTAAGCGTGGAAAGCTAAGCAGGGTCAGGCCTGGTTATTACTTGGATGGGAGACCCCTCCTCTAGTTTCCTGCATTGAGCAGGGGGTTGGACTCGATGGCCTTGTAGGCTCCTTCCAACTCTATGATCTATCTATATCTTAAGGCATTTTCTATGTAAGTGGCCCACTGGGAACACAGAAGTCTCCTGAGTGGTGCAGCGCACCAGCTTCCAGCCTGGCTTGGCACGTGCAGCAGTGGCATCCACCAAGCTGGAGGTGGGTCGGGTCCCGGTGGATTGCCCACCCCTAATCCCAGCTCATCAGGGATCATGTTGTGAATGTGGTGATGATATCACAATGTGCAATAGCCAATCTGACCTGGCATTGTGACACCACTGCGGGTGTCATATAGCCAGTTCAGAATGAGGTCAATGCTTCAATCAGTGCTTCATTCACTGTTTTGGTTGTTGTCAGAGAAGGAAGGAATAGATGATTATTGTTGTGGCTACCACCACAGCTACTCAGTAAGCTGGTAGGAACTTTGCACAGTCCCCCCCTCCATCACTGAATGGCTGCGTACAGGCATGCAAACATCGGGTCTATATTTCACCCCCAACTTAATTCAAGCTATCATGCTAACCAGCGAGGGCAGGGATTCCTCACTTTGGCATTTCATTGCAAATGATCATGAGGAAGGTGATGTGGAAGGTGGCCTATTTATTCATTTATCTTATCTCTGTGCTGCTGCCTTTCAGCGCAGAAGCCTTCCCAAGGCAGCTTATAACACTGAAATTCATATTAAAAAAATAAAAATAAAACCCAATACAATAATATGGTAGCAAACATTCATGAATCAACAGGCACAAGCAAGAAAACATTACTAAAAAAAACCTACAGCACGATTGCAGCTACAGAGCAGAACACAACAGTCCAGTAAAACACAGTCAGGGGAAGGCCAGAGTAAACATGTCTTAGGGTCTTCCTAAAAGCCTGCAATAATGGGGCCTGATGGACCCCCGATGGCCATTCATTCCAGTGGTGTGGGGTAATTTGCCAGACTTCCACTCCCCAAATGAGATCCGCACACATCCCTAGTGGGGCCTCTGCAGAAAAGGCCCTCTCTTGTGTACTTGTCCCCTAACTGCCCTCACAGCTGGCCAAGTGAAGCGGGCCTCTGTTGCTGATCTTAAAGTGCAGGTAGGATGATATAGGTGAAAGTGGTCCTTCAAGTACTTTGGTCTCAAACCATTTCAGGCTTTAAAGGTCAAAACTAGCACTCTAAATTGGGCTCAGAAACATACTGGTAACCAGTGCCACTGGTGCAGTAGAGGCATTATATGATGATCTGATCCCCTCTCCCCCATCAACACTCGGGCAGCTGCATTCTGCACCAGCTGCAGCCCTATCTGGAGAGGACAGACCTTGGCTTGGTTATCCATGCACTAGTGATGTCTAGAAACTTCAGCTGGTCGAGGCGAGGTGAGCCGCCCCCAAAGGTAGGGAGCACACCCCTAATCTAGGGATGGGCACAGAGCCCAGCACTCAGCTCGCGGGGTGCTCAGCGAGTGCCAGCTGGACTTCTGGGTCCCCTGCGCCATGTTTTTTATGTAACAAACAGTGTAAACTATGTTAAAATGGCCACGATTGGCATAACCGGCGATACATTTTTTACGTTAAAAACAGCATAAAATACATTAGAACAACCGCGATTTGCGTGGCATATGCAAACTATGCAAATCGCAGATGTTCTAACGTATTTTACTCTGTTTTTAATGTAAAAAACGTAGGGCAGATTATGCCAATCGTGGCCGTTTTAATGTAGTTTACGCTGTTTTTACATGAAAAACGTAGCACCAGAAACCAGAAGTTCCTTTCCCTGGCTCGGCTCGCAAGGACGCGAGCTGAGCCGGGGAACGGTAAGTCGAGCGGAGCTCGGGGGGTCAAGCCCGGTGAGTTTGCTGAGCTTCCACTCCCTTATCGAGCTCCGTGCACAACCCTAGCTGCAGCTGGAGTACCAGCCTAAATTGGTAACATGTACTTCTGGACACTGCAGCCACCTGAGGTTCCCCAGTTAGCACAGAGTCCAGGAGGACCCCCAGGCTATGCACCTGGTCTTTTAGGGGGAATGCATCCCCATCTAAGACCAGTTGTAAACTTCCATCCAGAGTAGTTGGTTTCCCAACCCACAGTGCCTCTGTCCTGTCTGGATTAAGTGTCAGCTTGTTCACCCTCATTCACCCCAAAACAGCCTCTAAACACTGGTTCAAGAGTCCCACAGTCTCCCTGGAATGTGTAGATAGAAATGAGAGGTAGAGCTCTCGTCCATGTACTAATGACAGTTCAGCCCAAACCTCCTGATGACTTCCTCCAGCAGTTCCATGTAGATGTTAAAAAGCATGGGGGGCAGGATGCAAATTTGTGGCACCCCACAGGCTAACAGTCATGGAATGGAACAGAAGTCTCCCAGCGCTAGGGATGTACGAACATTGTAAAATCCATTCCATCTATGTTTCATGGATTGCCAGGTGCCTTTTGTCCCATTGTCAGCTCATTGATGGAATCAGATTTTGTGCAAATGTGTTAGTATGCATTTGCACGAATTCGCACTTACACAAATTCACACTACTGAAAATGCACGAATCCCCCCAAAATATGCACACACACACCCAAGAATACCGGTACATATTTTCATGCTTTAGCCTATGGGTGAAATTCATGTTTTTGGTTGGTATTATTATTATTATTATTATTATTATTATTATTATTATTATTATTATATTATTATTATTATTATTATTATTATTATTATTATTATTATTCATTATCATTATCATTATCATTATCATTATTATTCTACAACTAAATTTATTTATAAAATTATGGAAATTTTTTTTAAAAGGTCCTCAAGTTCGCAGAATCTGTACGACTCCGGAAAAGCCAGTGCACTGTAGAATCTGCGGGTCAGATTGTTAGAAATTCAAACTCTTTTGAGTCTGTTGTGCGATTTCTCCGATATCGCTACCCAGCACCACCTTCTGAGGCTGCTCTTCCAGGAAGGAGTCAAACCAGTTTAATACTGTGCCTTCTAAACCTAACCCAGATAGATGATACAGAAGGATACCATGGTTGATGGTATCGAAAGCTGCTGAGAGGACCAAAAGAACCAACAGGGTTGCACTCCCACTGTCCATTACCTGGTATAAGTCATGGGCCAGCTGAGCTGACCAAGGCTGTTTCCATCCCATAACCAGGTCTGAAACCTGATTGAAATGGATCTAAATAATCAGTATCATCCAAAACTGCTTGGAGTTGCAAGGCTCCAGGACCAGCACCTTGCCCAAGAAGGGCAAATTTGACACTGGGCAGTAGTTATTTAAAACCATATGATCTAAATTTGGTTTCTTCAACAAGGGCCACACCACAGCTTCATTCAAAGCTGCAGGGAGTTCACCATCCCTCAAGGAGCCATTGACCACCTCAGAGGTCCAGATACCCAGCCCATCTCTGGCAGATTTCACAAGCCAAGATAGACAAGGATCTTAAGAGCCTCAGTCCTCCAAGCAGTTTGTCCACATCCTCAGCTTGTACAAGCTGAAATGTATCTACCACATAACTAGATGGTGTACTAGCCTTATCCATTTCAGACTCTGCCTAGTGTTTAGTTGCTGCTGTTTAGTTGGACTTCAAATCCAAGCCAGGACAAATCTTGCTCTACTGCCTGTAAAGTGGGAGAAGAATTGTTTGCACAGGGAACCTACCTCACAGGGTTGTTGTGAGGATAAAATGGAGAGGAGGAGGAGGATTATGTGAGCCACCTAAATAAAATAAATAAAAATGTATAATGGATCTAAAGCAGTTGACACAATAAAGTGAAGTGTAATCAGTATTTTTTTAAAAAAAATGGATACCCATTATATTTTGTGGAAATGTGCATGTGTGTATTAATGAAGTGGTTTTCTTTCCTTACAAATTTGCATTACACATAAACCGGAGAGAGATGACAAGCAAGCAAATTGTACAGCAGTACTACAGAATTTTTATTCAGTTCGTGGCAAAATCAAGATGTAAGACGTCATAAGTTCCAGCCAGGAACCGTCTTGAATATATATATGTGTGTGTGTTTGTGTGTGTGTTACCTCTCCAAGCAGCTGATAGATTTATGGCTAGGCAAATCTTGTTCTCATTTTAATTCTGAAAAATAAAGAAAAACACAACAAGAGGAGGGAAGTGGTGAAGCAAAACAAGGGGTGGGTGGGGGAGTAATGAATCTTGCCTATCCAGTGCAAACTCCAGGGGCACTGCTGTAGCATGCCTGTGGCCAGTGTCTGCATGGCTATTTCAAAAGAAAAAAATTAAGCAAAGCCAGACCCAGATGTCAATTAGTATTCTAAGGTCGTCCGAGAGCTGCCGCTCACTTCTGCGGAGCCAAATTTTGGAGCTGCCGGAGCCGACTGCCTGATGACTAACAGCTGAATCTTCCAGGAGTTGGGTAACTGGCTCGATCAGGCCGAAGGCCCCGTTCATTGAAATCTCATTTGCTCTCGAGCGAGACAGGTTGATTATGGAGGGGAGAAAAAACGAATATTTTGTTTTCCCGCAAAAGGAGCTAATAAAAACATCTCTGAGCAAATGGAGAATGATAAGTTCAAACGCACCGTGCTTTCTTAGCAGTGTTTTAATTCCGCAATGAGACCTCTGTTTCTTTCCAACAAGTTTACTACTGCAGCCTTATGTCAGAACATGATTTAAATGTAATAACAATTGTTTGGCTCACAACCTGAAAGGAACATGTGGTACCCTTTTTTCTTCTTCTTCTTTTTTAAACACCACTATTTTTATAAGCTAAATTACATCAGTTTTTTTTTTTTTTGTTAGCTTAGAGTATCTGTGATTCCTAGGGAGAACTTGGAACTGAGATTTAGACTGATGTTTTGTTTTTTATGTTTTGGATGGATTTTCTTCTTTGATTTGTTTTTAATGGTTTTCCTTTTAACACAAGTCCAAACAAAACCATCTTGATTTTGTCACCAACACTCATAGTAACTCAAAATGAGTATTAAATTACCCGGACCCTACTGGCTAGCTGCCGTTAACTCTACAATATCTTGTTTACTTAGGGATAGAGCATAGAAATGGTGAGAAATGGATTGTACATTTGTCGTTTCCTAATGTGACCTATGAATGCAACAGGCAACCCCTCTCCCACCTATATGCAAATATCCCAGTTATAAACACCTGAAAAGCAAAGGTTATACCCTTAAAGGTGGCCTACATAATACTTTTTAATAAATAAATATAGTTTGTGACTGAAGAAATATATCCAACTTGGTTCTCACTCTCACTCCCATCACCTGCACTGGCATGCAAGATTCAGACTGTGGCTGAAGTCAAACAAGCAACTCCAAAGCACTACTATCTATTAAATCTAGAAAAAAAAATCTTTTAAAATGTTCTAAAAGTTCCAAGATAGATTTTTCTTGAAATGAGCTGATTATTAAAACTCTTACTTGCAGAATGCCATTGGATTATCTATCCCTCATTAACAAAACATCAGAAATAAAATTAAAATGGGAAAATTCTCAAGTTTTGTCATCATTTGGAAAAACAGGACTGAAATGAATATTTGTTGTAAACTACAAATCATGCTATGCACTTGACCATGCAAAAGTATGCATGACTGTGCAAGGATGTGCATTTTTGTGGTTTGGATCCCCTTTTTTCCTCCAGAAGAAATGAATGTGAATTTGAAAAGTGTGATTTGCTTTTCTCCACCCAGACTTGAAGTGGATTGACAAAAGTAAAAAAAAGAAAGGATTCACATTTTACTTATCATTTAGAAGAAGAAAGAAAGAAAATGGAAAAGAACATTCTACTCACCTTTGTTGGACTCTATATGCACTATTTGTTGTGTGTTTGGTCATCCACTTGTTTTATTACTACATTAATTGATGTAGCACTATAAGTATAAATTTTACTTTCTACTTTGGCGCTGGTCCAGTGCAAGAATCGGATGTTGTCCTCAGATCCTCTCGCTCAGCCTGGATGAGCAGGATCCCCTCCTGTGCTTAACTGAAGGTGCCCCATCCTAGAGATCTGCATGCTGCTTCACCTATGGAGTCTCCACACATGTGCACAACCCACCATCCTCCTCTGCTGGGGGTGGGGTAGCTCAGCCTCAGCATCACCTTCCACCCTCCTGCTATTCATTTGTGGGGGAGCCCCTCACATATGCAGGGGCTTCCCATTCCCTTTTATGGAACTGCTCCATGTGCACACAGAAGTTTCCCACTGCACACAATGTATGTCAAGTGGTCCCATGCTGTCTTCTTACACCAGCCTTGTACACATTGTACACTTCTTTGACTTCACACCGACCTTGTACAGCAGTAACTTGCTACTATGCCCAGGGACTAAGGATGAGAGAAACTAGCTTGTCACTAGCAGGGACGGGAAGCGAGGTCTCCCTATTAGAGTTAAAACATTTTACACCTCTGGATCACAGCAATTCTCAAGTAGCCCTTTGTCAGCGAATCAGCACATTTTCATTCTCCTGTGGCTTATGTATGTAAGTTCAAAATATATGTGTGCGTCTGCATGCACGCATGTATACTTTTCCCTGAAGAAATAGCTGCTGCAAGTGTATTCCATGCAAGAGTGAAACATTTTAAGAAATAAAAGAATGAAACCCCAAATCATAACATCCATTAGCTCACCCTGTTATTAGTGGTTAGAAAGGGAGAAGTTGTATAATATTTTGATCTGATGTGGTCCCACTTTCTTATTTCTGAGGATTAAGCTTTTTCTTTTCTTTTCTTTTTTTTGTGAGTACAAGAAGTCGCTTGCTACTTCCGCTTCACTCTGATGGATCATAAAGATCTTTAGTGCCCTCTGCAGCCACATAGCCACCATTCTAAAAAAACAGTGGATTACGGTACTTTCTCATATTCCCATTCTCTGGTTCCTAATGCACAATCCTTTAAATGGGCTTTCAACAGAACATTAATCACATACCCTAATGGGCAGATCCTGCTATTTTCCCTGCGAGTATATTTGAGTTCTCTTATATAAGCGAATTCAAAAAAAGTACAGTCTGCAAAGCAGGATAAATCAGTATTATTTCACTTCCAAGCTATCCACACAACACGTGGTTTATACTCCAGAGGCAGATACAGGGAATACAATTTTCTATTTCTATGAGCACAGAGACCGCATCTTCTTGGCATGTGGCCAGCTCCAACTGGCTGCGAATAAGAGCTAGAAAGGACAGAATTAATCTGAAGTCTGTCAAATTATTATAAGAGTGTTTTGCATTGAGTAAGTGAAGCAGAGGTACTTTTGCAGATGGAAGGAGGAAGGAGACGGTGGGGGGGGGGGATGCACAAATCCCATTCACCCACTAGGATCTTAAGGGTGATTCGGAACTATATCAGCCCTCATATTCATGGAAATAAATCATAATGAACTGCATTTGAATATTAGTTTAGATGACAGGAAATGTAGCAGCTGTGCATTTTCACACAGAAAGCGAGGCTGGTAAACAAGCGTGGCTGATAGACAATTCTGTCCTTAACATGTGCATACACATTTTGGAAAAACATGGCCCAATCAAAGACATGCATCTGTCCATTCACACTTCACAGGTTTGCTGAAAGAAACATAGGTGTGATCTGTGACACATCACAGGGCCAAACGCAATGGGGATTTCTCCTAACTTTCAGTGTCAGTCCCACAGTGGCATTCAATTACATACTCGATAGGTAGAAGAGGAAGGATCATAACTGTAGCTGTTACTGTTTTCTTTTCAAGAAAAGGTACTTTAAAGTTAGCCTAGCAACTGCTGAGACAGAAAATGCCCCCCATTGACAGATAGGATTATGACATCATCATTCCATTCACTGCTGATTTGCAGCTTCTTCCGGTTTCACTCTCTTTCTTGCCTTTTTTTTTTTTTTTTTTAATAGTTCTGCTGCCACTGCCCAGGCCCTAAAATGCTTTCAGATCCTTAAGGTGAACTAGCTGAAGGGGTGTTGTTGTTTTTTTAGATTGGAGGAAGATGGGGGTGCTGCTCCTCCAGCTACTGTAACTGAACTGGACTTGAAACCCTTATTTGGGTGGGACATTGGAGGGGAGCACTGAGGAAGCCTTTCTTTCTCTGCCCCTTCCCCAGAGACTCTTGAGTGAAAGTAGAGGCTGTAGAAAGTATGTACTATGATATCTTAATTGCTTCCCGTTTGTCCTGGGTTGTGGGAAAAGGAGATGGGAATAAAGCTGCCTATAAACTGTGGGGTGAGGGAGTTGGTAGGTGGGTTGAAGCTCCATTCACCTGTTGGCTTAATCCTGGTGGGGAGGGGACAATCTTCATCTTCTCAAAATTGTAAGTGTGTTCTCTTTTCTGTAGTTTTTAATCCTGAACTTGACCAAAGCTTTCGTATTAAGATGACGCTTAAAGTACCCAAACTGGCTAATTCGATAATCACAAGACTATTTATCTAACTGTAAACAAATCAGAGCTGTGGAAACTTTAGAGAATTGGGTTTTCATCTCCCCCACAGCACAACAACTGGGCAATTGATGGTGGTCCAAAAGTTGGATATGGTGGCTGCCCAAAAGATGTGTCCCATAACAGGGACACAGAAGGGAGCTTCCTTCTTCTCTTCTTAGCAGTGCATACTCTTGGTCAATACTAAGGACACCAAGAACAGATCTTAACAATTTAATAGGAAGGAAGGCTACCACTTATGTTTTAGTCTAGACCACATGTGATTAGGGTGGTAAATTTTTCATTTAAAACATTCTGGTCAGTATTTATTTATTTTATTAGATTTATATCCCACCTTTTCTCACCAAAAATGGTATTCAAGATGGCTAGGAATAATAAAACAGATTAAAACAAAGGCTCAATCAAAAATCATAACATAAAAACATCCACAAAACCACAGTTAAAAACACAATAAAAGAATGGACAGCACCCAAATAGGACCCCCTTGAGTGGCAGGTGATTATACATGTTGAAAGCCTGCTTGAATAAAAAATGTATTTGCTTGCTCGTGAAAAGACAGCAGAGAGGAAGCCAACCTAGCCTCCCTCCGTAGGACGTTCCAGAGCCTGGGAGCAGCCACCGAGAAGACCCTCTCCCAGGTCCCGTTGATAGCAATGGGACCAAGACAAGGGCCTCCCTGGAAGTTCTTAAAACCCAAGCAGGCTCTCATGGAAGAATGCGTTCTTTCATCATTCTCCAGGCAGAGAGAGGAGTTTGGCAGGTGAGGTGTATTGAGTTTTCTCATTGCTTTTGTGGCTAGTAATGGCAAGAATGATGAAGGACCAAGCTGATGACCAGGTTGCACTATGGGCCGGAAGAACTGTGCAGGGAAGGAAATAGCTCCCAGCTGCCACACACCACACCACCCCCATTTTCTTCTGGTTTCTGACCACTGACCACCCTGCTTCCCTTGGTTCAAATGAGACTCTGAGGAGTGGCTGTGGAAGAACCAAGCTCATACAGAGCAGCACATGCACGGGCGCAATGGAGCTGAGCTCCATGACCTGGAGCATTAAAATACTTGTGTAGGCTATGCCATTCAACCATGAACAGCAAGTGGGGGGAAATGTTATTGCTGGCTTTTACTTGAAAATTATGCCTTTCCAAAATTTTTGTTAACCAGGAAACATTTGTGGCTTTTATAGACACACATACAATTTCTGGAAAACACTGGCAGAGCCATTTTTTTCTGGTCAATTAGCAAGCCTACATGCATTGATTCCTTGGAAGACCTAATATTTCTGGTTGTTATGAGACACAACCAAAGCTCCTAAGATATACTGTACCTCTCTTTTGAAATTCACAGCACAATCCTATACATGTATGCCTACTCAGAACTAAGCACCATTGAGTTCAGTGGGGCTTATTCCCAACTTTAGTCTGCAATCCTATACAAGAGACTTCCCCAACCTGTACATGACTGGCTGGGGGATGCTAGGAATTGTAGTCTAACACATATGGAAGGCACCAAGTTGAGGAAGTTGGAATGATGGTACCACCACGATGGACTTTGCCCTCTCATTCTGAGATTTTATTGAGATTTATAATTTATACCAAATAAAAACCCAACACTTTCTAGTTTGGACACTCCTAAATATTAATTTCACCACCAATTGAGAGAGAGAGAGAGAGAGAGAGAGAGAGAGAGAGATGCTAAAACAGGGGGCTTTCTAGGTCAGCAACATGACTTCTCTTGGCTAATTTACTAGGTTTTAGCCAGGAAAGAGTCTGCAAACTCTGCGGTAAATGCCATAAAGGGCCTGGATGGAAGATTTGAGACACCTGGGAACAGAACTCGAGGAAGAACTGAAAAGTCTGTGGTTAGGGAAGGTTGGTAATCTAAGCTTCAGCAGTGCGGAATACCACCAGAGGAGTATAGAGCCCAAGGGCCTGGCTTAAAAGAGAAACTGAGGCACAGAGAGTCACTGTCGAAACTTAACAAGGAGTACTGTCCCATATCATTTAGGGTACTCCTTGAACTATCTCAATATATGTCATGGTGGTGAGTGCTACATTGGTATGCATTCCACATGCCAACAGACCAAGCCGCTAACACCTTGTCTTGCCCAAGCTAGGAAAAACAGATTTGTTTGTTTAAGCTTGGGCAAGAGATGATATTGGGAAAAATAAATTTGGAACAGAAGCTGCAAGAAGACACTAACCAAAAATCAGATGAAGTGTTCAGTGATTTTATTATTCTGCAATAAATTCTAATTTCTTGTCATTTTAGCATAGCAGGATTACGCCCACATGCAGATGGAACTGGCTTAACGATGAGACTTTTTGCCCATTTTTAGATAGAGAAGCACTCCATAAAGCAGGCTTGTTTAACCCAGCTGGAGTTTTACTTTTATTATTCTTATTATTTTTTAAAACCAACATTTTAATATTTTATAAACATTTTAACATAAAAAGTTTTCTACCAAAAAAAGAAAGAAAAAGCAAACACCAACTCTCAAAATATAAGCAAATGGGCACGTTGAGGGAACATTCTGTCAGATATTTTTTTAAAGTGCATGGTATGGATAGAAGCAGACAGAGGATCTTTTTATATCAGGGGTGTTGAACCTCAGACCTGCAAGCCAAAACCAGCCTGATTGGCAGGGGAGGCTGGTAACTCCGATGCCAATGGGGCTCCTTATCCGTTGCATCTTTTATTTTGAGCTTTATAGGTGCTATCCATGGTTGTAAACCTATTTGGGGGATGGGGTTCAGTGCCATGGATAGCTCCTATAAAGCTCAAACACAAAGCTGCAATGGATAAGGAGCCTTATCCTTATCTGACATAGGCATCACCAGGCTCCCCTGCTGACTGGGGACCTAATCCGTTCCTCTGGGGTTCTCCAGATGGCCAGAGGAAAATAGGAAGCTGCCTTATGCTGAGTCAGACCATTGGTCCATCTAGCCCAGTATTGTCGACACTGACTGGCAGCGGCTCTCCAGGGTTTCAGGCAGGATTCTTTCCAAGCCCTACCTGGAGGCCGGGGATCGAACCTGGGACCTTCTGCATGGAAAGCATGTGTTCTATCACACTGAGCTACTATGGTCCCTCCCTACAGCACCTGGTATTCCAAGGTGGTCACCCATCCAAGTACTAACCAGGCCCGCCCCTGCTTAGCTTCTGAGATCGGATGAGATCTCTGATGCCCTCTGCCATGCCCTCTTCCCCTGACCCCGTTGCCTTTCCCCCGACTGCCGATCATTTGGTGGTTTCCTGTCTTTCGCATAGTTCCCCCCCCCCATTCTAAAAGCTTGAAATGCCTCTCTGGCTTAGTTACTGCCCCCTTTTGCATTTGGCTGCACCCACCACTGGAATTTGACAACCAAGACCTTTTCCAAAGTTGAACACCCCCTCTTTGTATGTTATTACACTATGCATGTGTTCAGGTTTCTGCACAACCAGATATCGGTGCTTCCCACACCACCTCCCTGCATTATGCAGGGATGTTTAATTATAGCAGCTGCATGGTCTGATGTCATCATGCTCAGTCAGCATTTGCCCACTGGCTGTTACTTGCCACCAATCACATTCTTCCTTGCATGGACAGAGCCCTCTGTGTGCTGTAGGGATGGATGATAAATTTGTCTGCTCCAAATTTTTATAGGAACTTACCCAATTATAAGGAACTAACCCAAACTAACCGTCCTGACCCTACACGTGAACCGGAACACACTTGCATTCTGAAATTTGCACTTTTGGGGATTGTACAATGCAACTTGCAACTCAAAAAAATTGCACACAAAAAGCAGTATATTAAGGAAAGGTGTTCACAAAAATGTATATATACAAAAATGTATATATTAGGGTGTAATACACAAAAATGCATTATATTAAGGTAAAACTGCTTGCCAAAATTGCTTGCCAAAATGTGCTTATTCAGAGAAATGCACATTAAAATGCATACAAATGTTTGTATGGACTTTTGTTTTGCTGCATTCACAAACTGATGCAGAAATGGCCGAATGTATTTGCAGCTGAGAAAATGAGAAACTATAAACTAAGCAAAACCGAAATTGAGAGATTTGCCCATCCCTAGACTTTTTAGAGCTGTATGAATAGGGGTTCCATTCAGGTTTACAGTGAAGATGTGCAGGAGTGATGGTCTTCTACTCAGTAAGATATAGGGTGGCCATGTGTCCTACCTTACAGAGGATAGTCCTCTATTTGAAGAGCTGTTCTAGTCCAAGTCCAGTTTAAAGATAAAGAACCATAATAAGAAGGGAGAGCGGAGGCCTTGAAGTTGCTCATCAGCAGTCAGAATCTGGACAGCAGACTGAGTGAGTAGGCACACTGGTCACCTAGTGATAACCTCCCCTACTATGTTGAGATATATTGTATTTCTATTTAACTTATAGTAAATATTTCTAATATATTTGCATGCTCAAAGCATTCGCTCGAGATGCTCACAGATTCTCCACCCCTCTCAGGGTGAGCCGAGGAATGCTTGTACATCCCTAGTTTGAATATAATACAGTAATACCTTGGATTGCAAGTAACTTGGTTTGAGAGTGTTTTGCAAGACAAGCAAATTTTTAAATATTTATTTAATTTTTTTGACTTGATATACAAGCGACGTCTTGCAATACAAGTACTGTAGTACGGCTTAAATTAAAAATCTCTGTACAAATTTTTTGGGGGGGATTTCGTTTTGATATAAGAGTGTTTTGGATTACAAGCACGTTTCCGGAACGAATTATGCTCTCAATCCAAGGCATGACTGTATATTGATAGTTTGATTATTTATTTTAAGAATTCTTTTATTTTAACTATTAATACATGATATACATTGTAAAATAAATGTATTGCAAAATGTATTTACAATACATGTATTGTAAAATAAATGTATTGCATTAAAAGTGTACTATTATTTTATTTTATTTTTAAAAAGAAACATTTCTCACAAATGGCAACACTTAATAGAAAGTAGAAAATGATGCCATTTGACAGTGAAGCAATCCTGTGTACAAGGCAGACTCTTTAAACAATTCTTTTTTAGTTACAGTACAAGCACATATTGAAAACATTTATTTATTTTTGCCTGGTATATAATGTTTGTGTGGAACCTCTGGCCCTCCAGGTGTTATTGGACTGTAACTCCCATTATCCCTGACCACTGGCCAAGCTGGTTCCAGTCCAGCAACATCTGGAGGGCCAGAGGTTCCACCACCCCTGGTGTATAGCATCTCCAAGTTTTCAAGAAGCCCAGGCCAGGCTGATTAAATTTAACTTTACTGAAGGAACTAACAGTATTATTGTAGGAAAAGAAAGCCACAAATAAGATGAAATCCATACTGTACTTTTCTGGCCATTGTGAAAACTTAAATAACCATGCCCACATGTGTCATCATCATCAGGCGATCACTCGTGACCGAGTAAGATTGTCTTCCGGATAAAAGGAGAGATTAAGAAATTGTGTAGACGCAGCGAAAAGAATTCTAGTTCACCGCCCACTGAACACGTAAGATAGAAGATCCTGTAAAGGATCATTGACTGTTTCGCTTAGCTTTCTCCCTTCGCACTCGGCTTCTTCAAGTTGAACCTTTGAAGGCCACCTCATTTGATCTCATGGGCCAGAGCTTCCCAGTTTTCGATGTTTATATTGCATTTTTTTAGATTAGCCTTATGAACATCTTTAAACCTCTTATATTGACCACCGATATTCCGCTTTCCATCCTTGAGTTGGGAGTAAAGTAACTGCTTTGGGAGACGGCAGTCAGGCATTCGAACAACATGACCGGTCCACTGAAGTTGGCGTTGAAGGATCATTTTTTCAATGCTAGTAGTCTTTGCTTCTTCCAGTACACTGACATTTGTTCGCCTATCTTCCCAAGTAATTTGCAGGATTTTCCGGAGGCAACGTTGATGAAACTTTTCAAGGAGGTGGAAGTGACGTTTATAGATAGTCCATGTTTCGCAGGCATACAATAAAGTTGGTAATACAATGGCTTCATAAACCAGTGTTTTGGTCTTCTTACAAATATCCCGATCCTCGAACACTCTATGTTTCATTCGAGAAAATGCGGCACTTGCGGAGCTCAGACGATGCTGGATTTCACTGTCGATGTTAGCTGTAACAGAAAGATAGCTGCCAAGATAGAGAAAATGATCGACATTTTCCAGTATTGTCCCGCCAAGCTGGATAGATGGCATCACCAAAGGATTGGCTTGCACTTGCTGATGAAGCACTTTGGTTTTTTTGATGTTAAGTGAGAGACCAAGTTTTTCGTATGCTTCTGCAAAAGCATTTAGGATAGTTTGGAGATCATCCTCTGAATGTGCGGAGACCACATTATCATCAGCATACTGAAGTTCCACAACGGAGGTTGTAATTACCTTACTTTTTGCTTTCAGCCTGCTGAGATTAAAAAGCTTTCCATCTGTTCGATATATAATTCCCACACCGGTGGGAAGTTTCCCCTCGACAAGATGTAAAACCATGGCGATGAAAATGGCAAATAATGTTGGGGCGATAACACATCCCTGTTTAACACCTGATCCCACTTTAAATGGAGCACCATGAGAGCCGTTGTTGTCCAAAACCGTTGCCGTCATGTTGTCATGGAGAAGTCGCAAGATATTCACAAATTTATTGGGGCATCCAATTTTCATAAGGATAGTCCAGAGAGCTGTACGGTCTACAGTATCAAAGGCCTTAGCCAAATCGATAAATGCCATATAAAGGGGTTGATTTTGCTCCCGGCATTTTTCTTGGAGCTGACGTGCAGTAAAAATCATGTCTACTGTCCCTCTAGAGGGGCGGAAACCATATTGAGTTTCAGGGAGGATCTCTTCTGAAATAGATAGAAGACGGTTTGCGAGAATCCTAGCAAATATTTTACCTGCGGTTGCTAAGAGAGAAATGCCCCGATAGTTTCCACAGTCTGTTCTATCACCCTTCTTAAAGAGGGTGATAATTATGGCATCCCTGAAGTCTTCTGGGATCTCTTCTCTTATCCAGATTTTTTCGATGAGTTTATGAAGATGTTGTACAAGTTCGGGGGCCCCTTCTTTAAAGATTTCAGCAGGAATCCCATCTGGTCCACTAGCTTTGTTGTTCTTCATTTGATTAATGGCTTTTTTTACTTCATCCAAAGTGGGGAGTATTGCAAGTTCCTCTTTAATTTGTTTTTGCGGGATTTGCGAAAAAATCTCATTATCCACCTTAGACTTACGATTTAAAAGGTCATAATAATGCTCTTTCCAACGCAGTGCAATAGACTCTTTGTCTTTTAAGAGTTTGGTGCCATCTTTTGATTGTAAAGGGTTTGTACCATAGGTTTTTGGTCCATAAATGGCCCTTGTGGCCTTAAAAAAGCCCCGTGCATCATGAGATTCTGCAAGTTGTTGAATTTCTTCAGCTTTCTTTTTCCACCAAGCGTTCTTAAGTTCTCTTGTTCTTCTTTGGACCTCAGCCTTTGCGCTAGCGTAGGTTTTTTTCTTGGCAGCGCAGTTAATATCATTTGAAGCTGCGTAGCAGTCCCTGCGTGCTTCCAAAGCATGCAGGTTTGAGCTGCCATGGGGATGAATTGGTCAAGAGAAGGTATATTTTATATTTTGAAATTTTAAAAATCTGAATGCAGAAGAAAGCAAAACTAAGAGATTCGCCCAATCCCTAGCTGTATGTAAGCACTTCAGGAGGTAACTACTTGTAAAGTGGGGAATAGCAGTTGTTTTCTTATGTGGCTGTACTCATGAAAGCTCTTTCGCAATTGCTTAACTTAGAAGAAAGACTGGAAAAACGTACACCCCTCAGTGGCCATATTACATCGTTGTTGTTGTAATTTTTATTTTTGTATCTCTGTACATATTTTGAAGCAAGATGTTCATGCAAGCCAAATCAGTCTTTCATGGACCTTGATTACTCATCAATCTGTAGCTATTTATTATTCCTGGGCATCTGTAGAACCTGCCCCATGGCTTCCCCCATTGGGTAGATGCAGGACTGGCAAAAACACACAGACCAAGAAGTGCTTGAGACTCCGACTCCAGAGCACCCTCCCTTCGCCCTTGCAGCCAGTGTGGAAAGAACTGCACCAGCTCCAATTCCAAGGTCGGAAGACCAACCTCAGAGGCAGAGGTCTGTGGGCGGGGCAGGGGGGCGGGGAGGGGAGGAGTCAGGCTCCACCAGCATGTGTCGTATCCTGGCGGCACTTCAGCCTCTCCTCCTTGCACTCTGAGGCAAAAGACGTAGATGGCCAAAATCGGCCATCTAAATTTTTTGCAGGGCAGGAGCTCCACAGAGGTGACTTCGCCTCCACGCTCCTTCTGCCCTCCATAGGATCCCCATAATCTTCCAAGTTCGGAGGGTTATGGGCAGCCTCATTGGATTGTGCTGTTAGTTATATAAAATTTATAACTTGCAAATTCATGCCTCACAACAGTTCCTATTTACATTACCTGGGAGTTGGCCCCATTGAGCACAGTAAGGCTTACTTCCAAGTAAACATGCATAGGCTTGCACTGTGCAACAATTAAATTAACCAAGAATCTCATCATAGCAATAATACTTAAAGAAAGAAATATCAGCCAGATCAGCAAATATATATCATCTTCCCCATGGTTTCTTTACCAGAGGACAATTCTCAGCATGATGAAACATTTCTACAGCTGTGTTCCCAAAGGATTATGGGATATTACTTGACTGGCTTGTTGTCTAGCTATAGCTACCGATGTCGTTATTGGGAGAGGGTGCGAGCTGACAGGGGAAAGTGTTATTTATCTCAAGTTTCAGTCTCTGCCCTTTTCCCATACCGAATGATGATTACATTTAGTTAGCTGCAAGCAAAGCTACCACCATTTCTGAGGTACTGAAATTATTTTAAATATTTTAGCCTTTAACTCTTTAACTACCAGTCCTGTTGGAAAGCCAACTTCCCAACTCCTATTGTCAGTGTTCTGTTTTGTTTTTATTTATTCCATCTGTCAATCCTGTAGCTTTAAACTTTTAAAAATATTATGTTATGCTTTATCTTGGCTATATTTTATGGTTTTAATTGTTGTGAACTGCCCAAAGAGCTTCAGCTATTGGGCAGTATAAGTGTAGTAAATAAATAAATAAATAAATAAAGCCCACCCATCCCACCAGCTAGCCTCAATTTATACTCTTCTGGCGGTTAGCAACAATAAAAATATTTTAAAATATACAGGTACAATTTTTAAAAAACCTAATTAAACAATAATATTTTAAATCAATCCATGCCAAAAGCAGCATTAATGCCACGGGCAATGAAAAATTTCTCCTGTCCTAAATAATTTTTTGTTTTGTTTTGCTTTGGACTACCTGTCTAAGGGCACAATCCTATGCATGTTCAGACAGAAAAAAGTCCTACAACTCCCAGCAATCACCAGCCAGCCATGCTGGCTAGGGAATGCCGGGAGTTGCAGGACTTTTTTCTGTCTAAACATGCATAGGATTGTGCTATGAAAGTCTCCACTCCAGCAAGCTGGTCAAGTAGGCCTCCAAGATAAGGGAATTCCATAAGGAAGGAACCACTACCAAGAAAGCCTTGGGCCGTCATTAAGCACCCAAGCCAAGAAGAGAGCCAAACAAACATATAACCAAAAATAAAAATCTGAGAAGTTCTGGAACCTGCTGGGGCCTATTTAATGGTGTGTGTGCATGTGCACGCTCGCATATGTGTATATACACACACACACACACACACACACAATCTTTTGATCAAAATAAAAGAAAAAACTAGACTAAAAGGACAATTTTCCAACATTTTTTCTATTGTTTTCTATTAACCGAACACAAGTAAAATATTAAATACAGAGACCCAAAGACAATAGTAACTAGGTAAAGTAGTCCCATCCTTTAAAATGACTAGGTAGGCCCAATTTGGGTGAGAATTTCATTTCAGTTCATCTTTTATAAGAATTGACCAATATTCAAAATTTCCTTCATATTCGGGAGAGAAAGAACTTTAAATTTTAATGAAAAAAATAATGTGGGACAAACCAAAACTGACATATTTGTCCATCCAGTCCCAGGGCTTTGAATGTTTTGCTCTTAAAAGTCTGGGTTTGAATCCGTGTAGTTAACCACATTAGTGCTTAATTAAGCTACCATCTTTTTTGTTTTCCTGACAGGCTCCTCATCTTCTTTAACAGCTACATGGCAGGCAGGTACATCATGCACCTCTCCATGCTGGGAATAGCAGTATCTAGCTACGCTGGCTGGGGCATGCTGGGAGTTGTAGGCCAAAAACATCTTGGGACCCAAGGTTGGAGAACACTGATCTACTGAATTTGGCTGGTGTGGATGGGTGAGAATTTTGTTTCAGTTTGTTTCTAATAAGAATTTACCAAAATTCATGAATACCTTCTTATTCCAGATGAAAAGAACTTGAGATTTAAAACATTTGAATGCAGGAGAAAGCGAAGAGGAGGGATTCATCCATTCCTAGGCCCAGGCCTTCCCCAGCCGCCAAATTCCACCCCTGATTACCAACATTTTAGATTGAAACATAAAACTAATTGGGACTTAGTGTTATGATGATTCCAAGCAGACAATAAAATGCTTCCATTCAGAGGTGGCAAAATGTTTCGCTTTCATTGTAGGAATAAATTATGAGAGCAACTCTGCAACTTTTGTAGAAGTTTTTATGATTAGTGACAGCCTTCTTCTCAGGTGAGTGATATGATGCATTAGTTCCAGACTAAACAGAGGGACATAGAGGGACAGATTCAAGACAGGTAAGCTGTGTTGTCTATTGCAGCAAAAGCAACACCTTGTGACGTCTTAAATACTTAGGGCTTTTTAACATGAGACATTTATTGTGCACTCATCATCCACATTCATGGTTATTCACGGGTTCTTCAGAGGATGCTATGACCCTCCAGTTTTGCTTCTGTGTCTAAAGAGCACTTTGAGAGAGGTTTTTTTAGAGCAGGGAAAGTGCAGTATTGAATTGAAAAACTGAAAGAAAACTTATTTACTGGTGTGCATTTGTGCTATTCTGCTATACCACAGTGGCACCTAGAGGTTATATAGCAGAAAAGCAGGAAAGGAAAAGCTATTTGTGTAGTGCTTGGATCTTAATGCTGCGACAAAACCAAAAGTAGGTACAGCCGATTAACAGCTTTGTGTAAAAAAGCTCCAACAGGTTAATCGAGGCATAAGCTGTTGTGTACTAAACAGCACATTTCATCAGATAGAATATCCCCTTTTTCTCCATGACAGAAGCAGCAGACATACGTATAAGTATTGCAGGGGATGTAATATTTATACATTTGAATTGGGGGGGGGGATTTATGTGAACTTCTCCCATTCAAAAAGCCTTACCCCCTTTTGAACTGGGACTCAACTATCAGTACAGTTCTAAATGGGATCTCTCTCTCTCTCTCTCTCTCTCGTACACACACACACACACACACACTGGCGTGGTAATAAATTTTGAAGGTCAGGCAGTCATCATGTCAGTCTCCATAGCTACACCGCCAAGGACAGTCAAAAATTGCAGGGAGCTGTGTTGGTCCATATCAACAAACCAATTTTAGCAGTTTTCATCTCCAGGAGAAGGCCTTTTGTAAAGCAAATTGGCCTTAATTGACCATTCAAGAATAAACCACCCCAAAATATGTGGTATTGCAACAGGGAACAATATAATATATTGTAGCTGAGAAAATTTGTTTCCCCACAGCTACTATGGGGATTGCAGCTATGCTCAGAGGGCACAGGGAATTCTGCGGCAGGTGGGTAGGAGATGACATCAGCATGCCTGCTAATAAAAAAAGTGCTGGCATTGCATCCCTGTGAACCCTGGCTCCAGTGCAGCACTGCACACACATACACATGCTGCTAGTACCCAGCCTACATCTACCAACCATCCCCTTCTGAGGAAAAACGTAAATAAAAATCTCAGCTGAGTTACAAAGGGGGAGGGGTAACTGGCACTGGGGAGGGCTCCTAGACACAGGAAAGATCTTACAAGGTCTGCCCTTAGCTGGAAAGGGTACTCCAGAGCATGCTCAGGAACATCAGCTCCTGCAGTGGATCATGGAATCTGTAATTTTTTCATCTTCCCAGTTCAATTAAAGAGACAGGAAAAATTACAAGCCTACGACCCATTGCCTTTTCCACTCATCCCCTTAAGCTATCGTTCTGAGAAGGCCTGACCGGTGGTGGCGGCGAGGGGGAGGGATACTTTGGCTAATATGGAATATGCCTGCAATTGAATGTCTGCCTTGAATAATGGCATTTGTGCACTGTTCTCTTGCACAACTCCCACATATTCCCATTTGGCTCCTGCAGTTAGACATCCAGTTAAGGCTGGGCATGCCGCCCGCCCCGTTTTTCCAGCCCCCGCCCCCTGCCCGCCCCGTTTTTTTGAGCGGTGCACAGCACCGCTCGAACGACCCCTTACTGAGTTCGGAGGTCCCGTCGCGTCTGACGCGATGGGACCGATCGAACAGAGCGGGCGGTTCTCCGCCGGATCAGGCGGCTGGGGCGGCTCTCCGCGGAGCGCACGAGCCGCCCCGAAGAGGAGGTAAGGCCTCGCCGGGGCGTGACCGGGGCCATGCTCAGCCTCGTTCTGCCCCGGCGAGGCTCGATTTACATGCCTACCGCAGTGCAGGAGACTTCCAGATAGATAGATTTCATAGATCATAGAGTTGGAAGGAGCCTACAAGGCTATCGAGTCCAACCCCCTGCTCAATGCAGTAAACTAGAGGAGGGGTCTCCCATCCAAGTAATAACCAAGCCTGACCCTGCTTAGCTTTCCACACTCAGACAAGCTGAGCCAGCGTAAGCCACAGGCCTGTATAGATAGATAGATAGATAGATACTGCCCCTCCCAAAAGAGCAACAACTGCATTTGTTGATGAACCTTTCTCCCACCCACCCACCCACCCACACACACACACACACACAAACCCCTTGCTTGGAAAGCCCCAAATCACCATCCTTCAACTTATTACACAAGCTGACAATCTTGGCTACTTTGCGTGTTGGCTTCAGATGTGAAGGAGCACCTCTTCCCATTATCAATCTGCTAATGCTTTACAATATTCTGCAGAGAACCTTCTCCAAGTGCCTCCTTTATCTGGGGTCTGCTATTGAATAACAAAGGAAAAGGCTTTCTCTGCAGCAGTGCCCCAGTTAAGGAATGCCCTCTCTAAAGTGGTTTGCCTGGTACCTATGCAGTGGTCTTTTCAGTGCTGGGCAAAAATGTTCTCATTCACCTAGGCATTTTTAACTTCTTGTAATTTTAGTTGTTTGTTTGTTTAAAGCTCAATCTGATGCATGTTTAGACAGAAAAAAGTCCTACAAATCCCAGCATTCCCCAGCCAGCATGGCTGGCTGGGGAATGCTGGGAGTTATCGGATTTTTTTCTGTCTAAACATACATAGGATTGCTGCGCCCTTAAGGATGAGGGGTTTATGAGGGGATGGATCCAGATGTAGTCATACTTAGAGTAGAGTCATTTATATCAGTGGGAATCAATAAATGGGAATCAATAGCAAATAGGGGAAAGAACACTCTGGTCCCATCCATCATCAGCCAATGGAACAAGAACCACCAATGGCTACAAGGGAAGCAAGGAAGATAGCTGCCCCAAGATCTCAGGCTTTTTTTCTGGGAAAAGGTACCGAACTCTTGGATACATTCCTCAGAGATGCATCATATGAAAAAGGTCGGAACTCAGTTCCGTGATCCGAAAAAACTATAAACTCGCTTAGCTCACCACCTGGCAGAACTGAACTCCCTCTTCTTCCTTTTCCTTCCACTCGTCTTTCCTTGGGTGTCTTGTCATTTTAGTTTGTAAGCCTGCCGGCAAGCCTGTCTATAAGCTTGTTATGTCTCTCTCTTTCTCCCCCCCCCCCCTTGATATGAGATGCTTTGGGAGACAATAATTATGTGAAAAGCAGGGGGAAATGAAGTAAATCAATATCATCATTGGGACTTAGGTTAGTCTACCATAAGTATGACTACATGTGGATCCCACCCCTGTTATTTTATTATTTTATTTGTACTGGGATACAATTGGCTGTATACCTCCCTGAAATCTAAATAGGGCGAAGGTGGTATATAAACGTTTTATGCCTCATCCTACATTTTTATGCAACCTACCGTATTATTTTTCTGTGTATAAGATGACCCCCACTTTTCTAACCCAAAATTCAGAAATCAATATTTTGGGTGGGGTGTTTGTGAATAGGCAATTCAGCCCATTCAGCCCAGAGGGCTGCTCAGACCGGCCTGTTGGGCCAGATCCGCACAACTGCCGGTGCCTGTGCCGCAGCGCCCGGCAGGACTGGGGCCCGGCGGCGGGCGCGCTCGAGCTGCTCCCCTCGCAGGCTCCGCTCGGCCTCGCTGGCTTCTCCCCGCACCCCAGCTGGTCAAGTGCAAGCAGGAGCTGGCAGTGAGAGGCAGGCGGGCGAGGCCTAGGCTCCCGCGGGCGGCCTGAGCAGCAGCCCTCGATGCCCCCGAGCCCACGTGCAGCCTCCGCGGCCGTCTGCACCGCACGGGACTGCCACCCGCCCTGCAGGGCTCCGGGCGGGTGCGCAGCTTGCACCCCGCCGCCGGCTCAGCCACCCCTCCTCCCCTTCCCCCTCAGGAGACGCCGGCCACAGGACTGCTGCGCACCCTGCAGGGCTCCAGGCAGGCAGGCGCTGCAGCAGTGCTCCCCACCGCTCGCGCACGCATGCCTGCTCTCCCGCGACAGCCGGGTGGACAGGGCACCTTCTGCCTGCCCGGGTCAAGCTTGCCCGCTGCTGCTGCCACTGCTCTCTTGCAATCTGCTTTCTGCCCGCCGCTGCACCTCCTGTCGCCGCTGCCGCCACCCTGCGAGGCCGAGCAATCCGACGGGAATTGGAGGCGAGAGAGGCAGTCTGGGGAGGCAGAGCGGAGGTTACGGTAGGTTGGGGGCCCATTTCGCTCCTCTCTCAAAGGTTCCTCAGATTTACCATACTTCTGTGTATAAGACGACCCTCAATTTTTTGACTATCAATTTAAGGAAAAAGTATTGTCTTATACACGGAAAAATATGGTAGCTTTACTCGCATTCGGGGTCTAGCCAGACATGCCCACAAAAGTGCATCAGGCAAGGCAAATTGTGCATATGAAAGGCTTTTGTCTTACTAAATGTTTTCCCCAGGCTATTAGGATCAGAATAAGAATGGATTTCAGGTTTCAGCTACTTAGGTAACTAAAGACTTAATCTTTCCATAATCTAGGCAATCTGTATAAGAAAATCCTGACCTAGTGCTAGTCAATTAGCATTTGAAAAGCCTGAAAAAGGCCTGAGGCCTGTAAACTTTAAATCAGCAAAACAAAGCTTCCCCGCAATGGATTTCTTTTCTGTGTGAAGGAAGTGTTTGCTATTGTTCTTGGCTATCAAAAGAGACTAAGATGACCTGTGGATGGCGTCCTTTTGTTCCCCCCTAATTGTTTCAGTTATTCGTCGTCCAAAAGATCCCATAAAGTGTATTCTTATGGAGATTTCTGCAGAACTTTGTTCCCCGGGCCTGTTTCGTTTATAGAAAGAAAACTGTATAAGGTAGGTGGCTGAAATTTGCTAATATTGTTTACTGCCCTGTTTTAGACAATGTCGTAAAAGCACTTGCTGGTCTTATGTGTAAAGGACACAACAAAATGTGAGCTGCGGGTAGGAAAACCTCCAGGAGTCCAGGATCTCTAGTAAAAAGTTTCCACACTCCTGTCACTTGAGATATACTTAACTGGAGATTCAAGGGATTGAAGTTGGGCCTTCAGTATGCGAGCCACATGCTTCTCTGACACTGAGCTGTAGCCTCTCCTTTGCATCTAACATTTAAGGCACAAATCCTATGTATGTTTAGACAGAAAAGCCCCACTGTGTTCAATAGGGCTAACTCCCAGGTAAATGTATATAGGAATTGTTAGGCATAGAAATTGCAAGTTATACATTTTATTTAACTGAAGGTGCAATCCTATGCACGTTTAGACAGAAAAAGAGCCTACAATTCCCATGCCCCGGCCAGCCATGCTGGCTGGGGCATGCTGGGAGTTGTAGGCCTTTTTTTCTGTCTAAACATGCATAAGATTGCACCCTTAGATACTAAATGATCGTGGGCAGGGTGGGGGGGGAATCTCAAAAATGAAAAATAGGTGTTTAGCTCAATCTGATTTAACAAGAAAGCCACTAGTGATGACAGCTGCCCTCCAGTCAAGGTACATTGCAGATGGTGTTTTTCATGGTGGTAATGTAATGTCATAGTTTTTGCAGAAGTGGAATTACATTTTTTAAAATAATAATAATAACCATAACTTCAGTGCTTTTGTGGTGAAGACAGACAGATGCCTTCCTGCTTTAATTCCTGAGTGGCCATAGCATGTTCGCTGACATTTCAACTTGATGTTTTAATTGGCTGATTTGAATAAAACTCAGACAGGTTATGTTGCTCCATTTTATTTTGTGTCTCTCAGCACAGCAGCCAAAAAAAAGAAGACAGCAGGACAAGGAGGGGCAGTGACTTTTCACCTCTCCAGTCCTCTCAGTGTTTTGTTTAGACTTTAATGTATTTAAATTCATGCCTTGTTAATTTAAAAATGCATCCTGCCGGGCTTCAAACTGCTCTTCCAAAGTCAGGCCCTTTTTGTCCTCTCCTACCCACCCTTTATTTCCCCAAAAATGTCCAGGAAAAATGTTTTCTTTAAGGATTTCATTTTTAATCTAGCTCTGTGGGTTCCCTCAAATACACGCGGAATGTGTGTGTGCATTGCAACTGTGTACATATCAAGTGAGAAATATGCTGCTGGATTTGGCTCTGCATTTTTGGAAATCCTTCCTTCCCCCTTGACCTTTCCAGATTTTGGATATGGGTTCAGCATCAAGATGGGGGCATCTACACTGAAACAGGAAAATCATAGAAACACAGAATTGGACGTTGGTATATTGGACGTAATCTAGTCGAACCTCAAATCCTCAATGCAGCATTTGCAATGCAGGATGAAACTATAGCATCCCTGACTGATGGCTGTCTAGCCTCTGCTTAAATACTTTCTGCGAAGGAGAGCCCACCACTTCCTGAGGCAGACTGTTCCGCTGTTGAACTGCTCTTTCCATTAGAAATTGCTCCAGATATTTAGCAGAAATCTACCTCCCTGCTGCAATTCCCACCCATCGATTCTAGTCCTGCCCTCTGGAGCAACAGGGAACAACTCTGCACCACCTTCTGCATAGAAAGACCTTCAGTCTCAGACATCTGAAAACCAGTATTATGTCTCCCCTTAATCTTCTCTTCTTTGGGTTAAATATACCCAGCTCTTTCAACCGTTCCTCGGAGGATTCAGTTCTCAGACTCCTCCCCATCCTGGTCATCCTCCTCTGGATGTGTTCCAGTTTGTCAGTGTCCTTCTTAAAATGGTGTCCAGAGAACTGGACACAGTACTCTAGATGCAGCCTGACCAATGTAGTTCCAATCTGGAGGTCAGCAGTATACATTTAAATCAGCAACATACCTCTAAAGCAAACTCATTTTGTATTGGTGCTAATGAAAGTCAGCAATAAACTCATGGAATGAGACTAAGGCCCTGTAGAGATGGGAAAACAAGCCTGAAAAAAATTCCCCATGTCTCATCAAAACTCTCTTGGCTGCCCTTGACATTCTTCAGATGTTTAATCTACCTGCAGAGAAACCTCTAAATGTACTTCAAATATTGCTTTATGTGAGCCTTCCACAAACTGGTTTCCTCCAGATGTATTGGACTGCAACTCCCATAATTCCTAGCCAGCGTGGCCATCTGCCATCTGGAAGGCACTAGGCTGTGGAAGGCTGCTTGATGTGTTAGCCAATAGGATGGTTCAAACAGACAATCCCATCTTAATAATGATCCTGGCTGAATAAGCCATGATTTATTAGGCTGAGAATAAGTGTCATGCCCACACACTTGTCCCTCCTCTCTCCCTCTCCCCCTCATGTGCTGCCTTCAGCATTTCTATCATGGTTTGTTTAAACCACAAGATGGTTTCACCATTGTGGTTGGAATTTGACATTAATTGACAAAAACTCAGAATTCCAGTTCAGATGTAACCAGAAATTGTGGCTTAAACAAACTGTTATAGAAGCGGAGGGTTGAGGGAATACCACTCAGGCATGGCCCCATCATTTATGAAGCTGAGATCATTCATGTCTGAATTAGCCCATTGACAGCTAAGGGGTGTGTGATGCTCTCTTGCAAGAAATTTCACTAGTACTGGGAGTTTGGTCAGAGAAGGGACCTCCAAGTTTGCTTTGAATTTCACTCAAGGTAAAATTTTGGTGGCATCTCTGAGGATGAATTTACATAATCTTTTTTTAACAAGGTAATGTCAACACAAGGCAACAAATCCCTGCAATTTTTACACGGTGACTCATTTTTATAAATCTATTCCTATGTGGTGAAACAGGAATGCAACTATGGAAATGACATTGTGGGTGGACTGATTTCACATAGCTGCACCTCTACTTCACCATGGGGACACACTTATAAATTCAAAAATTCCTAAAACCTGTATATTAGTCTAAGGGAGGTGTTTGGCATAATAAGCACAAGTATGTTGTGATCTTAACTGATCTGTGGATCATAACAAAAGGTACCGTCTTCTTTAATAAATTCATTAGTGCATTTAAGAGTGTTCCGCGCCAAGTTTAGCTGCTTAAATTAGCCATTATTTACATTGTTGGTTTAATTACCTGGTTCTTGCATATTTTCTTAAAGCAGTTCATGATTCCACATAGTGTGGTCTTCTCACACATGTGTCTGGGGGCAGGATTTGGCCTTGTTTGGAAAGACAGATCATGTAGAAGAGAGGAAATTGGACTTTATGATATTGTTTATCTTTCCCTGTTCTTTAATTTTCTCTCTGTTTAATTTTTCAGGAGAAGGCATTTATCTTTCCAAGTGATCAAATAAGCTGGGCGGTAAGTAACACAATGGATATAAGATTCGTTGGGAGCAGGGGAGTGGTATTAAAAAGGTAGATGGAATGATAACGTTTGGAAATCCAGTAATGTGTGATTTGCTACCGCTGTGCCCAAGGGGAGAAAAAATACATAAAATCTGAATGAGAGAAATGAATCTAGGCTAATCTTCCTTAGGAGTGCAACAGGGCTTGGTTCTTGCTGTGAAAGGTGATACTGTACTTCTTAACAGAACCATATCCAATTTGAGGCCAGGCATTTACTTTGACCATGTTACTAAGCAATGAACTAGTGGTGTGAGAGAGAGAGAGCATTTTCCTCTCCAGATGAAAAGGCTCCCAGTGGCTTACAAAGATCAGAAATAAGACAGCCCACACACTCAGGCTAACAATCTAAACAGCACAATGCAAAAGGAAAATAATTGGGAGGGAGAAGGAAAAAAGCAAACTCAGGCATTACATTCTTAGTTACAAAGTTGAGCAGACGGTAATTCAGCAGGCTATGGAGTAGGATCTAAGCCCCATGGAAGGGCTGCTTCTGCATCTCCCTCTGGTGGCCTCACCACCAATGGCAGTTGTTAGCGGGAGCAGCTGGCTTTTCCTCTTGCTTTGCGTGCTTGGGCAAACTTCAAAACAAAGTGCTGAGCTGCAGCCACTCGCCATTTTTATTTTCTAGGAATGCCTCTGGGACCCACATGGGGCCCAAAGCCAGTCTTGCAAATAAAGATGGTACTGGAGCTGGCACTCTGCTTTACAGCATACCTATCCCTCAGTTAAACTTTTTTAAAAAAATTAATATATCTTTAAGAATGAAAAAAAATATATATCAAGAGGTGCAGGGCGCCTGGCAAGCACCAAGGGTGGTGTCTGGGGCCACACCGATGCCCCTTTGACACTACATTGAGGGCCACTGTCATACGTCTTCTTGCCAGGGCAGGTGGAGGAGAAGAGCCCATATGGGATGGAGATTGGAGAAACTATTCCATACACACTCTACAGTGTAGCAAAATTACAATAGGTCCATATTCTAGTTTATTGACTTTGCACGAAGACAACCAAACATGGATCAGGTAGAGAATTTTTACATATGCTTCTCTTTTTGCCAAGACACTGCACTTAAAAATCGTAAGTGATTAAGGGCACAATCCTAGGCATGCTTAGACAGGAAAAAGTTCCTACAACTCCCAGCATGCCCCAGCCAGCCATGGTGGCTGGGGCATGCTGGGAGTTGTAGGACTTTTTTTTCCTGTCTAAGCATGCATAGGTCTGTACCTTAAATACATTTGCTGTAAATCTGATTTAGTCACCTAAAATAAATTGCATTATTTTTCTATGCAGAAATACATAGTTTGATGACAGATCAGCCAACTTCCGAACAGGAAAATTGTAACAGCGCCACATGCCTTCAGAGCCCAGCTCTTAATTTTCTAGAGTATCTCATCTAACCACAGGAATATATTTTCCCTATGAAGTCGTACTTAAATATTTATTTTTAAATGGTGAAGTGCCTTTGCATAAAGGCACAAAAATATTTTATTTGGCTGGCCGACAGTTCAACAAAATACTTAAATGTGCTTCAGATATTGACATTTATTATTTTTATGAGAAAAAAATGTACCCTAAAAGCGGAACTCCAAATATCTGATCATGTTTGGGGATGGGATGGGGAAAAAACTCACTTCTGAAGATGCTGATGTTCCTAATATTTTTAGGATTGGGTAGAATTCAGAATTCAGAGCCAGTGTGGTGTAGTGCTGAGAGTGTTGGACTGGGACTCGGGAGATCCAGGTTCTAGTCCCCGCTCGGCCATGAAACTCACTGGGTGACCAGTCACTGACTCTCAGCCTAACCTACCTCACAGGGTTGTTGTGGGGATAAAAGCGAGAGGAGGAGAAGGATTATGTAAGCCGCCTTGGGTTCCTTGCAGGAAAAAAGGCAGGGTATAAATATAATAAATAAATAAATAAAATTTGTAATGCTCACCTTTGCAGGGAAACTGGATCAATATATAATAAATCCGCTTTTTGCATTTGGAACTGCTTGTAAGCTCCAGAGCATGCACAGTCTGCCATTTCTATTCATGCCATTTCTATTCATGCAATGAGTTGGTTGGTTTAACCCTTGAATGATCTGGTGTGACCACTGCTGCTTCTCTCGTCTTTGTCATTGCTGCAGCTCTGGCTCCATGAGGAGAAGGAAGAGGAGGACTCCGCAGGTCCATCTTCTTCTCTCCTCCATATGCCAGTGATTGGCGAATAAACATCGCATCATGCAGGCAAGCCACGGCATGCAGAAACAACCAATCAGGAAGGCGGTACGTAACATGGTGATGCATTATGTCATGCCACACTACATGATTCGAAACTGCAGCTCCCAAGACACACTTCTATATTGCGCAGGCACACAAAAATGTGCATACACACAAGATCTTGTATTAAAGGAGAACTCTCATTATTAGAACTCATGTGGATGAATTTCTGACTTTCCAAGGAAATAACTTGGAAAGTCACTTGGGGTACGTTCATCCACCACTAGCCTGTTCCTGGATTCTAGATATATCTGAATATTCTAGATACCTAAAACATTGCTGCTGTTCTAATCTTATCACATTAACCAAGGAATGTGCTTTTATAAGAAAATACCACTGTTCTATTTTGTTGCCTGTCCTTCCTGAACTGGAGCATTATTCCATTTTACACTGGGTTATTCCATTTTATCCTCACAACAAGCCTATGAAGTAGGACAGAATGAGAAAGAGTCAGTTGGCCTTGGCTACTCAGTGAGTTTTGTGGCTGAGCAAGGATTTCAACCAGAGATGGGAAACCACTGCCCCATGGGCCAGATCATGGGAGGGATGTAACTCACATGGGAGGGCCCATAGCTCTGTGGTGGAGCAAATGCTTGGCATGCAGAAGATCCCAGGTTCAATCCCAGGCATCTCCAGGTTGGGCCAGGAAAGAGTCCTGCCTGAAACGCCGAACAGCCATGGCTAGTCAGTGTCGACAATACTGGGCTAGATGGACCTAGGGTCTGACTAGCTTCCTATGTTCTTACCCGGTATGTGGCACCTTTTCATTTGGCATGCGGACTCTACTCCTAGCCCCTGTCCCTTTGCAAGAGGAAAGGCTGGAGGGAGACTGGCCAGTTGTGCAATGCTGGATGGAGGTGCCCTGAGTGCCTCTGGAAAGCATTGCACAACATACCTTTCCCACACTGCAGGACCTTCCCATGAGGAGAGGCCAAGAGGAAAGGGGCCAGTTGTGTGACGTTGGAGAGAGACCTTGAGAGCCTGTGCCCTGCATCATGCAACAGCCCCTCTCCCATCAGGAGAGGTTGGCGGGAGAGCAGATGGCTGCACACAATGCTGTTAGACGTGTCCTGAGCACCTCCAGCCAACATTAGACAACACCCCCTTCCCTCGAACCAAATCCCCCACAGCCACCTGCAAGCTCTCCGAGAACCAAAGATCAATTACGTCTGTACTGGGGAAGATGACGAGGGGGCATCCACTGCTGTAGTGGGCATGAAAGTTGCTGTGCTGAGGCGGCTGAGTGCATGGTCTAATCATCTGACTCAAATTCAGGCCAAGAGGAGTCCTGAAATTAAAGGGCCAGTTATTTTGTTTCTTGTTTGGGCTTATAAATACACCTGAGGTGCTCTGTGGGCTGATGGGGGAGATTTTTCCGTGATTTTCAGGGAGCACAGTTCTGAACCACACTGAAATGTTTACCACGTGGCTACCATGGCCAGGAGCCCTGGCTTTGTCTCCATTCCCCCCTTCCTTTTCACAGCTCACAAGCTGCTGTGGTTCCGCTGCTGACGGCTTTGACCGCAGGAACAGAGCTCTGGCCGACATCATCACACACATCCTCTTCAGAGTGCCCAAGCACAGTCACTTGTGTGATGACACTAATGTCTCCATGCTAGCATAATTCCTGAGGCACTCTGGGAAGGAAGCAAGGTTGTGGTCTACTGCTTTTGGCATTGGAAGAGTTGGTCACTTTTCAACTGGAAAAAAAGAAAGAAAGAAAGAAAGAAAGAAAGGGAGAGGGAGCAGTAAGCACCCAACTCCCAAATGGCCCAAATCATTTCATCCCCCTGGCATCCCTTGAATTGTGGCCCCTGATTTGAAGGGTTGAAATGCTCCCCAGCCATATCAGGAAAATAGGCCATTTCTGGGAGGTTCATAATAGCCCTATATCAGGGTGGGGAAATTTGGGGACGTTGGCATAGAGGACTTTTGGGGATGGGTACAGCTGACAGGGTGTGTGTGTGTGTGTATCTTTTTTCCGAGCCTGAGGTTGGGTCAGCAAAATCATCTGAAATCTTCCCATTTGGGGGGGGAAAGAACTCCATGTAATTCCAAGGCTAGTAGGGGGAGAACTCACCCTTGGACCCTAAGTTTACAGAAATAGGGTTCCCCATATCCTCCTTTGGGACACCCTTTGAATGTGTTAAGTTGAGTGTGCACATTTGGAGCTTAGCGGAGCTGCTTGAGAAGCAGGCTTGGAAAGCGGTAGGGGTGGGAAACCTTTTTTGAGGGGGGCAATCTGTCGGGGATCACAGTGTCATGCAACCGGCCACCCTCCTGCTGGCCCCTCCCAAAAGCTGGTTGGGGAGGAGGGTGTTGGGTGACACTGGCCGGAGGTGCTCACGGCACATCCACCCAGCATTGTGCAACCAGCTACTCTCCTGCCGACCCTTTCCCTTGGGAGAATAGGAAGGAGTGTGTGTGTGTGGGGGGGGGGGTTGGGAGAGGCTGCAGGCCAGATGGTAAGGCAACACAGCCAGAGGCGTAGCGTGGGGGGTGCAGGGGGGGCCGGCCGCACCGGGCGCAACATCTGGGGGGGCGCGCTTGCACTCGCAGCTCTCTGCCCCTGCCCGCGGCGGACCATCCTCTTACGGGGAGGCGGCGCGGCCGTGGCGGGGGGACACGGGGCAGGGCTGGCTCCACAGAGACCCAACTTGGAAGGCGGTCAAACGCGAGGCCTCCCTCTCCCCCCCGCGCCCCGTGGGCCGCCCTGCTCGTGCCCAGCGACGGGCCCTGCTCCCGCCAGCCCCATGCCAAGGGCCGGCCATACAGGTGTCCAGCGGCGGCAGCAGCCCGCTCCACCGGGCCCGCGCTTTGCCGCACGCACGCGCGCTCGCCTCGGTGCCGGCGGCGCTGCTCTCGGTCAGGTGCGGCCCCCAAGAGGTGAAGATCTGACCTCGGCTCTCTACATGACCACGAACTCTCTCCCGCGGCGGCTGCTGCGAGTGCTCCCGACGGCCGTGCAGGTCGCTACGCCCGATTGGGATGGCAGAAGTCAAAGGGGCCTTGGGGGGGGCGCTTCCCCGCCTCCGGAGGAGAGGAGCAATGGCCGCACATGGATGCTGCGGGGAAGTCGGCTTCAGTGGCGCTGCAGAAAGCCCCCCGGCACTCGAGCAAGGGCTTAAGTCGCCGGGGGCGGGATTTGCAGCCAAGGCTGGGCAGGCGTTGCGGCTCGGCTGCTGGGCTGACGCGCTCATAAAAGGCATTCTGCGGCTCCGGAGTGTGCACCGAGACAGATTTTGGGTTAGGGGGCGCAAATTACTTGCCTTGCCCCGGGTGCTGACAACCCACGCTACGCCACTGAACACAGCCCAGCGTTTTCCCACCCCTAGCATATGGCACCAGGCCAGCATTCACATTGGCAGAGCTCCAGATGTGTCAGCTGGGCTAAAAGTCAGTGCAGGCTGACCCAAAACTTTAGCTCGGCTTCCACGAGCAAAAAGCTCTGTGGGACCTGCACTGCTGTCTGGCACTGAAGTGTTAGGAGCAGTGTTCGGAGAGGCTGTATTTTTATACTGGTTCAAAGGACAACGCTTAGGATGGGCTACATCATTACGGCGATCACAACAAGGCTTCCACCAGAAGTGGCAGTATTCCATCGGCTCTCCACACCCTCACGTAGGGAAACTTATCCAGGCTGCCTTCCTGCCAGTAGCAGGGAATGATTTATAGCTGAGAGCACTGCAGGGAAAATACTGTGCAGTGAACTAGGGATGGGTGATTCTGTCAGTTTCACTTTCTCCCAGGTTAATTTCATTTTTGGGGAATTAAGTTATTTTTGTCCCAAATATGAAGACATTTTCCAATTTTGGTAAATTCTTATCAAGCAAAGAACTGAAATCAAATTCTCACCCATCTACAGTGTCCAAATTCAATAGGTACAGCTAATCCCAGCATAGAGAGGAGCATGATGCACCTGCTTCTTGCCACGTAGCTGTTAAAGATGAGGACAGTCCAACACTCTAACCATGAGTTCCGACCAGTAAGCCACCTAATTATGAAATTTGGCAGCATCACTAGAACAGACTGGATATGGAGACCTCTTCTCATACTTGCAGTGCATTAGAAAGGAATTGTGTAGACTATGCCTTATAATCTTTCTTTTCAGTGGTATGTCACACACTCCAGCTAGTGATGAAGGGAGAATCCAAAATGGTGCGGTTTGGAACCCAGCAAGTCCTGGTGTAAATCCTCTCTGGATCTAATTAGATTCCTCCTGTCTGGAATCTGTGCCCAATCCCAACTAGATCTGTTTCTTTCTGACACACACACACACACACACACACACGGCACTGACACCCAAACCGTAGAGAAGGCTTCTGTTGGGTAACTAACAGCATTACAAATATGTTTGGAACCTTGCAGAGGGAAAAGCTGCTTTGTGGGTGGCGGGTGGGTGAGCGGGATTGGAAGCAGAAATGGTGTGGGCAAGGAAAGGGTTAAGCACCCCATGTGTTTGGCTGCCACATGTAGATGACCCCTGCAAACCAGGAAGAAACAAAATCATCATTCAACACTATTCGGTTGCTTAGAAATGGTGCATGAGTAAAGCGATACATTCCCTGTGACTCTTCCCTCTATGAAGACTTTTATATGTTCCTCTTTCCAGCTCGGGAACTTTGCTGATCCCAGAATATTATCACGATGAAATGCAATCTTTAAAGTCTGGTGTCTTTTTGACACAAAATTAATTGGAAAAATACCGCAGCTAAGTGATCCTCCATGCCTGCTGAGGTCACTGGGTCATCCTGATGCAGCCTCCCAGGCTATTTTCCAGGGATTTTACTTCCGACACTTCTAAATGAAGAATGACAATGTGAAGATCTCTTATTTATTTTGGAGGGGCGAGGGGGATGCTCTTTTTTCTCATCAGAGAGCAAATATTACGTTTGCTCAGAATCTTTTAAAAGCCTCCTTCAAAACGGGACGGGGGAGGGAAAACTTGAGGCAACCTGCAAACAATCAGAAGAGGGCTCTCTTTTTTAATGTTTGAACTCACATATGGCTGCAGTCCTAAGTATATGTACCTGGGAATAAGCCCCATTGAACTCAGTGAGACTTACTTCCAAGTAGGCACACATAGAATTGCATTTTAACGTTGGTGAAAATTTCCTAATGCTTTCTGCAGCCCTGCAGTGCTTACACTTTGTGCAGGATGTTGCATGCTTCCTTAGAAGGGTTTAAAAAAAAAATTATTTAAAGTAATGCCAAGCTCAATTACATAGAGAAAATAATTGTCGTCATCATCTTCAGAAAATTATTAGGTTATCTGACTCCTCCATGGCTTCAGGCAGCCAGCCTTTTGTTTATTATTTTGCTTCATAAACACACACACACACACACACACACACATGAAATCTGAGTTTGAGGCAGAATTTATTGCTCGTATCTGGAGCTCATATGCTGGAAAGATATCTGTAGGAGGTCTGGGCCTTGTTGTTCATCTGGCTGAGAAAAGAATGTCAAAGTCCAGGCATGCACTGTAAATCACTGCTTTCACCATGGGTTATGGTCAAGTCACACACAGAATCACATATGCTGGGATATGAGAAGTGTCAAGACAAGAGTGGATGGGAGCAGGATTGCCTCTATTGGCTCTGATCCAGACCTCCACATGTTCTTCAGACCATGTGAAGGCCTGATGAAAGCCTACCTGCATACAAGTGGTATGCACATTGGCTCTCTCAATGAGGTTTGGCAAGCCCGCAGTCACACATGCAGGCATTCATTGCATGCACCTAGACTCAGTTCACATCTTTGCATGAACACATGGAGGGCATAGTGGGAGGTCAGTGGGCATGACCCCCCTCCCATGGATTCATATCCCCTCATATGTTTGTGGAAAGAGCTCTACTGCACACGTCAGGCAATTTCTCATCTTGTACAAATTTAGTTGATGTGGCATGTAATGTCACTAGGATGGCCACTTATACATCACCAACAAAGAGGAAACGTATTGCCACAAAAGAGGACACCATCTTCTTGCATAACATTGCATATGCTAATATATACATATAGTTGCAAATTTAGAAAAAACTCTAAATAGCGATACAGTACATCTCGCCATAATTGGATAGACTGACCGGGTTACGTGTGTGCCTGATGAGTCCAAATGCAAACTATAGATGGGCATGTTCAAGAACTTCTTATAGTTCTTTTTCTTTAAACCAGACCCAGACTAGACAGCCCTTCAAATAGAGGACTGTCTTCTGTAAAGTAGGACACCTGGTGCAAACAGCCTTTCAATTAGGCTTCCTAAAAATATGGTAACACTACATCAGGCACTCCAGGGCATTGTGTGAGTTTCTGAATGCTGATTTCACAGGCCCAGCCACTTAATGTAGGGAACCCAGGGCAGCTGTCAACTGCTGCTTCAGAATGCCAAGTGCTGATACCAGGCCTGCCAGACCTTTATGACAGTAGTTTGTGCTGCTCATTGGGTTGATCATGATGCTAACTAACTTAGGCATGAAGCGGAATGAGAATCCTGAAATGGTAGAAAGGACTGTACAATTTTAGATATTATTTTTGAATGCCTCCTATGTAAAAATATCCCTACAAATAATAATAATAAAGTTTACATATCAGGGAGAAAGGGCCAAGCTCCTGTTGTGCTAGATTTTACTCGCAGGGAATGTAATATTTGCTGCTGCAAACTCTGTAAATGATGCCAGAAGAGATAAGCGAACTTAACACAGCGTAACTCTTACAAGTGATCTCAAAATGACTTCGCTCCTAGATCCGATTCTCTCCTGCTGTTCCCCAGTACTGCTTCCCTCCATATAACCACCACCAGAACTCTTGGTTCCTTCCGTCATTACAAGGAGCCTTTACTACTGAGGGGATGATTTTAAAAAGAATAGAGGATGCTTGCAGTCCTCTATTCTATCTCCTCAAGCATGTGTAGACCAGGGCACAGGCAGAGTGGCCAGAGAGGTTTTCAGAATAAGAAATTTCTCAATGTTTGGTTTCCATTGCAACACACTATATCTGTTATTCACTCTCCTTTTCTGGGACCTCATCCTTCAGTACTTTGTATTTCTGTTGGGCAGCGCAGTGCTATGGTCCCTAGACAGCGTCTAGAGGGCCATAGGACTTTTCAGAGTTCCAGCTCCAACGTTGGAAAGCAGCTCCAACATTGGAGCTGGGACTCTGTGCTCGGTGCGCCCTCCCCCCATCACAGCTGGTTTGGAAAGAACCATCTGCTTCTCTGAGGTTGTAAGAGTGACTTCAGAGGTTTAACGGGTGTTCCAGCAGGTGGGGATGGGAGGAGACCGGTGCCACTAAGATATGATGTATCCTGGTGGTGGCTCAGCCTCCTTCCCGCCCCCTCCCCCTCCCCCTCAAAGTGCCGCAGTTAGACAGCCGAAATCCCACCCTGTTTTGCAGGACGGGAGGAGCGCAGAGGTGACCTCTGCGCCCCTCCCACCCTGCATAGGATGCCTGTACTGCTCCAAATTCAGCGGGTTATGGGCATCCCCATAGGACTGCACCCTCAGCTATATTTTCTGGAGACAATGGTCTCAACCCAGGGGGTCACTCAGTTTTCACTCTCTGACGGTTCACCTATTCTACTCTCCCAACCGGGCTCAAACAAATGCACTGCTAATGAGGGGTGTGGCTGGTAAACCCAGTGTCTGTGAGAGTCAGGTCAAGCCAGAGGAGTCCCATGACCCCCTCACAAATTGGGTGAATATGTGAGAGGGTTTGGGTGTACCTTCTCTTGGGAAGCTAATATCCAGAGCCACCATTTATTTAAAGATATTCCCCCTATCAAATTCTTCGCCTCTCTTAAAACTTACCACACCCTTTTCAACATATCCAATACTGATAAAGCCACAGAATAAAGCAGATCATCAAGCCTACTATTTTTTTAAAAAAAGAAGAGAATAACTCAATAATAGGCTTTTCTTCCTTAATCATAAATTTTCATTTCTGGTTTGAAGATGCCAACATTTTCAAATCTGATTGAAGAGATCAAAAGTGAAAGTAGTTATATTCTTGTTGTGAGGCATTTATTAAACAGTCTACATTTGCTCCTGGCATGTGGTGAGGAGTTCATTCATTTTTCTGTGGCAAGAAATAATCCAATAAAAGTGACAGGGAAGACCACTTGAAGATAGTCCCATGTATGTAGAGATATATTACAAATTACTTGGCATGAGGTCTGCCTGGATGATACGCTAAAAGTAGGATGGAAGTCAGGCTGAACTAAACACCATGGCATCATTAGCAGCCCAGAAGCCAGGCACAGCCGTATGCATGTTAAACAGTTTTGCATTTCATTGTTCAGGCAGGAAGGCTATTTATAATGTTAATCCTGCAGAAAATGAGAAAGTTGCTTGAAAGTCCCAGGAACACCAGCTCTGCCCAAACGTTCTACCTCCTCTGGTGGTGGAAAGGAGAAACCTGAATACACCATAATGAACAGAATGTGAACCATCATACTTTACCAGATGAGCCTATTACAAAATTTAGACTAGAGAAAGTTGTTTTAGGAAGATACCATTTTTGCTCTGTAGTTAAACCATGACATTTTATGGTTGTCTCCCTAGAATATTTCTCTTATTAAAAATTTAGTCCACTTACACCGTTCATATTAATGTCATACAGTAGCATCTACTGGAAAAATCTGGTAATGATTATGACAATTATGCTTAAATACCCTATTGATTTTCAGGAATTCCCCATCTATACAGCACATTTTGTCTGGATTGCAATTAATTTGCACAACTATCTTCCATAGTTTTTCACAGGTCTGCAAATGTGTCTTTCTTCTTTTCTTGCACCACTGTGTCAGCAGGAGCAGGAGATGTGCCATCAGAAATTTGAGAGGGAGGTGAAATTAATACACTCTGTTTAGGGAATCCTCACCCTTTTACTGGAGAAAGAGCTTTCCAAATCCCTCTCTCCCACCCACAAGAAATGTTATAGGGATGTCTCACTATACCACAGCCTTCTGCAACCTGGTGCTCTCCAGATGTGTTGGATTGGCCTAGGGATGTGTGAATGGACAGAAAGCCACTTCGCTGGCCATTTGCAGATTTTGGGGTGGCTTTCGCTCCACCGTCTGCTGATTCGTGGACTTGGAATTTGCACAAATGCATTTGTGCATATTTGCACTAATTTGTGCTCCCGAAAATGCACAAATCAGCCAAAAATGCACAAATGCCCCCATAACACATAGTTTCATGTTTTACTCTATGGGAGGTTTTGCACATGTTTGATTTGTGTATTTTTCTACTGTTAAATTTGCACCAAAAAAAATACACAAAATTAAAAAAAAAAAAAAAAAATCAGTCCGCAAGCCCAGGCAGACTGTGCGTGACCTGGGAAAGCTGGTCCGCTGCGAAATCTGCAGGGGTGACTCTGAGAAATCCGGACTCATTTGAGTCTGTTGCGGATTTCTCCAACATGCCTAACAGCTCCCAGCATGCATTGGGCTACAACTGGCTGGGATTCTGGGGGCTGAAATCCAGTACTTCTGGAGGGCACCAGGTTGGGAAAAGCTGCCATACCACATGCTCCAAAGGCTGTAGCCCAGTATCCTTTGTAGCATTGTGAGGGATGCTGGAAAACATTTTGCAGACTGTGCACTGCTTCATAATCAAACTCAAAATATTGTTGCGCCAAGTAACCACTTGGGTTGCTTGTAGGTTGGCCGAGTGCAGACAAGGGCAGGGCTTCTGCACTTTTAAAGCGGTGTAGAAGAGGAAATTTCAGCAAATTCAGTTTGCATTACAAGCTGGCTGCATTTTACTTCTGTCTTCTTTTGCATCTGGCCACCCCATAAGTGGATTACCAGGGAAAACAGGGCACAGCGAGTGTGCTGAAGAAAAGATTTGAAAGAGAAAGTAAGGAGAGAGCAGAGGGAATTAGCAGTACTGATATTTCATTCATTCATTCATTTATATTTATTAGTTGCTTTGCGACTCTCATAGGGATGCACAGTAAAAACACAAATAAGATCCCAAATCCATATAAATCAAAAACAACATAATAAAACAATTGAATTAAAAGCAGCAGAGGCTAAAAGAGGCATCTGAAGTATACTGGCAGTATGTTCAGTATTCATAGACTCCTTTCATCATATTTCCTTCCACATGTATACTAATAGCCCTTTCTGAAGCACAGTTTTTCTCCAGGTTTAACTTGAAGTTATCTGCGGCTCGCCAGATATTGTGCTGTCAAAATGCAAAAGAGCCACAAAAATGACCCATTCAAGTCGAAGCTGAGCATTCCCTGAGTGTGGCATGTACATATGCAAATATGAGAAAGAAGGAGAACATAAATACATTGTTGTGATACTGGAGAATAGCCTTCACTCAGAATACATTTTGGAGCCACTATGTAGTTACAGCTACAGGTACAGGAATTACAGCTATCTTGAAACAAGAAAAATTAGGCTACTACCTGCTACTTGTTGTTTTGGGGAAAGTTGCCTGCCTTTTTAAAAACAAAACAAAACCCCTTTGTCCCTCTTTCTAACAAAACTTTCCCTCAATCTATAAACAGTTCCACAGACCAAGGAATTGAGAATACTGTGAAGTTACACACTGAGGCCAGGATTGGCAACTACTAACCTAGCGGGGGTTACAGAGTCTGCAGTAAGAGCTTTATAAGCTGCATAAGCTATTTAGTCATTCGGGAAAGAAGTGTTCCTGTCCACTCCTCAAGAAGATCCATGTCCAAGGCCTCCAGTAGGCACCTGATACTTCATTAGTGAGAGCAAGAAGCAGTCAATTTTGTTTAGATAAACAGAAATTGGCTGTTAATTGGATGCTAATGCACAGCACTTAACGAGCAAAGTCATTCTTGCTGGTTCCTTTTTGTATAAATACAGGAACTAACCTGAGCTGCCATATGGGCCAGCTCAGCTCCGACACACCTTTTCGTGCGATGAAATGTAGTCTGACTCAATCCATGCTGCAGTTCACCCTCAGGAAAAAGATGCAAGGCCAATGGCCTGCTGCATGGCCAGATTACAGGTTATCACACTTGAACCCCATTTTGGAAGCTTCGTACTAGTGAGCCGATGTGACAGGACTCGAGGGCACTGGACCACTCATAATAGAAGAAATGCTGACCAATGCCATTTTCTCAGCCCTGCAACTGTGACATGGCAAGGATACAACTAGCTTATGCTATACCCTCATAGACTTGTTAAGGAGGAGAAAACAAACCTCTTCTTTAGAAACATAACTGGCAGATGAAAATCAATTCAAGGTTAAGGATATTTGGTGTGTGTGTTTGTATGTACACACACAGAGAGAGAGAGAGAGAGAGAGAGAGAGAGAGAGTGCACATGTAGACCACATAAAATATTCCCATTTTACAACTGAGGGGTCCTGTGGAGCTTGGAGACTAGCTAGCCATCTTTACTTAGAAGTAAGTCCTATTAATGTGATTTTCTCCCATGAAAGTATGCATTGGATTGCATCCGTAGAGCTCAAATCTATATCTAGTCAGAAGTAAATGGGAGAGCCAGGGATGCTTGAGCTCATTGAGATTCTCCCATTATTCCTCACCATTGGCCATGCTAGCTGAGGCTGATGCGAGTTGGAGTCCAACAGCAGCTTGAAGGCCATATGTTCCCCAGCCCTGAAATATGCTGTAAGATGTCACCACACTGCCAGATCCTAGGCATGCTTGCTTGGAATAATCTTGCTTGAAAGGTATTTTACTACAAAGTAGGTGTGGACCAGATTGAGCCTTAGATATTTAAGAATAAACAGGCATGGTGAAGGGATTGCTTCTTGAGTCATAAACTGCGTCCAAAAATACCACCACTGACTACCACAAGAGCATTACATTAGAAAGGACAAGAATGACCCAAGTGTACATCTCTAGGAAAAAAGGATCCTCTCACTTTGTTGCTTGGGTGGGCCCAAAAATGTCTGGAATGCATTAATGTCCGACATTCAACTGAACCAAAATATTAATTCTCCTGTACGAATGTGGGTAAACCAAGACCAGCTGAAAGTTAATCAAGCACTGATCCGTTCCCCAATCCTTCTAATCACAGCCAGCTGCTACGTATAACTTAGGAGGAGCAACAACCCCAGGCCAATTTCATAAGGGCTGGGTGGGGGGGAGAGAGAGAGAGAGAGAGAGAGAGCAGGGAGAAACCTAGAAAGCACCCTCACCTTTAGAAGGGCAGAAGAAAGTTAATAAAATAAAAGTTGATGCTTTCAATCAAGGAGCTATATAGAATGGGTTAGGGAAGTTCTAAAGCTTCAAGATTAATCTCTTCCCCTCCTCCCTCAGCTGCTTGTCCCTATAATACGTTTGTTTTGTACTAAAATATTTGCTCCTAAGTTTAACCCAGGTTTCCTTTCCTCCTAGAGGGTACATAGTCTACGTGATTCTTCACACGGTGTGTGTGTGCGTTTTCCCCTTGCATTCCAAGTGTCCTTAAATCATTAAAAACACACACATTGTGCCAATAGAGTTCACGTTAGCTGAACAATCTTGTCTCCTGTTACTTTTCATAATGACTACAACCACTTGCTCCTGTCATCATCTTCCTAAAAACAAGTTGCCTTCCTGAGCGAGTCACTGTTCTTTGCTGGTGTATGTTGAAACTGGAACATTTGCAAGGGGAGCGGGGTTTGTTTGTCTCCAACCACCACCTTCTTTGGCTTTGGCTTTTTGCTGTCAAGTGCCTGTTAGGAAGTCCATGGGTGCAAAGTAAATATAAGAGTGATAGGACGTGGGCAGGAACCAGCATTTCCTAAGTTATCCAGGTTCTTTTTGTCACACTATGGAGGTCTCAGTGCCAGGGATACAAACAGAATATTAATGTCCCTTCACATTACCTAGTTCTCAGAACAGAACAGCACATGCGTGGATGTTTGAGGCTCTGAGGGAACAGGTTAGAACTAGCATTGTGCTGAATTTTTCAATCTCTTTATTTTTGTTGTGGGGTGAGGGGGTGAAAGGAATCTGCACCCAGGCACTGTGGGGTGAGAATTTCGGAGAAATTTCTCAGGGTGCAGGGCCTGTGCTTCCCTTACTGTAAGGAGGTGACTGAGGGGTGCATGTGCTCCTTCTAGTACCTTTCCCCGTTCTGTCCTTGCAGCTTCCACGGCTGCTTGAGCTCCTCGGAAAGCCCCCTAGAGGACTTAGCCAGGACATCCTCCCTTGGGGCTTTCCAGCACTGCTGCCTGCTGAGGGCCTGAAAGCTGAGTGAGGTGTTGTTGTTTTCCTTTCTTCTTCTTCTTCTTCTTCTTCTTCTTCTTCTTCTTCTTCTTCTTCTTCTTCTTCTTCCAGGACTTTTAACATCAGAAATGCCTTGCTCCAACCTCAGAAGGGGGACTCAGAGATCCAACCTCATTCCTCCTCCCCCCGCAGCTGGTACAGAAAGAACCATGCTGGCTGCCCTCAAGGTTGGAAAATCAACCGAGAAGGAAAGAAGAAAGAGCATTCCAGTGGATGGGGAAGGGGGGAGACCGGAGAGGCCAGGATATTATTTTTCTTGAGTCTCCTCCAGCTTCCTCCCCTCCCCTCTGAAGCGCCCTTGCTAGTCGGGCTAAAAAGCCCATCTAGCGAAATACACCCAAAGCACACAAACATACCAAAGCATCACATTCTCATACACCCTACTCAAATCCACATGCAAATTACTTTTCCGATACTTCCTCACATGAGGAAGGGGCCGTAGCTCAGTGACAGAGCAACTGCTTGGTATGCAGGAGGTCCCTGGTTCAATCCTGGGCATCTCCAGGGTGGGCTGGCAAAACCCTTGCCTGAAACCCTGGAGAGCTGCTGCCAGTCAGTGTTGACAATACTGGGCTAGGTGGGCCAATGGACTGACCCAGCATAAGGCAGCTTCCTATGTTTCTATATTCCACTTACATATACTACTCACCCTGTTCCCCCACCTTGATATGAAACAAAGGCAAAATCTGCATAAAATAGGCCAGACACCACAGTTCCCACTTCATGTGAAATTATTCCTGAACCAGCTTGGGACCCAGAGGGCTTTGGTCTAGACAAGAAATGGCATGCGAGTGCGAGGTGATTCTCCATTGTCTGGAGGATATCGATTGTTTCTGAAATAACATTACATCTTTATACTCCTTTTTCCCCTCCAAGCATCTTAGAGCACCTCACATATGGTTCCTGGGCAATCTCTCATTCAAGCAACTTACAGGGCAAACTTACTTTGCTTCAAAGCATCATAGGTCTTTTCAAGAACTTAGCCATTCTCTTTTTAATTTTTTCCCCAGAATACATAATAGGGAAAGATTCAATGAATATATATTTCCCATAACTATTTATTTATTTATTTTTATTTAATTTCTATACCGTCCCACAGCCGAAGCTCTCTGGGCGGTTCACAAACTATCTTCTCTGCAGTGGCTTCCAATGTATTTTGCATTGCTGCATATGAATTGTTCCATCATTCCCAGAAGTACATATTTCCAGAGCTTAAACATCCATAACGATGTTATAGCAAATCCATCCAATTTCCCCCCCTTTTCTGAAACACCATACAGTAGCTCTGTTTTTTGGACATTGTCATCTGGACTATCCAGTGTTGCCACTGAGACCAATGTGCTTCAGAATTCTGAGAACATGGATGATGTACCAATTTTTGTGATGCAATTTATTGCTTATTTAATTATTTTTATTGATTTGTTTTATTAAATTTCTATATCACTGTGCAATTCAGAATTCCCCAAGCGGTTTGCAATGAAAACAAAAACAGCATTTTTTAAAAAAGTAAACGCACACAATAAACAGAATAAAAGCAGCAATACAATCAGATGGTAAAAACTCATCAAATAGTAAAGCCCTGGGAATATTAATAATTGTTTTCCTGGTACCAAAAATACATCAGGTGAGTCACTCTAGGCCTGTGGCTCATGCTGGCTCAGCTTGTGTGAACGTGGAATGCTAAGCAGGGTCAGGCCTGGTTATTACTGGGATGGGAGACCCCTCCTCTAGTTTCCTGCATTGAGTAGGGGGTTGGACTCCATGGCCTTGTAGGCCCCTTCCAACTCTATGATATATGAAATCTATTAAATTTAAGTACTTCTTCACACAGTGCATAGTTAAACTATGGAATTCATTCAACTATGGGTACCACGACAGAGAAGACCCTCTCCTAAGTCCCCACTCACCTCACCTAAGATTGTGGGGCACCCAGAGGTGGTCTGTGAAGTACCCATAGAAGATGAACGCCTAGTCACATTGTTTCATTATTTTAATAAATACAGAATTGGAAAACTATTCCTAATGGTTATTATAGCCTAAGCCTATACAACTTGTGTCCCATTAAGCCAGACACGACCCACAAACCGCATGTTGTAGCTTAACAACCTCTCACTACTACTACTTCTTTTGCAGCCCAAAGCTTGCAATAAAGCCAGGAGGTTTATTCATTTCCTGCCGAGCCAACCATACAGAGCTGGTAGGTTACACTCAGCTTAAACATGGAGGAAGCAATCCTATGGTCCTTGGGTGAGTGTCCCAGGGACCATAGGACGGCTCGGAAAACCCTTCTAAGGTCGGAGGCACTGCTCCAACCTCAGAAGGGGGACTCAGAGATCCAACCTCATCCCCCCTCCCCCCACAGCCAGTAAAGAAAGAATCATGCTGGCTGCCCTCAAGGTGGGGAAATCGACCGAAGAGGAAAGAGCATTCCAATAGATGGGGAAGGGGGGAGACCGGAGAGGCCAGGATATGATTTTTCTTGAGTCTCCTCCAGCTTTCTTCCCTCCCCTCTGAAGCGCCCTCACTAGTTGGGCTGAAAAGCCCATCTAGCGAAATACACTCAAGATGAAGGTCACCCAAGATGTGTGCCCTAAGCTGCACAACTTGATCCATTAAGTTTTAATGGGTCAAGTTGTGCAGGCCCATTATAGCCCTTTTGAAGCCCACACTACAATTTCAGTGTTCATAGTCATCGTCGTCATCATCACCACCACCATCATCATCATCATCATCATCATCATCATCATCATCATCCCGTTTGGATTACTGTAATGCGCTCTACATGGGGCTGCCTCTGAAGAGTGTTCGGAAACTTCAGCTGGTTCAAAGAGCTGCTGCCAAACTGCTGACTGGGGCTGGTTACAGGGAGCATACAAGTGCTAGGGATGTGCGCAGAGCTTGATCGGGGGGTGGAAGCGGAGCGAACATGCCAGGCTCGACCCCCCGAGCTCCACTCGACTTACCTTGCCCGGCTCGGCTCATGTCCTCACGAGACAAGCCGGGGAAAGGAACTTCTGGTTTCCGGCGCTATGTTTTTTACGTAAAAAACAGGGTAAACTACCTTAAAACGGCCGTGATTTGCATATTTCAATGGCTCTACTCTAAGCATGACTCAATCTGGATCCAACCCAATGTGTTTTGTGCTAAAGAAAGAAATCAGTTGTTTGTACCGAAAGGATAAGTGTGGATTTGCAATCTTCATCTTGGAGACCATGTAAATACAAGCTACACCGATTTGTGCATTGACTCGTGGGTCATTTAGCCTGACACCATCCAGCTTCAGTTTGTGGTAGGTTGCTAGGATAGGTGACCTAAAGGCAATTTAGTGTGGAGGCTCCTTCTGAAAATTCTATTGTGAGATCAGACTGAATAATTTGGAATGTTAGCTTAGCAATGCCTTCGTGTTGATCTTGTAGTGGGCAAATGAAAGTGGGACATCCTTAAAATGTAAAACATCTTGCTATTTTAATAATCCCTTGCGGTATGTTTTCACTTTAGCAATAATTGTATTTTCTTTCTGCGTATTTTATTTAACAACATTGCAGGGCTCACCTAATCTGTTCCATGTGTTAGGAGTGCTGAGTCCTGCCGGGAGAAACGACTGGCTTATCATTCTCAAGAAGTCATTTCAAACCCTTAAATGATTCATGGTGATGAGCCAACGGGTAAAATTCACACAGGCCTTTGGTACCATGAGTAGCTGCAGCGCCATCTTGGGAATTCACAGGTTTGGAATACATTTACAATTCAAACACTGTAATTCAATAATAAATGCAATCAGAATGAAGGCAGAAAAGGGAGGCCACAAAACAATATTTGTTTTGCTAAGGCTGATGGCTACGTGAGATTTGTGGTAGCTTGCTTGCTTGCTGTGTGGCAGCTTTTCAGATGTTATGGTGTCCTTTGTTGCAAGGAAAGCATGACTGTCAATAACATTAGTGTTCTAATACAAAGTGAACTAGTTAAGTAAGGGCTATTTCACATGTCCATTGAGCGAATGGTGATTGGTTGAAAAGCCTTCACAAGCCAGCTCTCTATCCATGACCAGCCAATTATGCTGCCATGCGCAGGATCAAGCTTTTTGAATGCCACCCTAAATGTTGTCAAGTGACTAATAATGCATGCAGAAGATCATCATATGAATCAAGCATAAGTTCCTAAAAGCTTGGTCCTAAGTTGATTTACTGGGCGTTGAAGCCTGTTTGTTTGTTTTACACCCTGCCTTCCAGGGTGGCCCACAGAAAGTTAAAAATTATAATGAGTCACTTTAAAACAAAAACATCATAGTATAAAACAGCAATATGAAAGCAATCAGCAGATGTAAAAGCCAAGGCCAAGCAGCATGAAGAAATGTACAGAGGATTAACATGTTAAAGGCATTTATCTCAAGCTGTTGCCATGGAATGAATGGCAGTAACCAAGAATAGCCCCCGTCCTCCCAAACTGCTTGTTCTAGGAATGGACAAATCTTTCTCCTACAATCAAACAGTTTAAAATTCACGTGCTCCTATAGATGAAGAAATCTGCACATTTTGGTAAAATTCTTATAAAAAATGAACCGAAATGAAATCTTCACCCATCTGCACCAGCCAAATTCAATAGGTACAGCTATTCCCACCATGGAGAGGACCATGTTTTACTGACCTGCTAAAGATGAGGAACCTGTCAGAAAAAAAGAGGTGGCAACCCTAATTTAGTGCCTCATACATGGCTGAATGCATGGGGATTCAAAGCCAGACTTAAGAGCTAAGCACTCAAAGCCCCGGGCCTGGATGGATGAATCTTTCAGCTTTAGTTTTGTCACATTCAAATTTTTGAAATCTCAAGTTCTTCCCATTCTGTTCAGTGATGTCTCAGAATTTTGTAATTAGCTCATTAGTTGAAACTCATCTGTTCATAATGTTCACCTTTGTAACAAGCCTGGATCAATGTATTACAAATTCGCTATGAAGTTCAGAATTGATTGCGAGGTTCAGAGCATGTACAGTACAGTAGTATGCAGATCTCTCCCCATTTTTTTTTCAGTTGTTCTACCACCTAGACCACCCAATTCTTACTCGAAGCAGTCTCAATAACTGCTTCCCTCATTGTCATTGTTGAGGAGGAGGAGGACTCTGCAGGTCTATCTTCATTCTGGTGATCAGTGACTGCAAGTAAATATCACATGACATCATCATCACGCAGGCAGGCCACATGAAAAAAACCAATCAGAAAGAGGGAACATAACATGGTGATGTGTGACATCATGTTGTGCCATGTGATTCTAAACAACAGCTCCCAAGATGCACCTTGATATAGTGCATGCACAAAAACTCGTATACATGGAATGAGATTTGTATATAAGGAGAACTCTTGTCTGAGCTCACATGGACAAATGTACTGTCTGAGTAAATAATGAATTCACTCAGAGTAAGGTACACCCATCACTACACTGTTTAATCACACATTAATGCTGTGGCAAGAAACCAGAGTTAATTACATCTTTAGATCACTTGTTCTTTTGTAGCTCCTTTTGTAGCTCTATGAGAGGTTTCTAACTAGTATGCAGATATGATCCCCTCACCGTGGTAACCTTTCCACTACTTTGGAGGGAGACCTGTGGCTCCACCTCCTGGTCCATAGGAAGCTTCCCCATCAAGGTGAAGACCATACTCTCTAGAGCAAAGGCTCTGACCTCACACCGTGCAAAGATTAAGAAAAATGAAAAGCACAAGTTAATACATGTGCATTGTTCTATACATCATTAATATACTGTATTAATGGAGTTAGAAGTGGAGGGGGAACAGCACTCCCAAGAAAACTCAGGTGACTCAGGTAAGTGTGCCAACTCACATTTTACAACTGAAGTACAAAAAAATCCAGGTGGTCTTGGAGAAAATGTTTTCTGGACCTCAGGTATGAAACCCAGCTTGACCTAGAGCATGAAGCAAAACCCACCCACTATTCTCCCTATGGGAAAATGCCCATAGATCTATAGTAGAGGTGGGCAATTTGTGGCCCTCCAGATGTTTTGGCCTCCCAAACTCGCATCAGCCTTAGCCAGCATAGCCAATGGTGAGGGATGATGAGAGGTGTAGGCTAAAACATCTGGAGGACCACAAATTACCCACCCTGATCTATTGCATCAGTCCATCCTACATGACATCTCAACAGAAGTTATTCTTACCAAAAATTAATCATATTCCAAATTTTGCCATTAAATAACAATTTTCCCCTTCCCATACTCCCATGAAAGAAGCCAATTTCTTATCACATTTAATAATTCATTTAGTTAGAAGCTCCAGAGATGTAGATGTTCTCCCATGCAGTGGCACAAAGAAGAACGTCATTTTTATTGACTGCTCATCTACTTGATTCTTTGTAGAGTGACAGGAATGCAGACTGTTGTGCAAATCAAGGATTCAGCTTGTGCAATGAAGCTTGCCCAGTGGAATACTAGGACAGTAAATCATGCCTGACAGTCCATTGTCCTGATGAGGTTTTCTTTTGTTTTGCTTGGAAGTGGTGGTTTTGGGTCTTTGTATTCTGCATGCTGTTATGGTGAGTTAGCGTAGGAATGTTGGAGAAATCCACAATGGAGTCAAATGAGTTCGGATTTCTATGAATCCAACCTGCAGGTTCCACAGTGGACCATCTTTTTCCAAATTGTGCAGATTCTGCTGACTTGTGGACCAGTTTTTTGGGGTTTTTTTTTCCTTTTGGTGGGAATTGCACAGATGCACATTTGCAAATGAATGAAATTCTCATACAAAAAATGTGTTCCTATCAATGAGCAGATGATGGAATGAAACACTGAAGACGTTTTGGACTGCAGTTCACTTCAACCCTAGTTAGCATGGCCAATGGTCACGGATCCTGGAGGTGTAGTCAAAAACCTCTGGAGGGCACCAAGTTGGAGAAGGCTGGTCCAAAGGAAGGACAGGCTGGTGGCAACAGTAGACAAGGAGGGGGGCAAGCAAGCTGAAGACAAAGTTCAGGAATGGAGCAAAACAGGAAGGTAAAGCCTATTTGACTACTTTAAGCATTTATTGCCAAGCACAAGCAAGGAAAGTTAATGGACAGTCCAAGTCCAAGTCACAGGTGATCTTGACACCTGCTTAGAACTTTAACACAGTTGCTGCAGCATCTGCTCTCACAGGTAAGCATTCCACGGGATTCCCATTATGTTTAAATGAATTGAACATTCACATCAGTGCCTATTTCACGTGAAATGGAAGTACACCAGCGATCAGCAGCAGCCCAGGTGGACATATATTCCATCCAAATGGGCCTACAACATGACAGGGTAGTGTGGAATATTTATGTAAGAAGAGCTTCTAACCAATGCCCGTAGTTTCAAAAAAAATGGGGTGTGTGTGTGACTCAAACGCTTGCTGAATGACCAGTACAAGGTGCTCCTTCTCTGCCTTGCTTCACTCATTCAGCAGAGGATCAACTGTGCTGATACTTGATGAAAATCGCATTAGAATTAGACTATTCACCTCGCCTCTACAGTTTTCTTGGAAGTCTAACTGGACTGGTGTCATTTTAATTCATATTCTGCTGTGCATAACATGCTCTAAGAGCTTTACATGTGCATACAGTAACCTTTAACAGTTGCCAGTTATGATGTTCAAGCCACAAATGATTGATGAGTCAAGGATGAAGTTGTTGTAGTAGAAAGGGGATTAATTTCCCTTGCTGGCACCTAAGCTACCAATCAGACCTTGCCCAAAGGCAATATAAAAGAAGATCACTGCATAGCTGGCTAGCCTGCCCGTGAAATCTGCTGGTCTTTGCATTTTCTATGAAGTGAAGGAAGTGAGCCAAGCCCCTGGGAATCTCAGCCCTTATCCAAAGCTCATTTCCCAGGTCTTCAGCAAGTTACTCTGATGGAATCATGTAGAAAAAGTTCTAGAAAACAGAAACAATTTTTGAGAATGTTGTTTTCTCTCTCTTTCTCTTTCTCCATCAGACTAAGTTTACTTAATCCAAATAAAGCTCCAGCATATATTTTTCCCTAAATTTGTTACTAACCATCCTGAATAGCCAGATCTAAACCTGTTTTGTACAAATTCCAGCTCTGAGTCCATTTTAACATTCCCCCACCTTTTTCTTTCAGGAACTTTTACAGCACAATCCTATGCATACCTACTCAGAAGTACTGTAGGTCCCATTGAGTTCAGTGGGAATGGCTTCCAGATAATGGTGTACAGCAAGGGTGGGCAACTTCAAGGACTCCAGGGGCCAATTTCAACCCCCCCAGAATTTGCTGGGGATCGCACCCCTGCTACCGTCGGCATGCATACATCCACTGACACTCATACGTACAGATATGTACATATATACACACACACATACACACTATACACAAACACTTTATCCCCTCACATGCATATCTGCACGCATCTTCACCCACTGCACATACCAGCAACTTGGATCATGATTGCTGAAAGGAGTTTGAGGTTAAAGCATCTTCCTCCTCCCAGCAATCATTAGCTAAGTCACTGGGATGGTGATGCCATCTATCCAGCTTGGCGGGGCAATACTGGAAAATGTCGATCATTTTCTCTATCTTGGCAGCTATCTTTCTGTTACAGCTAACATTGACAGTGAAATCCAGCATCATTTGAGCTCCGCAAGTGCTGCATTTTCTCGAATGAAACATAGAGTGTTCGAGGATTGGGATATCTGTAAGGAGACCAAAACGCTGGTTTATGAAGCCATTGTATTACCAACTTTATTGTATGCCTGCGAAACATGGACTATCTATAAAGGTCATTTCCACCTCCTTGAAAGATTTCTCAACGTTGCCTCTGGAAAATCCTGCGAATTACTTGGGAAGATAGGCGAACAAATGTCAGTGTACTGGAGAAGCAAAGACTACTAGCGTTGAAAAAATGATCCTTCAACGCCGACTTCAGTGGACCGGTCATGTTGTTCGAATGCCTGACTGCCGTCTCCCAAAGCAGTTACTTTGTTCCCAACTCAAGGATGGAAAGTGGAATATCGGTGGTCAATATAAGAGGTTTAAAGATGTTCTTAAGACTAATCTAAAAAAATGCAATATAAACATCGAAAACTGGGAAACTCTAGCCCATGAACGATCTAACTGGAGGTTGGCCTTTCACAAAGGTTCCATGGACTTTGAAGAAGCCCGAGTGCAAGGTGAAAGCGAGAAACGTGCTAAGCTAAAAGCCTCCAGGGCTTCTCCCGTGCTTTCCAAGCATTTCTGCGGGGGTTTTTTAGAGTGAGGGAAGTGTAGTATTATCTAAAAATGGCAGAATGAACCACAATGGGAAGCTCATGTATTTTGGCAATTCCACTATACCACGGTGCCACCTTGTGGTTGTTTAATGGAACATACATTCCTGCCCCAGGGGAGGGATGTGCAAAGGAGCCAATCTTAATCCTGCAAAGAATCTGGAAACAGAGACCTTGGTAAAGTAGCGGTTTAAAAGCCTTATGTACAGAAGCCCTCTGTCCAATAGAAAAGGTACTTTTTGTCAGCATTCACACATTGAGAACAGTGCATGCATTCATTTACATTTCTATACAGAGCGCTGCAATAAAAATTGCACCTGACCTGGGTGTTACAACTTCCCTATCTGCCACAATATCAAAAATGCACTCATCCTACTTCCAATAGCGTTAGTAGCATTTGGTCTCGAAATAAATGTCAGATAATCAGATGCCTTGATTAGTAAATGCATCTAACAGATCATAATCAAACTATAGCAAGATTAACAGAGCTTTTGGGGGCAGGAAAGGGACAATCCCTGGTAGAGAAACCACTGCTTTCAAAGTCCATGTGGACTTGCAACAGCCGACAGGGTGAAAGGCAGGGGATCAGCTGGTGGGAAAGTAGGTACACTCGCTACAGGGCTGGCATATTGTACACTCTTGGGGGAACAGGATCTTGCAGATCCAAAGCCTACCCTGGATCTGTCCCCGCACATGCTCTTCCCCTGCCCTCCACTGTTGAAGCATGGAAGAGGGATGGCAGCAGAGTTTTCTGCCACTCCCACGGGGAGACCTCTGTGGATGGACCTGCCTCTCCTCCCATGGAGAGGGAGATCTGCAATATCCTATGACCCCTGGAATGCCCTCCCAGGGACCATAGGACCTACAATTTCCCATGGCCCCTGGGGTGCTCTCCAAGGGACCCTAAACTTGCTTAGGTGGGGCCCCATCTCAGTGGTGGTCTTCACAATACACTTTGTGTCTCTGTGTGTGCATGCATGTGTTAATTCCCTGCATCTATAATGAGAATGTAAATCTTACATTGACTAGAATGCTCATGTGATTTAAAATGGGTTCTCTTGATTTCTATGCTGCATTTACATGTGTTACACAAATAGTTCAAAAGGTCCAAAGGTATTGTGAGCACCATGTATGAAAACAAACGAACAAACCTGGAATTGTTAGCGAATAGGTTAATGGAAGTAGGGTGCATAATTGCAGTAGCTCACAAAAGCAAGGAGGAGAAGAGGGGAGTTTGAATATTTCCTCCACTGTGCCAGAACAGTTCAGCAATGACATTGAGCAAAGTGAAAGCTCAGCAAAAAGGGGGCCATTGCAGCTGTCATCTGGTGTCACTTCATTTTATTCTCCGTAATAAAATCGATTGGTACTGAGGGATTTAGAAACCATTGTTATGAGGTAATACTTGGAAACAGAGAGACCAAATGGAATACGCAACAACAAAAAACCACCCAAAGTGCACCCTCCCATTACTAATGTCACACTTTCGCTGATGCTCCAAAATGTGCCAAATGGCCAGGTGCACACCGAGCCTACTATGAAGGAGCTGCCAAGATATGATGGGGATATAGGGAATTAGTTTTTTTAAATTTATGAGACAACACTAAGTTTTACTTCCAGATCATCCTTAACAGTAGTTGCCGCCAGAAATTGACATTTGTAAGAAAAAGGAAGCATTTTTTTCTTCAACTGCCCCTGGTACCTGAATAAATATGTTAGTGCTGTGCCAAAAAATCCCCCCGCATTTCTTTTGACATTCTCATTCAGTTTGATTGAAAAGAAATTGCTTTTGAAACAAAACTCAGATAATCCAAACAGGAGCCAGAAACAGGGTCTTAAAAGTCCAGCTGTATATATTCCAAGACAGGATCCAAAGGCATGGGATTCAAGGCATGCATTAGCTCAGGGTTTAGGAGCGATCCAAGTGAAGGAGTGTCCGGTGCCAGCGACACTGTACCCACAAACCTCTTTTGGCTCTGAGCCTGCTTTTATGCAGAGGCAGGGGAACCAGAGTTCCTCACTTGTCAATCTAGCCCTATGGGAAAAGTTAGCCTGCAATCAAGAACTGCATCTAACTGGGTGTTGTTCCTCTTGCCTTTTCAGCCATCGATGTTGCCTAGGAGAAAGCCTTGACCATGCCTTTTCCTCAGCCATGACTGCCTTTTGGCTGCTTATCAAAAAAAATTTCTCAAGGTGCTGTGACTTGGGTGCTTTTTCCCAGGCTAGCTCTGGCTGTACTTGAGAAGGAGCAGGCAGCTGCCTCTGCCTGACTGCATTCTTCTGTGAAACCAGGCAGAGATGAATTCCCAGCACCCTGACATTCCATACCTTGACTAGGGCCTAAATCAGATTCCTCTATCTCTGAATCAGATTCTTGCTCTGAGACTGCAGAGTCAGGGGAAGGCATGACACCTGGAGCTGGACACAACAGTTCCCTGGAACGATGCTACGGTATGGGGCATTGTGGAGAATGCCAAAATGCCAAAGGAACTAGGAAGTGAGGCAGGTGGCTACCAGGAGGAGGGCCTTTTCTGCTGTGGCACCCCGGTTATGGAATGAGCTCCCCAAAGAGGTTCGCCTGGCGCCTACTTTGTATTCTTTCCGTTCTCCCAGGCATTTTAATCATTTTAATCATCTTAATCATTTTAATCTTGTAATTGTTTTTAATTCCGTTATTGTAACTGCTGCTGCTAGCTCTGCTGTTTGTTTTTAATCTGTGGTTTTACATTTTATATTGTATTTTATTATTTTAACTGTTGTAAACTGCCCAGAGAGCTTCAGCTATTGGGCGGTATAAAAATGTATTAAATAAAAAAATAAAAAAAATAAAATGCATGCCAGTCTGACAACACAGTTGATGCTCTGTGGTCACTTGCAGTGACAGTGCAAAAAACCCAAAAACTCTTAGGGAAAAAAGAGAAAGAAGCTATGCTACATCCCTGTGCTACAAATAGTGAGCCCTACCTGTGAGAAACAGTTTGAGAATTTATCCTCCCCCGGAGAAATTTGTTGAAATTGTCCTCTGCCCCCATTTTTCTGCCCAGAAATAGGGTGGACAATTTCAAGGGGCAATTTGTGCACAGTTCTAAAATATATTCCATTTTATTAGATGAAAAATTAAGTAAACTGCAGTGTATGGACTGTATTACTCACATTCTTTTCATTTTCAGCAATTCATATTAAAGAAGCAGCAGAAATAACCATGGTTTGGAGAAGGAAATAAATAATTGCAATAGATTTAGAATGGACAACTTTTCTTCCTATTCTTCAGTCTGTGGATTGGATCTAGACTTCATGTTCCATTAAAAGAAGGGGTCCTTCTATCCACAGAAGATGTTTGAACCAGTGGGAAGATCCTGCTGGTGGAAGGGGGTGGGTGACATTTGCCTGTTTTTCTCTCCCCTTGCAGCTGCCAAGAATCTGATCTGGAGCGACCCCCAACCCTCCAGTCCAGAGCAGATTTTCAGAGCAGCTTCAAGGGGAGGGGAGAATTAGTCTGCAAGTCCCCTCCTCCTTCTGCTGGTGGAAGCAATCGCATCCCGAGAACTCTTGTTTGTGGACAATCCCAGTGGAGGGAGTGAAGTCTGGATCCATTATGGGTGGCCATGTGCCCTACTTTACTGAGGACAGACTTCTATTTGGAGAGCTGTTAGAAGTCAGTCCTCTACCTCTATTTGATGGTGTTCTCAGTTTGAAGAGCCATCCAGTCCAAGTTTGGTTTATGGCCATAGGAAAGTCAAACACTCTTTCTTTCTCTGATGGATCACATTTTATTTAGTATTGAAGTTTGCAGAATTTTTTAAAGGAGCTGTCCAGCCCAAGTCCAATTTAAAGAGAAAAGACATAAGAAGGAAGAGCAGTAGAGGCCTTGAAGTTGTCCATCAACAGTTACCACCTGGACACCAGACAAAGCAGGCACACAGGTTGTATGCTGATGTTCTTCCTTGTTGTTCCCTCCCTTGCAGTGGTGCAGTGGTAAATTTTGAAGTGCTCATCATGACAGTGCCCATAGCCACACACCCCAAGAAGAGTCCAAACATTTTGGCAGCTGTGTTGATCTATATTAGTGAACCAGGTCTAGCAGTTTTCTTTTCCACCAGGAGCAGGTCTTTAAAAAAAAAAAAAAGTTAATGCATTTTAAGGTGCAATCCTATGCATGTTTAGACAGAAAAAGGGCCTACAATTCCCAGAATGCCCCAGCCAGCACATGCATAGGATTACCCATTCAAGACCAAGCCACCCAAAATACTTTGCATGGTGACAGGGAAGAATATATTGTTGCTGGGAAAATTCATGCTCTTCCAGCTACTGTTAGGATTGCAGCTAAGCTCAGAAGAAACAGGGAATTCTGACCAATCACAAAGTGCTGGTGCTGCATCCCTGCAAGCTCTGGCTCCACTGTGCCACTGCTCTTTTGCCTAGAGGACGGTAGTGGTGTGTGATATCCTTCAGGTCAACACTTGAGGTCAGTTACATTCTCCATTTAACATTCACAAATGATTAAATATATAGAGAGCCAGCGTGGCGTAGTGGTTAGGGTGTTGGACTGGGACTCGGGAGATCTGGGTTCTAGTCCCCGCTCAGCCATGAAACTCACTGGGTGACTTTGGGCCAGTCACTGACTCTCAGCCTAGCCTACCTCACAGGGTTGTTGTGAGGATAAAATGGAGAGGAGGATGAGGATAATGTAAGCCGCCTTGGGTTCCTTGCAGGAAAAAAGGCGGAGTATAAATATAATAAATAAATAAATAAAATATCTTAAAGGTACAATTCTACCTTATAATTGATTGTCCTATTTGAACACTATATTGCAATATGAATAATGTCTGTTTAGTAACAACAACGCTACTAAAGTATGCATTATTAAATATTAAATATATTTTTAGACATCATACAGAGTGAGAAAAAGACACTTCTAAGCTGACTTATTGGGAATTTTCTATTGGACCTAAACGTGAGGCACCAATTATATGTTTCTTTCTCTAGTACAACTTTTGAGTCTGGCCCAAATGCAGAATCTTCTTAAATAACCTCCTGAGGTGCTTCTTTTAAAATTCTGGAAACTTCAATACTAATTAAAATGTGATCCATCACAGAATGAAAGAAAGTCTGACTTCTTGATATGGCCATAAAAATCCCTACCAGTCAAAAGAAGAGAACAATTAAAGAAAAGACCAGGGATGGGGGTGTGGAAAGAAAGCATTCAGTTCTCCCCAGTTCTGTGAAAAGAAGAAGGGAAGATGTGCTTTTGTGTAGTCTTGCAATGGAACCAGACCAGGGATTTTCACCCACATCAACAGAGCACAAACCAGACTTCCGTCCGGCAAAAGACTGATTAACAAACGCATCCAATTCCTTGTGTCACAATAACAATATATGTACATGAGTCCCTGTGAAGGCAGCATTCAGACAGTGGCTGACACAGAGGCAGACATTCTGTGGTGGGGCAAACAGCTGAATTCAGCATCCCAGCAAATGCTGTGGGTTCTTTGTCTCTGTCTGGGAGACCAGATGTTTTGATTGTATGAAGATAACAGTCCTGCTGCCCATGGAATCCCTGGCTCCTATAGTAAATAAAAGGTGGGCATCTCTGTTGTGGTGTGTGAAATTCACTGGCTCATTAAAAGGCGGCTGATGTGCTATTCTCTCTGCTCAGAATGTTTCATCCTCTGTAATGCAAATCAGCATTGCATTAGAAGGCCTGCATTCTATGGTTTGTATGCAAAGTACAGCTTGGCCACCAAAAGAATTGTACTGCCTATTTTTTACGCAACCTCCCTGTATCCTCCACCATTGATATCAGTGGGATATGTACCCTAGAAGACTAACCCTGGAGAATGTTAAGAACCCGCAGCCCCATATATTAAATAATTAGGGCATCCAGGGTCCATCTTTTTTCCAGCAAAGGTCAGGATGGGGACTGCATACATGACAAAGAATCAGGTGTGAATTGATAATGCATGAATCTGATTGGGGGGTTAGACTTGCAAATGCCAAGCAGTTCTGAAATACATTCCGAATTCTGTGGGTGTGCTTCTTATGTTGCCCATGTCTTTCCATTTTGCAAATTACAGGGAGAGAATCGCATGGGGGGGGGGTGTCAGGTGGCTATGTGTCCTTCTTTACAGAGGATAGTCCTCTCTTTGAAGACATCCTCTATTTGAATTGCTGTCCGGTCCAACTCCAGTCCAAAGATAAAGAACCATCAGAAGGGAGAGCAGCAGGCAGGGGCCTTGTGGTTGCCCATCAACACCTGGACAGCAGACTGAGCAAGTACTGGTCATCTGATCACAGTCATTTAGTTAGACCTCTCCATTAAGGTGAGATGTACCATGTACTTTTATTGAAATTATAGCGTTTATTTAAAAATTTGCATGCATCTATACCCATAAATTAGTATGTGCACAGTTTCTGCAAATCTGCATCCTAATTTTGCCTTCTTTTTGTGGTGATGCATCTCCTCTTTATTGGCAATGCATAGTTGCCCACCGTACTTTGGGAGTGGGACTTGGAACCATCTCCGTTCTCATTCGTCTCTGTCAGCCATAGCTTTTCCTTACCTCAAGGGCCATTGGGCTATCATTACCTGTATTTGCAAGTGACGTAGTCTGGGTTTCAGTTGGGTGGATGGCAACACTAACAATTAAGCGTTGACAGCCTCCTAAAATTTAATGTTCCGCTAGGACAGGGGTGTTGAACCTCAGGCCCAGCCTGGTCCTGCAGGATTCCCCAGATGGTTATGCCCCATTCCCCTGCCCCCCTTCCTCTGACCACTGATTGGTGATTTCCCAGTTTTTGCATAGGGTTTCCCCATTCTAAAAGGTCGAAATGCCTTTCCTAAGGCTTAGTTATGGGCAGTCAGAGCTTGAAGCAACAAGATTTTGGCCCCGTATTTTGGCCCCACCCTTTTTTGCCTTTTTCCCCGCCCACCACTAAACGGCGGGCCCCAAGAGTTTCTCCGAAATGGAATTCAGCCCTTGGGCTGAGAGAGGTTCAAAACGGCTGAAAGACTATTTTTTGTTTGTTTGTTTTTACTTTCTGGAATTGTCTGCAAATTTAGTTGTACAAAAATGTTGGGGGAAATTAAACATTTAAAAAAAACACTGACCAAAAATGTGTATTTCCCACATTGGCTAAAGCAAGAAAATGTGCATTTGCACAAATGCACATTCTTGGAACTGCACATTTGCGCAAGTTCAGGAAACTGAGAAAAATAGATTGTGTCAATGAGTGCACAATTTATTTATTTATTTAATACATTTTTATACCACCCAATAGCCGAAGCTCTCTGGGCAGTTTACAACAGTTAACAACAATTTACAACAATGGAACAAAAGATGCCTGACAATATTCCAAATCATGCAGTTACCCCCATTTCTCTCTAGCTAGCTGCAGTAATGGTAGGAAGAACTTCCTCCCTTTCCCTCCCTGTCCCCTCCCCGCTCTGGCACTTGAAACATACTATGGCACTACACCTGGCTCCTCAGGAAAATTGCATTTCTTGGAATCCCTAGTGCCTACAATACTGCTATAGCAGTATTTCAAGTGACAGGGAGGGAGGAAAAGAGGAGTAGGAGGAAGAGAGAAGTGAGGGAGGGGGTGTCAGAGGAATGGGGAGACAGTGACTTCCCTCCCTCCCTGTTGCCAAATGAGCAGAAGCCTCTGATGGTGCTACAGCATCCAGCTAAGGGAGTTTGGGCGCTCGGGGAGGAGCTGGGTAGAGATATTCAGAGCCCATTGGACTCCCAATGATGTCATCAGGACCCTGGTGGTGTCTGAATTGGACTTGAAATTAACCACTGTAGTGTTTTCTCATTTGAGGGTGGAGCACATAGCTTGGTTTGCGGAGCCCAGTTCCACAACTGGATCGGGATGGGGTGCTTAGTACACCATTTGGAAAAGCACACATTTTTCTTTGCACGTTTTTCAAATGTGCACCTGTTGTAAAACACTTTTTGTTTGTTTGTTTCTTTTGCGAAACGCATCGCTCAAAAACGTATGGATTTCCAACAGCAAATTGCCTTTGGGTCTGCATTCAAGTCCAGGAGGTGTGAATTCAGTAATTCTAAACAACTAATTGAGCAAATTTCTCACACATCCTTAAGTTGTGAGGGAGGAGGTGGCAGCCACGGCATGCTTCTCCACATGCACCACATGGATTGCTGCAGATTCTTTCCATGCAGTGCAAGATATCCATGTGATGAGCTGCCACACCCATTACATCCAGTACATAGAAAACCTCCCAAATGGAAACTGTTTCCGCTGGCCTCCATGAGGCTGCTTAACATGTAAATCAGACCTCATTTTCTCTCTGGGAGGCTCAAGCAGCCCCCCCCCCATCCTCTCCCTTCAAGCTAAGCACTAACAACAACATACACAGTTCAAGAATTTCCCTCTTAGAGGATCCACCCCAGCACCACTTCTTTGTGTTTGACGACACTGGCCATGTAAAAGCTGGACATTCTGTCTGCTAAGCTGCAACATCTGCAGTAATTCTGTTCTCTTTGGCAGGGACAGATAATCATTCTTGATGGCAGTGGCAGGGCAAGTTGTTCACTGATGCCTAAAAACATGCCTAAAACGTAACTTCAACCTCTACAGCCTACCAAGAAGGCTTCTCAGGCGCCTTCATGCTTAAAGAACATGGAAAGTTGTGAAAGTGAATTCATGTGATGTAACTGAGAAATTGGGCCTTCATCAGAAGGACATAATGAATGGGCAAAAATCTTTGAAGACTCCAAAAAGCTAAGCATGAAAGCTGTATGTTGGTCATAGTATTCATTTTACTTTTATTGCCAGAAATTTCTCCTCACAACCACCATCAAATAACTACCAACCTTGAAGAATACAGTACATTTTCAGAAGATTTAATAGATGCTTGTTTAATGCTCACAAATCTTGAAAATTGTTATTGTTCTTATTTCAATTTACCACGTATCCTCATGTCATGTTACATGCATTACACGTATATGTACACATGCTGGATCATGCACAGGTACCCGAACAGGCATGTATTAGGATCTTTAAGCAAAAGCTATAAGGTGCTGTGGCAGAGATTGGGATTGAGGTAAAGCAACAATCATCCAGAGATCAGAGTAATCTAATATACAGTTTATTACAGAAATATAAAAAGTGAGTAAATGTACATCATACATCATTTCCATAGCATTGGCAGCAATTTGGTTATGAGAGAGAGAGAGAGAGAGAGAGAGAGAGACAACATGCTAGCATTTTGGAAGGATAGGCTGATACCTAATAAGGATATAGGACAGGGCTCTCCAATCTTGGGTACCCAGATGTTGCTGGACTACAGCTCCCAGAATCCCTTGCCATTAGCCATGCTGGCTGGGTATGCTGGGAGCTGTAGGCCAGCAACATCTGGGGACCCAAAGTTGGAGAGCCCTGATATAGGAAGATGATAGAAGTGAGGTAGATATGATGAGTGAGGGCTAACTGGGTTGGAGATAGGGACCAGCATTTCAGTAACTTGGCCTGTAGGTACACGGGTAGGTTTCTGAGAGGTAGTGAGGTGAGAAATATTAAAGTGTGTGAGAGAAATAATATTGAAGTGCAGTACAACCTATTCCCAAGGTATAGAATGGGGATCTCCCTCAGGGTTCTCCTGTGATCCGGGCTTTTGTCTTGGAACTGGAGCACTGAGGCTGCTGGACTTGTTCTTCCTGAATTATGGTTGGGTGCAATCACCCTAGTTCTTAGACAAAAAGGTGGCTCTTATTATCTAGGAACATCCAGGAAATCTGGTTTCAATGAGGAACTGAGAGTAAACTGTGCCTTATAGGGCCCCTTGAGGCCTGTATGGCATGGAACTGGATCAAAACAGAGACTGCTTTAAATGTGTGACTAGCAGCTATGCAGTGGGGGCTGGTCCTGATCTTAAAAGCCCCCTTCTCCCCACACTAGGGTCCCAGTCTGGATCAGGGACCTTCACCTACTGTGGAGTAAAAATTGAGGGAAATAGATGTAGCTGCTAGACACACATTTTAAGTAATGTCTGTGTTGGTCCTTAAAAAGCAATACAGAACGGGTTCTCCTTGAACCCTCCAAACTGGTACAGAAATACAACGTAGCAGAAAAAGGAGGAGGCTCTTTTGTAAAACCTCTAAGAAAATCTCTTACGAAGCAAGGACAAGAACTCTAGGGAGGGCCAATGAATGACAAACTCACTTCTACGTGAAAAAAACACACACACATTCCCTTTTAAAATCTTGGTTTTTGGGGAGGGGTTTTCCTTAAAATCAAAAGAGGATTGGGAGGCAAGATGAAAAATGACACTGGTGGTGTAGGTTTCCAGCCATATAGGTGTTCAGCGCAAAAGTGCAGAGGGCAAAAGGAGAGCCATGTGCATATTTTCGGTGCAGTACCCTAACTTTAATGGCTGCAAATGTATTTTCAAGTGGATTTCTCTGTAATTTCTGTATGGTCCTCCACAGGGCTTTAGATCCGGATGACTTGATTGCATTAGGAACTGGGCAGAGAGAGTAAACCATCTGCATGTTCTGGAGTTCTCATGCCCCTTGCAAAGAATAAGACTCAGTCCTGTGATCTATGTTAATGGAGGACAGCCACTGTACACCTGCTGTTTTCCTGTCCTGGGTGACAAAAAAGAGGCCACAAAAATTCAAATAACAAAATTTAAATTTTACTGAAGAAAAATGTTTATAGGAAAAATATTTAAAATCTGAATGGACACACACACCAGACAAAATCTATGTGAGCAATAGAGTAATAAAACAACCAGGGATAAACATACATAGCTGACATCAATAGACTCTGTCCCTATTTTATCCAGGTCTCTTATCCAAGCAATATATCTTACTGTCACTGGTCCAGCTCTCTCAATCAATTCTCCCATTCAAGCACTCTGACTCTTTCTTTCCTCTAGGACTCTGGCTGCTGCTGCTGCTGCTGCTGCTGCTGCTGGTGGCTGCTGGTGGTGGTGGTGCTGCTGCTGCTGCTGCTGCTTCTCCTCCTCCTATTCCTCTTCCTCCTCCTCCTCCTCCTCCTCCTCCTCTCTCTCTCTCTCTCCTTCCTTCCTTCCTTCCTTCCGTTTCCTCCTCCTCCTCCTCTTCCTCCTCCTCCTGCTTCTCAGCCCCTCTGCCTTTCTCCTCCTCCTTTCTCTCCTGCTAACCTTCTGCTGAACTTTATACTCTCCTGGCTTCCTGAATTCTATATTCTAACTAAACTTTTGACCTCTAAACTATTAACCTTCTGGCTGAAACTGACTGACTAGCACTCACACAAGAAAGATTTAACCCCATAATATCCTAAAACCAAGTTAATCACAAAAATGGAGGACAGTTCTGTTCCTTTTCATCATGACAGTAAAGTACTTTTATAAAAGGTGTTTTAAGTTCTAGAAATGGGTGAGAATCTCATTTCATTTAGTTTTTGATAAGACTTTACCAATGTTTGCAAAGTTCTCCATACTCAGGACAAAAAGAACTTGAGATTTTAAAAAAATCAAATGTGGGAGGAAATTTGTCCATCCAGGCCTAGAGGTTTGAGTGCTTTGAATCCCTGTGTATTTAACCATGTTAGCGCTTAATTTGGGTTGCTGCCTCTTTTTTCTGACAAGCTCCTCATCCTTAACAGCTCTATGGCAAGCAGATATATCATGATCCTCTCCATTCTGGGAATAGCTGTACCTATTGAATTTCACTGGTGCAGATGGAGATGGGTGAGAATTTCAGTTCAGTTCACTTGATACCAATTTGCCAAAGTTTGGAATTTTCTTCATATTCGGGATGGAATGAACTTGAGATTTAAAAAAAATTGAATTCAGAAAGAAAGCAAAACATACAGATGTGCCCATCCCTAAAAATACCAAAGGCCTTTTTGTGTGTGTCCCTTCTGCCTCTCCATATCTTGGAAAGTAAGGATGGAATTGCACTTTATGAGACAAACATAAGTTTCCCAGCTGAATCCAGTGTTTCCCTTTTAATACTAATGTAGGGGTTGGGTAGACAATTACAGGGGAAAATGGGTGGCCTGGAGGGTTGTGTAACTGTTCCCCATCCACAGATTCTCCCCTGTCAATGTACCCACAGGCTATTTTTAACCCACCTGCCCCAAGCTCTGGGGCCAGAATAAGTTAAGTTTGGGGAAATTACCTTGAGGGAAGTATTGCAGGGGAGAATCAGAAGGCATGGGAAGGGTTAATCCTCCCTTCCTCCAACCCACAAATTCTTCCCTACAAATTCCCATTTGGGATCATGCATTTGTTGAGGTAATATGTATTTCTGCTCTAAGTACAGAAATAAAGCATTATAGCACAGGTGACGACATGGTTCTGCTATGTGAAGGGTTTGTGCCTTAGCCAAGTGTACAGTTTTCCTGATGGACAATTGTTTGTTGCTACTTCCTGAATGCAAGTTGTTTAGTAAGCAAACTAATGGACAAACCCCCCACACTCCCCCCACAAAATACCCAATATTTTGAAGTGAGAAGTATGTGGCTCCGAGTCTCTCACTGTTTTGCCTGATCTGGTGGCTGGAGCTACTTGGGGTGGGGGTGGGGTGGGGGGGGAGTATATTTTGGACTTCTACCCATATAAGAAAGCTGCATACTTTTTCCTGCCCTTGTCTATTAAAAAATAAATGTATCAGTATTTAACACTTGCCATGCGTTTAAGCGATAGGGTGGGTTATAGATATAAATTCATAATAAATAGCACAGAATGATTGTTTTTTGGCAGTGGGGTGAAAGAAATAGAGACAATACAATAGAGATAAAGCCACCAAGCACTATAGTTTTATCACACCACAACTGAAGAGGGAAAAAAGAGAGAGACAGAAAGAGAGAGGCATTTTTAAAAGACACTGTGGGGCAGCCAGCCTCACTCGTCCTCCTCCCCGGAGTTCAGCTGGTTTTATTTATTTATTTATTTATTTGTTTTTGTTTGTTTTCCAATCTTATTTTCTCAAGGCGAGAGGGTCTGATGCCAAGCCTATTTACGAAAGTTCAGCTGGGGGGTCGTGGGAACTCAGTCTTGCACGCAGCTGATGGTTTTATGCTCCCTTCGTTCCTTTCATGGAGGCCCTTCTTCTCCTGTTGTTATTTCTCTCTCTCTCTCTCTCTCTTTCCTTGTTGTATGCGCATGAGGTGGGAGGAGAGGAAGGGGGAGGAGAGATGGAACTCCGGGCTAGCGAGGGCCTCATGGCACCGCAGCACACAGAGACATGGAAGAGGGGGAAACTCTTCCTGTTGTCTCTTAGTCACACAACAATTAATTGCTAAACAGCATTTTTATTGGTTTTTGTTGTGATACACCTGTGATTATGTGATGCTTCAGCTTCTCAAGGCACTTGTATGGCACGTGTCAAATCATGTTCTTCTTATTTACCTAGAATTCCTATGTAACTTTCAGGTGTTGTGTGTTTGTGTTTGTGTTTGTGTGTGTGTGTGTGCAGGGAGCATGGGGAATCACTGCTTTGAAATGATCACCACTTTGTTCCCTTTCACTGGTTTATTAACTCATCATAAATGTGGTATCTCGCAGAGTACTTTCTTCTTTCTTTTCTTTTCCCCCAACTATTTTATTCTTTTGCTGTTACAGAGGAAACTCCCAGTAGATAAACTAAGGAAAAGATTTCATCTTACATTGATTCATAAATACAAATAATAACAAAGGAGAGTTATAAACATAATCAAACTCATACCAGTTAAATTGCCCCTAATAGTAAATAAGGTTGTACTGGATCCTGAACTTTATTGTTCCAAAGGAGAACAATACTTAAAGTAGACTCCATTTTCTATAAAGAAATTATTTTTGTGGAGAACTTGCATGTGTGTGTGTGTGTGTGTGTAGTGCCACCCCACCCTTTCCCTCTTATACTTAAAATCATTTTCAACTGACACTTAAAAAAAAGACTTAAATTCCATTTTTAGTTTAATGTTCAGTGACACCATGTTTGTATACTTACTGTACTTGTAAAATGCCCAATAACCAAAGTTCCCTGGGTGGTATACAATACATTAAAAACATAAAAAAGAAACAGTAAAAGAAAAAAATAAAACAACCCAGAATAAAATCAAGATAAAACCAGCAGCAAAGAATACAACCATCTCAGCATAAGATTAAAACCACCAGCAGAATAAAATACCCAAAAGCACTTAAAACAGTTCTTAAAATGCCTGGGAGAATAAAAACATCTCCACCTGGTGCCAGAAAGACCATAACGTATGCACTAGGCAAGCCTCTCTGGGGAGAACGTTCCACAAACGGTACCACCACTGAACAGTCCCTCACCCTTGTAGCCACCCACCCACCTTGCCTCATTTGGTGGGGGCATCTGGAGGAGGGCCTCAGATGATGCTCTTAATGGCTGAGTAGGTAAATATGGGAGGAGATGATCCGTGTCAGTGATCTCCTGGGTCACCCCTCCCACAATGCCTGGCTCTGAGGAAGGACCCCTTCAGAGCCAGGCATATGAAGAGCCATGCCAACTGCTTTCTCTTGAAAAATGCGACTCAACAGAGAGCCCGCCCACCCTCTGGCTCACTCTGAGCAGTGGGTGGCTGCTCCAGAGAGCCCCACTGGATGCTCTCCTGCTGCAATGTTTGTCACAGTGGGAGAGTGGCTGGTGGGGCACTCTGGAGCTGCAGTGCCACTGGGCGGGCAGCAGCTCTGGAGAGTCCTGCTGGCTCCACTCTTCCGCTGAGGCTCAGGCACACCCACTGTAGTGCTGCCTCACTGGAGCAAGGCAGCCCCAGGGAGCCCTTCTGGCAGGTGGGGGGAGCGAGTGCACAATTTGCTGCTCCCCCCCCCCTGCTGCTGCCTCCTGAGGTGTGGGATTCACCCAGCCTCATAGGAGGGCCAGCACTGGAGATGTTTCTTCAGGTAACCTGGCCCCAATCCATTAAGGGCTCTAAAGTTAAAACCAGCACTTTGAATTGGGCCTCGAACAGGGCCGGCAGCTAGTGAAGATGGAGAAGTACTGGCATAATACGATCAAATCAGCCAGTCCTAGTTAGCAGTCTAGATGCCCTATTTTGGACTAATTGACATCTGTGAAGCATTTTCAAAGGCAGCCCCACATGTTGTAATAATCCAACTGGAGGTTACAACAGTGTGAATATTTGTTGCAAGGTTATCTCTGTTCAAGTAGGGTTGTACTTGGTATAGCAGCCTAAGCTGATAAAAGGCTCTCCGAGCCTCTGAGGCTACCTGGTCCTCTAGTAATAATGATGGATCTAAGAAGAGTGCCCCCAAATTACAAATTTGCTCCTTTAGAGTGGGCACAACCCCTTCTAGAGCAGATTGAATGCCACTTAACTGGACCACCCACAAAATTTACCTCTTTCTTCTCTAGACTGAGTCTCAGTTTATTGGCCTTCATCTAGTATATTACCCTGCCCAAGCACTGTTTCAGAACATCAGCTTCCTCAACTCTGTTGGATGAAAAGGAGAGAGGCAGAGCTGGGTATCATTCACATATTAGTGACACCTCAGCCCACATTCGCTAGATAACCTCTCCTGGTGGTTACATGTAGATGTTAAAAATCATGGGGGATAAAACAAAGCACTGAGGAACCCTGTAACACAGTTGCAATGGGGCAGAGCAATAATCCCTCAGCACCACCTTCTGGATCGCCATCCAAGTAGGAGCACTGCAAAACAGTTCCCCCCCCCCCATCCCAAACCAGACAGCCTATCCCGAAGGATACTATGACCAATGGTATCAAAAGCTGCTGAGAGATCCAAGAGAACCAACAGGGCCACACTCCCTCTGTCCCTCTGTAGATCCAGTCTTGGATCTCATGGGGTTTTTTTAACCTAGAGTTCCTATGTACCTTTCAGTTGTGCGTGTTCTGGATTTTCCTTGGCTCAAAATGATCACCACTTCATTCCATTTCACTGGCTTATTAACACATCATAATATGTGGTATCTCATGGAGCGTTTTCATGTGTTGTGTGTGTTATTCCACACTCCTTTATGTAGGGTTCCCTAAAATCATTTTCAGGTAGCAATTTTTTTTACAAAAAAATTAAAAATCCTAATTGCTCAGTTTAATGTTCAATGGCACTCTATGGATCAGGGAATAGATCTCAGTTTAATGTTAATGAACATTAACATTAATGTTAATGAACATTAATGTTTAATGTTCAATGGCACACTATAGATTAGATCATTGGCAACAGGCCCTTTGCTGAACTGTCCCTGGAGTGTGCTGGGCAGTTCGTGGGTCAGTTTGTGGCTGGGCCATGATCACATGGTCTCCCCCACATGAGCACTACCCACGTGTAAGCCCAGAAACCCCACATTCCCACGAGGCACTTTTATGGATGTCACAGTCAACCAGCCCACAGTAGCTGTGTCTGTAAGTAACTGCCATCTTATTGTAAACATGACTTCTTGCACAGCATGTATGCTGAATTGATTTTACAGTCATGGTGGTACCTGGAAGGCTAATAATGTACATAAGATAACCAAAGTCCCATTCACAGTTGAGTAAATAAATAGTCATAGTGTGTCATCATCATCCAGGCACTCAATATGTATGTCAATGTACATACACACAGCTTGTGTCAGGCTTTTCACACATGCTTTTCACACAGGTGTCTGAAAGCAGCTCTTGCTTTAATGGAGTCTGCAGTGTGAATGCACAGCCTGCATTGGACAGAATGCTCATTCACCTTTCAAACGCCACTCCTTTCTTTTCTGCATGAGCAATGACCAGATGTTAACATCAATAGTGGAAGAGAGGCCAAATCTCAAATCTGAGAATGCCCCAAAGCACCTGTGAATTTTGAAAAAACCCTCTTTTTAGAGTAGGTATAGTATAATGACAAGAGTGAGTTCAATGTCCCTCAGCAGATGGTCTTTTACATTTGTATCTCTCTGTCTCAGCTCCTCTTCTCCAATATTGGGTTTGGGGGGATAATTTAGGGATGTCACCGTGAATATCAGGAGGCTTGAGCGGGCCGAAATCGGCCCCGCTTGCAGCCCCCCCGATATTCGCAGCGTCTCGCAGGCCTACCTTGCCGCCTGCTTGTCCGCTGGTCGGTCTGTTGCGCTGCGCCGCCCACGCAGGCTCCTGTCATGTCATTTCCGGCTGTGACGCAACAGGCCCTGCAGCGATGTGGCTGAACCCTGTTGCTGCAGTTTTGGCATAGAAACCAGGGCAACCGGGCTTAAAATGGCCATCACGGCCATTTTAAGCCCTGTTGCCCTGGCTTCTACGCCAAAACTGCAGGAACAGGGTTCAGCCATGTCGCCGCAGGGCCCATCGCGTCACTTCCAGCCAGCCAGAAGTGACGTGACGGGAGCCCGCGCAAGCGGCGCAGCTGCCCGAGCAGCGCGGAGAGCGGCCAGAGAGCTGCTCCGCGTCGTGGAGAATTCAAGGATCGGGGGGGCGCAGCACAGAGAGCCGAGGCAATTCGCCCCCCCCGATCAAGCTACGAAATGCACCGCTAGATAATATGTGCCTACCTTACAGCATTGTTATAAAGATTAATTAGATTGTTTATGGGATGCACTTTGAACACCATATAAATGCTAAAGATCGTTACTATTATTCTTTTTCACCAACTACTTTCTTGTTGGAAGTAGTCACAGAAAAGTGAATTATCTTCCCCCTTTTGTGTTTCTCTTTCCATGAAGAATCACTGAGTTTGGTTGCAGGACATTATGGGGTTAAAACTCTTTTTACATGTGTTCATCAGTTTCAGCTGACAGGTTATTAGTTTAGTGGTCAATGGTTTGGTTAGAATACAGAGGTCAGGTAGCTTAGCTCAGGATGCAGGAGGTTATTAAGCTCAATAGAAGTTCAGAGGAAGAGAGGGAAAAAGGTTAACGCAGGACACAGAAACTTACTTTACAGAAATGAACAAGAACTGCTACTGATTAGTTGGAGTTCAGGAGGGAGAAAAATAATTTTAGAATAGGGGTGGGCAACTTAAGGGGTCTGGGGGCCATCCCCCCCAACCCACACTCCTGCCAGTGCACTGCCAAACTCAGTGGCAGCAAAAAAAACCTGGTGATTTGCCACCATTTTTCGGGCAGCAAACCACTACAGAAGGCTAAAATGACCATATTTGAAAATAAGCTAAAATTGTCCATTTTAACCTTTTGTGGTGGTTTGCTGCAGCTCTGAATTTTGGCGGTATGGCGGTGGCAGGGTGGCTGTATACTGTCTACCCCTGTTTTAGAAGATAAAAGCCCAAGTCAGAAAAAAGAAGGGACAGATAGCCAGCGGCCTGGAAGAAAGAAAGAGTCAGAGCTGCTGGTACTGGAGAACTGATTGACACAGCTGGACCATTGACAGTAAGATATTGCTTGGAAAAGGGAGCTGGATAATATAGGGACACAGTCTGATCAGGTTAGCTGGATGCATTTAACTCTGTTTTATTATCCTATTGCTCATACGGTTTTTTGTGTTGTGTGTGTGTGTATCTATTCAGATTTTAAAACTTTTTTGTATTGATATTTTTCTTCAGTAAAATCTCAACGGTGTTATTTGATACTCTGTGGTCTCTTTTGGGGTGTGGGTGAGGGGTTACCCACCCCACATCCAAGAACCACCATGCACACTACCTAACGTAGATACCTGAGACTCAGAAGTTTTAAGGCTGGTTTGGTGTAGGCAGCCAGAGAAATAAAGATTTCCACCTCGTGGTAGTTGGAAAGGCCACAGGAAGAGAAGAGTGAAAAGGAGTGATGGCACACTGTTTTGCCTGTTTTTCCTTCCACTCATGGAACAGGGCATTGCCAGTCCATGAGACCATAGATGGTGCATTTTTACTCATAAAAAAACAATCCTGTAGTTGCGTTAAATATTAATTGGTTGGTGATTAAGGTTACAATCCTATACACACTTACCTGGGATGAAATCCCATTGAACTTAATGGGACTTACTTCTGAGTGGGCATGCATAGGATGCCACTGTGGATAAATCAATTCGCTCACAGCCTGGGTTAAAAGGAAAACATTCGCTGCCATAGGAAGGAACTGTTCTTTTGAAGTTTTGGATTTCCCCAAATTTACTTCTGAGTCCTTCGCAAGGTTCATTGTCCTGGGAGGATCAAGAGCTCCCCTTTATAGAATTAAAACAGGGGCTCTAGATTTGGCTAATTTAGCCTCATGTATCTGGCATAAAATATAACAATCCCAAGAAAATGGCCTTTTCAGAGACTCTGTGGACTGAACTCCCAGCACAATGTGGGGTCAAGTTGTAAATTGTTCAGCAGGGTTTGTTTAGCAAAGCCTTGATGGATCAGCAGCTGCTGCTGTTTAGAGCAGGGCTCCTATTTGCTCAGATGGTTCCGAAAAGGAGAACAGCGCTGTATCCTTGCCCAGGGAAAGATACAAGCGCTTGGGCTGCTCCATTCCCTTCAAGTGTACAGAGAAAGCGAGGATGGTGCATGCGCCATTTACCTCAAGTGCATCAAGCGAACCTGAAAGTGAACCCAACATCTGGCGGCAGCTTGCCTTTGTTTGTTTTAGGCTTTCCACACACAGACGACCACCCTGGCTGTGACAGCAAAGATGTACAGGACTTCTTCATGCATGGCCGGCAGGATGTGCTGAGTCTGTGTGCCAGCCGTTTCTTCTTCTGGGATGAAGGTGGCGGTGGGAGGCGGGTGGGCGGACGGGGAGATGTGGGGGGGGGGAGGCTGCATGATGCTTGGAGCTCGCATTACCAAACTGAAATGAATTCCCCCCCCAGCAACAAGTTCATCCTTGCCATCCTGCTATAATAAAATGTGCATCCCACTATGGTAAGGGTTGTCATGTTATGTCATCCTTTCTCTGGAGATTTCCAGAAGGTCAGCGCTCAACGTGGTTCCTGAATGTGTGATGACAGGTGGGCATTTATGGAACCTCATGCAGGAAGTCGGAAGGTGACTTGGGCCAGCAGCGTACGCCTTTGTTCATTGTATACATACCGTGCATTCTTCATACTTGCTTGTGAATTTTTTTATCCATACAACACTCTGCTGATACTGCAGTCCAAGCAGCTTACAGTCTATTCTAATCTATTCAGTGAAATGAAAAGACAATGTTATGTTAGTAGGATTGAAAGTTCCTTTGTAAGGCAGTTAAGTATATCTCCCAATGCTATTATGCTATAGTAAAGTCACCTGATTTAGTATTAAGGATCAACATGAAAAGGGATCAGCATGAAAAATGAACCATCAAGAACCATTCATTTTTTGTCCCATCTGTCAAAGTTATTTGCTTTTTAAAGGTAACTGTGCCTTTCGAGAGGGACCACCACCAGGCAGGCAGGCAGACAATGACAATGCAGGATCAACTTTAGTGCTAGATGACCTGATAGGCATGGACTTTCTCTTTCTAGGTCTGCCTTAGTACAACTGCAGCAGAAGGGAAATGAAAGAGTAAAAACCGACGATAAAGTAGAATCATGGCCTCTCTTGCCTTTAAGCACCTCCCATCTGTTGAGAGTTTAATTACTGACAATGCAATCCTATGGCCGCTAGACAGTGTCTAGACGGCCATAGGATTTTTCAGAGTTCCAGCTCCGACCTCAGAAACTTGCCTCAAGTTCTTTTCCAGGTGCGGAAAGAACTGCGCTGGCTGCTTCTCCGAGGTTGCAAACACAACCTCAGAGAAGGGGTTTAGTGGGCGTTCTGGGGGGCAGGGAGGGGAGGAGACTGGTGCCGCCAGGATACGAGGTATCCTGGTGGCACCTCAGCCTCCTTTCCTCCCCATCCAAAGCACTTCAGCTACATGGCTGAAATTGGCCGTCTAGCTGAGTTGCAGGGGAGAAGGAGTGCAGAGGTTACCTTCACTCCACGATCCTCCTGCCCTCCGTAGGGTGCTCATGATCCTCCGAAATCAGAGGACTACAGGCATCCCAATTGGATTGCACCCTGAGTTGCAAATCTTTGATAGGTTCAAAGTTCACAGGTAATTCAGGATACAGAAAACCCATGACATTTAAATCTATGGGAGCATGCCATGCATAATATTTCTACACAATTGGGACATGCAATGGTGCTTAAACAATTTCATGGTTCAGTGAATAGGCTTGATTGAAAGTGAGAGCTCTAAATCCATGTCCAACCGCAACCATGAATTATTTGGTTAGTCATTATCTCTAGGCCTCAGTTTGATATCTGTACAATGGGAATGATGGTCACACTGGCTTTACAAGGCTCTTGAATGACTGAGAGTCAAACAAAGTAGGAGAACATCTAAAATGTCCAATGGAATAACGAGACAATGTCTCAGGATATTGAAAAAAATATGTTGTTTTATTCCAAGAAGTAACACCACATGTTTTGGCCCTGAATGATATATATGGACCTCCTTCAGGGGTCAGTATTTCTAGAACTGCCTGCAGAGGTCTCCGAAAAAGATAGTCTCCAAGAATAATCCTGTGGCTCTCCAGAGTTTCAGACAATTTTTATTTATTTATTTATTATATTTATTAATCGCCCATCTGGCCGGTCACCCGGCCAGATTCTTTCCTAGCCCTACCTGGAGATGCTGGGGATTGAGCTTGGGTCCTTCTGTAGGCAAAGCATGAGGGCTACATCCCTTCCCTAAAAATAAAGGGGACACATGGCCACCATAAGGTGAACTTGCTTCTTTCCAGCCCTAGAGTGACACTCTAGCCAGTATACCACACAGCTACTGGTGTGGATTGAAGCGGAAGGATGTTCCCCAGCAACTGGTTAAGACCAGTACCTTGAATTCTTCCTTTGTTTATATTTCTTGTTCTTGTTGAGTTTAAAAAATAAATAAATTACATTTGTTGATGTAATTTATGTTATGAGAAAACTTGCTCAATAAATTCATTGGAAAGGTGCTAGAAAATCCATAGCTGCTACTATTACTCTAATACAGACTTCCCCAACCTGGTGCTCTCCAGATGTGTTGGACTGCAATGCCCATAATTCCAGGCCAGCATGGGAATAATGGGAATTTACATCTGGAGGGCACCAGGTTGAGGATGGCTGCTTTACAATTATAATTCTCTGGACATGGGCACAATTCTCCAATAAAGAAGCAGTCAAACATTAGTAAGAAAAATATTGGGGTATATCTCATTATTGTCTCATTATCTGTCACGTGTCCTTTACTGTTTTGAGATCAGGCTCAATAAGCAGTGAAGCTGGAATTCTAAACATATTCTTCATTCATGTAATTAGCACCCCCTCTAGTGGATATAATATAAATAGCTGACACTTATCTCTGTGATGGATCCATCCAAATTCTAACATCTTCCAGTGTGTGTGTGTGTGTGTGTGTGTGTGAGTGACTGTGTATAAAATTTGGCCCATTTATAAGTTGTTCACAGGTAGCAGCGGGAGGGGGGGGGAAACACTAAAACCCCATTATTGTTAATATTAAGAGGAAAATGGACCATACACAATTTGGAACACTGTTCTTCAATGGATCCTTTAAAAACTTTCGCAGCACAGGGGTTTCAACTTTCAACTTCAATTAATACATCGTTAATAGTTTGAATTTTCAACACATAGGGTTGGATCCATGGCCCTTCCACGAATGGAAGGGCTGCTTCTGTCTGCGGAAGTCTTCCAATCCAGAAGAGCTTTTCCACTGACAGAAGGGTGGGGGAGGGGGAGGTAATCTTTGTTCATGCCAAAGGATTGGGAGATCCTCCAGAAGAGCGGGGGAGGTGTCACAGGCGGAGGCAAAGGGAGGAGTGATCAGCAAGGATCACTCCCCCCGCCCTTTCCAGTGGCAGGAGCTTTCTGAGCAGAATTCCGTTCAGGCAGTGCTCCTGCAGGTGGGAAAGAACCTGGATTCAAGGCACATGCGTGCATATATATATATATATTCAGCAAATACCTTCTTATCCCTATTCTTTAAAAAAGATTCTTCTAACTCCCTAATCTCTTCTTCTATTTGTTTATTAAAAGCCTCCTGTTGTTTTCTTAAATTAACTCCCTCTCTTATTCCAATACCTCTCATAACACTTTTCATAGTATCCCATATTATAGCTTGACTACAATCCTCTGTTTGATTAAATTCCCATATTTCCATCATCTCTTTCTCTATCTTTTCAATTATATGTTTTACTTTAAAAATATTACAATTCAACCTCCATCTTCTAGCCTCTCTATAATCCTTCCCTATCTTTAAATCCAAATTGACCAACGCATGATCCGTGATTTTTATAATACCTATCTCAGTACTCATGACCCTAGAAACCAAACTCCTAGACACAAATATATAATCTATCCTAGAAAAATTCTTAAAAGCTGATGAATAATACGTGTATCTTCTATCTTGCCCTTTAACTTCTCTCCAAACATCCACCAAGCCTTCCTTAGTGATTACCTTATTCAAAAACGTAATGTTATTCCTCCTCTCCCCATCCGTAGGGTTTGATTTATCTACCCTTTTATCCATCACCATATTAAAATCACCAGCCATAATAACCCTCTGATTCTGTATAACACCCATTTCCTTAAACACCATTTGATAAAATTCACCTTGATTCTGATTTGGTGCATACACATTAATTAATACAAATTCTTCTCCCCCCATAGTACCATTAATTATAATATATCTCCCTCTGTCATCCTTCTTGACCTTTAAGACTCCAAAACCACAGTTTTTAGAAATAATAATTGCCACCCCTCTTGAATTTGAAGATCCAAATGCCGTTTCATACAAACTGGACCACCTCAGTTTTAATTCATTCTCCCCTTTCTTTGACTGGTGCGTTTCTTGCAGAAAAATAATGTCCGCCTTGTCTTTCTTTAAGAGTGCTTCAATGCGCCGTCTTTTTATAACAGTTCCCAGGCCTTTAACGTTCAACGTAGAAATTCTCAGTTAGGATCCATCAATTACTAAAACAATTCTGAATCTTTGGCCCCCTCTAGTGAAGACAATAAACACATAACACCACCTCCCACCTATCCCACATCTATAGACTTCTCCCCCCTTACCATGCCAGGGCAACATGCCCCGCTCTAACCCTACCCTCCTACTCAGGGGGGGGGAAACGAAACCAAACCCTTCAGGACAGCAACCTCCAAGACCCTCCCAAAAAAAAACAAGAAAAAGAAATTATCTCTCAATCACCATCTTCATTTTCAATTCTTTTTTTTTCCCTCATCTTTTTCCCCCCTTTTTCCCTCCCTTTCTTTCCCTTCCCTCCTTCTCCCCTTCCCTCCACCTTAGTTCTTTTCCCCTTTTCTCCATCTCTACTCTTCTAGTATTAGTATTAGTATTAGTATTATTTTCCTTCAACAGGGAAAAAAAAAGGAATATTTAAAGCAATTATAAGGAGGGAAAAAGAAAGAAAGAGAAAAAAAAAGGAGGGGGGAAACAAAAAGGGAAAAAGGAAACAGATAAACAACAACAACAACAACAAAAAACAATACGAAGACAAAACAACAAAGACCAACATATAGCTCCATCTCTTCTTTCTTCGTTCTTCTCTGCCACCACTCCTCTCCTTCTTGACTTAGATAGCTCCTCCCACAGCTTCTTCTGGACTCTTTATTTCTTCAGGCTGACCATCCAACAATCCCATTTCTCCCAGCAGGCCCATTCCTTGGTTATATGATGTAATTTTACATCTCTTATCATCCAACACGAAAGACAGAAATACTGGATAACCCCATTTGTACTTGATACCTTTCTTTCTCAACACTTCAGTACAGGGTTTCACCGTTTTCCTCCAGGCAATTGTTTGAAGACATAAGTCATTATAAACTTGTAAAGTAGTTCCACTGTATAGAATTTGATCTGATTTCTGTCTCAGTGCTTGCATTACAGTATTCTTCTTGTAAAAACTGGAAAAACATACTATAATATCTCTGTTTGTCATTCCTCTCCGAAAAGCACCCACCCGGTGTGCTCTCTCAAGGTCATGATCCCGCCATTGTTCTTGGGGAACAACCCCCCCAAGCCATTCCAAAATAGAAGCCCTTAAACTGCTTGCAGTCTCCCCTGCCTCTCTTGGGAAGCCTCGAATCCGAATATTAAGACGACGTTGTCTGTCCTGTAAATTAATCATCTGTGTCTCCACTTCATTAAATCTCATGTCATACTGAGCTGTTATTTTTTCCAAAACATCCACTCTAGAAGTCAGCTTAGTAGTTTGGCTCAAAACGGCATCCAGAGATTTCTGCATTTTATCTAATCTTGCTGTCAGCTTTTCCTCTCTTTTATCCATTTTCTCTGAAAGTGAGGCATTTCCCTCCGTGATAAGAGCTGTCATGTGCGTCAACATTTGATCTATATTTGGTAAAGTCTGCTGAATTTTACTTGGAGACTGTCCAGGGATTTTTGCCCTTGCTCCTGGCCCTTTGCCAGCTTGATCCGCCATTTTATCTCCCTTAGTCTTTCTTGCTTCAGCCTGTGATGCAGCTAAATTTCCCTTTTGCAGCTGACCAGATTTAAACTGTAAGTTATCTTCTGTTGTTGAACTAGTATCAGCTGACAATCTAGTTAGTCTGGATACACTAACATCGGACGGGTGCTTTTTCTCTCTCTTCCACTGCGGAATTAATCTTTGTTTTTTATCCCGTGCTTTCATAAGGATTTCTAACAGCCCGAAGAGACACAGTAACTCATTCTAATTACAGCTTTCTCCACTTAGATTCTCCCCCACAAACTCGCCAGACGAAGGAAAAGACAGAAAACAAGAGGAAAGGTTGAACACTCACATTTCTCTCATTATTTTTTTTGGGTGATTTATGCTTTTAATCAGTTCATTCTTGGGAGCTCTGTGGAAGGCTGCTACTCCATCTCCGGCGTGGCTCCGCCCCCCCTAGGGATTTGAGAATAAAGATATAGATAAAGTGCAAAGGAATCTGATATATATGAAAAGAGAGTTTTTTGAGAATAGTAATAAAAATTCTAAAATGTTAGCTAGATCTGCGCAAAAAAAAAAAGAGAAAAATTTAGTGGGGGTGATTAAAGATAAGAAGGGTAAGGGATATAATTTAATGAAGGATAAACTAAAAATTTTCATGAATTTTACTCTGAATTGTATAAGGCTGGGGTATGTTCTGAAGTAAGGATTATAGAATATATTGAAAAAAATTGAAAATAAAAATATTAGAAGAGGATAGGGATTATATGGAACAACCTTTTACGGAGTTAGAAATAGAGTTTGCTATAAATAAATTAAAAGGAGGTAAAACTCCCGGAATAGATGGTTTAGGGGCTGAATATTATAAGGTTCTCAAGAAAATGTTAATTCCCAAGTTAAAAAATTTGTTTAATGATATTTTACAGGGGGGAGAGATCCCTCCTTCTTGGAAACAATCTTTGACCATTTTAATTTTGAAACCGAATAAGGATCCGGCAGACCCAGGATCCTATAGACCAATTTCATTAATTAATCAAGATGCAAAATTAATGTCTGCAATATTAGCTAGAAGAATGAATAGTTTTGTTAGTAAGTATATTGGTTTAGATCAATGTGGTTTTGTACAAGGTAGACAAATGGCAGATTTGACTAGAAGAGTGTTAAATATAATATATTTAATTAAGAAAAATAATTTGAAGGCAGGGGTTCTAGCATTAGATATTTTCAAGGCCTTTGATTGTGTGGAATGGCCAGCATTAAAGAGGATAATAAAAACTATGGGGTTTGGTGAAAAGTTTCGAGGAGTTATTGATCAATTGTATGCTCAAAATACGACGTCAGTCGTAGTAAATGATGGTATAACTGATCAAATTCATCTAGGCCGAGGTACCAGACAGGGCTGTCCCCTTTCACCAATCTTATTTGTGTTAGTTATGGAGGTTTTGGCAAATGTAGTTAGAGAGGATAGGGATTTAAAAGGGATAGGGATAAAGGAAAAGATAAAAATTAATCTTTTTGCAGATGATACTTTGTTAACAATTGAAAATCCCATGGAAATGATGGATAGGTTAGAGAATCATTTAAAGGAGTTTAGGGAAGTTACCGGGTTGCAAGTAAACTGGGATAAATCTGAGATTATGTTGTTTAATTATAGTAAAATAGAGGAATTAGAAGGGATTAAAAAGAGATCAAATATTAAGGTAAAAAGTATGATTAAATATTTAGGTATAGATATTTTAAAAGAGTTAGAAAAAATAGTAGAACAAAATTTTAGAAAGTTAAAGAATGAGGTAAAAAAAAAGATAGAGGAATATAAGAAAATTGGACTTTCATGGTTTGGTAGAATAGCTTTGATAAAAATGAAGATATTACCAAAGATAAATTTTTTATTTAGAATGATACCAAGTAGTTTATCAGAGAAGGAAATTAGGGAATGGCAAGCAATAATTAATAATTTTTGTAATGGGGGGAAAAAGGCGAGGATTACTAAGAGTAAATGGTATAAATCTCAAAAAGAAGGGGGGCTTGGCCTTCCTAATATCAAGTGGTATTATATAGCTAATCAGTTAAGGTTTATTATGGATATTTTAGTTAGGAAGAATATTTTGTGGGTAGAAATAGAAACGCAGGAAATAGAAATGGGGATGGAAAAATTTTTATTTTCAAAAAAAAGTATTACTAGTGTAAAAAGAATAGAAAATCCCTTCCTGAAAAATATGGTAGGGATTTGGAACAGTAACAGACAGATCTTTATACCAGGGATATCACCGTTAACTCCAGTTGTAGCAATGGAGGACTTTCCAGTAAATGCACAGCATTGGGAGGCAATATTTAGGGAAAATAAGGTTATCAAATTAATGGATTGGATGGGGAAAATTGAGACTAGACAACAAATACTGGAAATGATTGGGCCAGATAGAATCTCGTGGTTAAATTTAATGCAATTAGATCAGTGGACTAAGAAATGGAAAAAGAAAAACGAGTATGAGAGGGAGTTTACTGGATTTGAAAAGAAAGTGTTGTCTAGAGAACTTATAGAAGGGAATGTTTCTTCTAGAGGGTTAACTAAGGAGATATATAAAATGATGCAGAGGATTGAAGCGAAAAAAGACAACCTTAAGATGATGTGGGAAATGGAGTTTGAGGAGGAGATATCAAATGCGGGGTGGAGAAATATTTGGGGCAGACGTATATTAAGAAATATGTCGGTAAGGATAAAAGAGAATTTTTTAAAAACTGTTTGGAGATGGTATTTGACTCCAGTAAGATTAAATAAAATAGATAGTAATTGTGCTCCATTGTGTTGGAGAGGATGTCAGGAACTTGGTACTTATGCTCATATGTGGTGGAGCTGTAAAAGTGTATTGGATTTTTGGAATAAAATTTTTGGAGAAATTTCACTAATTATTGGCATTAATGTGGAGGTCTGTCCAAAATTAGCATTGTTATCAATAACGGAGAAACTTTTGTGCTCACAAGAGAAAAAGGAACTAATTGTAAGTTTATTAGCGGCAGGGAGATTATTGATTGCAAGGAATTGGAAAGTTCAACATCAGTATTTAATAATAGACTGGTATAAAGAGGTTTGGGATATTGCTTTAAATGATAAACTAACATGTAGTATTAAATGTAAAAGGGGACAATTAAAGAAAAATAATTTTAAGGAAATATGGGGGTCATTTTTAGATTATGTTTTAGTAAAGGGGAAAGGGAGTAAGCCATGTCATGATATGATGTATTTTTGGAATATAGATTAATAATGGATCATGTGGATAGAATTGGTTTTGGCCCCGGGGTGACGGGTGCACTTGTAGTGTATGATTTGTAGGTTTATGGGGTTTTTTTGTGTATGTGTGTTCTTTAAAAAAATAAATAAAAATTATTTAAATATATATATATATATATATATATATATATATATATATAATCTTTTGAAGGAGATAAATATGCTGGATTCTGGAATAATTTTGTTGGCTCATATAGAAATAAACAGCAATGGAGAAAATGACATTTATGCTGAATTTGTATCTAAAATTCCAAAGAGCTATCAAAGCTAATAAACTAATAACAAAGCTAATAACAAAGATAAGTGCCATCTATTTAGTATGTTCAATGCACTTCACATGCACCAATCAGGACTAATCAGTTATCCTTACAGCAAATAAGTAAGAAAAATCAGGATTAATAGCCACCGCCCCCCAATATTATAGATGGGGAGCTGATAGTGAGGACTTAGGACACCTGTTGAGGTCGTGACTGAGGGAAAGTCTGAACTTGCTCTTAAGCAGGGGAGGCAGGTGACTCGTATGTCAGTGGGGCTCCTTATCCATTGCAGCTTTTATTCTGGGCATTATAGGAGCTATCCATGGTGCTGTGCTCCATCCCCAAAATAGGTTCACTAACATGGAGCACCATGGATACCTCCTATAGAGCTCAGAATAACAACTGCAATGGATAAGGAGCCCCACTGACATAGCTAGGAGTCACCAGCCTCCCCTGCTCTTAAGTCATTATGCTACACTTGCTCTCAAAAGAAAAGGGGGGGAAAGAAAAGAGGATTTCAAAACTCAGAGTCAGAGGGCTTTTTTCGCATTCTTCACATGTGAGGCTTCACCTTAACTTTAAACTTCTCCTACACTCTTTATCTCAACATCTGGCCACTGTTGATGCAGATGAGAGAGGAGAGGTACTTGGTTTTTTTAATTTTTATTTATTTATTTAGAGTTTCAAATAATATACAACAAAAACCATACCAACATACAAATAACAACTACAGTGCCCCCTTCACCATACATACAGGACCAAAGAATATTCATCCTCTATATTCCCCTATTACTCTAATACCTTGGATTGCAAGTAACTTGGTTTGAAAGCGTTTTGCAAGACAAGCAAATTTTTAAATATTTTTTTTTTAAAAAAAATGACTTGATATACAAGCAACGTCTTGCAATACAAGTACTGTAGTACGGCTTAAATTAAAAATCTCTGTACAAATTTTTTTGGGGGAATTTCATTTTGATATAAGAGTGTTTTGGATTACAAGCACATTTCCGGAACGAATTATGCTCTCAATCCAAGGCATGACTGTATTCCAAAAAAACTATCATATCTCGATAAGGCATGCTCCCTTTTCCCTTGACTAGCACAAAATCTAAAAATGCCCCCCAAATTTCATTTATTTCATTTCATTTATATACCGCCCCACAGCCGAAGCTCTCTTAAATATCCTTAAAATTATTTCTCTTTAATTGTCCCTTTTTGCATTTAATACAGCAAGTTAACTTATCATTTACAGCAATGTCCCATACCTCCTTGTACCAATCAACAATTGAAAAAACATGTTAGACTTTCCATTTCCTTGCTATCATTAATCTCCCAGCTGTTAACAAGTTTACAATAAGTTCCTTTATATCTTGGGTACAAACCAGTTTCTCCGTTACTGATAACAATACTAATTTGGGACAGACCTCCAAATTTAAACCAGTTATTTCCGAAATTTCTACAAAAATTGTATTCCAAAAAATCCAAAATGCTTTTGCAGCTCCACCACATATGAGCATGTGTACCAAGTTCCTGACAGCCCCTCCAACATGCTGTAGAATAGTTACTACCGTATATACTTTTGTGCTGAAAAATGCCCCCCCCCGGCTTATACTCGAGTCAGCGTCTGGTCTGAAAGCTCTATGTATGTGCGATGAACAGCGGGAGCGAGTCTTCAGTAGCTGGCTCACGAATCACTTCCAGCTAGTCGATTTCCCTTCTCCCTCCCCCCCTCCCTGCTCGCTGAGTCACGAACAGCAAAATCTTTTGCTTGAATTTGAAGCTCGCTTGAGAGATAGCTGCCAGAAACTCAAGCTTTTGTCTCTTAATTGGTGGTACATCTACATAAACTTTCTTCTTCTAACTCCAACTGAGGAAAACCAAAACCTCTATGCACTTATGCTAATCCTACTAACAAACACCAGGATTTGTAATGCTAATTTAACAGCCTCTGTCTCTCTGGCTACTAGATTGAAAGGCTAGCTAGATTGAAAATATAGACTTACATGCCTACATTTTAGAAATTTTATTGGTACCTATCTTTATTTTTTAAATTTACCAGTAGCTGCTGCATTTCCCACCCTAGGCTTATACTCGAGTCAATAAGTTTTCCCAGTTTTTTTGTGGTAAAATTAGGTGCCTCGGCTTATATTCGGGTTGGCTTATACTCGAGTATATACGGTTATCTATTTTATTCAATCTTACCGGTGTCAGGTACAATTTCCAAATAAGTTTATAAAAAATCTCTTTAATCCTTACTGACATATTTCTTAGTATTCTTCTGCCCCAAATATTTTTCCACCCTTCATTCGAAATCTCCTCCTCAAAGTCTAATTCCCATATAGACTTAAGGTTATCTTTATGATCTTCCTTTTTTTGAATCATTTTATAAATCTCCTTAGTTATACCCCTTGTTGAACTATTCCCCTCTATTATTTCTCTAATACCTTCTTTTCAAAACCTGTAAATTCCCTGTTATACTCTTTTCTCTTCTTCCACTTCTTAGACCACTGCTCTAACTGCAATATTGTTAATCATGATATCTTTCCTACTCCCAACATTTCATTGATTTGCTGTCTAGTACCCATTTTACCCATCCAATCCATTTTTCTAATAACCTTTTTTTCTCTAAATAATCCTTCCAACTGCTGTACATTTTCTGGAAAGTCCTCCATCGCTATCACTGGAGTCAATGAGGATATCCCTGCTATAAATGTTTGCCTATTGCTATTCCAAATCTCTAGATGAGAGGTACTTGTAATGTGCATTCTGTCCAGTGTGTAGGTGCTGTATTTACTTTGCAATACCCGATTGAAGTACCAGCTGATTCCATTCATAGATTTCATAGATCATGAAGTTGGAAGGAGCCTACAAGGCCATGGAGTCCAACCCCCTGCTCAATGCAGGAAACTAGAGGAGGGGTCTCCCATCCAAGTAATAACCAGGCCTGACCCTGCTTAGCTTTCCACACTCAGACAAGCCCTCAAACACTGCCCCCCCCCCGTGGTGTTACATTTTAGCTGCATGTAACATGTGATTACATCTTCAAAGCTGCTCTAGGGGGGAAAGATCATAATACTTTTTTCCCAAGAAGAATTCTCTCAAAATATGATTCTGTTCCTGACTCCCAGCTGAGCAGGAGCACAACAGGAGAGAGGCTCCAGCTGTTTTTGGGACTGTTTTTGGGACTGGGAAAAGGCAAGCAGGCTCCCAGAGAGCGAGCGAACAGAGCGAGCGAACAGGGAGAGCAAACAGGAGTTTGGCAGCAGAGTAGTACAACAACAAGTGCTGCAAGGGAAAGGCGTGGCCTGAGAGCTCATTCTGTTGAGCAGAAGCTCCTGCTGACTGCAACTACCTGGGGCTGATTGCAGCTGATTGATTGCAGGAAGTGGGGCTGATTGCAGGGCGTGGCCTGGGAGCTCATTCTGTTCCTGACTCCCAGCTGAGCAGGAGCACAACAGGAGAGAGGCTCCAGCTGTTTTTGGGACTGTTTTTGGGACTGGGAAAAGGCAAGCAGGCTCCCAGAGAGCGAGCGAACAGAGCGAGCGAACAGGGAGAGCAAACAGGAGTTTGGCAGCGGAGTAGTACAACAACAAGTGCTGCAAGGGAAAGGCGTGGCCTGAGAGCTCATTCTGTTGAGCAGAAGCTCATGCTGACTGCAACTACCTGGGGCTGATTGCAGCTGATTGATTGCAGGAAGTGGGGCTGATTGCAGGGCGTGGCCTGGGAGCTCATTCTGTTCCTGACTCCCAGCTGAGCAGGAGCACAACAGGAGAGAGGCTCCAGCTGTTTTTGGGACTGTTTTTGGGACTGGGAAAAGGCAAGCAGGCTCCCAGAGAGCGAGCGAACAGAGCGAGCGAACAGGGAGAGCAAACAGGAGTTTGGCAGCGGAGTAGTACAACAACAAGTGCTGCAAGGGAAAGGCGTGGCCTGAGAGCTCATTCTGTTGAGCAGAAGCTCCTGCTGACTGCAACTACCTGGGGCTGATTGCAGCTGATTGATTGCAGGAAGTGGGGCTGATTGCAGGACGTGGCCTGGGAGCTCATTCTGTTCCTGACTCCCAGCTGAGCAGGAGCACAACAGGAGAGAGGCTCCAGCTGTTTTTGGGACTGTTTTTGGGACTGGGAAAAGGCAAGCAGGCTCCCAGAGAGCGAGCGAACAGAGCGAGCGAACAGGGAGAGCAAACAGGAGTTTGGCAGCGGAGTAGTACAACAACAAGTGCTGCAAGGGAAAGGCGTGGCCTGAGAGCTCATTCTGTTGAGCAGAAGCTCCTGCTGACTGCAACTACCTGGGGCTGATTGCAGCTGATTGATTGCAGGAAGTGGGGCTGATTGCAGGGCGTGGCCTGGGAGCTCATTCTGTTCCTGACTCCCAGCTGAGCAGGAGCACAACAGGAGAGAGGCTCCAGCTGTTTTTGGGACTGTTTTTGGGACTGGGAAAAGGCAAGCAGGCTCCCAGAGAGCGAGCGAACAGGGAGAGCAAACAGGAGTTTGGCAGCGGAGTTCGGCGGGGGAGGTCAAGGGGGAGGTCCCTAAAAAAAAACCAAAAAAACAAAAAACAAAAAAAACCATATATATATATTCTAGGAAGACAGAAACAGAGCACTATGGAAGGAAAGGACTCAGCAGTGGTGGTGACCTGCAAGGGATGTGCAATGTTTGTTTTCCTGCCGGAGATCAACATGGCCTACACGTGCAACAAGTGCAAGCTGGTCACGCTGTTGGAAGAAAAGGTCAGAGGACTGGAGCAGCAAGTGTCAACCCTCAGGAGCATAAGAGAAAGCGAGGAGTTCTTAGACAGAACGGTGGATCTACAGCACCAAAGCACAGTACAGGAGCCAGAAGGGCAACGGCAGGATGAGGCGGAGTCGGAGACTGCAGAGGCAAGGGAAAATAACGCAGGGGGAACTCCCTGGAAAAGGGTGACTGTTAGGAGCAGAAGAACTACAAGACACTCTGCGCCTGTGGAAGCAGTGGAGCTATGGAACCGCTTCCATGTACTTGAGGACGAGAGCAGAGGACAGCCTGCAGAGGACGGATTACCGGGCACCCAACGTGACAGCGAGCAAGAGGCTGAGGGTCAGTCAAGTGGAGGCAATCAAACCAAGGCCTACAGCAAGAGGAAGAGAAGAGTACTCGTAGTGGGAGACTCCCTCCTGCGGGGGATCGAAGCCAAAGTATGTCGCGAAGACCCATGGACTCGCCAGGTGTGCTGTCTCCCTGGGGCACGGATTAAGGATGTGACAGAGCAGCTGCCGAGGCTCATGCAGCCCACCGACACATACCCCTTTCTTCTCTTCCACGTGGGTACAAATGATACTGCCAAGCGGAGTTACAAAGAAATCACGGCAGACATTGAAGAGCTGGGAAGGGAACTCAAGAACTTCGGGGCCCAGATAGTTTTCTCATCCATCCTTCCAGTACTTGGAAGAGGCATAGAAAGGGAAAGAAAAATACTCCGAGTGAATGACTGGCTACGAAGGTGGAGCCGACGTGAGGGATTTGGATTCTGGGACCACGGGCTACACTTCCTGGAAGATGGACTGCTGGCAAAGGATGGGTTGCACCTCACAAGAACTGGGAAGAATGTGTTTGGACACAGCATGAGGAACTTAATCAGGAGGGCTTTAAACTGAATCCAACAGGGGAGGGAGACATAAACTCGGGGGTACCAATGGAAGAAGGCCTCTTTGCCACAATGGAGAGAACAGCTCCAGCGGTGCCCATTGATAGTCTACCACAAAATGTAGGGGGAAAGTCGGACTGTAAAGCACATAGTCTTCAATGTCTCTATACTAATGCCCAGAGTATGGGCAACAAACAAGACGAACTTGAACTCTTGATACATGAGGGCAAGTACGACTTGATAGGGATAACTGAAACCTGGTGGGATGACTCCCATGACTGGAATACAGCAATTGAAGGGTATAACTTGTTCAAAAGGAACAGAAGCAACAGAAAGGGAGGTGGAGTTGCACTGTATGTTAAAAATACGTATCTCTGCACAGAGATACAGGAAGAGGAGCTTGGCAGCCCCATTGAGAGCATCTGGGTTAAAATAAAGGGGGCAAAGAATAAAGCGAACATGGCGGTTGGAGTCTACTACCGACCACCCAATCAAGGAGAAGACGAGGATGGAACTTTTGAAAAACAAATTGCCAGTGTTTCAAGGAGGCACGATGTGGTAGTAATGGGAGACTTCAATTTCCCTGATATCTGTTGGGAGACTTATTCAGCCAAACATGGCCCCTCCAAGAAATTCCTGAGCTGTGCTGCTGATAACTTCCTCCTACAGAAAGTGGAGGAAGGAACTAGAGGATCGGCTATCCTTGACCTGATTCTAACCAACAGAGACGAGTTAGTGGATAAAGTGGCAGTTTCGGGAACTCTGGGGGAAAGTGACCATGTTATACTTGAGTTCTTGATTCTAACAGAAGCAAAAGCTGAGTGTAGCCAAACACGTACCCTGGATTTTAGGAAAGCCAATTTTAACAAACTCAGAACAATGATTAGTAAGATCCCATGGCAAATGACTCTCACGAGAAAGGGAGCCCAGGAGGGGTGGGAGTTTTTAAAAAAGGAAATTTTAAAGGCACAATTGCAAACAATTCCCACAAGGAAAAAAGGCAGAGGGCAACAGAAGAAGCCAATGTGGCTTCACAATAAACTCAAAGATGACCTGAAAACAAAAAAGGACACGTATAGGAAGTGGAAGGAAGGACAGGCTACAGGGGAAGAGTACAGGCAGGTAGCACAGAACTGCAGGAATAGTGTCAGGAAGGCTAAAGCTGAGAATGAGCTAAGGTTAGCGAGGAATGCTAAAAGCAACAAAAAAGCTTTCTTCAGATACATGCACAGTAAAAGACAGAAGAAAGAACTGGTGGTTCAACTACGCAATGAGGATGGCAAATTGATAACAGAAGACAAAGAAAAGGCAGAAGTGTTCAATTCCTACTTCGGCTCGGTCTTCTCCCAAAAGAGGGTCTATGACCCCCCTGGCAAACCTGAAATGCAGACTGAAGGGGCAGAATTGCAGCTTGAGATTGATAGGCAAATGGTCAAGGAGCACCTGATTACTCTGAACGAGTTTAAATCTCCAGGGCCTGATGAGCTGCATCCTAGAGTAATAAAGGAACTGGCAGAAGAACTCTCAGAACCACTGTCTATTATCTTTGAGAAATCATGGAGGACAGGTGAAGTGCCAGACGACTGGAGGAGGGCAAATGTTGTTCCCATCTTCAAAAAGGGCAAGAAGGAGGAACCTGGGAACTATAGGCCAGTCAGTCTGACATCAATCCCCGGGAAGATTTTTGAGCAGATTATAAAGAAGTCAGTCTGCAAGCACCTTGAAAACAATGCAGTGATTACTAGAAGCCAGCATGGATTTGTCAAGAACAAATCCTGTCAGACTAATCTGATCTCATTTTTTGATCGGGTAACCTCCCTTGTGGACTGTGGGAATGCTGTGGACATTATATACCTGGACTTCAGCAAAGCTTTCGACAAAGTGCCTCATGATATCCTGATTAGTAAGCTAGCTAAGAGTGGGCTAGATGGAACAACTATCAGGTGGATCCACAATTGGCTACAGAATCGGACTCAAAGAGTGCTTAGCAATGGTTCCTTCTCAAACTGGGGAGAGGTAACGAGCGGGGTACCACAGGGCTCGGTCCTGGGCCCGGTGCTCTTCAACATTTTTATTAATGACTTGGATGAGGAGGTACAGGGAATGCTTATCAAATTTGCAGATGACACAAAGTTGGGTGGAACAGCTAATACTCTGGAAGACAGAAACAAAATTCAAAGTGACCTCGATAGGCTGGAGCGCTGGGCCGAAAACAACAGAATGAAATTTAACAGGGATAAATGCCAAGTGCTGCACCTAGGGAGAGGAAACCAAATGCAGAGTTACAGAATGGGGGACACTTGGCTCAACAATACTACAAGTGAGAAGGATCTTGGAATTGTGGTAGATCACAAACTGAATATGAGCCAGCAATGCGACGTGGCTGCAAAGAAGGCAAATGCAATTTTGGGCTGTATTAATAGAAGTATAGCTTCCAAATCGCGGGAAGTGATAATTCCCCTTTACTCGGCACTGGTTAGGCCTCATCTTGAGTACTGTGTCCAGTTCTGGGCACCTCATTTTAACAAGGACATAGAGAAACTGGAGAGGGTTCAGAGGAGGGCAACAAGGATGATAAAGGGACTGGAAACAAGGCCCTATGAGGAGAGACTGAAAGAACTGGGCATGTTTAGCCTTCAGAAGAGGAGACTGAGGGGAGATATGATCGCACTCTTCCAGTATTTGAAGGGATGTCACACAGAGGAGGGCAAAGATCTCTTCTCGTTCATCCCAGTTTGCAGGACACGGAATAATGGGCTCAAGTTACAGGAACCTAGATTCCACCTAAACATCAGGAAAAATTTCCTGACTGTCAGAGCAATAAGACAATGGAATCAACTACCTAGGGAGGTGGTGGGCTCTCCCACTCTGGAGGCATTCAAGGTGCGGCTGGACAGACATCTGTCAGAGATGCTTTGACCTGGATTCCTGCATTGAGCAGGGGGTTGGACTCGATGGCCTTGTAGGCCCCTTCCAACTCTACTTTTCTATGATTCTATGATTCTATGATTCTAAAAGCAAGGTGGAGCAGAAGAAATATACTAGTCAATGTTCATTTCACCACAAGATGGCAGCATACCATTGTGTTTTAGGCAAGATTTTTTTTATTATTATTATTTTATTTTACTTTCAATTTGCACAACTTTCTTATGTGGCAGTGGAAGGAGGGGGGGTAGAATAATCTGGAAACAAAAGACTACATTGTGTCTGATGGTTCTTGCCATTCAGTGACTTCTCCACTACATTTTGTTCGCTTCGGAGAACCATTTAACATTCATACCTGTTGGAGTGGAAATTAGAGGTGTGGTTTGAATTTGGCTGATTCCCTAGCTGATTCAAACAGATTTGGGAGATGTCCGATTTGAAGCAGGATTCCTCCAAAGTGGGCCAAATCCACACTTGAACTATCCTGAAGATTTGGGAATTGGATGGATTCAGAGGCAGAGGCAAAAACTGATCTCCCAAAATTGATAATTTCTCCCCAAGCTTTCCATATAAACACTGAGGGTGTTGTTTTGTGACTAGCAGCTCTAAGTTCTAATCTTAGTGAATAGTTTTACTAGAGCTCTCCAATCGCAGTGCTTTGGAGGAGGGATGGTGAAGTAATATATCGCTGGACTGTCCCAATATTCAGTGCTCTTTGCTAGTTCTCATGAGCAGGAAGGTTAAAAGTGGTTTGGTGGAGTCTGTGGGACCTGGAGGGTGTAGCTCTGAATGCTTGCTGGAAAATGCTGGATGTTCAAGTCCTTCTGCCTCTGCCTTTGTATACTCCACATCCATCATTCACCTTTGTTCCTTTTTGATCTTTCTGTGACTTTGGTGGCTACTGAGCAGAAAACAAAAACGTCTTAAACTAGTTTTCATTCATAGAATCATAGAAAAGTAGAGTTGGAAGGGGCCTACCAGGCCATTGAGTCCAACCCCCTGCTCAGTGCAGGAATCCAGGTCAAAGCATCCCCGACAGATGGATGCCTCCAGAATGGGAGAGCCCACCACCTCCCTAGGTAGTTGGTTCCATTGCCTTATTGCTCTGACAGTCAGGAAATTTTTCCTGATGTTTTGGTGGAATCTAGGTTCCTGTAACTTGAGCCCATTATTCCGTGTCCTGCAAACTGGGATGATCGAGAAGAGATCCTGGCCCTCCTCTGTGTGACGACCCTTCAAGTACTGGAAGAGTGCGATCATATCTCCCCTCAGTCTCCTCTTCTGAAGGCTAAACATGCCCAGTTCTTTCAGTCTCTCCTCACAGGGCCTTGTTTCCAGTCCCTTTATCATCCTTGTTGCCCGCCTCTGAACCCTAGGGAATCATATCTCCCTAGCCCCTGCATCTATCCTTCTGAAATCCTGCAGGTTTTTTGCCTAGGAGCAGTTCTGTAACATATGATATGTTATTTTCATATAAATTGCCAAACACACACACTCACACACACACACATCACACATGCACACACCGGGGGGGGGGGGAGACAAGGGAAAGTGAATCATTCCTCGCCCAAATACGAACACTCCCTTTTCACAAAAATCACTACACCTACCTAGCCTTCTGAAATTTTGCATGGCTCCCAGTCCCCACCTCTATGTTGCATGTCATTTTCATCACAATTACTCACAAAAGCATGGGATAAGCACATCTGTTTTTGGAACCCCCAAGCCGTAAAGACTGCTCTTGCACAAAGCTCCCTGCACCTATTCAACTGAAACCTGGCAGGCTAGACCCCTTCATAAGGGGCAGCTATCATAGAAAATTCTTTCCAATTCTGTGCCAAGAAATGAAAAGGTTATCAGCAATTCCCTGTTTGTTTGTTTGTTTGTTTTTAAAAATCAAAGTTTAAAGATGTAAAGCACACACAAAAGTGTACAGTACTTATTTTTCTGAAATGTGGCAGACCTAATTTCCACATAAAGGACTACTATACCTGTACATGTCATCCAATTCTGACAAACGGAAAAGAGTTATAACCATTTGTTGATTTCCAATTATAGTCAATGGGAGGCATGAAGATTTAGATTTCTGAATCAAGGTTCAGATTTGGGCCCAAGGCAAAGCGGAGAGCCTCCAGATTGGGCCAAGACAAATTACGCTGTTTTCCAAATTTCCACATCAGGGTCTGAACCAAAAGTTGTTGGTGGTGCACACCCTTTGTGGAAATACACTTCAAAAATGAATGGAAGAAAAGAAATGGCTGTTTAGTTCTAATTAGCACTGTGCAATTTTTTTTTTTAATCTATTATTTTCAACCATTCATTGCAGGGAGGGGCAAAAACAAGTTGCATCAAAAAATTTGTGGGAAGGGTTGAGAATTTCAGAGAAATTTCTCAGTGTGCAGCACTTTAGTGCTTACTGTACTGTAAGGTGTGTGTGTGTGTGCTCTTTATTTTACAGCTTTTATCGCATTCTGTCCTTGGACCTCCCCAGATTTTAAAGTCCTTTGAAGAAGACGAAGAAGCTTTCGGACAGCAGCACTGGAAAGCCCCAAGGCAGGAAGTCCTGATTACGTCCTCTAGGGTGCTTTCCAGGAAGCACAAGCAGCTGGCCAGGCTGCAAGCACAGAATGGGATAAAAGTTGTAAAATACCCCACTGCCCATCAGCTGCCTCCTTACAGTAAGGTAAGTACTGAAGTTCTGCAAACTGAAAGCATTCTCCGTAATTCTCAAAATCCCTGTGAAGGGGCAGAAAAACCACTGCCTCTTTTGCAGGGAAGCTAAGTGGTTGTGAAAGGGCAGGTGGGGTTTGGGCACAGAACTAGTTCAAATAAATATCTGAATTATTCCCTACATCTGGTTTTTGGTCCTTATTGTCCCCTTAGGGCTGCTAGCTGACAATGCTGAAGTGATGATAGTCAAAACCATAACTGACGAAATTCTCTTATCAGCCTCTAAACTTTAGATCATAGATTATAGAGTTGGAAGGAGCCTACAAGGCTATCGAGTCCAGCCCCCTGCTCAATGCAGGAAACTAGAGGAGGGGTCTCCCATCCAAGTAATAACCAGGCCTGACCCTGCTTAGCTTTCCACACTCAGACAAGCTGAGCCAGCGTAAGCCACAGGCCTGTCAGACTTCCCCAACCTGGCACCCTCCAGATGCTTTGGACTATAACTCCCATCAGCTCCAGACAGCATGGCCTATGGTCAGAGGTGATGGGAATTGTAGTCCAAAACCTCTGGAGTGCAACAGATTGGGGAAGGCTGTTTTAGACCTAGAAAATCAATTTCCGCCCAGCTTCTGCGAGGATTAAAGCTCAGCTCAGAAGGAACAGGGATGTCTTGGGGTGTGTGTGAGAGATGACATCATCCTTGTTAATCAAAAAGTCCTGGTGCTTCAACCCTGTGAGCCCTGGCTTCACTACACCATTGCTGGGAAGGTATTCCACAATCTTGGTGACACCACCAAAAAAGACTGTGTCTCTCACACGCTACCTCCCAGTCTCCTGTAACAATGGGACAGAAAGCAGGGCCTCTGATGCCCGTCTTGAGGCAGATCTGTGTGGGAGCAGGCAGGCAGTTTCCAAGGTAATCTGGTCCCAAGCCATTTAGGACTTCAAAGGTTAACATCAACACATTATATTATGCCCAGAAATAAACAGGCAACCACTGCAGACAAAATAGGGTTGTATTCTGATTCTGATCTTTGGGCCTGAGATAACAATCTGGCATTTTGGCCCACTTGAAGGTTCTGGGCTGTTTTTAACGATCACCCCCAAACGTCCTCTCCGGCCCGCTTCTAACCGGGCACCCTGGTATACAGATGATCTCAGGGAGCTGAAGCGGAAAGGACAACGACTGGAGTGCCGATGGCGGAAAACTCGACTCATATCTGACAAGACACGACATAGAGAACATCTTCGCTCCTATGGGGTGGCAATACGTGCAGCAAAGAAAGCTTTCTTCTCTGTACGCATTGCGTCTGCGAATTCGCGACCAGCTGAACTATTCAGGGTGGTGAGGGGTCTAACGCAGACAACTTCCCCCCTGAACCCGCTTTTAGAGTCTACGGTTGTTCGCTGTGATGCCTTTAACGATAATTTCACACATAAAATCTCTCGGATAAGAGCCGACTTGGAGTTGGATGCCCTCGTTGTAGCAGAGGCAATGGAGTGTCCAGTAACTCCACAAGTAGGATTACACTGGATCAGTTTCAGTTGGTGAGTACCAAGGACATGGACAAGCTGCTTGGTCAAGTGAGGAGGACCACTTGCCCTCTCGATCCCTGTCCTTCCTGGTTGGTCGCCCAGGGAGGAGATGCAGTTAGACGACAGTTACAATGTATTATTAATGCATCTCTCCAGGGAGGGAACCTTCTATCATGTTTAAAAGAGGCGGTGGTATGGCCGCTTTTTAAAAAGCCCTCCCTGGATCCCCTGAACTATAACAACTATAGACCAGTATCAAATCTCCCATTTTGGGGCAAGGTGATTGAGAGGGCGGTTGCCTTCCAACTCCAAGCAGTCTTGGATGGCACCGATTTTCTAGACCCATTTCAAACTGGATTCAGAGCAGGATACGGAGTTGAGACTGCTATGGTCGCCATAGTGGATGATCTACGCCTGAGTACCGACACGGGGAGGAGTGTATCCCTGTTGGTGCTTTTGGACCTCTCAGCGGCTTTCGATAACATCGACCATGGTATCCTTCTGGAACGGCTGAGGGGATTGGGAATTGGGGGCACTGTGCTCCAGTGGTTCCAGTCCTACCTCTCGGGTAGGTTCCAGATGGTGATGCTTGGGGATAGCTGCTCCTCAAAAAAGGAGCTGCTATGTGGCGTGCCACAAGGAGCTATTCTTTCCCCAATGCTATTTAATATTTACATGAAACCGCTGGGAGAGATCATCCGGAGGCATGGGGCGGGGTGTTATCAGTATGCTGATGACACCCAAATATATTTCTCTATGCCTTCGGTAACAGCGTCAGCTAAGGACAGTGTGTCTCCTCTGAATGAATGCTTGGAGGCGGTAATGAGCTGGATGAGGAAAAACAAACTGAAGCTGAATCCAGACAAAACGGAGGTGCCTGCTGTCAAAGGCCACAACCTGGGTTTGGAGGTGTGTCAACCAGTTCTGGATGGGGTTACACTCCCCCTGAAAGACTGTGTTCGCAGCCTGGAGGTGCTTCTGGACCTGTCGCTTCTAATGAAAGCTCAGATAGATGCGATGGCTAGGAGTGCTGCGCCCCTTCCTAGAGTTGGAAGACCTAAAGACGGTAGTGCACACGCTGGTAACTTCAAGGCTTGACTTCTGCAATGCGCTGTACATAGGGCTACCTTTGTACCTAGTTCGGAAACTTCAATTGGTGCAAAATATGGCAGCCAGATTGGTCACCGGTACATCTAGAGGTGCCCATATTACACCAGCTTTAAAAGCATTACACTGGCTGCCAATCAGTTTCCTGGCGAAGTATAAAGTGTTGGTTATTACCTTTAAAGCCCTACATGGTTTGGATCCGGGTTACCTGCAGGATCGCCTTCTCCCGTACAATCCGCCCCGCACACTTAGGTCCTCTGGGAGGAATTTACTCCAGTCAGCCAAGACTAGGCTGGCGGGTACTACCCAGAGGACCTTCTCTTCTGCTGCTCCCAGACTGTGGAATGGCCTGTCGGAGGAGACTCGTCAACTAGATAGTCTCTTGGCTTTTAAAAAGGCCATAAAGACTGACCTCTTCCGACAGGCCTACCCAGTGGAATTTTAAGAGTTTTAAGGATACTTTTAAAGGTTTTAAATAATATTTTAACAATATTTACTATGTTTTTAACTAGTTATGTATTTTATATTTATGGTTGTTCCCCGCCTCAATCTGAGTGGAGAGGAGGGTAAGAAATAACTATTAATAGTAATAATTATTACTATTATTATTATTATTATTATTATTATTATTATTATTATTATTGGCAGCCCCTCATAGAGAGTGTTGTAGTACTAGGGCTTATTTAAGTGATATCAGGTCTCTCTTTGCCAAGAAAGACTCAGAGGAATTTGGAGATGCCTCCTCAGTGAACCATCTATAGAATTTCAAAAGAAGCAAAAAGAATTTTGATAAAACTACTGAAATTTCTCAGGAGAAAAACCATATTTTAATGTCCTGATGTAACCTTCTGAAATTGTTTCATTTTGTCACAGCTATACCTTGGCCTTCCTCCCAAGCACCCCAAGTGGCTTGCATGTTTTTATGCAGTGGTTTCCCATTCATGCAGCACTCAGATTCAGAAAAGGCAATCTGTGACATGTAATGCCATTCCCCCATTAAGCACATTAAGCAATGTGCTTAATAATGATATATGTGAGAAACTATTTCAGGGTGCTTTCAGATGGTTTTGATTGCAGTGATTGGGAGCACTCTTTCAGGAGTTTCAATCCCCATAGCCCAAACACACCAGCTGTTTCAGCTAATGATGATTTCTCCGCAGGGCCAGTCACTATCCGTAAATGGAAATGCATTTGACAACCCTCCCCAGAAGCTAAGAAAATCAGTTCATGTCCTAAGTTTCAATTAACCCCCCCTCCGTATATTAATTAAAATGCTCCCTCCCCCCCCCGGTGTGTGTGTCTGTGTGTGTGTGTGTGTGTGTGTGTGTGTGTGGTTCACCCTCCAAGAACTCCTACCCACAGAAGAAGTCAGATACAGGCATTTAAGTGACCTGGAACTCCAAGCATAGGTCATTTATAAATAAGCTTTTCTGGGTTCCTTCCAGTCACCTTGAAGCAAATCTTTTTGGCATGTGCTTCATGAGTCTTCCAAGGAGTTGGGTTACCCACAGCTTGACTTCTTCATTCCAGGGGCATCTCTAAGTCTGAAAGAGAGAAGGACAACCTCCTTTGGTTTTTGTGGTCTAACAAGTTACAAGGAAGGTATTGTATGACAAGGAGATCTAAATATAAAACTGGGGACAACAGTTGTGCCTGATACATTTTGCAATCACTTTAATATATTTAAATTGAAATTCTTTAAATTGAAAATCTTTAAATTTTTACTCCACCCTATCCTGAACATTTCATTAGGGTAACTTCAGATACCTTCTGTTTCAGAAATTTTTTATGGGAAATACTCCAAAATCAAATTTTCCTAGCTGAAATCTGCATTTCCAGTCCCCTAATCAAATTTACTTTTTTACATTTCCACAGAATATGGCAAGATATTTAACATGGTTGCTTTAACATCCATTAACCCAACTTACTATTTATGGATTTTAAAATAAATTCTCTTTGAAAGCTAAATTTTAACCATGAAATTTGCAAATGCTGAAAAATCAAGACTTCAGATTTTTACCATTTTACCAAATGTCCATCTTGTGTCAAAAAAAATTTCAACCCATGTTATGGGGACACCAGCTGATAACCCTTCTGTATGTGTGCATGCCAACATGGAACATGGCTCACAGATTTGCTTCTTCTTCTTAAATATATATTTTGGTGCAATCCTATGCAAGTCCCATTGGGTCCAGAGGGAATTACTCCCAGGATTGCAGCCTTTAACTTTTTTTTTTTTTTAAAAAAAAGAAAAAGATATTCAAGTACTTTGACTTTCTAAATTAAACTAAGCAGCACCAGGGATGACAACCAATGCTCCTAGTTAAGAAATCTCCAAGCCATTACCAGACACAACTACCCCATTCTCTGAATTTTGCCTCGGTGACTCATTATGGCTTTGTGCCAGTGCAGCCTTCTTATCTGCTAGTTTCCTCCATCACCATCTTTCCCACATTTTTTTTTTAAAAAAAACAACTTACCAAGTTGTGTGAGGGAGAGAATGGGAAATGGCAGATGAGACTAAAGCTGAGTTCTATTTCCAAGCTGTCCCTGCATTCTAAGCCATTTCTGCCAATTTGAACTCTGGGATGTGTCATGTTGTTGTTTTTATTTCTCCTGACTCATAGACCAGAAGATAATATATATTTCCTAGAGTTCCCATCTAAAGTGGAGGATTTAAACATATTTACAGTATTTATGTGATTTGTACACCCCACCCCTTCTATCAGAAAATGGCACTCAAGGCCACATACATATACAGGAGACTTCATATACACTGAAAAGAGCTTGAAATAATAATCTCCCCCCACCCCCGCGCCCCACAGTAGCTTATCAGCCAATGGTCAAGAATGCTGAGAGGTTTATATCCAGTATCCTGGATATTTAAAACAAAAACAAAAACAAAAAAAACAACTGCACTGATTAATCTGAACTGAATATCTAAACATAGATAAGTCCAGCAAAAATAAAATAAAGCCTAAGGGCATGATCCAGCCAACACTAAAATGGTGAAGTCCCATCCATTTCATTGGGAGAGTTAAGCACATGCTAAACTCTCTGTCATGGAAATCAGTGAGACTTGCAGTGCTATCCTATGCGTGTTTACTCAGAAGTATATCCCACTGTGTTCAATGGGAAGATACTGGGGACTTTCAGAGGGGGATAAGTCGCAACACTTCAGTATGGGGGGGTATACTTATATTTTGATGAGGTGGCCAAGGTTCCCCCCTTTTAAAAAAAAGTAAAATTGCTGGCAATCCAAGCGATGGCTCAACTGACTGCAGCCATCCAGTGATGTTCCTCTGAACAAAATGCCCCTTAGAACGATGCTATGTTATGAGATAGAATTGTTCCCAGGGGCATTCTTCAAGGGGGAAAGATGGTTGCCCCCATGTGGAATCCAAATCAAGGAGGATACGAGTGATTTTGCCCTCAGAATGTCTCAAAAACATTTAATTTATTTATTATTACATTTATGTACCACCTTTCTTCCATTGTGGAACTCAAGGTGGCTACATGTGGTCTCCCATCCAGGCACTGCCCAGGCTTAGCTTCAGCAAGGTGGCCACCGCATGTGCCTTCACCAAATCTCCCACTGGGCCCCAAAACACTTGGGGAAAGTTCTGCATGATGACACTGTGAGGTTCACCAGTGTTACTGTCACAAAGTAATTAGGCTTCATCATCACAAGATTTCCCTTACTTGTGCTCTAGTAATCTCCCAAACTGCTCCATCACCCTCAGCTTTGGTGTACACCAACGGCCTTCCAGACGTTGTTGGACTACAAACTTGGCCAGGCTGGCTGGGGCTGATGGAAATTGGAGTCCAAGAACATCTGGAGGGTCACAGATTCCCCAGCCCTGCTCTAAAGACTAACAATGTAAATGAATTGCTTGAATCACAGAGTATCAAATAGTGCTAATAATTTCATTTTCAGTTTAGTTTTGCTTTTTGTTCCTTCCTGTGTTGAACAATAGACCGAGCTTTGTAAACATTTACAACTTATTTTTTTTAAACTCTGCCATTCATTTTGGCATGCTTTAATGAAGTCATCAGTTTCCTTGCATTATTGATCTGAAAATGAAGAAATGTCTCACTCGAAATCTTTGTTTTGTGTGCTTATTAAATCTATTGATTTGTAGCATGGACATAGGAAATTATTTTGATGCACGCTGGTTCTCTAACAGAGATGTAAGGAGATGCATTGCAACTAACAAGATTGTTACTAAGAGTTTAGGCTGCTTGCAAAATGTGGGGTGAGTTTGTCCTCTTCACTGCAGACACTTATTTATTTATTTATTTATTTATAGCATGTTTACCCTGCTCTTCAGCCAAAAAAGGCTCCCAGAGCAGCTTACAAATATTAACAGTAAGACGGTCTCCTTTCTTCATGACACAGAAGGAAAGGGGATTGGGAGGGAGGAGGAAAAAACAAACAAACTTAGGCACCAGTTCTTGGTTTTGAAGCTCTTACAGGACTCTTTCTGGCAGGGAAAGGCAAAACAAGCTCGCTGCGGCTGTTCCTGTTCTGGCCGATGTATGGGGCTAGGTTGGTTTCCCCCTTGCTATGATGTTCTTCAGTCATTTCTGAAAGATCAGATAGGGTGTGGAGGACTGGACTCCTATATTGCAAGGATCCCTGGGGCCCTTTGCTCACAAAGATCCACTGTTCTCCTCTAGGATAGGGGCAATCCAGCCAGTATCAGGATAGAGGAAGCCCTCAGCATGACATCTGCCAAACTTGTGCAGTGCTTTTACTGCATGCATTCACTTACTTGGGAGAAAACGGACATAGGAAGCTGCCTTATAGCAAGTCAGACTATTTGTCCATCTAGCCCAGTATTGTCTACTTGTAGCTTCCCTGGGTCTCCATCAAAGTTATTTCCCATTACCTGGTGGGGGGTCCTTCTTGACTGGAGATGCCATGGATTGAACCTGGGATCTTCTGCATGTTATACATGTACTCTACCACAAACCAATGGTCCATTGCATGCAGGAACAGCACTGAGGTAGGAGCTAAACCTGATTCCTACCCCATAACCATCACTAACCAAGCCTGCTTCTTCTGCATAGCCCCATCCTGTATTATTATTTTTTGACATACAAGGGTCTGATGGAATGCTCAGCAGTCAGCACTGGCTTTTATATCAGAGATGGCAGAATTTGGAGCTGGACTCACCAGAGTTATTTCCCCCTGCAATGACACAGCCCTTTACACTTTAGGACCAGGGGCATAAACCCTTCTCAGGCTAAGCACTAACACTTAAAAACCTGAGGGGAGGGTCAGATGAAACCTTTCCCCTACTAATGAGGGAAAAGATTAATACTGGCTATTAAGGATCTAGCTTAAATTTATGGTACTGTGGGTACAAAGGTGTGTGTGTGTGTGTGTAGATTTGAAAGTAATGCAGGTTAATAACACCAAACTGACATGTAGGATTTGGGTAGCAAACAAAATAAAAATAAGTTTATTTTAATTCTCAAAATCTTAGTTCCAGAAAATAACTTTAAACCTGCCTACCCAAAACACTTTGTAATTAACCTAAGTCCCTATAATTCTAAATACTTTCACTCCTCATACAATCACTGATTCCTCTTAAAACTCCTGACAAGACACAAATAACCCACCTAACCTAACACCCAAACTCTCAACTCTCCCCACACTCCAAACACTCTCCCATAACACACTCAACTAACTCAACTCGACTCGACTAACTGCCTTAACTCGACTAACTCTGACATCACTCAAACACTCCTTATATACTCCTCCCCCCACCCTTTCCAAGACATCACAAACCACACCCACTCGGTTCAACATTCTAGACACACTAAACATACTCATGCAGACATACATCAGGGAACTGAATTGTGGGGTTACGCCACACACCCCAACATGGGAAAATAGCTTGTTTTTTCTTTTAGGTCTTCATCTTTTTAAAATATGATTTTTGTGCACATTTGTTTTGTTTTTAATTGTGCATATTTGTGCATACTTTTGCAAATGTACACATTTTTTCAAGTGATTTTTCAATGAACGTATCAGGTTTCATGCAGTTTTCCTCATATATCCATTTTTGTGTGCAATTTCAAAGGGGGGTTCAAACAGGGGTGAACTCACACCGCTCTACTTACTGAACCCCCTGCGTGAACCACTTCTCACCCCGTTCAATCCCCGAACCCGTGCGCAACCAACCTGCCCTCTGTTCGCAGCAACCCGCGAATTCCTGGGACTGGAATTGACGTGATGGAGCTCCCGTCGCATCACTTCCAGGTCCCTGGTTCTGCGTTTTTAATGTAGATACCAGGGCAATCCACCTAAAATGGCTGTGATTTGCCATTCACAGCCATTTGTAGGTAGTTTACCCTGGTATCTACGTTTAAAATGTAGCGCCAGGACCCGGAAGTGACGCGACAGGAGCTCCATCGCGTCACTTCTAGTCCCGGGAATACGCGGGGAAGGCGGACGAGTGGGGGTGTGTGCTCATGAACACCAGGGGGGTAATCATGAACGCCCCCGAAAAAAGGTATGGCCACTGAACGTGTGCATGCACACGTGCACAAAAGTTCTGATTATCCACTTCCCTAAATTTAGTTGGCCACATAAAATGGTTCTGCATAGAAGCTCCCAAACTAGTGTTACAGTGCTGAGTATGAAAAGCAGTGGGCAAAAGTCTTCACAGGTGGAATATTATGGGTTGAATCCAGATTCTCCACCCTCTCCTTCCCATGGCAGCCCCTCCGGACCCCTGAAAATGCTGCATAGAAAGTGAGGAGACCCTGCTGAATAGGGTAGCTATGGTGCAGGGGGGATCCCCCAAAATCAAGCAAATGGACCTTCCATGAGCAGAGCCCTTCCTCTCATGGAAATCAAATTCTGAATCCAAGCCTATATGTGTATATGTTCTTCTAGCAAACTTTTAGCAGGACCATTAACACTTCTGGCAGTTTCCTACTGATTAAAGGTCTTACATCAAATGTTATCTGGCCTAAACTATGGAAGTTGCTCAACAATATAGATGGTTTAGAATCCAGAATTGCCTCCAGTTCCAAATGTTTCTTTCAAGGGCATTTCGAAATGCTGATTTGGGTGCCAGCAAGCGAGAGCGCACAGCTATTTCTGCAGTGTGCACAGGTGGACAGAGGGTGGGTAGTGCTAAAAATATGGGCAGACATTTGTACAACTCAGAGCCATGCTGTCTGGGCAAATGCCATCTGCAGAGACAATAAACCATCATTTAAGTAATATTTCAATTATGAATTGTAAAGATGAATATCTTAATGCAGGAGGGCTTTCTCCTCCTATCTTGCTCTCCCCAGTTCTCAGGCAGAGTTAATAAAATCGCTTCGAGAAGTTTGACTGAGAAAACATTGACAGCATAATTGGAGAGCTCAAGTAACTGTCTTGCAAAATGCAATGTTGAATGGACATAGGTTGCTGATGCGCTTTATGTTATTACAGACCGGAGTGAGACCCCATACTGAGCTGTCAGAAATGATATGACTACAAATCTTATAGAGAAAGCAAAGGAAGAAGATGGGAAGGAATTTTGATTTACAGCTTCTTTTCTAGGATCATTGGCTTGCTCTGAACCATAATTAGTCTCACTGGAGAACAGCACAACACTGGAACTGTTTGGAGAGCAACATTTCTCAGTGGAAATTCCAACATTTCAAGACAGGAACAAAAGAAGCTGCACTGTGGCTTGAAAAAATCACTACAAGAAAGATTGTGTGAATGGAAAACTTTAACTTTGCCTCTTCAGAATAAAAGGGAAATTATTGTGTTGAGTGTTGGACAGCTACTCAAGAGTTTTGTGTTCTTGTTTTTTTAAAGATAAAAACAGACAAATGTTGTTTCTGATTTTAAACAATTGTTTAAACCATTTTCTTTGGCCACTTTCTGCTGGAAAACATAAAAGAAATTGAAATTAAAACTTTATTACCCGGACTTCTGGGTTTCAGTGAGGTGCTATTTTCAACAAGATATTTTTTTGTTTCCACAGAGATGTCCTGTTTCTCAGTGGGTTGGGTGTTCTGTCAGCAGTGAGAGGAACTAAGTGCAACTGCCTTGTGCTGAGACTTAACAGCTGCCAATGGCCCCTCCAATCAGGAATAGGAGATTGCTCTAGCAGCAACCCCATTCAGTGATGAGCTCTCTAATGGCCCCTGGCAAGTGCCTGACCATACCAGTGGCTCGTACTGGGCCTCTTCCCAACTTTGCTGCAATTGAGAATATCTCAAGGGAAGTTATTCTCAGCTTCACAACCATTACAGCCACCAGGTAGCAGCCACCAAAAATCACATCCCCATGGCAGTACTTGGCAGTGCACCTTTCAAAGCTGCTTTCTGCAAGTCAACCTACTGAGTGATGGTTGTCCATGTGAATGTCACGCCAGGATTGTACAGAGTGTCTCCATATGAGCCACTTGGAAAGTGACTTGAGTCCTGGTCAATGCAAGGCAGTCTTCCCCAACTTTGGTGCCTTCCAGATGTTTTGGACTACAAAACCCAGCATTCCTGGCTATTGGCCATGCTGACTAGGGCTAATTTTATTTATTTATTTATTTATTTATTTTATACCCCGCCTTTTTTCCTGCAAGGAACCCAAGGCGGCTTACATAATCATCCTCCTCCTCCTCCTCCTCCTCCTCCTCCTCTCTATTTTATCCTCACAACAACCCTGTGAGGTAGGTTAGGCTGAGAGGCAGTGACTGGCCCAAAGTCACCCAGTGAGTTTCATGGCCAAGTGGGGACTAGAACCCGGATCACCCAAGTCCCAGTCCAACACTCTCACCACTACGCCACACTGGCTCTTAATAATAATGGGAGTTGAAGTCCAAAACATCTGGAGGGCACCACCGGGTTTGGGAAAGCTGCTGCAAGATATGAATGAATGAACGGTTTATTTCGGTCACAGACCAGCACAAACAAGATATTTGTGAACTGGACACTTCCAGCCAAGATGCGCTTTCAGGGATAGTTACATCTGCTATTGTGTGTGGTACCAGATGGCAGGAATTTCTGCCTCCTCCTGCACGGGGAGGACATAGCGTTTGAATCAGTCTATAGCTGGTCTCTTATCTTCATGGAGTTTAGTGCAGAAAAAAGAGAATACTTTGTCAGAGTTGAAAGTGCTGTGACAGAGGCATCATTTCCTGTGAGGTACAAAGTCCTTTCTTTCATCTTACCCTTGTCTTTGGTCAAACAGCATTTTCAGGACTTGGAAGCAATACAAAAAACTATGAACATTTATGGTATGGGGATGAGTGTGGACACCACAGGCAATGATATTTCCATCATTTCATCTTCACCCCCTCTTCTCTGGGTGGGGGGGTGGGGATCTGTTTCCAACCTAAGGGTTAGTCCAGGTCGCAGCTTTCTACACTATCAGTTGTGAATGATGAGAAATGTCTTGGGTGGGTAGGGGCAAATAATGTTCCCATAAGAACCCTTCACACGGATTAGAAACCCTGTTAGGCAGACAGCACAATCCATGCTGACTCTTCTCAAATCCCAGGCTAATCTCCTTTGGAGGTTAACTGTTAATTTTGGGGAAGATGACTTTGGGTACAGAGTGAGTTATCTCACATACAGAGTGTGTTGTGTGCAGACAAGGAGAAACTTATACATTATTGTAGATGATGGTGGTGTACATGTAAGGTAGACAGTTCCTACATGGAAGCAGACAATTTTCCTATATGGAAGTGACAGCCAAGCAGAAAAGTAGACTAGTGTAAACTTAGCAATCCTTAATGATCCATTAATTAAGCAAGCTTTCTCATTGAAATCATGCATTTTTATCATTATTTTCTTCTTAAGCAATAAGGATGATGCTTTCCTATTTGTTACCCTAAAGGCAGAAGAACCCACTAGGAAGCTCTTCTATGCAAGCCTCATTGACTTTAATGGGGCACTGCTGCACTCTTGTGCAGTCCCATGCATTTCAATGGTGTTTGAACAGGAAAACTTTCAGGCAGATTGTACCACGGGGTGCAAATATAAGCATATTTATTTGGAAGTAAATTCCTTTTGAAATTGAAGGTACTTAAAAATCATTTTCATAGCACCAAAAGGAAGTAAGTATTTTTGCCTACTGAAAACAAAAGATTGAGAAAAGATATGCATATGCTAACAGTTATCAGATACTTATTAACATTTTATAAAGAGTCAAAAATAATATTGACTGATGATAGGATCTAAGAACTCTTAAGAGCAGTTCAGCAAGTGCACAGACCTGCTGCTAGGGAGGCTTGGAATCTTCTCCCTTGGGGGGTTTCACAAAAGACTGACCACCCATCTGTCAAGATTGTTTACGTACAAGATGTCTTGGACTAGATGACCCCTTAGTCCCTGTCCTGTTCTCTGATTATGTGACTCTTATAAAACTGGAATGCACTAGATCCATTTTCATGGATACATTGCTAAGATACAAAGAATCACATATCTCAATGTAGTGCCACAGAGTTCAAGTTACTTCAGCCAAAGTTTGTTTCGGGTTTTTTTCTAGTCTCGGGGAACCTGACATAGTAGGACCACAGCCTTGTGCCTCTTACTGTGGATATGTCTAGTTTGTTGGTGGTAACCCTCTGGCAATAGAAGGAGGTTGGAAGTTTGATGTATAGATGGGAGTTGGACATGGACTGAATCCAGGTGAGAGCTGGAGGGACTCCAAGTGATCATTTTCAAATATATGTTGGTCCCTAAAAATTACCATCTGCTTTGAGATACTTTAAGGACTAGACAGCTTACTCTGTTTTATTTATTTGTTTGTTTGTTTATTATATTTATACCCCTCCTTCTTTCCTGCAAGGAACCCAAGGTGGCTTACATAATCCTCTTCCTCCTCCTCTCCATTTTATCCTCACAACAACCCTGTGAGGTAGATTAGGCTGAGAGTCAGTGACTGGCCCAAAGTCACCCAGTGAGTTTCATGGCTGAGTGGAGAATAGAACCCGGATCTCCCAAGTCCCAGTCCAACACTCTCACCACTACGCCACACTCTAACTGCTCATCTGCTTCACTTTTATAAAGGCATTGCTGCTACTACTGGCATCAGGAAGCATGGAATTACAGACTTAAATTCCTTCCTCATCCATCTTCAAAATCAGCAGGAGAGATTAAAGGTTAACAACTACCTTTTATAGCAAGCCCCTTTGAGGGTTGGCTTTTTAAATAACTAGCGTTGTGATGAAAAGCTTAAAGCAGGGGTGGGGAACATGTGGCCCTCCAGATATTGTTGGACTCCAGCTCCTATAAGCCCCAGCCAACACAGACAATGGTCAGGGAAGATGGGAGTTGGCAGGCTACATGTTCCCCATTCCCGTCTGAAAGCGACACTTTACCAGCCAGCAAATATGCTTAGGAGTAGATTGTAGCATTTTGTGAAAAGAAATTCATTTCATTCATCCATCCATTACATTTCTATACCACCCAACTGACAAAGCTCTCTGGGCAGTTCACAAAAATTAAAGCCCTAAAATACAACACGAGAAAATATAATATATATAAAACCCTTTAACATACATAAATGTAAAAGAGTTTGAAACAGCTAAAAACAATTAACAATAAACTGCCAGGACCCGATAAAGCAACTAACATTTAAAAAAATCCCCATCAAATGCCTGGGAGTAGAGGAAAGTCTTAACCTGGTGCCGAAAAGATGACACTGTTGGCAACAGGGACAGCATTCCACAATCAGGAGGCCACTGTAGGAACTTTTGGAGCGCATAAAGGAGGAAATGAAGAGTCGAGACACAAATTATGGTGTAAAATTAGGGCCACATTTATTGAGGCCTGTGGCTCACGCTGGCTCAGCTTGTCTGAGCCTGGAAAGCTAAGCAGGGTCAGGCCTGGTTATTACTTGGATGGGAGACCCCTCCTCTAATTTCCTGCATTGAGCAGGGGGTTGGACTCGATGGCCTTGTAGGCTTCCAACTCTATGATCTATGAAATCTATGAATAACAAAGATCTGCAAAGGGAAGAAGTGCGGGTACTAACTAAACTGGCCTTTGGCCAGTGGAGGTATTCCTGGGCGAAACATCCAACCTCAAGGGGTGGCACTGCAACTCGCCACCCCCCCCCCCCAGTTTTACACCACCATGGTGCTGGGAGGCCTTCCCACTGTCAACATCTCCTGGGGCAGCACAACTCCGATGTGGGTGAATTGAGTGGGCCTCAAAGGCGATCCTTATCTCCCTCAACTGAGCCACACGCAGGGAGCCTCAGTTCTTGCTAGTCACCTAAAAGGTGCCATCAGATTATCACCAAACCCTACCCCACTGCCTATTCCCACACTTACCTGCCAAATGCGACTGAATTGAACCAAATAGAACAAACAACCCAAAACAAAAAAACACCCAACCCTGAATCACAGTGTAGAGTAGGCAAAACATGCACATTGCACTTTAGGCCAATCTGGGCAATGAGCCAAAATTCCTACTCGGCCCCCAAACGGGCGACCAGTGGAGCCTACACTGCTATCAGGGAGGGAGGGAGCCGCAAAAAGGAAGAGGCAGAGGGTGGGGCAGCCGGGCCTAATATCGACCCTAGAGCCCCACCCACCTCGATCATGATTGAAGGGTGAGATCACCTGATAGTGGTCTCACTCTCCTTCCCCCCCCCACAAAATTCTCCCCGCCCACAGCTACGCATGGTTGGGGGAAGGGAATTCCTGCAGGGAAAAAATGTTAAGGTAGGGAAAGAGAGTGGATAATGTGAGGTAGGATGTGCGTGTGCAAACTAAAGGAGTTGTGGGGTAGGGTATGTAGGGGATATAGAAATAATTTGAAAGCTCTTTAGATCCTTGCCCAATTGGTCCTATATTTCAATTTGAAAGGCATTTTCTAAATCAGTGTTCTCCAACCTTGGGTCCCCAGATGTTTTTGGCCTACAACTCCCAGCATGCCCCAGCCAGCTATGCTGGCTGGGGGCATGCTGGGAGTTGTAGACCAAAAATATCTGGGGGACCAAGGTTGGAGAACACTGGTCTAAATGGTCCCTTGCCCAGTTTGTCTTTAACCAATGTGAAAGGTAACGGAGATAACCTTTCCCAATGATAATAAGTAAACAATCTGAAAGGTAATCTGAATACCCTTGCCCAATTTAATAAGGTTTATTTTCCTTTCTCAGTTCAAACATTTTGCTTTTCTTTACTTGTACCTAGTTAATGATTTTTCAAGTGGTTTGTATCTAGTGATGAAAGGCACTAAACTTCAATTAGACATTAACAGAAATTTTAAACTTACATTTATTAAGATATAGGAAGGAATTGAGTTCAAACAAATTCACACTCTGAACCCCCTTAGCTAAAGTGATATAAAGGATAGATAAAAGATATATAACAGAAGCTGTCAGACTTACAAATATTGTGCTGGCAAAGGACTACTTTGGAAAAAGGAAGAAACAGACCCTGAAGCCATGACATGGTCAGACTTTATACCCTTTTCCTTTTCCTATTATCCTAAAATTCATACCCATTATTACATATATTGGAAACCTTAATATTTTAAGCTTGCTGATTGGTCCCTTATTGGTGGTCTAGCCCTCTTGGAAGACCCTTCCTCTATTCTCATAGTCCAGTGATGGTGAACCTATGGCACGGGTGCCACAGCAGCTGGCACGCAGGGACCTCTCTGTGGGCACTCGAGCCATTGGTCAGGTCACCAGATCGCAAAAAGACTGTCCCCTTCTGCAAAACACTAATGATTTTGTTCTTTCTCACAGTGTGGAACAGAACGATTTTATTCTAGAATCCCTATTACAGAATTCTTTTCTACATTGTTATCACATTTAAAAGATTCTGAAGAATGATGCACAGAGCATGGCTTGGATGTAAAGCCCTAACAGTTGACCCAAGTGCTGCATGTGTTGCTCTCAAACTAACGGAGTATGAGCCAAGGTTTGACAAATTATCAGCATGCATGCAATAGCAAAAATCACATTAATTGTGCAAAAGCATGCCCAATGCAAACTTTTACCTAATGCAGTGTTTGCAGTCCAAGACATAAAGTGTTTAAAATGTGTTAAGCACGTTTAGTTTTCTTGTTTATCTTGCTCATCCTAGTACAGGCTGACTTTTACTTTTACTAATCCGACACCTGTAGAAGCAGGGAAAGGACCCCGGCTTGCCCCATACAATTTCAGTCTGGCATATAATCATATTACAAGTTGAGAATCCCTTATCCAAAAATACATGTGCCTAATTATTTTAAAAGTTTGTATAAATTCCCTTCAGGCTATGTGTACAATGTAGTACTATAATAATTTTTTGAGTTGATTTTTTTTCCAACAAAAAACTGTTTGTATCATTGAAAGCTCTGTTATTGTGTTTTTCTTTTAAGACAAAAGATGTTAATTAGTTTGGACAACTGTATGAGTTGTTTTTCTAAAACTAAAACCTCGGTATACAGGTTTAATTGCAGTGTTGGCACTTTGAAATAAATACGTTGGTTTTGTGTTGCAGTTTGGGCACTCGGGCTCAAAAAGGTTCGCCATCACTGTCATAGTCCCTCCTCTTTGAGTGATAGTGACGTGATGCCTCTTCTGCTTCATGAAAATACCCCAAATGTGAAATGTCTTAACATGCTCTCTTTTACAGTATGCCTCTTCCTTCATGGCGCATAACCCACAGCCACTTCTCGTCAAGTTCCTCTTAACATGTTTCTAAATCACAAGTAACCTACAGGCAATTTCTCCATCTTCCAGACCCCCAACAAACTTTGGTTCAGCAATTCAAGGCATGCAGGCATTCCTCTTAGCAAAGCCCCTATGGTGGGCCTTTATAACCTTGGCCTTAATGAGCAGTTACACATCGATGGCTTCAGCACCACTGAGAAATGGAAGCTAAACAAGCAAAGTTCTCCTGATATCAAGACTAGCATGATAACTGAAATCCAGACATTCTAATGTCACCCTGCCTCTCTGACCCCATGGCCATCTCTCAGCACTGAGAGTACGGACCGACAACAGTTGTTTTCAAATAACTGAAAATGCAACGGCAGCGCCACTGATTCCCATGATATTGTGCATGCTCATTCCACTGTTGCCTTGGTTCATGAGTTTTGTCAAATGTTTATAATCTGCAGGATCTGAACAGAAATGTCCCCAACATAGGTTCACCACCATGGAGCACCATGGATAGCTCCTATAAAGCTCAAACAAAAAGATGCAATGGATAAGGAGCCCCACTGTTACAGGAGTCACCAGCCTCTCCTGCATGAGTGTATACCCCACTGGATCTATCATGGCATCTTCAACTGTCTTAGAAACAAAATGAGCTCCCTATCCATCTCAGCAGCCACAGATAAATGTATTCACAGCCTTACTTCCTTCTACATTGATTTACATACCCCTTTTCCGCTGAAATAATAGATCCTAAGAAAACAGTGATTTTGTTTAAAACCCTCCAGCAATTGTTAATTTTTAAAAAACAAAATATGCTTGAGGTGGGCTCTGCATGACATTGAATATAACCAGATGGAATGTTCCAAAGTAAATTAGGAGATATTTTAAAAAATAACACTCTAAAGAAGGGACAGGAAATCTTTATAGCCTTTGTTCTGAAAGATACCCGCTGCTGCGCAAAGGAACCCGATGCACATTCCCTAAATGTCCGGATGTCCTAATGTTAATAATCTTCTCACATTACTACTTAATGACTCATTGCTTCTCGGTGTTTAGAGGTGCGCTGCACAGATAGAGCCAACAAAAACTAAGCGGTCAAAATAACCTTTTGTTCATCCCTTTCTTTCTTCATTCACTCATCGTCCATTTTGATACCATTCCGGGAGGTAAGGATCCCAATGTTCCCAGAACTCCACTGGTTTCTAATAGGACTTGATTTTCTGGCCAAATGCATTGGAACTAGATATCCTTCTCTCTTTAGAAAAGACAAAAAGGAGTCACATGAAAATATTAAGGAATAAATAAAATCCCTATTATTTACAGACAGATCAGAGAGCATGTTCCACCACTTTGGCATCATTTGTGGCCTGGAAGACCACCCTCTATCTTTGTTGGCTGTGGACCAGTTGTGTGCAGAAGCTCATTGTGGGCATTGCGAAGTTTTCCTCATGTTGCCTCAATGCCCCTCAGCATGATGTGCTGGCGCATGTGGATGGCCATGTAATGATTGTTACCATGTTTGGACCAATTTAAGATATCCTCCATGTGCAAGTATGATCCCTGAGAAAAAGAAGGTTCAGGTAATACTAGTCTTCCCTGATCTTCCGCTTCCTTTCCCTCCTGCAACATACATACCTGATCTAGTGCTATAGAGATGGAACTATACTTTCATTCATTCATAATTTGGAGCATTTATTAACCCTTTCCTACTTTACATGTACCCCAAGAGGCATACAACTTTAAAATCACAAAACATTAGTCATCTAAATTAAAATCCAACATGAACATAAACTCAAGACATCACAGTCCCAAATTATGGGCCTGGCAGCACAAGGCAATATGCTCGGGTAGCTGCTGTGGACCCAGTGCCCCCTCCTCACTGTTGCCCCCTCCTCTTCCTTAACCATGATGCCTCTTCCACTTCCTCCATCTATTCCACCACTTCCTCCTCTCTTTTCATCCCTGCTGTGTGTGGGGAGGTCCTGTCCACCTGCCCATCCATCAAAAGTGAGAAGGGGATAGAGGACAACAGCATGGACTGCCTGTTGGAGTGGGCGGGTTCACAGGCATGACAGGGAGGAGATGCCGTGGGCCCATGCAGACCTGGAGCCTGTCCTGTAAAATCACCTCAGAGTAAAAGCACAACCTAACGAAAATCACAAATCACTAAAATCAGCATCAATGTTTAGAACAGGCTTCTGATATTGAAAGCTCATTATTTGCCAATGCAAGCAAGTTAGGGAGATGGCCAGGTGGGTTTCCCTTGGGAATGAGTTCCACAAAGAGGGTGCCATGACAGAGAAGCTCCGGCTCCTTACCCTTAAAAACTTTATCTGAGTGAAACCCAGAACATAGAGCAGCATCTCTCCAACAGATCTCAAGGGCCAGAGAGGAACATACAGAAGAAGGTGTTTCCTTAGGTACATAGGGGGACCCAGGCATTTAGAGCCTTAAAGGTAAGTACAAATACTTTGAATTAGGCGTGGAAGCTTTTCAGTATGCAGTACAGCTGAGCTAAAACTGAGCTAATAGCATGTATCCAAAACCACCAGCTGCAGGTTCTGCACTGGCTGCAATATCTGGGCCATCTTCAGAGGTAGTCCCATGGATATCTCCAGATCAGTGTTCTCCAACCTTGGGTCCCCAGATGTTTTGGCCTACAACTCCCAGCATGCCCCAGCCAGCATAGCTGGCTGGGGCATGCTGGGAGTTGTAGGCCAAAAACATCTGGGGACCCAAGGTTGGAGGACACTGCTCTAGATTATGTATATATGTGCAGAACATCTAAGATTTAGGGATATGCAAATCAACAAAACTCAAGCTTGTCAAAGTACTTTGAATTCCATCTTGAAGCTTGTTCCGACTCAAGTCTGTATCAAATTGCAAGCTTTGTTTTTCTTTTTGCATGAAATCCCATGTGTATTTTTCTGCGTATTTTTCCTAATGTACATATCAATTGTGTTGTGTGCAACTTCAAAATGTACACATTCTTCTTCCATTGATTAAAGCATATTTCTGCATATTTTTCAAAAGCATGCATTTTTGCATGCACCTTTTTCAAAGCAAAGGTATGCATGCTGTCGAATGCATTTTTGGGGCTCCACTAGTGATGGGCGATCCAGAGGGACTTGACCCACCTCCAGCTTGGTGGACAACGACGTTGCGCTTACCAGAGCCAGGCCGAAAGTGGGTACATCTGCTGCGCCATTCGCCAGACTACTGGGTTCCCGGCAGGCTGCTGTAGGAAATGCCTTAATATACTCCAAAAACAGCCACAATTTGCACAAATTACACAAACAAATTGCACCTGTTTTGGCGTATATCAAGACATTTCTTATGTAAACCGTGGCCCGCCGGGAAGCCAGAAGTCACTTCCCCAGCTCAACTCGGGAGAATGCGAGTCAGCACTGGGAGGGAAGCAGTGAGGAGGTGTCCGAGGGGTCGAACTGGGCAAATCCGCCGGATTCCACCCCCTGGACAGATTCCACACTGGAAGCTCAGAAATGAAACGACTTCGACTGCAGGTTGCATCCAAGTCGGTGTTAGGTCCAGAAGGTGCAAATCTGGATCAAAAGCAGACTGAAACGAATTTTTCAAACATCCCTATTTAAATAAGGATGTATGAGAATTTTGTTTCAGTTTGCAAATCACTTGAAAACGCCCCATTTGCAATCCCGAACCTGAATGGGAGCAAATTTTCTCCAAAAAATGTCCACAAATTCCCAAACTTGCCTTCATGTCCACAAAACGTGTACTTGAAAAATGCACAACTTTTCCAAAATGCACACATTTTAAATCACCCATGCTTTAGTCTTTAGGGGAAATTTGCACAAATTTGGGAATTGCTTGCACAACTTTCATGTTCGATGGCTGTTCGCTCCGCGCAACTTTCCTGTTCACACAAATAAAGAACAATCACAAACGTGAGCACAAATCGAGGAGAGACAAGCAGTGAGCTGATGCTCAAGCTTGCCAACATTCCCCAACTGTCGCTCATTCATCCATCCCTATTTGTACCCTGCCTTTCTAACAAGAAAAAATGGCACTCAAGGCAGCTTGCAATCATAAATAAAACTTGATTGTATGGAAGAAGGTGGTCTTTCAGGTAGCCTGGTCCCAAGCCAGATAGGACTTTATAGGTCATGACCAGTGCTTTGACTTGTGCCCAGAAACAGACCAGTAGCCAGTGAAGCTGTGGTAACAAGAGAGTTGTGTGCTCCCTTTAACTAGCCCAAGTCAACAGTATGGCTGTCGCATTCAGGACCAGCTGAAGTTTCTGAACAGTTTTCGAAGGCAGCCCCACCTAGAGCATGTTACAGTAGTCCAAATGGGATGTAACTAAGGCATGGGTCACCATGGCCAGATCAGACATTTCGAGGAATGGGTGCAGTTGGCGCACTAGCCTCAGCTGTGCAAATGCACTCCTGGCCACTGCCGAGACCTGGGCATCCAGGTTCAGCACCGAGTCCAACAGTACACTCAAACTACAAGCCTGATCTTCAGGGGGAGCGTAACCGCATCCAGCACAGGCTGAATCCCTATTCCCTGATCTGCCTTTAAAATGACCAGGAACATCTCTGTCTTGTCTGGATTAAGCTTCAATTTGTTTGCCCTCATCCAGTCCATTACTGACATCAGGAACTGATTTGGAACCAGAACAGCTTCCTTGGATTTAGATAGAAAGGAGAAATATAGTTGGGTGTCATCAGCATACTGGTGGCACCAAACCCCAAAGCTCCAGGCAATCTCTCCCAGTGGTTTCCTGTCTATGTTAAATAGCATGTGGGATAAGATGGACCCCTGAGGGAAACTGCAGGCTAATGGCCACAGCATCAAACAGGAATCCCCCAGCACCATCTTCTGACATCAATCCCCCCAAAAGGACCTGAGCCACCATATACTAGTGCCTCCCAGTCCCATCTCAGACAGATGCTCAGAAGGATACCATGGTCAATGATGTCGAAAGCTGCCAAAAGGTCCAGCAGAACTAACAGGGACACACACTTCCCCTGTCCAGTTCCCCCAATGTAGATCATTCACCATACAGTTCACCAGCGGTGTTCATGTACCTGTGGAGGGGCTCACCTATCCGCCACCGTGATTCTCCGCAGCGGCGCCCCCCCGCCTCGTTCTTCCGAGTGGCGCGGAGCGTCCTCTGCACCGCTCGAGCTGCCGCCAACTGGCATGCTGGTCCTGTCACGTCACTTCCGGCGCAGTGGAAGTGACGCGACGGAACCCTGCTCTGGCGTGCTGGACCCCCACTCTATGTTTGTGGCAGGGGAAACGGGGGCAACAGGGCTGTTTAAGCCCTGTTGCCCTGGTTCCCCCCGCCAAAAACATAGTGTGGGGGTCCAGCGTGCTGGAGCAGGGTCCCATCACGTCACTTCCGCTGCGCCAGAAGTGACGCGATGGGACCAGCGCGGGCGGTGAGCCGCGGAGAGGTGAGCCACCGCTGGACTCAGATAGGCCCGCGCGAGGCGAACGGTTACATCCCTACAGTTCACCAAGGCGACCATATAGTCTCTGTCCCATAACCAGGCCTGAAGCCATATTGAAATGGATCTAGATAATCTGTCTCATCCAGAAATCCCTGGAGCTGAGAAGCCATCACACACTGCAGCACCTCCCCTCCTGATGCACACTGGTCCTGTTCTGAATTGTGCCCATGTGCAGTTACACTAAAGTAAAGAAAATGATCAGGCTCAGCTACATGTCACACAATTAAAGTAATGTGCAGTTTGACCTTGATGTGGCGAGGCAGGACAGAGCTGTGTATGCCAGATGGCCTGCCAGACACTTCCTAGGCTAGTGTCCTGCATTGGCTGCAGCACACTCTGAGTGAAGGGCTAACCAAGAAGCAAGGTAATGAAGCAGACCAATGCTCAAGTCCACAGGCTTCAGTCCAATGGGGTTCAGGCTAAGGCAGGAGTAATCAAGATAGTAAGAGCCAGTGTGGCGTAGTGGTGAGAGTGTTGGACTGGGACTCGGGAGATCCGGGTTCTAGTCTCCGCTTGGCCATGAAACTCACTGGGTGACTTTGGGCCAGTCACTGACTCTCAGCCTAACCTACTTCACAGGGTTGTTGTGAGGATAAAATGGAGAGGAGGAGGATTCTGTAAGTCGCCTTGGGTTCCTTGCAGGAAATAAGGCGGGGTATAAATATAATAAAATAGTAAGCAAAAGTCAAAGCCCAGGCAAGTAGTCAGATACATGTGGCTGGGCTAAGGCAGGGTGGTTGAGAGAGCAGGCAGAGGTCAGAGCAAAGTTAGGCAGTCAGATATGTTACACACAGTCCAGTAGCAGAGTCAAGGAACCCAAGGGTTTGTAGCATCAATCACAGGGCAAGGTCCAGGAGGCAAGGGAGAAAACACCAGAGGAGGAAGAACGGCATTTTCCCCAGCACTGGCTAGGCGGACACAGAAGGCTTTTAACACCAGAGCCTGCTGAGCCCCACCCAGGGCTCAGCTGCAGTATATTAGAGCTCTCTGGTCAGAGCCCTCCTCATGAGGACCCCCTTTCCTCCTGAGTAGACCTCTGCTGCAGCCTGGTACATCAACGAGGTTCCCTAAGTTGGGACTGCCTCCTCTGGTGCTGGCTGGCATTCCCTGGGACTTGGGGGTTGCTCAGCCTCCTCCTCTGAGGCAGAGTCCCCCTCTTCTGGGACTGGCTGGGACCTCAGCAGGCTCCTCCATAGGCTCAGGGGGGCACTGTTGCAGTGTGGGCCCTGGCAGGAACTGGGCATCATCCCCCATTGGGGCCTCTAACTCTTCCTCATCAGAGGAAGATTCCATTGGGGGCATGACATCTAGCCTGCTGCCGCCAAGTGTGGTGGATGATGCTGTCCCACTGCACTGTTAAAGGTAGATTCAGTTTCCAGTCTGTACATGGAATGGGGGTGGGGGATCTCATTCTTCAAGTCAGGCAGAAAATATCTTGGGCCAGCCATGGCAAGTGGAAATTTGCTCCTGTTACTTTAAATGTTAAGAATATCTTAGTATGACAAGTCTGTTCCAATGCTGAGATATCTAGCAGAAAAAGAAAAGTTGTCTGCATCAATGGTAAAATAGCTGAGTCTTGCTTATAGCTGGAGAGTGTCAAGCCAAACAAAGTGAGCCTTGTAGAAATTACAGGCCTGACAGGATAGTACACGGGAACTAATGAACATATACATACACTGTCCATGCATTAGCCTTACATGAACTGATTATCTATAGTCAACTGTATCGAGGTACGATACATTCTCCTTTCCCAGAACAACTTGTACAAGAATGTGGACAGAATTATAGCCAGCAAGATCTTAGGTTCCGATCCCAGTGCTTAAAGAAAGTAACCAGACATAAATAGTTGTTAATATTGGAAGGGTTTGATGGAACACTCCCTTTTACGTCTTCTCACCCAAGCAGAAGGAAACTCTTTATAGATTTTTATCAGCACAAGTTCCCATGCTCTGTATGTGAAATGTGGTAGCCTCCTTTGCACATGAGTTATTGGGGATACCAGAAGGAAGTGAGGGAATTGCCTCTTACAACTAGGTCTTTCTTAAGATTCTGGCTAGCAACGATTTTCTATTGACCTTTGGTAGTTTATACTGTATGTTGTTGACAGCTAAAGATGATTTAAGATGCAAAAAAACTGTGTGGGATGCAGGAAAGTCATTGGGACTATGGATAATTCCCTCCTTTGAGAGCAACTGAAACAATGGCCTACTCAACATATTTGTGTGCGTGTGTGTGTGCGTGTGTGTGTGCGTGTGTGCGTGCGTGTGCGTGCGTGCGTGTGTGTGTTCAATCATCATCCCATTAGGAATAATACAAACTAATGGGTGGATTCACATGGGCATTTTTGCAGTTGAAGTCACCATATAGTTATGTTTGATGGCTTTTCTACCCAGTGGTTCTGAACATTTTGAACCTGTTTTGTAAATGGTTTAGCAATGCATGTTGAGGTTGTGACAAAACATATCCTGATGTTGTTGTTGTTGTTTGTTTTTTAAAAGGGGGTGTTGCATCAAGATGCATGTTTTAAGTTGTGATTTGGGCACATTTCGAGCCCTTCATCAGACTGCTTCATCACCACGTGTAAATTCAGTGTAAAAGCCAACTCATGTTAGCAAGAATGGCCATGATGAATTTACATTACTTCGCACATTGAGATGGTCAGAAGGAGACTCTGATGTCTGGCCTGAAGAGAACTGAATGAGAAATGAAGCACAGACAGCTAACAACTTAGTGGGCATGAGTTCAATGGTATTGACATTAACTATCTGGCCAGTGCCTACAGGCATATGTAAGACTGTGGATGGTGCTAGGTCAAAACCAGCCTTACAGTGCCATCCTCCTATGCATGTATGCTCAGAAGTAAGCCTCACTGAATTCAATGGGGTTCATTGACAGAAAAGTGTACATCGGATTTCAGCATTAAACTTTGCTTTTTTTTTCTTTTCCCCATGGAAGCTTCACAGACTGCAGGACATTGGCACCTCTCCAATGGTTTTAATGGAATAGATGGGGGAGGGCCTTCCCACCTTCACCTTTAAGCACTGGGAGGCAACAGTGGAGGTGTGGGGTGTCACACAAACAGCACTGTACAAGCGCACAGTTACTGATTGGATGGCTGGTCCAGCATGGGCTCTGCCTACTGACCTCGTCCATTCAGCAAGTGCATGGCGCCCCTGACTACAACATGCCATGTCTGCAGCACTCCACTGCCACCTGCTGCTGCCAAAGATAATGGTAGGAAGACCCCTCTCCCTTTATCACCACATTGAAGCTGCTGGTAGTTTTGCCTAGCAAATCTTCTCACTGGCCATTGTTGACAGGATGTCTTAGGAGCCTAGATCCCACTGATGTTTGTGAACAGTTAATCTTAATTGCCTAGATAAAAATACTTCTCCAAAGTATATACTGCTCCATTGGGGATTCCGCATGGACATTACAGGGACTACAGAAGCCATCAAATCTCTCATTCCTAATTCTACTGGAGTCCCAAAGGCGGTAATCCAGAACTACACCAGAGTTAAGGGTTACTAAGAGACTCAACCTTGCTTCTATTTTTGAATATTTCTGTGGCTCCTATAATCTCAATTTTGCCTGGGAAAGGCATGCAAAGTAAAAACATAGACATAGAGGGCAACAAGCCAGATGCACATTGACTGCTCTCCATTAGCACATGCAACAGAAAGAGTTCCTGTCTTTTGTTCAATAGGTATGGGATCTCCAGAAATATGCAAATGCCTCTCTGCCAAGTTCATAACATCATCAAGTTGTCCAAGGCACACCCTGTTTGAATTAGCCATCCTAGAGCCTGAGCAAGGAATGCTTCATGTCAAGTCTCTGCTACCACCAGTAAACACCAGGGATGTACAGACTTTGTTAAATTTGTTCTGTCTGCGTTTTGCAGATTTTCAGGTGCCTTTCATTCCGTCCTCTGCTCATTAATGGAAGCAGATTTTGTACAAGTGCATTCATGAGCATTTGCACAAATTTGGACTTCCGAAAATGCGCAAATCCCCCTAAAATTCACAAATTTCCTCCACATGTGTATTTTCATGCTTTAGTCTATGGGAGGAAATGCACATTTCTGGTTGGTGTTTTTCTTATTTTTCATATTTTTTTTTACAATTAAATTTGTGTAAAATTATGGAAAGTAAAAATATTGGTCTGCAAGTCCATGGTATCCATGCAACTCTGAAAAAGCCAGTCCACTGCAGAATCCGCAGGTTGAATTCATAGAAATCCGGACTCATTTGAGTCTGTTGCAGATTTTCCCAACATCACTAGTAAACACATTAACACTTATTAGCATCTGTTAAGGTTAGGGAATCTGCACATAGACCTCCCCCTTATACACTATTGCACTCACCACCTATGGCAGGAAAGCTTAAAGATCCTACAAGTAACCTGGATACCCCCTCACCCCTCTTTTTATCTAAGGGAAATCCCTCCCCAAAGCTGAGGTTTTAAAAGGAATTTGTTCCAGTAAAAAGGTCCATTTGTGCTACCCCTTTAGAGCGTTCATCTTGAATAGTCAGCTTCCCCTCACAACATTCCCTTCTATGCCCTCACAATGTTCCCTTCTATCCTCCCTAGTCCCCCTTTCCCCTCCAGCTCCATTTTTATTGTTTTGCATTTGGAAATTTAGATCTCAATCCCCACATCTTAATCACCTTTCTTAACCCACAATAGAATGTACTTTCAGGGCTCGACTATTTGGTAATGCATAATGCTAAAAGAGCATTCCTGCCAATAACTCTTGTGTTCTAGTCCACAAAACTGACGTCTGGATCACAGCAGGCCTAGAAGGAAAAGTCTCCTAATTTCTTTGTCTTGGAATGGGCAACATATGCATTTCGATCATTTCAGCTTTCTCGGTGGCTGCCCCAGTGCTCTGGAATTCCCTCCCCAGGGAGGCTAGAGTGGCGCCCTCCCTGGTATGCTTCCGGAGGCAGGCAAAGACCTTCCTATTCCGGCAGGCATTTGGCACTAGCCTGTGATGCGATGGAATGCTATGTTTTTAATTATACATTACACACACACACACACACACACACACACAAATTGTTATGTATATTGTACTGTTTTTAATGCTACATTTTTATATAATTTTTAATATTATTGATGATTTAATTCTATTTTTAACTTTTGTATTTTTCTATTTCTGTTTTAATTGTAGGAGTTTTAAAGGTGGTGAGCTGCCTTGGGTCCCAGTGTTGGGGAAAAGGCAGTATACAAATAAATTAACCTACCTCACAGGGTTGTTGTGAGGATAAAATGGAGAGGAGGAGGAAGATGTGTATGTAAGCCGCCTTGAGTTCCTTGCAGGAAAAAAGGCGGGGTATACCGTAAATATAATAAATAAATAAATAAATAAATAAATAAATAATTCTCTCCTTAATTTTCCCAATCCTTCTTCCTATTAGTGCTAAAAATGTTTACCCATGTATCTGTGGGTCAAATTATCTGCATGCAAAGTCCCATCTCCATCCCAATTAGACCCCTCACATATCTATCTAACTAACCCCTTGTGCCCTCCGCCTCCCCCCTTCCAAAACATTTGTGTGCTGCCCTGCCCACCTTGTCTCTCTTTCCAGTCCCACCCTCTTCCTCTTCCTCCATTTATTTGTATGCCACTTTTACCCAAGATTGTGCCCAAATCAGCTCACAATATATCAAGTGAACAATTAAAAAACACACACACACAATAGGAAAAATTACAGCTAACCATAGTGCCAATAGGTAAAATACATTATCAAAAAGATCAGTCCAAACCGACCTAACCCAACAGCTTAAAATTAAACTAAGAGCCAGTGTGGCGTGGTGGTGAGAGTGTTGGACTGGGACTCGGGAGATCCGGGTTCTAGTCCCCAGTCTGCCATGAAGCTCACTGGGTGACTTTGGGCCAGTCACTGACTCTCAGCCTAACCTACCTCACAGGGTTGTTGTGAGGATAAAATGGAGAGGAGGAGGATTATGTAAGCCGCCTTGGGTTCCTTGCAGGAAAAAAAGGGGGCTATAAATATAATAAAATAAATAAATAAAATAAAATAAATAAACAGGAGAGAGAGTAAAGCTGAACACATACTACATATGAACTTACTACATGTAAGGTCAAACAGATTACCATTCCAAAAATGCAACATGGTGTTCTCCACAATTAATGGACACACACTGCTTGGCTGCCACACCTCTCACTTGTGGCAGCCTTTCTCCCAGCTCTCACCTACGTCTCATGTCTCGGTCCCCTCCCCATCCCTCACCTGGGGATATAAAGATTGCCCGTCATCCTCCACTACCTCCAGCATTGTCTGCAGGCAGAAGGCTTTATCAGGTTTCAAGGTCGTGGCGGTGGTGGGGTGTTAGGTGAGAAAGGTAGAAATACTTTGTCCCTTGATGTGAGTTTCTCTCCCCTAAACATCCCTTCTTGGTGCATTCCCACCTGAATGCTGCTGATGTTCACATTTTCCTACTTTTGTAATCATTTGTAATACAGTTGTTTCTAAACGGTGGCCTGTTTGCCTTCTTGCTAACTTCCCACTTGGACAGACCAATTCCCATAACTCTTGGCCTGCCTTCCCTGACCTGGTGCCCTCCAGATGTGTGTTGAACTACAACTTCCATCATTCCCAACCAACATGGCCAACTGATCTGGAGGGCACCGGATCGGGGAAGGCTGCTCTAGGTTAAATACCCAAAGATGTGTACACTAGTCTACACATGTATAGGAGGACACATGGTGACATCAGCGTTTGTAAACTGCAATCCACACATCACTTAAAGTGTCTTCAGCTGATTGACCTTCACTGAATTCAGTTCGCTTGAGTACATCTTAATTGGCTGACCTAGTTTTCCCTGGCAGCAAGCAGCATTGATGCAGGAGCCAAGAAGCTGGTCCCAGCTGGAATGGGATTAATATCTTCAGTGGCTGAGATCAAGTCCCACAAAACTCACAGCTTATTCCTGTGGCCGAAGTCCCTGCAGTGTAGGGGGAAAGGGTGTGGGTGGGCACTAGCTGCATTAATCCCAGTAGCGTCCTCACCAGAAGCCTTCAGGCTATTTTTAATGGCAAACCTATGAAGGAGCAGGCTGCCTAGCTTCTATGAACTTGATTCATCGATTGTGCTGCATTTGTCAGCTACCTTGAGGACCAATTTTTTTTTGAGAGGCTACTTGGAAATGTGCTAGATAGATGATAGATAGATGAATAGATAGATAGATAGATAGATAGATAGATAGGATACTAGCCCTATTCAGGCATTCTATATCTGTAAAAAGTAAACACGTGAGGAAGGGGAGTTCTGTAGCCCTGCCCTCTCTTTATGTGCATTTCCATTGCACCCTACTCATGGAGGATGGCTTTCTGAAGAGAAGAGCCTCCTGTATCCATGGATGCCTCCCATGTAGTTGAGAACCCTGGTTGTCCAGTGTTCTCAATCACATGGAGGATACAAAAGGCTCTGCTCTTCTGAGAGTCACTCTCCATGAGTGGAGGAGAGTAATGGAAATGCCCATGGAGAGGGCGGGGCAAGAGCGCAACCCACTCTCCTTGCACATTGACTTTCTACAGATACAGAGCGCATGAATACGGCTCCTGTAATATTTACATTGTGTCTTGTTTTAAATTTCATTTAGGCACCCTGCTCATCTTGGTTGTTTGAGAAGTTCTGAGCACCCTTTTGGAATAATATGTGATAAGGAGTTGAAGCAGGTACAGAAGCCAGGGAAGCTGGGTTCAATTCAGAGCAAATGTAGTTTATTCAGCTGTTTAGTCTTTTGGCAACCCTCACTCTTTCCAGTTTCCAGCATATTAAATGAAGAAACTGCCCCGGCCTTTCAGATTGGAAAGTCGTTTGCTGAGATGGAAATCAGCAGAATGATTGGCTTACTGAGCTGGCAGCCAGAAAGAGAACCATGCCAAGTGAACCGTAAAGCAGAGAGCTTGTTCCCTGAAGTGGCTTGTGCGCCACAGTATCTGCGGAGTAGCTCAGGGCACGAACACTCAGCTTGAACCACTGAGATACAGTTCAAAGCTCATAATGATGTTCTAAAACTGCCAAGATAATACACGAATTTCTGCCCTGGGAATACTATCTCATTTCCTCGGTGCCCAACATACAATGCCTTCAAGTTCAAGCAGCTTTCTTTGGGAATTTTCTCATGGCATGAACTTGCTAGTTTCACATGGCATTTGTTTTGTTGTTGTTGTTGTTGTTATTTTAAAAACTTATATTCTGCCTGCTTCCCTGAGGGGGAACTCAAGGCAGCAAACAGACACAGTCAGGGATATTTAAAACAGTCTTAAGCTGCAATCCTACGCATGATTAGACAGAAAAAAGTCCTACAACTCCCAGCATGTCCCAGCCAGTTATAGGCCTTTTTCTTCTGGGAGCTGTAGGCCTTTTTTTCTGCCTAACCATGCATAGGATTGAAACACAATCCTGAAAAACACAAATCAATAAACAATAACAACAATATCATCATCATCAGGCGATCACTCGTGACCGAGTAAGATTGTCTTCCGGGATAAAAGGAGGAAATTCTAAAGAAGATTGTGTAGACTCTAGCGATGGGTCCGTAAGTGACTGTGGAGGCCAATTCTAGATCCACACAGCTTCCCACAGTGAGGACACAGGTTACCAGATAGGAGATGGTCCTGTAAAGGATTCATTTGACGTGCTTTTCGCTTAGCACGTTTCTCCCTTTCACCTTGCACTCGGGCTTCTTCAAAGTCCATGGAACCTTTGTGAAAGGCCAACCTCCATTTAGATCGTTCATGGGCCAGAGCTTCCCAGTTTTCGATGTTTATATTGCATTTTTTTAGATTAGCCTTATGAACATCTTTAAACCTCTTATATTGACCACCGATATTCCGCTTTCCATTCTTGAGTTGGGAGTAAAGTAACTGCTTTGGGAGACAGCAGTCAGGCATTCGAACAACATGACCGGTCCACTGAAGTTGGCGTTGAAGGATCATTTTTTCAATGCTAGTAGTCTTTGCTTCTTCCAGTACACTGACATTTGTTCGTCTATCTTCCCAAGTAATTCGCAGGATTTTCCGGAGGCAACGTTGATGAAACCTTTCAAGGAGGTGGAAGTGACGTTTATAGATAGTCCATGTTTCGCAGGCATACAATAAAGTTGGTAATACAATGGCTTCATAAACCAGTGTTTTGGTCTTCTTACAAATATCCCGATCCTCGAACACTTACCGCCATGGGTGACCCTACTGGGAGTACATAGCTCCCGACGGCATTGCTCACAGGATTCATCGGAACACGCAAGCCCACTCACCACTTCAAGGTGACGATCCGGCGAGGGGAACAACAATAACAGTGTATAAGAACAGCCCAGACTGGCCCAATAGGTTTTGCTGCTTGACGCGTGAAGGACAAGATGGCATCCCCCATCCCAAGCACAGAAGCTAACCAGACTGGCAGCGGAATCTTACTTCAGCACTAGCTGGGGACAGGACAACACTCTCCACTGCAGCTGAGAGTGGCAGGCTAGCTTAGGGGGTGCTGGGCAGGCGATATAATGGCACCCCCCACTACTATCTAACATCTTGGCATTGCACCACCACTTCCCAGTCCATTCCAGCATCTGCTGCTTGAGGTTGCCAACTCACTCTGCCTAATGGTAGGCCCAGGCCTAAGAACAACAGTTCAGCATAAGGGCTAAAAACACACCCAAGGGCAACTAAGGGTGCAATCCAATGTCCTCCGTGCTCGATGCACGTACGCCTCCGAACGCAGAGGCGTATGTGCATCCAATGCAGGGCGAGAGGCCACGGCAGTGGTGATCTCTGCTGCCCCGCACCTTGTGCCCTTCATTTCATCTGGATGGCCATTTTTGGCCATCTAGATGAAGTGCCCCGGAGGGGGAGGGATGGAGGCTGGGGCAGCACTTGGATATGGTGTACGCTGTCAGCCCCAGCTGCCTCCCCTCCCCATACCCCTTTAGCCCTCTCTAGGCTGATTTCTGACCTTGGAGAGGCAGCCGGCATGGTTCTTTCCGTGGCGGCTGCAACAGGGGCAGGGTGGCGGCTCCGTGTTTAAGAGTCAGAGGACCTCAGAGCTGGGACTCCGAATAATCTTATGCCCCCCCCACAATGTCAGGAGGCCATAGGATTGCACCCTAAAACTTTTAAACAAGAATGGGATGGCACCTTCCCTCCCACCCCATTAAACCAAATGCCTTTTTAAAGAGTCAAGTTTTTACATACTGCCTAAAACAGTACAGTGTTATAGCCCAATGAATCTCTTTCACTTTTAAAATGTCAGCAAAACTTGTAAGAAGAATATACCTTTGTAGGTTGGCCTACAAAAATAAAAATAAAAACCCTTGTTACAAACACATTCTATACATTGCCCAACATGGAGTTAGACTTTTTAAAAGCTGCCTAGTGGATTTCTTTCACAATCTATGAAAATTTTGTAACTTGAATGCAAAATGGTAAGGGAGATGATGTGTTAGCTAAAGGCCAGACTGTATTCAGTCCTCATTCCACACGGCTCCATTGGGTGAGAACTTCACAATAAGCTGTGTAAATCACCTTTCCACCTAATGATATTTAAACACACAGGAGGTGAAATCTGCCTTAAATGCATTTTAACACCTTCCCTCACTCTTGCCCCCACCCACCTGAATGTGAACAAAAGCAGCCCAATAGAGCCGATGACCTTTGCTTTAAATCCAGGAATTTAAAAAATTATTATTATAGAATCTCCAGGGGATAGAAGAAAGAAAAAAAAGTGGTGGTGGGGTGGGAGGCAAAGATTATGCAGAGATGTGTGTGGTGGGGAGAGAGAGAGAGAAATTCACTGACCTTCATATGTTACTAGCTATAAACCTTTCTAGTTTAATATATTTGTAGGTGTGGGAGGCGGATGGACAGTTCCAGTCCTTTTCTCTCCCCCACTGTGATGTTTGCAAAACAAACTCCCAACCACATACACACACCCTGCACATCCATTGACTCCAATGGAGACTTTTTTTTTTCTTTTTATAAATCCCCATGTGGAGTGGAAATTTGGGAAGAAAATGAGAGGGGGAAGAGTTAATCCACCCCTCCTGGGTGCACTGGTTCTGATCTAAATTGGGGTCATGCTCAGTTATTCTAAAGCAGTGTTCTCCAACCTTGGGTCCCCAGATGTTTTTGGCCCACAACTCCCAGCATGCCCCAGCCTTGGAAGTTGTAGGCCAAAAACATCTGGGGACCCAAGGTTGGAGAACACTGTTCTAAAGTAAAGCCAGCTACATGCTGAGCAATTAATGTAACATGTAGTTCGACCCTCACTAGCCCTGGCCCTTGCTGATTTCATTAAGGCATAGTAAAGATCTCTTTCCCATATGTAGTTATTTTGCATAGAATTCCTCCCTGTGCACTGTACTCCCAATGAAAATCAGGGCCTGGGCACCTGCTGTTAGGTTTTAAAAAGAAGAAAAAGAACCCCTTGATGTGGTTGCTAAATGTGAGCTAAATATGGACAGTATCCAACCTCCACTGGTTCCTTTGTGGTCGTGAGAGCGACCGCTTCCACAATGGGCCTTTTTGTGCTTCTGCAAGCTCTGCTCACCTGTCCCATTCTGGAAATTAGTGTTTCCTCTCATTTCAGGTTATTTTTCGAAGTGCAGCAGCCACATTGCACAAGCGGTCACTCCCACAAGTGCATGGGAAGAATAGGATACTACCCTATATGTTTCACATCACATCTAGCCTGGCTCTTTGTTGTTCTTTTAGTATTTGCTTTTATAGCATTGGGGGTTGTTTTAAAAAAACACATTTGGACTTTTCTGTTAACTGCTTTGGATGCTTCCCCCACTCCAAAAGAAAGTGGGATAGCAATGTTTTAAAATACATGACAATATTTCAGGCTTCTACAGTTCCGATGGAGTGGGACAGCAGCTTACACTGCAACCCTGTGCATGTTTACTCAAAAGTAAGTCCCTCTATATTCAACAGGGCTTTCTTCCTTGTAAAGGCATTTAGGATTGATTGAAGCCTTCCTTAATTTTCAGTGCAAACCTGTACATGTTTACTCAGAAGTAGGCTCCATTGAGTTCAGTAGGACTTAATCCCAGGTAAATGGGTACAGGGGATTGCAGCCGAAATGTATAATCTGCATTCTGGACCTCTCTTTAAAATAAATGAAAACTGCTTCTTCAAAAAACGACTCTTCATGCTAGACTCTGGATTGTATAACTTTGCTCTAGGGAGTGTCAGAAGGCAGTGGGCTCTGAGTGACAAACTCTTATCCAAGCAGAGCCATTAGTAGTAATAACAAAAGCGACGGAGACAGTGTCATTTGGTATATAAAATAAATTGGTATATAATACAAATGTTCTGTTCTCCTTTCAGTGTGCCATTGCCAACACACTGAACAAAGAAGCCATAAATTTAATCTTGCTATATATATATATTGTCAATATTTAAGTTTCATATTTTCTGTGTTTGACATTTTATCATCATCAGGCGATCACTCGTGACCGAGTAAGATTGTCTTCCGGGATAAAAGGAGGAAATTCTAAAGAAGATTGTGTAGACTCTAGCAATGGGTCCGTAAGTGACTGTGGGGGCCAATTCTAGATCCACACAGCTTCCCACAGTGAGGACACAGGTTACCAGATAGAAGATGGTCCTGTAAAGGATTCATTTGACGTGCTTTTCGCTTAGCACGTTTCTCCCTTTCACCTTGCACTCGGGCTTCTTCAAAGTCCATGGAACCTTTGTGAAAGGCCAACCTCCATTTAGATCGTTCATGGGCCAGAGCTTCCCAGTTTTCGATGTTTATATTGCATTTTTTTAGATTAGCCTTATGAACATCTTTAAACCTCTTATATTGACCACCGATATTCCGCTTTCCATCCTTGAGTTGGGAGTAAAGTAACTGCTTTGGGAGACGGCAGTCAGGCATTCGAACAACATGAGCGGTCCACTGAAGTTGGCGTTGAAGGATCATTTTTTCAATGCTAGTAGTCTTTGCTTCTTCCAGTACACTGACATTTGTTCGCCTATCTTCCCAAGTAATTTGCAGGATTTTCCGGAGGCAACGTTGATGAAACCTTTCAAGGAGGTGGAAGTGACGTTTATAGATAGTCCATGTTTCGCAGGCATACAATAAAGTTGGTAATACAATGGCTTCATAAACCAGTGTTTTGGTCTTCTTACAAATATCCCGATCCTCGAACACTCTATGTTTCATTCGAGAAAATGCGGCACTTGCGGAGCTCAGACGATGCTGGATTTCACTGTCGATGTTAGCTGTAACAGAAAGATAGCTGCCAAGATAGAGAAAATGATCGACATTTTCCAGTATTGTCCCGCCAAGCTGGATAGATGGTGAATCCAGCAACTAGACAAGGAATAACCCACTCCCCCTTCTAGTTCCAGATCACTTCTGATAATGGGGAGAGTTTGAAGATGAAGAGCAGCCTGCATGCAAAGGATTCATTAGGTTGGATGTTGATTAAAACCAATTGAGGCAAAATAGCTAAAGATCATTAATTGTCTGGATAATTTATGTTTGCTGTTACATAACAAATGGATTTTAGAATGGATTAATCAAATCAAGCACAACCCCAAAAGACAAATTGTTAGGAGGGAGTTTAAAAGAGAGAGAGAGAGAGAGAGGGAGAACATTTTTTTCTTTAATTGATCATTAAAATGTGGTTTGCTCATTATTGATTCAGTCAGGCTCTTTTTAAAAGGTGCAGTTACGTGGGCAAAAGTGTTTTCACACCCAGTCTTTTGGAAACAAAAATGCAAAGTAACATTTATTCTCCTCTTGAACAGTTCCCCTCCCCCCACCATGTAATGGAAAGCAATGCTTAATTTAGGGATGTGTGCGGAGCTCAATTGGGGGGTGGAAGTCTGGCAAACTTGCCAGGCTTGATCCCCTGAGCTCCTCTCGCCCTACCTTTCCCCCGGCTCAACTCACGTTCTCGCAAGCCAAGCTAGGGAAAGCGACTTCCGGTCTCCGGCGCTATGTTGTTTACATAGAAAATGGCCTAATTTGCCCAAATTAGGGCCTAATTTGCCCAAATTAGGTCCGTTTTCTACATAAACAACATAGTGCCAAGGATCCAGAAGTCCAGCGAGCGCCTCAACTGGTGCTCGCACTCAGCTTGCGCGCTGCAGGTCGAGTGCTGGGCGGGTCGGCCTGGTCTGTGTGAGAATTTCGAAGGGGGGGTTCAAGCGGACGAACTCACCCCGTTCGTATTATTGAACCCACCTGCGAACCACCTCTCCCCTCCATGTGCCCACGAGTGCCCACCGCAAACCCCCACCTTCCGTCTGCCCCCACCTACCTTTGCTCCTGCCCGGGAATTCCCGGGTTCAGAACTGATGCGACAGAGCTCCTGCCACGTCACTTCCTGGTCCTGGCACTGCACTTGTAATGTAGATACCAGGGCAACCCACCTGAAACGGCCATGGGTTGCCTGGGTATCTACGTTAAAAGTGCAGTGCAGCGCCAGGACCAGGAAGTGATGCGACGGGAGCTCCGTGGCATCACTTCCGGTTCCCGGGAAATTGCGGGGGAACAGAAGATGTGAGGAGGGGTGATCGTGGATGGGGGGGGAGATCATACCCCCCCCCGGAAACAAAGGTAGGGCTGGCAAACATGAACGTGTGGACGCACACGGGTTTTTGCTTATTCCACAACCCTCTCAAGAGGAACATCTCCAGAGCACAGGGGAAAGGGCTAAACACCACCACCCTTGTCTCTGTTGGAGTCATAGAATCGTAGAAGAATAGTAGAGTTGGAAGGGGCCTATAAAGCCATCAGGTCCAACCCCCTGCTCAAGGCAGGAGAACAGACGTGGGCAGCCCAGGCAGCCCCCCATCCAAGCACTGACCTGGTGGCGGCTCATACCTGCTTAGCTTCAGCATGTGGCCTGCATGATGTGCTCTTGATGGCACCTGTTGTGAGACCCACACCAGGATGAGAGAGTGGAGCATGGGAGAGATCACCTGCTGCAAGCTGTAAGAAATTCGGTTGCTGTTTTCTGCACTTTGTACTCTTGGGGTAGTTGTTTGCCGTTTTTATTCTTTATTAATGCCTCAATGCATAGGAAAGGTTTATTTGGTGTATTTTGCTCTGACTTACACATTACCAATAAATAATCATTAATAGTATGTTGCAATTCTTGACTTTGCCTATTCTGTAACTAATCTGAAATATTATAACGTTAGTATTAACGAAATGAACTGTTTGGGTTGTTTATTATTGTAATGATGTACTTATTGTAACTGATGTATCAGTAGGCTTTTTCTTTTGTTGTGGTGAACCGCCCAGAGAGCTTCACCTGTGGGCGGTATAGAAATGCAATTAATGATAATAACTTTTAAAGGGGGGAATATCTCTCTCTCTCTCTCTCTCACACACACACACACACACACACACACACACACACACACCTTTCCCCCCCTTTGTTTCTCTTTCTTCCCCCCACTCCCTCTCTTTCTGATGTGTGCTGTGTCTCCTGCTCACCCTACTTTGGCAAAGGCAAAAGAAGGAGCCTGAGAGCTCTCAATACAATACAGTATTGTCTCAGTATTGTCTCCCTGTCCTTTCCTCGAGAGTGAGTACGTAAGCCATCTTCTAGGCACTGGAGCAAGAGGAAGCTACCACTGGTGGTCTGCACAGGCAGAGGGTTTTTAAAACAACAGCAGACAAACTATTGGCTATGGGGCCTAGTGAATGCCCAATTCCCAGGAGTAAATGCTGGGTCTGGTGCAGGCAGGAGAGCCAAACGCATCCATATTTGGGAGGCAGAGAGTGCATCCCGTAGAGATGACCTTCCTTCCCTGTCCCCTCTCTGCTAAATTGGGGAAACATTCCGAGCAGGCACAGCCACCAGATATACTCAATAGCCCAGACAGCAGGACAGCAGAAGAGGACCTCACAAAGGAAAGAAGTGTGGATGTGCCATCCACTGCACTGTAAAAGAGATGAGGCGGGTAGAGCTGAGAAGAGCCTTTCAAGGGCTGAGAAGAGATGGGAGGTCACTGCTCCCTGCCCACAATATGGGGCTACCTCTGCCTGTCTCTCATGCCCACCAGTTAAACAGATCTTACCAGCCGGCCTACAAACAGGGCCTCGGAGGCAGATCTTAATGCCTGGGCAGGTACGTATAGGTGTCGATGGCCCCTCAAGTAAATACAAGAAACCTTTCTTCTTATTTTTCACAGATATTCCCACACTGTCACAATGTGAGATCACATTTTTAGGGCGCTTGTCCATAAAAGAATTTGTTATCGTTGGAAGGGCAAGCGTTGCTGTATATCATTCCCCATTTATTTAAAGACACAAAGACTTTTGACACAGCAAATATATGTCCAGAACCATATCTGAGAAAGGGGCTTTAGGGGAAAAGGGATGTATATGTTTCCTGCTTTGAGTTTCTTTATAAATATAAAGTGGGGTATATATTTTCAAAAGAAAGTTTTTTAAAAGTGGTGGGTGGGAGAAGGGTTAAGCATCCCTCTTCTGCCTGCTACTTCTGGTCTGCCCATTGTTTCTGTACCAGCTGTTTTGCAGATGATTGGCAGAGACCTTCTGTTCCCAGAAGCAGGACTCCTGCCAAATGTGAAGCTCCAGCCTTAGACAAGACCAGCTATGTGTTTTAAATCTTAAGGGTGTGCATCTACTTCAGATGGAGCCCAAATCCAGAACCAAAGTGAGCCACTCCAGTTAGATTCAGGCTTTGTCTGAAGCAGAGTGGGGCTTCTCTGAAATAATCCGTCCGAAGTGAAGCAGGCTGCTCTCAAAACATTGGACCTGATTCAGTGATTTGAAGGGTAAGTGAAAGTCTCAAACAGTGTCTGTTAAAATAAAAAAAAATAAAAAAAAAGGAAAATGTCAAGTAGGGGGAGGAAGTGGTGTAATTTTGTGGCTGACAACCTTAGCTTACAAGCAGGGAATGGCTTTTACAAGGGCTCTTCTTTTTACTTCCAATCACAGTGCTTTTGGGAGGGATCTAGAAGGAACTTATCAGATGCCGTTCCGGTGTTTTGACTGCATTTTGTGACTGTGTGTCTCTGTGACAGCAGCAGCTCTGCCAACCTGCCGCCTCCCAGAAATGAGTGTTTTTGTTCATTTCAGGACTTCTCCTAGGAAATGCTGTATCTCCCTTGCATAAGCGGTGGGTCCCGCTTGTGCAATGGAATTGGCGGGACCCACCACTTGAGGAAGGGAATCGGCAGGGTGGAAAGGAATCGGCGGGGGCTAAGGGCCCCATTGGAGTCTGACCTCAGGGCTTCTAGGAGAGCCAACACTAACGGAGAGATGCCTGTACCCACTGCTGCCTGTTCAGCGGGTGGCTGCTGACACCAGTTCCCCAGCCAGGTATACAGAGTTCCACCAAGTCTCCACAATCTATGTTTCAGGGAACCCCCTAGTCAGTTTTGTTTGTTTGTTTAAATGTGACAGCTGCTGCTTGCAGAGGTGCACCGTATCATTGTCTATTCAACTCTTGCCTCTCTTGGCTTATTATGGCTAGCAAGAGGAAGATGATCAGCTTATTCAGCTAGCTTCAGGAAATGATTCATGCTGCTCTGAGCAAGGGAGTGGACTTGGCCACTTTGATGGAAGAGGTTGTGTGGCTACTCCCAGAGAAACCCTCTTGGATCCTGAAGACTGCTCCAACTACTGCTGGCTGGTTGCAGATCTTCCCTCCTTGGGCAAGGCACTTGAGTGAATGCTGGCTAGGGATGTGTGCAGAGCTCGATTGGGGGTGTGGGGTGGGGTGGGAAGTCTGGCGAACTCGCCGGGCTCGATCCCCTGAGCTCTGCTCACCCTACCTGCTACCCCGTCCACGGCTTGACTCACGTTCTAGCAAGCCGAGCCGGGGAAGTGACTTCCAGGTTTATTTATTTATTTAATATATTTATTTACCACCGATCAGCCCAAAGGCTCCCTGGGCGGTTTACAAGAAAACCACTCCCTGGGCAGTTCCCGGCACTACATTGTTTACATAGAAAATGGCATAAGATACGTTAAAAATGGCTGCGATTTGTGCAAGTTACGCAAATCGTGGCCACTTTTAACATATCTTACACCATTTTCTATGTAAATAATGTAGCGCTGGGAACCTGGAAGTCCAGCGAGTGCCTTGGCTGGCACTTGCTTTTGGCCCGATTCAGCAAGCGCAGCAGCAGCGTTCACCAAGCGCTCCACGAGTAAAATGGTGGCTGTACAATTCCAGGCATTATTGGATGACACTAATTATAGTAGATTCATATTCCTTGTATTCTGGCCTAAAACTGTACTGGTCACCCTAATAGATAAACTATTCCTGAAGTTTGCCCTATTGGTGAACTGCAACCTTGTTAATAATTTTCCTGCAACTCTGTGGCTTTAGATACCATTAGTCCTGTTATCCTTTTGGAGCCTCTGTCTGGAATAGGAATTTGGGTGGCTCCATTCGTACCAGGCAGATTGGTTCCAGACTCAGTAGGTCAGTAATGGACTGGAGGAGGACTAATAAACTTAAGGTAAGTCCAGATATAACAGAGGTACTGTTGGCAGGGGTGGTTCACCTGAGTGAGGCGGTAGCATTTAATACCCTTAGTCAAGTTCACAACTTGGGGTTCTTATAGATCTGTGCTTTACTCTGGAATGGATACCCAAGTAGCATCTATAGCAGGAAGCTCCAGCGCCCTTGACAGGGATAGCCCTGAATGTTCATGGAGATGCCTTCGAAGACTTCTTGGAAACTTAAGTTACTGTAGTTCAAAATATAGCAACTGAACTGCTGATCAGAATGGTATCATTGCAGCACATGTTGCCATTTTAAACATATCTTCACTGGCTTCTTATGTGTCTGGGCACAATTCAAAGTGCTTGTTTTGACACAGAAAAGAAGCCACATACTGCTTGGGACCCAGATACCTAAAGGAGTGCTTCCTCTCAGATGAACTGGTCCAAATTCTGAGATCAACTTCTAACCTTTGCTCTGGGAGAGAAAGAACTCGTGGGAGAAAGAGAAACTGACAGATTCGCCCATCCCCAGCAGCAACTAGAAAGAGGACCTTCAATGATGGCAACCCTGCTTTGGGATGCCCCACAAAAGTTGACCACTTGGCACCATTCCTGCTGAATTTAAGGCACAAAGGTTAACCCTCTTTATTTTCCTAGCCTTTTAATGAACAGTAATTATACGTTTTTAGACTAGCTGCTACTTTTAATCTTCTTATGGTTTAACATCTGCTTTATTCTGCTCCTTCATCAACATTTTATTGTGCATTTTTATTTTGTTCCTCTCATTTTATAGTTGTTATGAAGCATTTTATTGCGAGCCACAATGAACATTTTTTAAAAATTCAGTGTTGGGCTATAACGGTTCAAAGCAGGCTTAGGGCCCTCCAGATGTCGCTGTACTACAACTCCCATCACCACTGCCCATGTTGCATAGGGCTGATGGAAATTGGAGTCCAACAACCTCTGGAGGGCCACACGTTCCCCACCTCTGGTTTAAAGTGAAATTAATTAATTAATTAATTAATAGCTGTAAGCAAAGTGCAGAGTAAGTGAGTTGCTTGGGTACTTTGAGTAAATTAAATCATTCCCATTAGAAAAGAAAGAAGGAAAGAAAGAAAGATGATAATGATGATGAAGAAGAAAACAAACAGGCAAGCAAGAAACTCTTGCAGTTAATTCCATCTGCAAGAGAAATCTATCCAGGCAATGGAATTTCACTGCTGTCAACAATCCTCATAGTTCAATACTTTAGCTTCCATAATTTATGATGTGTGCAGCGACAGAAAGGCTGCTATTTTGCTAGAAAACACTGCCTCCGATGTACAACAGCCAGCAGTAAAACAAGCAAGACTTTGTAGTATATGCATTGGCTATTGGCTATTGGGCAGCAACAGAAATGTAATAAATGAAATAAAATGAAATATGCAGCAGATTCACCCCGCCCCCGTCCTCCCGTCATGCATGCACCCACAGAAGAGACCTGCCAGCTGCAACTGTGCTTGATACACAGTCACTGCTTTCCCCACAAGCCTTAGATCTCATTTGCCATGCTGCAATGTGCTTTTGCTCTTAACAGTTTCTTCTAAAACAGGGGTGGGTAACTTGTGTGACCTTCCAGATGTTTCTGGACAGCAACTCCCATCAGCCCTAGCCAGAATAACCAATGGTATCATGGGAGTTGCAGTCCAACAACAGCTGAAGGGCCACAAAGTGACCACCCCTGACCTAGAGCATCACAGTACGTCAATGAGTTCAGCAAGGCTTCTTAAAGAATGCTACTGGCAGTAAAACTAAGCTACACTTTACAAGAATTAAGCTGCTAAAAATGTTTTTAGAAAAATACAGAGGGTTTCATCCAACATTGCACAAATAGACTTCCATTCTCAGTATGGAAATCCCCATCCTCTTCACCCCCTGCAGCCCTGTGTGCACCCCCAAAATATTATCCAAACTGTCCCCCAACCCTCCACAGCAGATTTTGGGGGGGGCACAGGGGGTGATGCAGGGGGAGGAGTAATCCGCTCCACTGGTAGGTGGGTGCCATTCCTTTGGTGGATGGACACAACTGGATGTTGCCCATAGCTTTTCCGAAGGTCTCAGCTCTTTTGCAGAAAGTGAAGATTCAGAAAGTGAAGATTTGCAGCAAGTCACTTACTATAGACAAAGTGCTTAGGCTCTTCTATCCACTGTGACCCAATCTGGTCAGAGGGAGCCTGGCCATGGTTATCAATGCTATGGTAACCTCCCGATTACTGCAATGCGTTGTACGTGGGGCTCCCCATGAAAATGGTCCAGAAACTTTAGCTGGTCCAAATTAGGGCAGCAAGACTGTCGACTGGGACTGGCTGTTCCTATCATATTACGCCGGTGCTTTTTCATCTACACTGACTGCAAGTCCATTTCCAGGTCCAGTTCAAGCATATAAAGGCCTAAAGTGTTTGGGACCACGTTACCAGAAGGATTGCCTCTTTCTATATTTTCACACCCGGGACCCTTCCACGGTTTACTTTAACTGTTGTGGATGGAGGTGGGCAGGACAAAAAACACACCCCAGAAGAATCACCTGTAGCTCTGAAAAGGGCTCCGGCACTCCCTTCTAGCTGGGTATCGACTGAGTGCAGTCTGATTTGAAAGTGACTCTCCTGTGTCACTTGCACTAGCATACCTGTACTTTCATTCGGTGGGAGCCCTACTGCCAGCCTGGCTGGGTTTCATGCCAGCCAGCCGAGAACCAAGGCAGTAGGGAGCCAATTGCCTAGCCCCACTGCCTCCTAGTTCTGGCCATGCCAGCATGGATCTGGGGATAATGATGGCCCTGGGGTGGGGATGGAGCAAGATTCTAGGCCAGAGGGAAGAGCCCTGCTGTGCTCACAGCAGCTAAGCATTACTGTATGGGAAGGGGTTAGAAACATGGCTAGTAGTACCCAAACAGCACTGAAATCCAATTAGGAGTGAAGGTCAAAAGCACATATAAAGTTCAGCTGCCTGATCTGGAATGACTGCATGCCTTTAAAGTTCAGCTCAGATTCATTGGGTATGTGGTTATTATTGTCGATGTTGTTGCTGGTCTCGTTGTTGATGCTGTGTTTTCCTCCCCCCCTCCTTTCTAATACTGAATCAATGTAAGAGAAAGAGAGGCATTTCAGGAGGACTTCTTTATTTCCTAGGGGAGAAAAAATCTCTCTGTAATGTTTTTCAGCCTGTCAAACTGGAGCTTCCCGCTCGCAGCAGTCGGGTTGAGCAAAAATATAACATGGAGTGAACGCACTACAGCAAGCAAAAGGGACTGAATCCATCACCAGGTGCCAAAAATCCTTTCCACAAATGCGCTGGGAAAAAGTGGCACCAGACCAACAATAAAATGGGGTCACTTGTAAAGGGTAAATTGCCATGTGTTTTTCTCTGTTCATTGCTGGGAGAATCTGACAGGCAAGAAGACTGAGACTATACGGTCTGTCGCAGGGGCTCTTTAATACTCTGCCGATCCAACTGCCCTTTTGCTCGCAGTCCAAACAGAACTGGGTGAGGAGCAATTTGCTAAGCAAAGGACTTTGCCAGGGTCAAACTGTCCACAGACGAGAGATTTGACCTTTGTTGTTATGTTCTTGTTCTAATGAGGCATGTTTTTCACTGTTGGTGTCAAATTAGCACATCTCACACACATGAGTTCCTGGCATCTCCCATAGTGTGGGCCCACCTTATTGGCCATGAGATAATGTAGGCTGTGTCCATTTGCTGGTGTCTGCTTCAGCTGGTCCTGTTTTACCACAGACAGGTTGAAACTGGAAAACATGCTGCGGGGGAAACCTGTAACACCACATTTGTGCAAGTGTAAATCCATACACAGAGGCAAGATTTTGAAGAAGCTTGATCCAAATGCTATGAAATGAAACAGATTAGGTTGAGAAATGCTCCTTCCTACCTTCCACACACACACACACAGAGGCCGAGATCCAGTGTCACACAAGCAGACATCCGCTTGTGCAACAAGGCTTCCCCTTGCTTTCTTCCTCCCTGGAACATCCACATGTGCCCCCAAATCTACTCTGGAGCATCCTCCAACCCTTCAGAGCAGTTCTGGGAGCGCACGGGGGGGGGCTGCGGGAGGGGGGGAGAAAACCATTCTGCCAGTGGTTTATGTCCCACTGGCAGCTGGCCAGTTTGGATACAAGCCATACAGGCAAGGCACATGGATCACCTGGTCACAGTCTTCCACACTATGTACTGTATTTCTATTTAAATTATAATTATAATTTCTAGATTTGCATCTATACATGTAAATTAGCATATGCAAATTCTATGCAAATTTGTATCACCTCGCTGTGTATGAGTAAAATATGCTATAGCATTCCCTATCATCTCTTGCCATCCTTCGTTCCTGCCTGTTTGTGAACCCCCTTTTGCCATGACCTGAGTGGCTGTGATGTTATGGCATGTTCACAAACATTACCTCTTGTTTGCAGTGGGAAGGCAGGATATAAAGTTAATGAATAAGTACAGTAATACCTTGGATTGCAAATAACTTGGGTTTGAGAGCGTTTTGCAAGACAAGAAAATTTTAAAATATTTATTTATTTATTTATTTTTTACTTGATATACAAGCGACGTCTTGCAATACAAGTACTGTAGTACGGCTTAAATTAAAAATCTCTGTACAAATTTTTTTGGGGAGACTTCGTTTTGATATAAGAGTGTTTTGGATTACAAGCACTTTTCCGGAACGAATTATGCTCTCAATCCAAGGCATGACTGTAAAATAAATGCTAGCTCAGTGGTTCTCAACCTTTTTTGCCCCATGCACCCTTTTCACCATGTCAGAATGTCATTCCCCCCTTTCCAAGTCTGTCTGACTTAATCTGTGCCATACAATAAGGTGTGATGTCCTGTAGATTATGTACAACCTGTAGAATTGTAATTTGTAGAAAGATCAGTATTCCAACAGTTTGAGTCTATGGTCCCAATCCCCCCCCAAACCCTAAAATTCTGCGCCCCCCCCCGGGAGGAATTCCCCCCTGGTTGAGAATGCCTGTGCTAGCTGTTCTAAGTGAAGGTGGCAACAATTAGTATTCTGGCAAGTAGCATAACTGTTGTGAAGGAAGAAGGTCTAGTGACTGGTGAATAGAGCCTAGGAGCAAACATGCTTCCAGGAGAGGAAGTGAGGCTGAAGGTAGCCTTACCTGAGCCCAAGAGTTAAGAAGAAAAGAAGAGCTGAAGTCCTATCTAGTCCAGCCTTCTATTCCCACAGGGGCCAGCCAGATACCTTTGTGAGGCCCACAACAGGACATGAGGGCAATATAATCCTTCAGCTCATGTACCCCAGCAACTCATATTGAGAGGCAGAGTGCCTCAGACAGTGGAGGTAATATTCAGCCATCTTGATAGCCTTTGGGGAAGCCGCCTAAGGCTTGAAGAATAAAAGGTCAAGGTGGCTAGCAGTTGCAGCAGAGAAGTGAAGCCTATGACAAAGCAGGGAGGGCTAGGAAAATGTGAGACATAGAAAAGGCTTTATATTTTTGGCAGAATTCAATGGTAGGTGGCTGTGTGCTGTCTTTTGCAGAGGATACTGCGACGACATGGTCCCTTACACTTTAGGACCAGGCGCATAAACCCTTCTCAGGCTAAGCACCAACACTTAAAAACCTGAGGGGAGGGTCAAATGAAACCTTTCCCCTACTAATGAGGGAAAAGATTAATACTGGTTATTAAGGATCTATCTTAAATTATAATAATAATAATAATAATAATAATAATAATAATAATAATAATAATTTTTATTTCTTACCCGCCTCTCCGTCTAGATCGAGGCAGGGAACAGCAAAAATATAAAATACACAATACATACTATTAAAACATCTTAAAACATATTAAAAACATCATTAAAACATCATTAAAACATCTTAAAATATCTTAAAAACATCTTAAAGGCAACCTAAAATTCCGCCGGATAGGCCTGCCGGAAGAGATCAGTCTTTATGGCTTTTTTAAATTCCAAAAGACTGGTGAGCTGACGAATCTCCTCCGGTAGGCCATTCCATAATCTGGGAGCAGCAGAAGAAAACATGCTTCCAGGAGAGGAAGCGAGGCTGAAGAAAAGGTCCTCTGGGTAGTACCCGTCAGCCTAATTTTGGCTGACTGGAGTAAATTCTTCCCAGAGGACCTGAGTGTGCAGGGGTGGATTGTATGGGAGAAGGCGATCCCGTAGGTAGCCTGGACCCAAACCATGTAGGGCTTTAAAGGTAATAACCAACACTTTATACTTTGTCCGGAAACTGATTGGCAGCCAGTGGAGTACTTTTAAAACTGGTGTGATGTGAGCACCCCTAGGTGTACCAGTAACCACCAGTCTGGCTGCCATATTTTGCACTAGTTGAAGTTTCCGGACTAGGTATAAAGGTAGCCCTATGTACAGCGCATTGCAGAAGTCGAGCCTCGAAGTTACCAGCGCGTGCACTACTGTCTTTAGGTCCTCCGACTCTAGGAAGGGGCGCAGCTGGCGTATCAGCCGAAGCTGATAATAGGCACTCCTAGCCGTCGCATCTATCTGAGATGTCATTTGGAGCGACGGATCTAGAAGCACCCCCAAGCTGCGAACACAGTCTTTCAGGGGGAGTGTAACCCCATCCAGAACTGGTTGACATACCTCCAAACCCAGATTGTGGCCTTTGACAGCAAGCACCTCCGTCTTGTCTGGATTCAGTTTCAGTTTATTTTTCCTCATCCAGCCCATTACTGCCTCCAGGCATTCATTCAGAGGAGACACACTATCCTTAGCTGACTGCTGTTGCCGAAGGCATAGAGAAATATATTTGGGTGTCATCAGCATACTGATAGCACCCTGCCCCATGCCCCCAGATGATCTCTCCCAGCGGTTTCATGTAGATATTAAATAGCATTGGGGAAAGAATAGCTCCTTGTGGCATGCCACATAGCAGCTCCTTTTTGGAGGAGCAGCTATCCCCAAGCATCACCATCTGGAACCTACCCAAGAGGTAGGACCGGAACCACTGAAGCACAGTGCCCCCGATTCCCAGTCCCCTCAGGCGTTCCAGAAGGATACCATGGTCGATGGTATCGAAAGCCACTGAGAGGTCCAAAAAGCACCAACAGGGACACACACACCCTGTCGGTACTCAGGCGTAGATCATCTGCTAAGGCGACCATAGCAGTCTCAATTCCGTATCCTGCTCTGAAGCCAGTTTGAAATGGGTCTAGAAAATCGGTGTCATCCAAAACTGCTTGGAGTTGGAAGGCAACTGCCCTCTCGATCACCTTGCCCAAAAATGGAAGATTTGACACTGGTCTGTAATTGTTAAGGTCCAAGGGATCCAGGGAAGGCTTTTTTAGAAGCGGCCGTACCACCGCTACTTTCAGACATGATGGAAAATTCCCTCCCTGGAGAGATGCATTAACAATACGTTGTAGTTGTAATCCAACTGCATCTCCTCCTTGGACAACCAACCAGGAAGGACAGGGATCGAGAGGGCAAGTAGTCCTCTTCACTCGACCAAGCAGTTTGTCCACGTCCTCGGTACTCACCAACTGAAACTGATCCAGTGTAATCCTACTTGCGGAGTTACTGGACACTCCATTGTCTGCCTCTGCTACAATGAGGGCGTCTAAGTCGGCTCTTATCCGAGAGATTTTATCTGTGAAATGATCGTTAAAGGCATCACAGCGAGCAACCGTAGGCTCTAAAATCGGGTTCAGGGGGGAAGGTGTCTGCGTTAGACCCCTCACCACCCTGAACAGTTCTGCTAGACACGAATTTGCAGACGCAATGCGTGCAGAAAAGAAAGCTTTCTTTGCTGCATGTATTGCCACCCCATAGGAGCGAAGATGATCTCTATGACGTGTCTTATCGGATATGAGTCGAGTTTTCCGCCATCTGTACTCCAGTCGTCGTCCTTTCCGCTTCAGCTCCCTGAGATCTTCTGTATACCAGGGTGCCCAGTTAGAAGCGGGCCGGAGAGGACGTTTGGGGGCGATCATGTCGATAGCCCTGGTTAGGTCTTGATTCCATCTGTCAACCAGGGCTTCAACAGGTTCGTCCACGGTACCAGCCATAGACACCTCTAAGGCTTCCTGGAATCCAAGAGGATCCATCAGCCTTCGAGGGCTGACCATCTTAATAGGTCCGCCACCCCTGCAGGGGCGAATAGTAGCTGCGATACTAACCCTAACCAGAAAATGATCTGTCCATGACAATGCAGAGGTATTGATCACCTCCGCCCACAGATCTGTCTGTTCAGAACTGAAAACAGCATCGAGGGTGTGACCTGCTGAATGGGTGGGTCCAGAGACCAATTGGGATAGGCCCATGTTTGTCATGGATGCCATGAACTCCCGAGCTGCACCTGACAAACTGGTCCCAAATGGGATGTTGAAGTCACCCAGGACCAAAAGCCTGGGCGAGTCCAACACCAGCTGCGAGACCAGCTCCGTGAGCTCGACCAGGGATTCTGTTAGGCAGCGGGGTGGCCGGTACACCAACAGAATCCCTAGTCTATCCTTGGTCTTCAGACTCAGGTACACACACTCAATGTGATTCAATTCCCGAACAGAACAGGAAGTCTGGTCAGGTTGAGATTGTCTTTATAGACCACAGCTACTCCACCCACTCCCCCGCCCACTTTCCCTCGCCTGCTCACTAACACAGTACCCAGCTGGGAGGGCCTGGGCCCATATCGGGCCACTGTCATCTCCCAGCCAGGTCTCTGTGAAGCATGCCAGGTCTGCCTCCTCATCCAAAAGGAGGTCATAGATTATATTAGTTTTGTTTTTAACTGACCTGGCATTGCATAGGAGCAAGGAGAGGTTCTGTGGGTGGTCTGGTTCGTTCTCCAAGTTCCCCAGGTTGACAGGGCGATTGGAAGGTAAGATGGGTATTATATATCTATCTCTCCTTCCCCTGTAATGGCATTTCGCCCTGCCATCGCCATATCTCCCTCTGCCCCGCACAACACATATCACTGCCCCCTTACACATTATGCTCTCCTGGCTGCAGATACCGTGGGTACAAAGGTGTGTGTGTGTAGATTTAAAAGTGATGCAGGTTAATAACTGCCAAGCTGACATGTAGGATTTGGGTAGCAAACAAAATAAAAATAAGTTTATTTTAATTCTCAAAATCTTAGTTCCAGAAAATAACTTTAAACCTGCCTACCCCAAACACTTTGTAATTAACCTAAGTCCCTATAACTCTAAATACTACTTTCACTCCTCATACAAGCACTGATTTCTCTCAAAACTCCTGACAGACAAGACACGAATAACTCAACTAACCTAACTCCCAACACTCTCATCACTCCCAACACTCAACTACTCTGACATCACTCAAACACTCCTTATATACTCCTCCCCCCACCCTTTCCAAGACATCACAAACAACAGCCACTCAGTTGAACGTTCTATACTCACTAAACATACTAATGCAGACATACACCAGGGAACTGAATAATGGGGTTATGCCACAGATACCCCTCTATTTGAAGGTAGCCAGAGAACCGTCTTCTATTTGAAGGCATTTATTTGAAGGGGCTGTTTTTGTCCAATTCTGGTTTGAAGATAAAGAACCAGAAGAATGGTTGCCCATCCACAGTCAGCACCTGAGCAGCTGGCTGAACAGGCAAGGCACACACAGGTCACCTGGTCACAGTCCTATTCCTCACACCATGGTGAGACGTACGGAATTTCTATTTCATAGATTTCATAGATCATAGAGTTGGAAGGAGCCTACAAGGCCATCGAGTCCAACCCCCTGCTCAATGCAGGAAACTAGAGGCGTGGTCTCCCATCCAAGTAATAACCAGGCCTGACCCTGCTTAGCTTTCTACACTCAGACAAGCTGAGCCAGTGTAAGCCACAGGCCTGCATATTTAAATTAGATTCTTTGTGGGATTAAGATTGTCTCCATTACACGTGCTTTTTTCTGGAGTGTTTTCTTTCTCTGCCCTTCTATGTGTTCCATTACACAACCACAAGGTGGCGCTGCTGTATAGCGGAATCGTAAAAATACACGAGCTTCTCATTGCGGTTCATTCCGCCATTTTCTTTGCTATAAAAAAAGCTGCAGAAATGCTTGGAAAGCACGGGAGAGGCCCTGGGGGATGATGATGTCATGTAAAGCACCCACAAACTACCGTGAGTGAGGAATCACAAGCACACAATAAATGGCTTGTGTAGAGAAGCCCTAAGCATGGGAAGAGTCAAACAGTTGCATTGAGAAGGAAAGGAAGTTGAGAATTTGGAAGCTGAGTTGGAAGAGAGTCAAGTGCCTGACTGCAGGAAGGCAGGCAGTGGGTTTAAAATTCTGGCTGGCTGGATATTCAGGGGCCAGGAAGTAGATGAAAGGAGCAGCCAAAGAGAAACTGTGATGGACATCCATTTTGAGCCTGGCTTCTTCTCTGAAATAACCTGACAGAAACTGGGATTAGGGTAAATCTCAAACAGGGCCTGTGGACAAGAGTACACTGTTGGCATGATTTCAGTAGTTGTACTGTTGGAAAAATTAATATTATCTGCATATTTATTTATTACATTTGTATCAGGCCCTTTCTCAAATGCTAGACAGACTAGAGGCCTGTGGCTTCACGCTGGCTCAGCTTGTCTGAGTGTGGAAAGCTAAGCAGGGTCAAGCCTGGTTGTTACTTGGATGGGAGACCCCTCCTCTAGTTTCCTGCATTGAGCAGGGGGTTGGACTCGATAGCCTTGTAGGCTCCTTCCAACTATATGATCTATGAAAAGCTTTGGATGTTGGGCAACCGTAAGTCAAGGAGATTAAAGGAGTGGGACAGGGGTAGAAATTGATCTGAATGACCTAGAATCTAGATCCTAGACAAATCTTTGGATCGGCCTTAGGGGGCTGCAAAATGCTAGCTGCTTAATAAGAGTGCCCAGTGGACGTATGTGTTGAAATGAGGTTTGCCGTTGGATAGGCTGCCCCTATAGACGTACATAATAATTGCTTGTCAGTTGAAATCCCATTATCGGCATTATCATACCTCATGTGCGCTGAGTTATATTGCTGTGACTTGCTCCCTGGTGACCCAGAGTCTGTTAATTTGGCATGTAAGTGAGCCATCTTAAGTCCTGCTGGAAAGTAAACAAGTTTCTGGGCAAGGGGGAGGGAGGCATTATTCCTCAGCAATGCGCTCCTTAGGAAAATCCCTCCATACGGCCAGGGGCAGGGGCTGGCCTCGCTGAAGCGGCAAATGGAGAGTTCCCAAATTAACACAAAGACAAGAAATGGGGAATTTCCAAACATGATTAAACTGATCTACTTCATCGCTGAGCTTCTAGTGGGTCAAGGATTCAAGGACTATGTGTAGATGGGAGCAGCCAGTAACATGTCCTAGTCACAGCCATCTGTTCAAGTAGTCTGTTTACACACTGCTTTGGGGGAGTGCTCCGGTTTGAGGTAAGTGGGCTTCTATGCAAATGTTGTTTTCAGAACGAGTAAGAAGGCATAGTAGGAGCATGTAACATTAACAAGTGGTTGCAGTTTTGCCCTTCAGTCAGCAGAGGGCACTGGTTGTTGCAACTCCAACTTTGAAAAAGGAAATGTGTGATTCTGCAGGGTGGGGTGGGGTGGGGGGAGTGTTCCTTTAAGATAAGCAGAATTTCTGCTTCTCTCCTAGCAATGAAAGGAAAGGAACAAGTAACAAATTAATATCACTCCAATTACTTTTTATGTGGGGGTGGATGTGCGTACCTACTATTCTTGCCCTGTCTGTGTTTTAAGCCTTACTGGAATTTTTTTTAATCTATTATGGCCTTTTTCAAAAAGAATGATGACTTTCATGTGTCTGGAGGCTGGGAAAACATATTCTAAGAAAAGCATGTTTTATAACAAATTTTGGCATATCTAGTAAAAAGAAAAATCTTCCCATGCAGCTACATTCTGTATTTTTACGTTATTAGGGAGTTTAGTCTATTCCAGGGATGTCTGAGAAATCCACAATGGATTCAAATGAGTTCAGATTTCTGTGACTCTGACCCGTGGATCCCACAGCGGACGGACGGGCTTTTCCCAAGTCCCACAGATTCCACACTGGACCATTTTTTTTACTTTCTGGAATTGTACACAAATTTAGTTGTATAAAAATACGAAACAAATATGGATTTTTAAAAAAAAAAAACACACACTGACCGAAAATGCAAATTTTCTCCCATAGGCTAATCCATGACAATGCCGATGTGTGTGTGTGTGGGGGGGGATCTGTGCATTTGTACAAATATGCATTTTCAGAAGTGCATATTTGCGCAAGTGCACGTTTTCCAAAGCGAATACAAGCTCGGGAAATTGAGAAAAATCCGATTCCGTCAATGAAAGGCAATGGAACGGAGGACACCTGGTGATCTGTGAAATGCAGATGGAATGGGTTCCACAAAATCCGCACATCCCCATGCCTGTTCATGAATCAACTTCCAGGGGTATCATTTCTGAAGAGCCGCTAGGGAGGCATGGGCAGTCCCCCCCCCTTGCTTTGTTCATCCAGGCCTCCTTTCCAGCCCCATGTCAAATATTACCATTTCTGATGTTTTACGCTGTTTAGCTGCCTGAAAAATCTTTTCTATTTTGGTAAGATTTTATTTTGTATTTTATATGGATCTTCTTAACTAGTGTTTCTTCCTATAAACCCTGAGAACTAGGTAGCCTAAAAAATGCTGTTTGATATTTCAGGTGGCAGGGATGGCGGGAGGTCATCACAGCAGCAGCTTTCCCATTTCACATAAGCCAGAGCCCAGGTTAAGTTCCTTGCTCTTGGCTGGTATTTATTGGATTGGACTTTTTAAAAATATTTATAAGCCACTCCTAAATTGAAACAAATTCCCAGGGAAGAGTACACACCCATAAAACAAATGGATCACAGTGCCTCCGTAGCAGATCCCCTCGATATCATGTATATCAGGACAAATAGAACTTTTTTCAAACAACGTGTTATAACACTGTAAGCATAGAGGGGAGCCAGGGGCAGGGCCGGCGCTACCGCTAGGCCAACTAGGCGGTTGCCTAGGGCGCGTAGCGGAAGAGGGCGCAGAACGCTGCGCTCCTCTTCGCTGCTGGCGCGCTCCTGCCCTGCCCGCCCACCCTCCTCTCCGAGAAAGCCAGGTAAGTGCGCCCGGAGTAGTGGTGGGGCCGAGCCTGGGCGCCTCCCCCCTACCTTGCCTCGCCTCCGCGCCGCCTCCCACCTCGCCTCGCTTTGCCTCTGCGCCGCCTCCCCCCCGCGCCGCCTCCCCCCACCTCGCCTCGCTTCACCTCTGCGCCGCCTCCCCCCCCCGCTGCCACCTCCCCCCCACCTCGCCTCGCTTCGCTTCGCTTCAACTCTCCTCCGCGCCGCCTCCCCCCCCGACACCTACCTTCTCCGTGCTGTTTCCGGAGCCCCGCCCGCTCTCTGTTTCGGCGGGAAGTACCAGGGCAACAGGGCTTAAACAGCCCTGTTGCTCTGGTTTCCCCCGGCCAAAAACAGAGCGCGGGGGTCCCTTTTCGGAGGAGGCGTCAGACTGGGAAGGTAGGTGGGGGGGCGGCAGCGGCAGCGGCAGCGTGCGGGGGGGGGTCCGGTGGCGGCGGGGGGGGCGGGAGGTTGCAGAGCAGGGCTGCTTTCCGGAGCCCCCCCCACGGCACGAGGGGGGGCGCTAAATATAATTTAGCCTAGGGCGCCAAACTGCCGTGCACCGGTCCTGGCCAGGGGCATGTGAACTGGAAGGTCTGCAGAGAGAAGCCCCCCCCCGTTCAGGCATCTCTGTACACTGGATGGATGTGGCGGGGAAGCACGTAGTAATGCGCACCAGGCTGCACCTCCTTTGGCCAATCCATGCTCATTTGAAAGCCTTCCCCAGTTTGGTACCCTCCATATTTTTGGACTTTAACTCCCATCAGGCCCAGCCTGCCTGGCCAGTGGTCAGGCATGCTGGGAGCTGTAGCATGCTGGGTGTGGGCACCAAGTTGGGGAAGGCTGGCCTAGACACTGTACACGTAAGGCTCTATCCACGAGGACAGGAACCCTGAAAAAAGCAGGATCCCCGATCACATGGAGAGAGCCCTACAGGCGTGCAGCTGTATGGGTGGACATAAACTTTTAAATGAAGGTGTCAGGGGGTGTAGCCTGCTGCCACAATCCAGCTGCTCCTCTCCCTGTGTTCATTTACTGACTACCTGAAAAGGACGTCTGCGTGTGTGAAACAGCAAATACTTTCTCAGAAATGGTTACTCTGAAGGTGGGAGATGTTCATGTCACACCAATTCAACCAGGGCCCTCCAAGCAAGCGTCTGTGTGCACAAGCGTGACTGGGTGAGGAACAGCACGTGAAAGATGCAGGTCGAAAGTTAGGTATCCCCCCTCCCCAGACCATCACAGAGGTCTGCACATGAATCAGTCCACACAGACTGTTGGAATCAGCCCATACAGACATGAATCAGCCCATATACAGGCCTGTGGCTTACGTGGAAAGCTAAGCAGGGTCAGGCCTGGTTATTACTTGGATGGGAGACCCCCTCCTCTAGTTTCCTGCATTGAGCAGGGGGTTGGACTCGATGGCCTTGTAGGCCCCTTCCAACTCGATGATCTGTGAAATCTATGAAATAAATACTCGTGGTAACCTGCCCATTCTGAGGCGATCGTATGGGAGTGGCTCAGGCACCTGCCTTCACTGAAAGTTGCAGGCACTGGAAGTCATGACAAAGTTCTCACACTCCATGAGAATGAAAAGCTGTTTGGGTGATCCTTAATAATATTGTTTGGTGAGCAAGCACACCCAAGTTTGTGCCAAGCTGAGCTGAGTAAGAGACATTTCAGAGTGTTCATGGGCTAGCGGGAGGGGGAAGTTTTTTTTTCCTTTTAAAAAAAAAATGAAACCAGCACAGTCACGATGTATTGGAGTAAGGAGACGAGTTTGGAAAATGAACACAACTGTTGCCCTGGCAAAACCCCCGATGCTATTGCAGGGTGTTCTGGGAAATGTACTCAAGGAAGCAACACAAAGTTAATAGGCTGTTCATGATATTTAGATTTCCCCTGTTTGAAGAAATAAAAAAGGGGGGTTGCTGCCAACTGCTTTTTCTTACATCACAACATGGAATTTTCTCTCCCGCTGACATTAATAGCAGCATTATGATTTCCCAAGTGGATTTTTTCAAGAGCAATTGATTAAAAATCATACTAACTCTGTCAAATGATGGAGGCCCTTGGGATGGGTCCTTGCCATATAATATAATTCCAGTAAGTGACAATGCGCTGCTGAATAATACTGTAAAGCAGCGGAATGGACAGTTCAGTTGGGGTTTCCTACTGCCAATTAAGCCACTACAAACGATTACAAACGTCATCAGAAGCTGCATGGTCCAAGCTGTTTGAAAGCAGAGTGAAAAATTGACCAAACAATGATATTCCTGATGATGTCTTTGAAGGCAACAAAGTGGTTTTCTGCTTTGATGGTCGATTCATCATCATGTTGTGCCAATGCACATTGTGCTCCAGTTAGTCCTATGCACCTTTGCCATACGGGCATTTGCTTCCATACTTAATAGGGGGCTGATGGAAGATAACCAATTTGGAGCAGTAAGGTTGAATTCCAGGATTAATTTCACAGTGAAAATCTGACTTTACATAATTTCAGTTAGCTTAAAGCATAGCATAGAATCATGTGCTATCTTGCCTTCCTTTTGCTCTTACTGCATGTTACTGCATGGTGTGCGTGCGTGCGTGCGTGCGTGCATGTGTGCATGTGTGTTTTCCAGTTGGACACTTGGATGCGCAGATTATTTAGGAATGTGCATAAACTGTCCTTCTGTTTCTTCTGAGTTTTCTACTTTACCTCCCTGTGTTCTCGGATACAGAAATCTGTGGGCTGTCTATCCTTGCTTTTATGAACAACATATGCACATGCCCCCCTCCCCCAAAAAAGACCAAAAAGAAAGAGAAGCAGTTGCATACATTGATGTGCATTATACTGTAGAGCTGGTGCATGCAGGTTGACATTTTGCATGTACAATATTGTTGGTTGTGCCACCATTTCCATTCCATTTTGCCTTGGTGCATGAGCACAAATGTAGTTGGAGAAGGAATGAAGATCAAAATTGGATGTTGAAGCACATGTGTATAGCCTATCCTGGAATATGCCAAGTACATAAGGAAGGTTCAGGATAACTGTACAATCAGAAATTGAACCTTGATTATGTGTGTCCAGGCCCTGCAAATTGTGTCCATTCATTGTCCACATAGCAGACTTGGGAAATTCTGGGTGGAATACTCACATAGAGGTCTGTTGCTACGATGCCCAGAAAACTTTGCATGTGCATATTGTTGTACATTATGAAGGGATTTGTTATGAAGCAAGTGGTCATATGAACCTTTGAGGCTTGCATATACTCTGAGGAAAGAAAACTGAGCAGCGTCATTTCCTCCTGCACAAGGGGGAATGCTTTCAGCCTTGGCTTACCTGTGCAAATCACTGGACCTCTAAGTTCCTCAGAAATCCACAAAGGAAACTATGTAGGAATAAGGAAAGATAGCCTAGTCAGACTGCAATCGGAAAGGAAAAGTGTGATTACACATATTGCAAAGAAATAGACAAGAGTGTTACAGGAATCCATATTGCCCAGATGACTGAAATTTCAGGCAATGACTTTCCTCTTAACTGGAGCACTGGATGCATTTTTCTGGCACATCTGAACCCTGCAGCCCATGTTATTGTACCGGGGTGGGTTAGCTGTTTTTAATATTTTTGTGTTAATTGAGCTGATTGAGCGAGTGGTGGGGGCTCAGGTGAAGGCACATTTGGATGAAGCCAATTATTTAGATCCATGCCAGTCGGGCTTCAGGCCTGGACATGGGACGGAAACGGCCTTGGTTGCCTTGGTGGATGATATGAGGAGGGCTTTGGATAGGGGCGAATGCTCTTTTCTAGTCCTCCTCGATCTCTCAGCGGCTTTTGATACCGTTGACCACGGTATCCTCCTGGACTGCCTGGAGGGGTTGGGCTTGGGAGGCACTGTATTGCAGTGGTTCCGGTCCTTCCTCTCTGGAAGGTACCAGAGGGTAGTTCTTGGGGAGGAGGCTTTGGACCCTCGGCCGCTCACTTGTGGGGTGCCACAGGGTTCCATCCTCTCCCCAATGTTATTTAACATCTACCTAAAGCCGCTGGGAGCTATCATCAGGAGGTTTGGGGTGCACTGTCATCAATATGTGGATGACACGCAGCTCTACCTCTCCTTCAAGTCCTCACCAAGGTTGGCTGTTGAAACCCTGTCCAAGTGCCTGGAGGCAGTGGGTGGTTGGATGGGAAGGAACATGCTGAAACTGAACCCCGACAAGACCGAGGTACTTCTGGTGGGAGACAAGGGAAGGTTAGGGGATGTTGACCTGGTGCTTAATGGGGTACATCTACCCCTGAAGGACCAGGTCTGCAGCTTGGGGATCATTCTAGACTCCCAGCTGTCCATGGAGGCTCAGGTGTCAGCTGTGAGCCGGGCAGCGCTATATCAGCTCCATCTGATGCGGCAGTTGCGCCCCTACCTTCCTAATCATCTGCTCCTATCAGTGGTTCATGCCTTGGTCTCCTCTCACCTAGACTACCGTAATGCGCTCTACGTGGGGTTACCCTGGAAGACGGTTCAGAAGTTGCAGCTGGTACAGAATGCAGCAGATCGCCTGGTTAAAGGCTGCCACCAGCGTGATCACATCACTCCAGTGCTCAAAGAGTTGCACTGGCTACCAGTTGTTTGCCGAGCCGAATTCAAGGTGTTGGCGTTGACCTTTAAAACCCTGTATGGCTCCGGTCCAGTATATCTCAAGGAGCGCCTCCAGCAACATCAAGTAGGCCGCTCAACAAGATCTGTCACGGATGGCCTTCTCCCTGTCCCATCAGCCAGAGAAACCAGGCTGGTGGGGACTAGGAGGAGGGCCTTTTCTGTGGCAGCCCCCAATTTATGGAACTCTCTCCCCAGTGACCTCCGCCATGCCCCTTCCTTGATTAGCTTCTGCCGGGCATTTAAAATGTGGCTTTTCAGGCGGGAATATGGGGTGGGTTAGGATTTTTAAGTTTTGTACTGTTTTTAATTGTGTTTTATACTCTGTCTGTGTGTGTGTGTGTGTGTGTGTTTCCCCCCCTCTTGTGTTTTATTGGACTGTACATCACTCAGAGTGGCCGGATCTCTGGCCAGATGGGCGATTCATAAATATAATAAATAAATAAATAAATAAATAAAGTTTTTACATTATGTTTTTGTTCTGTAATCTTTGAGAACCTCCCTGAGAACTTTGGCTATTGGGCAGTCTAAAAATGAAATAAAATGAAAATGAAAAAAAAAAAAAAAAAAGGCTGGTCCCCGCCAGGCAAATACATGTAGCTGTCATGAATGATTATGGGATTATTTTGTGCTGTGTACTCCACACAACAGGCATGTAGGGGCTTCCCAGAGAGAAAGAGGGGGAGAGAGACCTGAAGTAACAGTTGTGCACTATAGTGCTACTCAGGGTTAGTGAGGGGCCATAGCTCAGTGGTAGAGCACATGCTTTGCATGCAGAAGGTCCCAGGTTCAATCCCTGGTATCTCCAGGTAGGACTAGGAAAGAATCCTGCTTGAAACCCTGGAGAGCTACTGCCGGTCAGTGTCCACAATACTGGGCTGCGTGGACCAATCACCTGACTCTGTATAAGGCAGCTTCCTATGTTCCTAGTTTCCTGGAGCTCTCAGCACCTCTCCAGAAATGACTCCTTCAGCTTCTGCCCTAAGGATCAGGCTAATGAAGTGACCACAGAACTGGACAATGCTGCATCAGCAAGGCCTAAGAGGAACTGAGGTTACTTACATACAGAACAAGAGAGGAATGGTCCCTCCTTCCAGCTCACAGATTGGGCAGAGCCACTCGGTGTCTGATTGACTCCTGATCCAGAAGTACAGGAGACACATCTGAACTGGCCTTGTTAGGCCAGCCTGGCCCTTCTCCTCAGACCCTGACTGAGGCACAACTCGCTGAGTCATGAAGGCTGAACAGCACTGAAGTGCGTGGGAATGAGAAACGAAGCATGTGAATTTGTGCAGTGCCATCAGAGGCACCACCAGTTCTGAGGGGGCCCTGGGTGAGGTGCTTTTTCTGGGGGGGGCTCCCCCTGGCTCCTCTCTGTGCCACCCTGCTTTCCTTTTTTAAAAAATAACACCCCTGTAGCATTAGCTGCAGTGGTGCTAGTTCCTCATCCCCTTACCACTGCCACTGCCTGGACGCTGGCCAAGAAAAGTGCTGCAGTGGTTTTCTTGCCACTCTGGTGCCCTAATTATCCATGCACCCCGCTCAAAAAACAGGGGGGTCCAATAAACCTTTTTGGTTTAGCTCTCTACTACTCAAAAGTAGAAAAATGTAGCAGGGCTACAGCCTCACGTCACTGGCCTGCCACAGCCACAGTGTTTTCCTTGTGCACATGGGAGCATGAGTGCCAGTAAGAGATTGGAGACACACACACCAGTTGGCTGGGACGATCATTGGTTCCATATTCTAGGAAACTCACTTTGCTTCGAAGGAACGAGCATGGTTCTGAAGGCTATACTCTATCCAGTACAGTATAAGTTTTCCGTTCCAGGGTCCCTGGCCTGACCTGCGTCCTGTAGTCTGGCTGTATTGGCAAAAACACAAAACAGAAGGAGAGGGCTCCAGAAAATGCAAGAGATGCCCAAAGCACAGGAACCCATAAATATGAATGAACAATGAAAAACTTTATACAGTAGTACCTTGGATTACGAGTATAATCCGTTCCAGAACCATGCTCGTAATCCAAAATACTCGTAAAGCAAAGTGAGTTTCCCCATTAGAAATAATGGGAACTCAGATGATTCGTTCCACAGCCATTTAATCACTGATTTGCTGGCTCCCTGGCAGGAACGTATCAGCGGAGTTCCCATTATTTCTAATGGGGAAACTCACTGTGATGTGCTGGCTCCCGGGCTCCTGGCCGCACCTCGCTCTGCGGGCACCTGGCGCACTGCCATGCCGGCTCCCGGGCAGGGAAGCGGCACAGCAGTGCGAGGCGTCCGTAGAGCGAGTGGCTGGGCTACGCCGTCCTCGTCACATCCAGCCCCGGAATGTGACGCGCATCACATCTGGCCCCGGAATGTGACGCGCATCACATCTGGCCCCGGAATGTGACGCGCATCACTTCCGGGGCCGGATGTGACGAGGGCGGCGCCGGCAGCGTGGCGAGCCGCCGCTGACAAAGAGAAAGGTAGGGGATGGCGGAGCAGCTCCACGTGGGTCCCTGCCAGGGAGCCGGCAAAGCAGGCTCCCTGGCAGAGAGACGTGGCCCGGCCACTCGCTTTGCGGTCGCCTCGCGCGCTGCCATGCCGGCTCCCGGGAACGAAGCAGCATGACAGCGTGCGAGGCGCCAGCAGAGCGAGCGGCTGCTGGTAAAGGTATGGGGGGGGAGGAAAATAATTTTAAGGGGGGAGGAGCTTCGCCAGCTATGGGACAGTAGCTTTTTGCAGAGCTCCCGGAATGATTTGATAACATCTGCAAAATACACAGGAAAGACAAATCGTGAGTTAAAATTCCTTTGCTGTTTGCTTTCTGGAAGGTATGCAGATGCAGAGTTAAAAAGGAAATAAAAAGAACAGTTTTCTTTTGCTGTGCTTTGCTCTGGATTGTTTATGAGCTCCAGACGGGTGAAAAAGTCCCTACCCCCTCTTTGGAAACGCGATCGGGCGCATCCCTCGGATAACAGTTTGAAAAGGCTAATTAGGATCCTTGACACGAGAGATACTGAACTTTCTTATCAATTTGAGCAACAGGGTCCTGAAAAGAAGCTACGAGGTAGTGAAAGTTCCGAGACAGCGAGGGGGAAGGGCGGAAAAATGGCGGATTCAGCTGGCAAATTCCCTGCTGGTGCCAAGCCAAAGACAATATCTCCAGTTAAGCTTAAAGGGGCAGTACCAGACTGGGAGAAGATTTTATTACAGTTTCAAAGCTCTATGGAAACAGGCCAGCAGAAACATACAGAAGCAATTGAGAAATTTCAAAAACTGCATCAGGAGGATATGAAACAGATGAGAGAGTCCATGGATCGGATGGGGGTTCAAATTAAAGAGCTGCAAGTTAGAGTTGATAAGGTGGAAAAATTCCAGGCGAAGGATGAAAAAAGTTTTGAAAAGTATGAAACGAAATTTAATGAGATGGAAATACAGATGATCAACATGCAAGACAGGCAACGCCGTTCCAACATTTGGATCAGAGGCTTCCCCATGGAGATGGGGGAGACTGGATATAAGTTAAGAGGCAGTATTTTGGAATGGATGAATGAAGCTGTCTCTGGAGAAACAAATCTTTGGGATGATATGGACATTGAGATTGTGCATAGAGTGGGAACATTAAGGCGTGGTATGACATCCAGAGATGTTGTAATGAAATTTGCAAATTTATACAAGAAGGATGTCTTCATGAAAGCGATCAGAAAGAAAGGTCAAGTAGCTTTTAAGGGAGCTACTCTGCAAATCTACAATGATCTCTGTCAGCAAACAATTAATTGGAGGCGAAGTGTTAAACCGTGTACAGCAGTCTTGATCAGAAAGGGATTACAATACAACTGGGGTTATCCAGTCTTTCTTACTTTTGTGTGGAACAGTAAGAGATACAAGATCTCATCATGTGATCAAGGCATGGGCCTGCTGGGACAGTTGGGGCTTCATGATGAGGCGGAGGGTCCAGAATTGATGGGTCAACTGGAAGAAGAAGGAGCAAGCGGAGGAACTGTATAAGAGGTTGTTTCAGCACGAGAAGAAAAAAGAAAGAGAAAATGTTTTATAAAGAAGTTATCCGGGAGGGAATGAGGGGCTGCTGTTCGGGCGGGTGATGGGTCCTTTCCCCCCCCCTGGGATAGGTGGGTAGGTTTAGGGTGGGGCAAGTTGCCCTGGCTTAGCAGGGGGGATAGTTTAGATGAATGTGGGGGTGGGTTAATGGGCATGTTATTGTTTGGTATATTCACTTTTGGGGACCAAAAAAGGAAAAATGATGTTAATAGATGGATTATAAGTTAAGAATTTCAACTTTAAATGTTAAGGGGCTAGGTTCAGTTACTAAGAGGAGGCGAATAGAAGCACTTCTTAAGAAGGATAAGGCAGATATTATATTCTTGCAAGAAATGCACCAGGCAAGGAAAGGAGTCAATGAATTGAAATTGAGGTGTTCTAGAATCTATGAGATAGCATGTGGATCATCTAAATCAAGAGGAGTAGCAATTATAATTTCAAAGAATTGCGGTTTTAATGTTTTAAAGGTGAAAAAGGATGGTACAGGTAGATATATTATAATGTATGGGACCTTGGGAGGGGAAGAATATGTTATAGTTAATGTTTATGCTCCCAATCAAAATCAAGGAGAATTTTATCAACATGTGTTTAAAGAAATGGGTAATTTTCAAAATCAAAGGGTTATTATGGCTGGGGACTTTAACATGGTATTGGATAGAAGAAAAGACAAATCCAATGCGACGAGAGAAGATCAGAGAAATAATTTAACGATTTTGAATAAGTTAATTAGTAAGGAAGGGTTGCTAGATGTTTGGAGAGGGGTCAAGGGGAACGAGGAAAGATATACATTTTACTCAACAGCAACTAAGAACTATTCTAGGATAGATTTTATATTTGTGTCCAGGACACTGTTTTCAAGGGTCTTGGGCACAGAGATAGGAGTGATAAAAGTTACAGATCATGCTTTGGTTAATATGGATTTGAAGATACATAAGGATTATAGAGAAGCGAAAAGATGGAGATTGAATTGTAATATTTTTCGTTTTAAACATTTAACAGAAAAAATAGAGAAGGAATTGAGGGAAATTTGGGAATTTAATCAAACAGAAGAATGTACTGAAGCGATAATATGGGATACAATGAAGAGTGTAATGAGAGGAATAGGATTGAGAGAGGCAATAAATTTGAGGAAACAACAAGAAGTTTTTTATCAAAAGCTAGAGGGGGAGATTAGGGATTTGGAAAAGAAGTATTTAGAGAAGAGGGATAAAAAGATTTTTGCAGAATTACAGGGTAAAAGGAAAGAATTGGAGAATAAAGAACTGGATAGGGTACAAAGGAATTTGATTTATACAAAAAGGGAGTATTTTGAAAATAGTAATAAAAATTCTAAAATGTTGGCTAGATTAGCACAAAAAAAAAAGAAAAAAGTTTAGTGGGGGTGATTAAAGATAAGAGGGGTAAAGAATATAATCTATTAAAGGATAAATTGAAAATTTTTCATGAATATTACACGGAGTTATACAAGGCAGGAAAATGGTCGGAAGCTGAGAGTAGAAAATATATCGAGAAAAATTTAAAAATAAAAATCCAGGATGAAGATAGAGAGAAAATGGAGCAACCATTCACGGAAATTGAAATAGAAAATGCTATAAATAAATTGAAACAGGGGAAAACGCCAGGATTGGATGGTCTGGGGGCGGAATATTATAAAGTTTTTAAAAAATGTTAATTCCAAAGTTAAAACGGTTGTTTAATGATATTTTACAGGGGGGAGAGATCCCCCCGTCATGGAAACAGTCCTTGACTATTTTAATCCCGAAACCAAGGAAGGATTTAGCAGAACCAGGTTCTTATAGACCAATATCATTAATTAATCAAGATGCTAAACTATTGACAGCAATTTTAGCTAGAAGAATGAATAGTTTTCTAAATAAGTATATAGGGATAGATCAATGCAGTTTCATTCAAGGAAGACAAATGGCAGATTTAACAAGAAGGGTTTTGAATATAATATATTTAATAAAGAAAAATAATTTGAAAGCGGGGGTTCTTGCATTGGATATTTTTAAAGCCTTTGATTGCGTGCAATGGCCTGCATTAAAGATGTTAATAAAAACTATGGGGTTTGGAGAAAAATTATAGGTATTACTAATCAATTATATACTCATAATGTTACGTGATTTTATGTGGTCGGTAATTGTAAATGATGGAATAACAGAAACTATTAGCCTAGGCCGGGGAACTAGACAGGGTTGTCCCCTTTCCCCAGTATTATTTGTGTTAGTTATGGAATTGTTAGCGAATGCGATAAGACAGGAGAGGAAATTACTGGGGATAGGGATAGAGGCTAAATGTAAGATAAACCTTTTTGCAGATGATATATTGTTAACATTAGAAAGGCCTATGGAAAATTGGGATTGGATAGAGAAACATTTAGATGAATTTAGAGAAGTAACAGGGTTAAAAGTTAATTGGGATAAATCGGAGATAATGACATTTAATTATAGTAAACTGGAGGAAAGGGGATTTAAACAAAGGAAAGTGGATATAAAGATAAAAAATATAATTAAATATTTAGGTATTGATATATTAAAAGATATGGATAAAATAGTGGAATGGAATTTTAAAAAACTAAAAGATGAAGTTAAAAATCAAATAGAGGATTATAAAAAATTGGGATTATCGTGGTGCGGTAGGATAGCTTTGATTAAAATGAAGATTTTACCGAAGTTTAATTTTTTATTTAGAATGATACCATATAAGATATCAGAGAAAGAAATCAAAGAGTGGCAAGTAATGTTAAATAGCTATTGCAATGGGGGGAAAAGATCAAGGATTACTAAGAATAGATGGTATAAAGCTCAAAAAATAGGGGGACTTGGTCTCCCTAATTTAAAATGGTATTATATAGCTAATCAACTTAGATACATTATGGATATTATTGTTACAAAAGATTTTATGTGGTGGGAAATAGAAGCATTTGAATTGGGTAATAGGGTGGAGAAATTTTTATTTACAAAACAAGGACATATTATGATAAAAAGATTAGAAAATCCCTTTTTAAAAAATATGTTAGAAATTTGGGGTAGAAATAAGGAAATATTTTTACCAGGTATATCCCCGCTTGCTCCAGTGGTGGTTATGGAAGATTTTCCCGAGAATGTTAGACATTTAGAATGAATTTTTAGAGAGAAAAAGGTGATAAGTTTAATGGATTGGCTGGAAAAAATGGAGACAAGACAGCAAATAATTGATAGGGTTGGGGCAGGAAGAATTTCTTGGTTAAATTTAATTCAATTAGTACAATGGGGTAAGAAATGGAAGAGGAGACATGAGCATGAAAGGGATTTCACCGCATTTGAGCAGTTGGTTATGTCCAGAGAACTTGTAGAAGGAAATGCATCAGCTAGGGGTCTTACAAAGATGTTATATAAAATGTTGCAGAAATCAGAAGAGCAAGCGGAAAATCTTAAAATAGTTTGGGATACAGAGTTTGAAGAGGAAATATCAAAGGATGAGTGGAACAAAATTTGGGATAGGCGAATATTGAAAAATATGTCTATAAGAATTAAAGAGAATTTTTATAAGCTAATTTGGAGATGGTATTTGACTCCAGTGAGATTAAATAGAATAGATAATAAATGTTCTCCAATGTGTTGGCGAGGATGTCAGGAGTTGGGTACATATGCTCATATGTGGTGCAGTTGTAAAAATGTAATGGATTTTTGGAAAATGATTTTTGAGGAAATATCAGAAATTGTTGGAGCTGATTTAGAGGTTTGTCCTAAACTAGCTTTGCTATCAATAACGGAAAAGGTGATCGGTCCTCAAAATGTTAAAGAATTAATTATAAACTTGTTAACGGCAGGTAGACTAATGATAGCAAGGAAATGGAAAATTCAGCAAGTTTTCACTATTACTGATTGGTATAAAGAAGTATGGGATATGGCTTTGAATGATATGTTGACTTGTAATATTAAATGCAAAAGGGGTCAATTAAAGAAAAATATTTTCAAGGATATCTGGGGTTTATTTTTGGAATATGTGTTTAAAAAGGGGAAAGGGAGTTTACCCTGTCAAGATATGTTGTATTTTTGGAATGATGAACAATTATAGAGTTATTGGATTATTTGGTCCCATGGTGATGGGAGCACAATATTAGTTATATGTGTGTGTCATTTTCTTTGTATTGTTTAAAAATTTAAATAATTTTTTTTTTTTAAAAAGGAAAATAATTTTAAAGAGCGAGCGGAGAGGAACAGCTGAGTGGCTCCACATGTCTCCCTGCCAGGGAGACGCAGCCCAGCCACTCGCTCTACGGGCGCCTCGCGCTGCTGTGCCGCTTCCCTGCCTAGGAGCCGGCATGGCAGCGCACGAGGCGCCAGCAGAGCGAGCCGCCGCTGACAAAGGTAGGGAAAAGCGGAGCAGCTCCGGGCAGGGAGGCGGTGCAGCAGCAGCGAGGCGCTAGCTGAGCGAGCGGCCGCACCTCGCCTCCACGGGGCTCAAGAAAGCAGTGGGAGGCGCTGGCCCAGCGAGCAGCCACACCGCGCAGGGGCTCCCTGACAGGGAGCTGGCCGCCGGCGCCTCCACATGCTTTTAGCATAAATTTAAATTTGAAAGCGGCAGCGGCTCGTGTTGTGAGACTTGCTCGTCTTTCAAATCTAAATTTATGCTAAAATTTTCCTCGTCTTCCGAGTAGCTCGCAAACCGGGTTACTCGTGATCCGAGGTATTACTGTACAGAATAAAGAATGCTAATTCACAATTTCCAGAAATATACAAATGCAGCACAATATAAATGTGGTAAATACAAAAATGAAATAGACAAATATGAAATACCAATAATACAAGTATGTATGAGAATGCAATATACACGAGAATATACGAGAATGCAATATACTAGAGAATGAAAGGAAAATAATTGACTTGACAAGAGTACCGGTTACCAACTTGTTTCACTATCTTCATCAGAACAAACATTCTACAAGTCATTATTTTCTTCAAAGCATAAGATAATTCGTCACGTAGATGATTGCATTGTTGAACTAAGTTTGGAGTTCTTGGTTGATACGAGTACAGAATAACTACAATAAAAAGAATTGTATCAATGTCTATATTGTGACTGCAAAATACTTTATAAATGTACAATGCTTTAAGAACACAGTAAGATAAAAATTCTCACCCTCCACAAGAAGAGACAATTTAAAAGTGGGAAGCTGCCCTCCAAGGATTTTTTTTTTTTTTTGCAATGCTGTATCCCCTGTATCCTATCCTAAAATCACCAAAAATGAGTGTCAGCGGCTCATCTGGACAAATGCCAACTCCTAAACATTAGGGATCAGCAGCTAGGGATGTGCGAGGAGCTCGTTTGGGGGGTGGAAGTCCAGCGAACTCGCCGGGCTTGACCCCCCGAGCTCTGCTCAACCAACCTGCTTTCCCGGCTCGACTCGCATTCTCCTGAGCCAAGCCAGGGAAGTGACTTCCGGGTTCCCTCCAGAGCACTTTTTACATAGAGAATGGCGTAAGATACATTAATAATGGCCATGATTTGCACAAGTTACGCAAATCGCAGCTGGACTGCTTTCAATGTATCTTATGCCATTTTCTACGTAAAAAGCGCTCCGGAGGGAATCCGGAAGTCCAGTGAGTGTCTCGGCTGGTGCTTGCTTTTGGCTGGGCTCGGCAGGTCCGAGCGCACCACAAGTCTGGTGGTGGGAGGATTGCCCACCACTACCAGCAGCTCCTGGCCTCTGGGAGAGATCAAGTTCCACAGGGATGCCAAATTCACATCAGTTTACTTGCCCAGAGGCAAGTGAAGTATCCGTAGTATGCTATGGTTTTGAGCGTGAAACCAGTGTGGTGTAATAGTTAGAGTGTTGGACTGGGATTGAGGAGACCTGGGTTCTAGTCCCCACTCAGCCATGAAGCTCACTGGGTGACTTTGGGCCAATCACAGACTCTCAGCCTAACTTACCTCACAGGGTTGTTGTGAGGATACAATGGAGAGGAGGAGGAGGACCATGAAAGCCACCTTGGGGGGGGGAGGCGGGATATACTGTAAATGTAATAACAAATAAATGTAATAATAAAAACTTGGTAGTGGTCTGCTTTGAGGGGTGTCCAGGAGGATATTTTGCCCTCTTGGACCACTATATACTTTCCAGGACCTCATAAAAAGTCAATATAATTGTGGTCCTTTCCCATTTACTAATCCCATGAAACAGATGTTCTTTCTGCTTGCTTGCCCTCTTTTTTCATAATTACTGAGCATGGCATCATTTTTCATGCAGCCTACTGACCCAACCAGATCTCCACGGTGTGTGTCTGTGGCCTTTCCCATTTGTACTTACAGAGGTGGTTCTGGGAGATGCAATATAGCCCATGAGGCTGTGTTTCCCTTACACCGAACGTTTTCAATAGGACTGTTTTACATCACAATCAAAGCGAGTACGTGTGTGAACTCAAATTCCAGCAGGATTATATATAATTATGATCATCAAAGGGCTGAATTCCCTTTTGTTTAGCAACACAGCTCTTAAACACGGCTTGCTCACCAAATTCCTATGGAAACAGAGATGCCGTTGCTCATTGCGTGTTGCTGTTACTATGAACAAGGCAGTCACCATGACATCTCTTTTTCCTTTAAATAGCTGCCTGGTAATGCACAGCGCGTGCACAGATGCATGATAGCAGAGTTGTTTAAGGCATGGCCAAATGATCCACAGAGCGTCTTATTATCTACCCAATCTGATTGCATTTGTATTGCAATGCCAATGGCCTGTTTATGCTGTGTTGGATCAAATGGGAGGAAAAGGTTAGAACAAAGGGATCTGTGGATACAACTCATCTTTTCAAACCCTGTGGCAAACCCAAAGCTCCGTACTTATTCTTTTACATGCTCATCTTCTAGTGTAGAAGTCTAATTGTGTGTTCTTCTGGTGTTAAAAAGTCTAATTGTGGTGGGGAGATGGGGATGCATCCATGCACCAGCCTGGCCACCTCCACCCGCTGGCCTCCCTGCATTTAAGACTAGTGAAGGTCTGAACAGAGCAGTGTTCTCCAGCCTTGGGTCCCCAGATGTTTTTGGCTGGGGCATGCTGGGATTTGTAGACCAAAAACATCTGGGGACCTAAGGCTGGAGAACACTGGAACAGAGGCTATAACTGCCTTTGGCTGAACACAGTTACAGTTCTCTGTGTGATCGGGAACCTTGATTGTCTAGTGGTGTACAGTACTGAAGTGTTGCTTCTGTTCCCATATCAGGCAAACATGTCTCATTTGCAATCCCAAATGCAAACATGAGCAGGAGCACCTTCTCTCTCTCTCTTCCCCCCCCCCTTCTTTTTGAGAAATGTTTGCAAATTCCCAGAAAAAAATGTGCATTTTCACACTTTAGTCAATGCGGGGAAAGTGCTCACTTTTGAAAAACATGCACAGAAATGCATACTTTTCCCATTCGAAATGTGCACTTTCCCCATTTGAACAAGCCAAAAACAGGTTGAAAATGAAAATGGGGGCAAGCGAAAATGAGTTTTGAAGTAATTTTGGGAGGACCTAGGCGAGCTCGAAAATGGCTGGTTCTCCCATCTCTAGCAGGACTTGTTTCTCATGCTTTGATCAACTCCCTCATTCCTAAGGCTTGCACAATAGTCTTTCTTCCTCTTTAGACCTGGTGCTCAGGACAAATGTCCCACTCATCCAACGGTTGAACTGGCCTCAGTTCATGCCTTTTCTTATCAATGAAATTTTCATTAGCAGATCAGGACCTCAATAGTTCATCTTTGTTAACCAAAGTTTGACCAAATAGAAAAAGCTATTTCCTGAAGAGAGGAGGTTTAGGTGGAACATTCACACTATGCCACCCATTTTTTTCTTCAAGTTAGGGTGCAATACTATAGACAGCATTTATCTGGCTGAGGGGGCATAGGAACTGGTGTTAGAGCTGTTCCAACGGCCCATAGGGAAGCCTGCTGGCAGGATGGCACTTATGCCACTGGAGACACACACACCCTGCTGCCAGTGAGGGCCAAAAGGAGGCATTCCAGAGATGTATTGGGGCAGACAAGGAGACACAGGGTCCTAAGCTCTCTCATTCCCCTGGAATGTCCCCCAGTTAGTCCCCCAAAATGCCAGCTGTGAGGCTAGCATAGTCGTTTCCCTCCAATGGGAGGAGAAACAAGGGAATCTCCCCTCACCACACACCCACTCTCTTTTCCCGCCCTGGTTGCAGTGAGCTGGCAGGGCTTAGGAAATGGCAGTAGCTCTGCCACAAAACCTCCCCACGATCACTACTATAGGATTGCTCTGCCCAACAATGAATGAAAACGGATAGGTAGACATTTTTCTCCATTTCTCATATAATACTAGAAGCCATGAAGCTAAATGGTGGGAGATTTCAGCTAGATAAAAGGAAGTACTTCTTCACATAGCACATAGTTAAACTGTGGAATTTGCCACCACAAGATGTAGTAATGGCTTTAAAAGGTGATTAGACAAATTCATGGAGGATAAGGCTGTCAATGTCTATGCAGGATCCTAGTCCTGGTGGCTATATGCTACCGCCAATATCAGAGGCAGAATACCTCAGATTCAGAACACCAGCTGCGGGGGAACTCGAGTGGGAGGGTGCTCTTGCACTCATGCCCTATTTGTGGCCTTCCCACAGGCTGTTGTTTGGCCACTGTGTGAACAGAATGCTGGACTAGATGGATCCTTGGTCTGAATCAGCATGTTCTCATGTTCTTATGTAAATGAGAGAATTTATCAGCATAGAGAAATTCCAAATAGATGATTTAATAATAATTTCCATGTTAATTGTTCACCCAATAGGAACTGGTGTTTAAGTGGAGATATGATTTTTCCATAGGAAAGTATTAACTTCCTGTAAGTAATAGTACATCAGGGGTGGAATCAGGTCATGCCCATTCCCAGTTTAGGTGGCACATAAACTAAATACATTTGTACAAGCTCCTACCAAAACTGACTAAAACTGATCACAAAACACCAAATTTCAATATCCTACAGAAATTTTTTAAAATTTAATTTGAAGCAATTTATATATCGATACAATTATCTATATATTTTATAGTACATTATGGTGTTCAAAGCTTGTTGCATAATTATGTCAGTAGTTCTTGCAACAACCCTATAAATAATTAGGTTAATATCATTATCCCCATATTGCAGATGGGCATGTGAGGCTGAATCAATTGCCTATGGCCAGTAATATGCATGTTCTATGGGCATTATTTAAGTCTGAGCATTTTATTATTTTTATTTATTATATTTATACCCCGCCTTTTTTCCTGCAAGGAACCCAAGGTGGCTTACATAATCATCATCCTCTCCATTTTCTCCTCACAACAACCCTGTGAGGTAGGTTAGAGAGTCAGTGACTGGCCCAAAGTCACCCAGTGAGCTTCGTGGCCGAGCGGGGACTAGAACCCGGATTTTCTGAATCCCAGTCCAACACTCTAACCACTACACCACACTGGCTTGTGACTTCTATGGATATTGTAACAGTTCTATGGGCATTGTTTAAGTCTAAGCATGTGAATTCTTAAGTCTAAGCATGTGAATTCTTAAGTCTAAGCATGTGAACTGCTCTAGGTCAATTCATATCAAAAGTCTTGAATCTTCTTTCTCTTTCACACACAAAAACATTGATTGTCTTACTAGCTCTAACACTACTGCTGCATTGCCACTGGGTTTGCCTCCATACTTCCTTTTCTGCCATTTCCCCATCAGCACCACCAATGTCTTAACTTAGGTACTTTGCTTGTGAATTTCTTGGAGGCATCTGAGTTGCCACTCTTGGTAGACAGAATGCTGAGTTTCATTCTTCCCTGTGTAGAATTACTTTGACCAAGAACGGCAATTGTTAAGTGCTTAGGTTGTTATTATGATGCCGATGCCTGTGTCACATTCATTCATTCATTCATTCATTTATACACTAGATTCTGCTGGTATCCAAGTAGGTAACTGAAAGGAGCTATGATTCTAGGATTCCTTAGTACACAATACAGATAATTTGGCAAAAGGCCTTTGGAAGGAAGTGCATGGGGAGGCATAAAAGGTCTTGGAGAGTCAAATCAGGACTAGGAACTGATGGAGAATGGGCTCTTTTGGGGTGTTATAAAGTGAACATGCACGCGAGTGCCAACAGGCTACTGATAGCCAGCTATGGGCTTGGGAAAACTCTGTGTGGGTGTGTGTAAGGAAGCGGTGAACATTGGCTTACACATTTTGGACTCCTGGACAACCTCTTTTCCCATTATGTTTGAATTTTACTGTAAAAGGGAGTTAGCCTCTAACCCCTTAAATAGGAGAAGAGCATTTAACAAGTGATTTGCTTTATTTAAACATTCATTGTTAGAAAAACAGAAGCCAGTGAGATGAAGATTGTGACTTTCTGTGGGAGGTGATGCTGTAATTTGCATTCTGTTTCCATTTTATTTAACAGGCCTTTAAGAACAATGCACGTGGCAGTAACCCCTGTCCCCCGCCCCAACAATGTTGCAGAAGGGGATTTAAAAAACAAAAAACAAAACCTGATCCTCGTAAAATCTGGGGAGAACCCTATTACTATACCATTGCCTCAGCAGCTCATATGACTCAGCTATCTATCACTCTTTAATCGCAGCTAGTAGGGGTTTGCATCGAAAAGGTTCAGTTCAGAGCCTGATTCTGCAATTCACAAAACAGCCTAATTTGGCTTCGAATGATTCAGAGGCTGCCCACCAACTCCGGTCCGAATCTTGATTCAGAGATCCAAATCGTTATGACTCCCATTGACAACAAATGACTATAACTCATTTTCTAGAGACTATATGGAGGCCCTTGGGATGTTGCCTTGCCATATAGTATAATTCTGATAAGTGGGAATGGGCTCCTGCATAATACTGTAGAGCAGTGAAATGGACAGTTGGGGTTTCCTACTGCCAGTTACACCAGTACAAATTATTACATATGTCACCATAAGCTGCAAGGTCCAAGCCGCTTGTCTGAGTGAAAGCAGAGTGGAAAATTGACCAAGTGATGATGTTGCTGTGCTGATGATGTCTTTGAATGAAGACCACAAAGCGGTTTCTTGCTTTGATGGTCGATACATCATCATGGCCAAATCACATTGTGCCAATGCATGTTGTGCCCCAATTAGTCCTATGGTTAGGTTTGGACTCTGATTTAAAAACTGTCAGAATTGGGTGACATTTGCAGGCATAGCAATTCCTTATGATGGGACTACACTTGCCAAATTGCAGACTGATAGGTGCAGGGGTGGCTGTGCTACATGCAGGGCTGGTGCTACCATTAGGCCAACTAGGCAGCTGCCTAGGGCGCAGGGCTAAAGGGGGCGCCAGAAATGCCTTGAAAAAAATATACAGCGCTAAAATGCGTATTTTACCAAGTTTGTTTTACCAATCATATCTTGACTTGTTGCGTGAGTGAAGGAAGTGCCCACGCTGGCAGCGTCAATACGTCAATACACACACTGGCGGGGTGTGTGCCTACATAGAGTGCCTGCACAGACGGTGCCCAAACGGGGGCGCTTTCTCTCAATCGCAGACGGTGCCCACACGGGGGCACTTTCTCTCCATCGCACACGCTGTCCACCTTTCCCTTTGCCTTCTCCTCCCTTTCCCCCATTGAGCTCCCCTGATCTTTGGCCACAAGGAATCGAAGGAAGGTTTGTTTGTGTTGTTGCAGCGGTTGTTTCCAAATTCACCTCTCAGGTGTGGGCGCCTCACGTTCGTATCTACGCAGAATCGGGTCTGCTGCCCAGCAGAGTTGCCCTAAAGGAGGCCTCCCCCCTAAAGGTGGGGAGGGGCAGACAGGAGGGGGCACTCAACCTTTGCCCTGTCCATGCTTTTCCTGCTGACCCCCCCTGTTATTCCCAGAGCTCCAACACCAGAAGGAACCCGTGCTGGGATTTTTTTAAAATGGTGGCTTTAAAAAAAAAAAAAGGAGCGGGAGAGGGTTTGCAGGGGAAGCATCTGGCGCCCGTGTGCTCCTGAGGCACTTTGCAGCCGACACATCGCGTGGTATCTCTCCTCCCTCGCCCCTCCCATTCCACCGCTGTATGATTTTGGGCCGACCGGAATCGGATTCTGCCGCCATCACGTCCCATTTTGTCCCTGGACCGTCCAGTCTTCTCACACACACACACACACACACACACACACACACACACTCAAGCCCCCCATTTTCAGCATCTCTTCCTCCTGCATCTCAGCCCTGCAAATTCCCCCTCCATCCTCCCCGCTGTACCCCGCTTTGGGATTATTTCATAAAGAAAAGCGGGTAATGCATTTCATAAATGAATAATCAATAAAATAAGCTCTTAAAAAACACACCAAAATATGTACAAATTCATTTTAGAATGTACACTATGGACTGGATCCAGAATTAGTCCTGCTTAGAGTAGACCCACTGAAACTAAGGGGACTTAAGTTAGTCATGCCTAACTCAAGTCCCATTGATTTCAATGGTTCTCCTCTAAGCACGGCTAAGTCTGGATCCAAAGCTATGACAGCCTGGAGGGAGGGCTCAATTGCAAAGTGGGGGGCACTAAATATCTGATCTTGCCTAGGGCACCAAACTGCCTTGCACCGACCCTAGCTACATGCCACTAAATTGGGGGTGGTGGTGAAAAAGGTAACTGATTCATCATCATCATCGTCGTCGTCGTCGTCAGTCATCAGTCATCGTCGTCGTCATCATTTAGAAGAATTGGATGCAATTTCCAGTGATAGTTGTTCCTTCTCAGGGGACCAAACCTACTTGAGCCCCTCAGAAGGGTAGAGAAATCTTTACGATCCGGATCAGACTGCCTGCTCCCACTCTAGAGTGAAAATGAAAAAAGAGCCATAGCTGCTAGATGCAGATGTAAAGTAATGTCTCAGCCCTGAGGGTAAATGTAGCTGAGAGTCGAAGCCAATGCTTCCTGGACTGGTCAGAGGGGTGATCCTAATTAATCAGGAGCGTGCTGCTTCTCTAAGCCATCAAAGGAAGCCATAATTGAAATTGACAGGCATAAGGGATCACTCTGCATAAGAAGCTTCTTCCCGCTTACAAGTTCTCAGTGCTTCTTGGCACCCTTCCCTTTATTCCTCCAGGCTGAACCAGGCAGTGGGTGGGCAGGGAGGTGCTGTTTCCACAGAACTATTTGCAGTGCAGATAGCCCAGTATGTTTCTCTTCTCTCACTTCAAGGGAAAACTTTTACCCGCCTTTTTCATCTAATGAAAATATGTATGAAACTGCCTCCCCCAGTCAAGTATTGGTTCAGTCTTAGCATCTAGTGATCCTTCTGTTTTTGTGCCTGGTCTAGTATGTGCCACTGTCAGTAGCTCAGTGTTATGAGGGCTGTTACATTGCCCAGACACAAAGGGACCATGACCCAAAATTAGAGCTCTGAGAGCAAAATACTCGTTAGCAGGATCATGTAGTATGTCACTAGGGGATGCTGAAGGAATTTAATCTTTGATTGTGAATTCCAATACAAACTGACCTGATCTGCAATACAAACTGACCTGCTCTGGACTAATGTGCAGATCAAAACATAGCTATTGCTGAATTTCTCACCTTTGAATGTTTGCAATGCAGTTCTTGGCACATGCCAAAAAGTATTAAAATGCATTAATTTTTAAAATTCATATTTTGTTTGATTTTTTAGATTATTGTTACACAACATTTAAACTTCATATTGTGCCAGATTGAGATTTTAAAAATGAATGAATGAATGATTAAATGCCATTATAAATTAAATTTGTGCTATTCTACTATGCATATAGTCTGAGTTTTTGCTTCACTTTTTAAACTCTTATATAAATAGCAATCAGCCAGAGCAAACCAAACTCATAGATTCACTAGCTGGAGCGAGTTTGAATGGGGTAGGGGAGAGATGTCTACTGCAGAGCCCCACTTGCCCATGGAAAGCTCTGTCAGTATATTGAATTACGTTTCTGCCCACAGCAGGCCCTGAAACAGGATGCGGCAGGCGTGAAGGGTGACGGCCTTGGATCCACTAGACCAGTGATGGCAAACCTATGGCACGTGTGCCACAGCTGGCACGCAGGGACCTCTCTGTGGGCACTCGAGCCATTGGTCGCCAGATCGTGAAAAGACCTTCCCCTTCTGCATTCAGCGTCGGGTTTCCATAGTAACTCCTCTCCACTCATTCCTCGCTGGCCTCCACAGGCAGGCACACTCCAACATCTCCACCCCCAGAAGTGGACTGCGCAGGCACCCAGCCCTCCTTCTAACTGAACAGACAGCTCAGAAGCACAGCGCGTGCATGCCCGCATCTTTGCGCGCCCGGTGAAGAGCCATGCCCTGAGACAGAGCAGGGCACGATTAACTAGTGCCCCCTCCTCCTTCCTGCCAAATTTAAGGCACTTTGAAATAAATAAGTTGGTTTTGTGTTGCAGACAGTTTGGGCACTCAGGCTCAAAAAGGTTAGCCATCACTGCACTAGACCCAAAGCCCATTCATTCCCATGAGAGGCCCCAGGACTGGGTTCCTTAATGACACCAGCTTGGAACTGTATAGTTAGTCCCCCTTCCATTGAAATCAATGGGAGGGAAGTAAAAAATATTGGAGAACTGCTGGAGAAATCCCCGGAAGTAAACCGTTCCAGCACCTCCTGCCTTGGCCAGCACAAGTGAACAGGGCAGATTGGAAGTGGCAGATTGTCTGCCACTGCACTCCCCTCCCCGCCACTTAGGATTTCTCTTTTTTTAAAAAAAAAAAATATCTTTGTGCAATTTTAAAACATTGTAATTCATAAATTAATACTGAAATGGGATGAAATGGATTTCTGAGAGAACACCTGTGAAAGTGATAGGGACCGGAAATAGTACACTGATTCGTCCATCCTTATGTATAACATAATTTGCAAGCAATGTTTATGCATTTTGTTGGCCTAAACACAGTGAGTCAGCATCATATATTTATTCTGAAATATTTCTAGCTCAAATTTAGTTAACCTTCTAGCATTCTAGTTTTTAGGCCAGGCCCAGCATCAATATGCAGCATCCTTGGGCACCTGCTGGGTGTTCGTCGGTTGTGCCAGCCTCCCTTTAAAAAAAATGTTTTCCCAGGACTCTAAACAGTGCTAGGCTTCTGGGTTTGTGGGCTGCCATTTGAACTACCCACAATACCCCAGACAGAGTGACTCTGTATCAGCAAGTTAAAATGGCAGTTCCCGACCCCCTGCCACTGATCAGGGTGCTCCTACGACCTGCCACTGCCACCCAGTATGCCCACCAGGGCTCATCCACATAGGAAGCCCCCACCCCCAATGTAGCAGGGGGCTCTCTCCAGAAGACACTTTGCTCAGCACCACCTCAATCCTGGAGACGGCCCTGTTGCAGACTGCCTCCCTGCTCAGGCATTATGCCCCAACAGTGAGCGTGTGAGGGTCATGGAGCCGGGGCACCCTGGCCCCACCTCTAACATCCCCAGCCCCACCCTTCCAGTTCCCAATTATATACAAGGGTGAGTTTTACTCGTGTTCAAGCCAACAGTGAGTAGAAGCTACCTGCAGACCTCATGGCACAATGTAGGGAGGCTGGGGACGGAGGGTACAGGTGCAGGGCCAATCCACATGGACCCATGCCCCTTACAGGCATTGGCATACCCTGTTCAGGCACCATACCCAAAGAGGTTTGTTTGTGTGAACGGTGTACTTGTGTGTGGATGTCTAGAGGTGGTTACATTGTTGTGCTTCAATGAATGTTAGGGAGGGGCCATAGCTCAGTGGTAGAGCACTTGCTCTGCATGCAGAAGGTCCCAGGTTCAATCCTTGGTATCTCCAGGTTGGGTTAGGGCAGAATCCTGCCTGAAACCCTGGAGAGCTACTGCCAGTCAGTGTCCACAATACTGGGCTACATGGACCAAGGGTCCAACTCAAGACAGTCATGCCTTGGATTGAGAGCATAATTCGTTCCAGGAAACGTGCTTGTAATCTAAAACACTCTTATATCAAAACGAAATCCCCCCAAAAAAATTTGTACAGAGGTTTTTAATTTAAGCCGTACGACAGTACTTGTATTGCAAGACGTCGCTTGTATATCAAGTAAAAAAATAAATAAATAAATATTTAAAAATTTGCTTGTCTTGCAAAACGCTCTCAAACCAAGTTACTTGCAATCCAAGGTATTACTGTATAAGGCAGCTTCCTCTGTTTAGGATAAATAGATGATGGGTAGGTGGTGAACTTACCACCAAGGTTGTACTCTGCTCTTCTCTCCCTTTTCTTTATGTCACTCCTTCCAAGCTGGTACCATGTCATCAGACTCCAAGTGATGTCACAACAGTCTTGATGGCATGCTGTTTATTTTATTTGAGAAGAAATCCAGTACTGTGACAATTCAAAGAGAGTGATAGTTGCTCCTATCATCTCCTTTCATGGAGATTCATGAAGATAGAAATAACAAAATGGAGGGTATTTCTGATATAGTTTAGATAATGGACGTTTTGATCTAATAAATAAGTATCTGCACACTAATCTGTAAAATATTTGCTTGACATTTCCCCTTCCTATTGTTTGCGCAGGGTAAAAACAGATGCCACTGTTTAACAGATGTCAGCCAGATGTGTTTGGGGGTTTCATCTGCAGAGAAATCAGCCATTTATTTGTAATTTAAGTGATAACAAACTACAGCCTATGGACTGACCTACTTTGTGTGCAGCTTGCTATTCCCTGAAGTTATAATTACTTCATTTATTCAGTATACAAATTAACGTTCGTGCATTACCTGTCTTTAAAGAAAAGAGCCTTTTAATTTTGCTATGATATCTTTCAAATCAGGATAAACAAATTGCATGTTTTCTGCAGTTGTTCTAATTATCCTGATTCGGCTAGCAGTAGATTAATGATATGCTTGGGACATATTCTAATAGTTTAGGTGGTATTAGGTTCTAAACTCGGTCTGATGGCATATATCGGATTTTAAATAGCTCAGAACTGACTTAAAAGCATTTGTGACCAGACCAGGAATCATGGGATGAGACACATGGCGTTGAGTTGCTTAGGGTCACAAGTTTATTTAGTTTACACAACAGGGTCTCAACAAGTATAGCACTGTGCAGGATACTACCAATATAAGAGCCATCTAGCAGTGATTCCTGCCTTGAATTAGGGCAAGTCATACCCAGCCATAACTTGTAGGTAGTGTAATAACTACCCCCTCCCCACTTGGCCACAATTCATTAGGTGTTGAGGGAGTCCTTCCTCAGTCATTCCCCCCACACACACACACACAAGTCCCACAGCTCTAGATGAGTGAGACTGGTTGTTCCCAGAGCGGTTCTGTATCCTGTCCCTAGGTCCCACACAGCCTAAAATGGTAAGCCTCGGGAATCTCCCATCACCTTAAAGGTGCCTCAGAGTGCTCCCTGATGTTCTTACCTGTCTGTGTTACTTTTCCTGCCAAGCCCTGCCATTGTGACTAAATAACTTGCCTAAAAAAATCAGACACTCCCAATCACTAACTGTCACTCCCCACCAGGTGGACAGTGTAGTGGTTGGGGGGGGGGGGGATTGGTCTCCTTGTCCCAATCTAGAAGCAAGTAAAATGTTGTACTCAGCCCATAAACAATAGGTCAAGTAAGTCAGTTTCTACACAAAAGAATGCACAGACACAAATCTGACATCAGAAACAGCAATATTCAAAAACCAGCGGGGGAACCCTTCAGCTTCCCAGGACACTCTGTCAATACCCTTAAGGTAGCCATTCTTGAACAAGAGAGCCAGTGTGGCGTAGTGGTGAGAGTGTTGGACTGGGACCAGGGCCGGTGCTACCATTAGGCCAACTAGGCGGCTGCCTAGGGCGCCGGGCTGAAGGGGGCGCCAGAAACTCCAACTCCCTCCCGAAAACACTTCACATATATCTACAGAAGAAAGCTTTTTTTTTTTTTTTAAGTCTTTCTGGGTTGTTTGAACTGCCCGTCGCTAGCTGCTCTCCTCTTCCTCTCCCCCCTGCGCGTCTCTCTCTCTCTCTCTCTCTCTGCCTTCGCTTCCAAGGAACACACAAACTGACTCTCCCAAAGATTTCTTTTGTGATCACTTGAACTGAGGAGCGGCGGCGGCGGCAGCAGGAAGAGACGGAGCGGGAGAAGAAATAAGAGGGGAGGGTGGAAGGGAGTTTACATGACATCTCTCTGTGCCGGTTTTAGCAGATCCCCACTGCAATTTTTTCTTTCTTTTTCCTTTTCACTGTTCAGTTTTACAGGGAGGCACAGCAAAACAAGAGAGGGAGAGAGGTTGAGAGGGAAAGCTGCAAAGAGGAGGGCGAGCTGCACACTTACTTCGAGCTCCTCCTGCTGTCAGCGCCTCAGCCAATCAAAAGGCTCCAGAGTTGGGAGACGCTGGAGGAAGCGGCAGCGGAGGAGACGCTTTGTAAAGACAGGCTGGGGGCCGGGCAAAGGAGGCAACGTGCGCGCGCACACACACACGCACACGCCTGCCTAGACGAGTCTCCAGTTTCCTCAGGGGCTCTCGGAGCTGGGCTTTCCTTCGTTCCTGCGCTCTAAAGACTTCCAGTATAAAAGTGTTTTCTCCACACTCGTTTCAAGCCAGTCTTCCCCCCACACCCCATTTTCAAAATCCCGCCAAAAGACACATACTTATATTAAAGTGATTCCTTTCATGGACAATTCACTCCCGCAGCCCCTGATAATGCCTACTGTTTGGGGAAGTCCCCCCCCCCTTCTAGTCCCCTTTGGTACCTTCATATGAAAGCGAAAATCTGTATAATGGATCTTCGCTTTATCCAATGGGATAACTGAGGATATCTTGATAGATTTCGAGAAATGTAGCAAATTGGTACTACATCAACATGTATTTTATATATGTTTGTCAATGTTTATGATAATAATTTTTTAGGTTTTGCCAACTGACTTTTAATGGGCATAGAGCTGGAGGGAGGGAGGGCTCAAGTGGGAAGGGGGGGCGCTAAATATCTGATCTTGCCTAGGGCACCAAACGGCCTTGCACCGGCCCTGACTGGGACTCAGGAGATCCGGGTTCTAGTCCCCGCTCGGCCATGAAACTCACTGGGTGACTTTGGGCCAGTCACTGACTCTCAGCCTAACCTACCTCACAGGGTTGTTGTGAGGATAAAATGGAGAGGAGGAGAATTATGTAAGCCGCCTTGGGTTCCTTGCAGGAAAAAGGCGGGGTATAAATATAATAAATGAATGAATGAATGAACTTTGAAGACAGATATCAACATGAAATTGATCATCAAGAGATTTAGCTCCATTTCTTGTTGCTTGAACAAGGACAAAGGGCTTGTTGGTTTGTTTTTATCACACGACATTTGTTAATCTACTCAGCAATGCAGTGATGTCTCTATCACCCAACAATGTTTTGTGAATGGCAACTGTTAAGGTAATTATCACTGTCTGTACTGTTTGTGTTTCATTTTCTCTGGCCTCACTGTTTACAACACACACCTTCCAGCATGTGTATATAAATCTGACAACTTGAGGTTAACACTCCATGCACCTGATGAAATGGACAGTGTCCACGAAAGCTTATGCCAGAATAAATGTGTTAGACTTTAGGGTGTCATAACTCTTGGTGTTTTTGCTCAGCTGCAACAGACTCGCATGGTTACCCTGATGGAGACTACACTGTAACCTAGGGTGGGTGGGATGCTGGGACAGTGGCAAAAAGAGACGGCTGGCTAGGAGTGGTATGTGCTTAAATAGTTCACCCAGGCTCCACGCCCAGCCTGTGTCAGGATAGAATTTGGCTGCGTGTTGCTATCCCATGTCCCCTGCTGTTCCTATTCAGGTCAGCCATAAAATCACCCCAGCACAAACTGGTAGCATTCCATACCTATGGCTGGAAATCACATTGCACAATGAAATAGAAAACTGTTTATTCTCACTTCAAATCTCCATAGTAATAACACAATTGCTGGAGAGAGGGGATGGCATTACATAGATAAATCAGATGAAGAGCTGAGCATTAACTGCCAATAAGTGCTTGCAAGTTCTTGCTCACTAGTTTTTGGTCCTGTATGGAAGAACTTTTCATTGCCTGTTCACCATAACAGAGAATTTCATCACACTTGATGGATGTAAGTGTGAAGGAACAGAACTGTCTTATAATTTTGTATATAGTTTAGTTTAGATATTATGGAATTAATTCCTTTCTGTGGTTGCTAAAACCAAAAGGTCAAAAGTTCAGGCTGCCAAAGAAACAACAGGTGCCACTAAGCCTACAGAGAACAAGGTTCAGCTGATGGTCAGCAAGAGAAGGAGCTTGTAGAGGAGGGTGTGTTTACATGGCAGCTCCAAAGGGTCTGTAGTTCTGCAAGAATGCAGAGGCTTTTTTCAAAAATGTGTGTAGAGCTCAGCAGAAGGAATTGAGAGTAAAGGTGAGCCCTCCTGATTGGTTAGAGTTACAAGTGCAAAGGCTAACTTTAACATATAAAAAGTAGAGGAAGGCTGAAAGAGAGAGGAAGGTAGGAAGGAAAGAAAAAAGAAAATCAGAAAGCTGCTTGGAAAAGCTGAGAACACTGATAGTAAGATATTGCTGGGAAGAACTTAGAAAAAATAGGAACTCAGTCTAGTTAGGCTAGCTGCATGCATTTACCCTGGTTATTTTCTTACCCTTTTGCTCTTATGGTTTTTCTGTGTACATGTATGTGTGTTGTAACCATTCAGATGTTAAGACCTGTCTGAGTGTGGAAAGCTAAGCAGGGTCAGGCTTGGTTATTACTTGGATGGGAGACCCCTCCTCTAGTTTCCTGCATTGAGCAGGGGGTTGGACTTGATAGGCTTGTAGGCTCCTTCCAACTCTATGATCTATGAAATCTATGAAACCTAATACTTTACCAGTCATTTTTTACATTTTTGTTGTTTAAATGTTGTGTCTTGTTGGATTATCCATCCCATACCTAAAAGCCAACCCACCCACCCCACACACACATATACTACCTAAAGGTATTTACAAGAGACCCAGAGGCTTTTAAGGCTGTTTGGTGGAGGTAGCCATGGACAATAAAGAATTCCACCCGGTGGCAGCAGAAAAGTCATGGGAAGGGAACAGCAAACGGGAGTGGGGCACTCTATTTGGCCTGGTCTTCCTTCCATACATGGATCAGGGCATAGCCAGTCCTGTAACAGTAGGATAGCAACAGCAAGTGATGGCTTGCATGTTTGCATGGGTTATCTTATCAGACATCTAGCACTACAAATAGATCTTATTTATTTATTTATTTATTTTATTCTATTTTTGAATCGCCCATCTGGTGGCCAGGCATCTGGCCACTCTGAGCGATGTACAGTCTAATTAAAAACAAAAACAAAAAACAGAGCGTCAGTTAGCCCTGGGGGGGCAGTCCAACCGGAGCAAATATATCACCCCAAATGCAATGCTTTTCAATAGAGTCCATTCACAGATTGAGCTGAGAGTCAACTCATCAAAGCCTGGTTCAGACATATATGCATATCACTTGATTATGTTACCTTACTCTAGTGTATACTCAATATGACTGAAGACTCAATGTGAGAACTGATTGCATTGAAAACCCTTTGTGTTTGAGGATATGTGAAGGTAAAAGAATGTTCTATCTGTGTTGATATATCTCTAATGGTGTATTCATGCATACAAGTCAGCACTGGATGTTACAGTTATCAAGTGATTAGCATACATGTATAAACCAGCCCCATGAGGTTTATTTGTTGAGAAAAGCAAAGTATGTAATGCTAAACAGCTCTGAAGCTTTGAACATAGGTATTGTTTTTGACAACATCAACTGTATATAAATTGAAAGGTTGAGAAGTATTACTTGCAGGGAAGAGTTAGAGCATGATAAGAGCACACTATACACAAGTAAGTCTCCCCAAATTTAGAAAAAAAGACTGATATGAAAATACAGAATTTGTGGGGATTCTTCTCCATCCTAATAGATATTGGAAACCTATAAAGTTCTGTCTATTTCCAATGGAACCAAGGATTGACATCTACTAGAAACAACTATTCTGCAACCTGTGTACATTTTAAAATAGAGATGGGTGAGTGAGAGCTTCATTTGGTTTATTTTTTATAAGAACTTACCAAAAGTTCACAAATTTCTCCATGAACAGGGTGGAATGAACTCGAGATCTAACAAAATCCACATGTGGGAGAAAATGAAACTGTCAAATTTGTCCATGAGACCACACCCAGAATAACAAGACCAGACAAGTGTCACTGGGCCACAACTTTAATAAGAGTTGCAACAATCATAATACAGTGCAGCATACTAGTAATGCAGGAGTCACCTCACAACTATCCCTGCCTCAAATTAGGGTGAGCCATCCTCAGCCATGAGCTGGGGGAGGGTGATTCCTACCCCCTCCCAACCAGCCACTGTAACCATAGGGAGGGAGGGTGGGGTAGGGATGGGCGACTTGCCCGGCACTCGACTTGCAGCATGTGAGACAAGCACTCCTGCTGTCCGAGCCGAGCAAGCGCGCCAGCTGAGGCGCTTGCCAGACTTCCAAGTCCCTCGGCTCTACGTTGTTTACGTAGAAAATGGCCTAATTTGCACAAATTTGGCCGTAATTTGCGCAAATTAGGTCATTTTCTACATAAGCAACCTAGCGCCAGAACCCAGAAGTCGCTTTCCCCAGCTCGGCTCGTGAGAATGCAGGTCGAGCCAGGAAAAAGGTAGGGCGAGTGGAGCTCGGGGGGGTCGAGCCCAGCGAGTTTGCTGGCTTTCACCCAATTGAGCTCCGTACACATCCCTAGGGTGGGGTGCCATGACTTCAGCAAGAGAGGGTGAGTTAGAGCAGCATGGACTTAAATAGTCCTCCCAGTCTCCACCCCACCCCCCAGTCCAGCGTCAACACAGAGTGTATGTCCACATGCCTTGGACAGGTGCCTTGTCCCTATCCAGACCATCTGCAAAATCACCCCAGCCTGAAACCATTTGGGTCAGGAAGAAGGAGCGTGCATCCAGGCAGAGGACTTTGAGTGCTTAGCTCTTTATAATCTGGCTTTGAATCCCTGTGCATTCAGCCATGTTTGTGGTGCTGAATTGTCACCTCTTTCTTTCTGACAGGCTCCTTACCCTTAACAGCTACATGGCAGGAAAGTACATCCTGGTCCTCTTCGTGCTGGGAATAGCTGTACCTATTGAATCTGGCCAGTGCAGATGGATTTTGTTCGGTTCACTGAGAATTTTGTTTGGTTCGTTGTTTGATAAGAACATACAAAAATCCACAAATTTCAGGATGGAAAGAACTTGAGGGGGGTTGTTTGGGCATTTTTAATGCATGTGGGAGAAAGTGAAACTGACAGATTTGTCTATCTCTAATAATTCACAGCATTTTTTTGTACAAGAATCCTGTGCAATGCAATCATCAATGAAATGAATCAAAAGCACTGCTTGGGTGATTACACCCACATGGCTATCATCCAGACTTAATACTTACGTTGATAATTGAACAGGGCAACGTGTTTCTTATCAAAAGCTTTTATGTCTCTTTCACGCATCTCACTAAAACCTAATGAAGCCGGTCATCATTATGCCTGTCATACATGGGGAGCTGATGCTGGAAGATAGACGCTTGCCCAGTGCTACACACACGGCTGATAGACGACCCCAACTTCCCAGCTCCTAATCTACTGGATTTCAAGTTCCTTTTCTCAAACTAATATAAATACATTTTAGTGATTAGCACTGCCCCTCATAGTATTTTTCCTCTTTCACGTCAAAACGTCGTCCTTTTGCAAATAGAAACACGCAGTCTGTATCTTCAGCAAATTTTAACTGAGCTATTATGATAACACTTTTGTCCTTCCTAGGTTGACTATAACATTCAACATCAATCAAAAACAAATACCCACCATTACAATATGAGCATAATCTGAGGTGAACAGGGGCCCAAGCCTTTTATTTAAACAACTGCAGCATAATATGAAAACAAATATTATTGTGGCATATGAAGGACAGAGACCGTTGTGCGTCAATACAAGAGGAGCGTGAGCCAAAGTAATGTCTGGGATATTATTTAAAACAAAGTTGCACCTGTAGGTAAGAAGACCACACAACACTTTCCCATTCACTTCATCCACATGACTAGCACCCCTGGGGCTGACATAATTAAAATACTAATTAAAATTCAATAGTAAAATGACAATGACACTCCCCAGCCTACCTTAGGCAGGGCTTTTTGTCTTCACCCTTTAGAGTAGGGGTGCAGAACCTCAGGCCTAGGGGCCACATCTGTCCTGCTTGGAATCTCCCAGGTTCCCCAGGTGGCCCCACCCCCTTCTCCTGGTCCCACCCCCTTTCTCATGACTACTGATCATTTGGTAGTTTTCTTGGCTTTTGTGAAGTTTATTCCCATTCTAAAAGGTTGAAATGCCTCTCCTCAGGCTTCGTTACTTGCAGGAAGAGCTTTAAGCGAAAATGGGCTGGTGTTTTTTTGACTTTACTGCCTTTGCCTTTGGCCCTATCCAGTTTGCCTTCAGCCGCAGCCACCACAGGGATGTGGCCCCTGAGAGCTTCTCTGAAATGGAATTTAACCCTTTAGCTCAATGTTCTCCAACCTTGGGTCCCCAGATGTTTTTGGCCTACAACTCCCAGCACGCCCCAGCCAGCTATGCTGGCTGGGGCATGCTGGGAGTTGTAGGCCAAAAACATCTGGGGACCCAAGGTTGGAGAACACTGCTTTAGCTGAAAGAGGTTTGTCACTCCTGCCTCCTAGCAGGAGTGGACATAATGTAGATCGCCATTTATATTGGACTTCAGCTCCCAGCATTCCTGAACAAACCTCATGGCTGACTAGTTCAATTGGACCTGGGGCAGACAGCCATCCCATGGGCCCTGAACAGCCTCACTGGCCACAACACTTTGACTTGGGGTGATGATGCTAAAAGGGCCTGCATGACACATGATTGAAGTGCAAAGGGCAAAGAAGACCAGTTGAACTGGTGATCTGATATCTGGCCTGGAGCCAAAGTGGGGTTGTCGCCAGTCCAAGGTGAGATGCGAGGAATGCATTTTCCTAGATCTCACCTTCTCACAAGTATGCCTGCAGCTGGTTTTGCTAGTTAAATTTCAGGTCAGATGTTGCATTAAGCCAAGTTGGGGTAAATCCCTTGACCCATCTACTGTGTCTTTATTCTGGGGCTGTTAGGGCAAAAGCCACATATTTCTGCCCTCAGAAAGCAGACCTAAAGTGGTGTTCAAGCTCTTATCTGGACAAGTTGTCAGTCAGGGCCAGAAAGCTGTGAGGTGGCCAGTGACAACACTCTCTGGCATAATTCATGGGTCTGTCAGCTTGGGGAATGCCACAGTCACCCACTGGAAATTGAATTCAGTTGCTACACCTGCCAAAACAAGCGATCAGCACTGTGAAAGCTGATAGCACTGTCTCTGTCTGTTTGGTGATGCACATGTAGTCCCTCTCCAGCAAGAGGAACTACATGTGTGGAGTCCTAGTTGGTGGTTTGGGGGATGTGGGTATCCACAAAGCAGCCTTTTGCATGAGCAGAACAAAGGCCACAAAGAGATTTGCACTTGATCCTTGGAAGCAAGCTTCTACGGGCAGTATCTAATACTGTCACACTCCTAGCACAAATCAACACTAGCACAATGTCATAGGGCCTGCTAGGCAAAGGGGGGAAAGTGGCAATTTGCTGCTGAAATTTGGCAGCAATCCACACCACCGAAATCTGGTGGTAAATCACTGCTTTTCATTTTTGTCTAGCGAGTGCTAATGGCACTGTGCTAGCTTTGGTTTATGCCAGCACAGCATCATTAGCACTAGCACAGTCATATTTGAAACTGCCCCATATGTGTATTGTTCCCATATGCTTCTGTAGTGTGAGCATGGTGCATGGATGATGCATTCAGATTTCTTGAGAGTGGTGCTCTTTCGGGTAATCTTTGACACCACAAAGTATGCATACTACCCACCACAATTATATTTAACATTTAACATATTGTATATACTCTTACAGTACTTGGAAGGGGGTGGGCAACTCTCTCAGCAGGAGAAAATGGGAACATAATAAACATCAGTCAGAAAAATGGTACATCTAGCCTTGAAACTTTTTTATCTCAAAAGTGTGCCTTAGAAACAGGTAATTGCAGAATGGTTTGTTTGAAAGGGAGAGAAATTGTATCTAAAAGCTATTATTCATTCCAGAAGGTAAGAATGTTAAAATATTTTTGCCCCCTATCTGCATTGTAATTGTCCTAGTGGGCCTTCAGAAGTCTTTAGCTGCTTCAAATGAGGCTCTGTGGAAGTGTAATGTAGCCATTTTAATACCTAAATTATGGATTATAAAAAATAAAATGGGCCACTCCATCACGTCTATTGTTATAGCCTATCACTGAAATGTTTGCTAGGAACGCTTCATTTTGCTAATGATTTCTCTTTGAAAATAACCAGGAACAAAAATTGGGCCGTATATTTCTCATATGAAAAATGCTTTTAATCTAACATAATCAAAGGAAAAAAACATAATCTGTGAAATATTTGATGTTTATGGTAACTGGGAGGAAAAATAAACTTTCCTTATTTAAATGGCTTCCTTAAATTGTCTTGGACTGCTTCATGGCCAGTTCCATGAAATGTAAATACATGAAACAGTTGCCTCTGCCTATGTGCTTTTGTTATGAAAAGCATGCAATTTTAGAGAAAAGAAAATAGGCACCTGTTATATTTTATTTGTTAGATCAAGTGCATCAGTTATAAAAGCAATAGCACATTCATTAACTGTTGACCTGGGCTATATAAAAAGTAATGCCAAATAAGGTGATTATTGACCTGAAACAGTCAATGACGGAGCAACAGCTTGTTTCTGATACTCCTCTTTTAAGTCACTTTTAAGTCATTTTTAACTTCTTAACGCTGTTGTTTTAACCTTGAATTTTTATCGTTGTGATTTAATTATTTTTTAATTATTACTATTATTTTTAAAAAACCTTGTTAACTTTTAAGTGTTTTTAGTACTGAAGAACAACATCAGATAGGAGGCTTTTCAGCTTCTCAGCCCGTTGGCTTTTTACTGTTGTTGTTGTTGTTGCTGTTGCTTGTTGCCAGCTCAGTATTATTATTTTTTATCTTGCTTATCCTGTTTTAGTATATCTATTTTACTTTCACTTTTAAGCCTCACAGTCTGCAGCCTGACAATTTTATTTTACTTGTCGAGAAACTTTGTTTATAACTCTGCTATCCTGTAACAAGTGATTAGCGGCCAGCCGGCCACAGGACGCTGACTGCCCGGGTGAATATCGGCTGTTGTTATGGAAATCAGCTGGAGCTGGAGGTCAATTCTATGGAATACATGGGAGTAATGGCTACGAATTTGAAAACAGTAAGCTCAACTGTTCAATAATAACCAGCAAAAATAGTATGTGAACTCTCTTATTTGCTCTGGCTACCCTCTCACGACTTTAGTACTAAGCAGCCTACGTAGGATATGGTCCTCACGAGAAAGAATTACAAAGAGCTGGGTCTCTATCCTACAGCTCCCTGTCCAAAGCAAACTAAAATTACCTGTTTTATGAAGTGTAAAAATGGACTCCAGGTGACTGACCAGTGCAAGATGCCGCAGGATGAGCCTCCGCTTGGGCAGACTGTGCTGGATTGGTCTATAGACCTTAGGGGTGTTTGCCAAGAGCCCAGTTACACAAGAGCTTCGCTGAACTTGGCCACAGAGCTTGCTCTCTCTGAGATTTACAACTTTGTGGGGGACTCCCAGACAGACCTATCTCGGGTGCTTCCAGCGTCTTCAGTGTGTATAGCACCGGTTGTGTCTTCAGAGACTGCCTTGGAAGCTTCACATCAAAGACAGCCCCCTCTTCCCAGGCCTGCTCTCCCCAGGGAGGCTCCCCTCCATACTCCTTTACCTACTGAGCTTGGGGAGGATGGTAAAGATCAGCTGGGCGGTAGGTCTTATTTTAATACTCAGAGAAATAGAACTCATTAAAAACTTTCTATCGGAGTCCCACGCATTGCTCACAACCAGGACCGGTGCAGGGCAGTTTGGCGCCCCAGGCGAAAAAATATTTAGCGCCCCCCCTCTCCAAAGCAGGAAAAAAAAAAAAACTGCGCCGCCACCACCAACCTACCTTCCCCCCCACCCTGGCTGCGGCGGCGGCGGCGGCGGCGGCGGCTGCTGCTGCTGCTGCTGCTGCCGCCTCCTCCTCCTCCTCCTCCTCCTCCTGAAGCGACGCGACGGACCCCCGCGCTGTTTTTTGCTGGGGGAAACCATGGCACCAGGGCTGTTTAAGCCCTTCTGCCCTGGTTCCTCCCGCCAAAACAACGCGGGCGGGGCTCCGGAAGCGACGCGACGAAGGTAGGTGATGGGGGGTGGGGGGGTGACAGGGGGGTGGCGATGGCGGTGGGAGGCACAGTGGCAGCGAGCGGGTGGGCGGGGGGAGGCGCAGCGGCGAGCGAGCGGGTGGGTGGGCGGGGGGAGGCGCAGCGGCGAGCGAGCGAGCGAGCGGGTGGGTGGGGGGAGGCGCGGCGGCGGCAGGCAGGAGGGTGGGGAGGCGGAGGCCTGGCGGGGCGGCGCAGCGGCAGCGAAGAGGAGCGCAGCGTTTCCGCGCCCTCTTCAGCCGCGCGCCCTAGGCAACCGCCTAGTTGGCCTAGCGGTAGCGCCGGCCCTGCTCACAACCTTAACAGATCTTGTTAAATCCCAGGGAAGTTGCCTAGGGAAAAGTAGCTGCAACGGCCAAGTAGCACCTCAACCTACGATGGTGTCAACTGGGCCTCTAACCATTGCTCCACTAGTTCTCCCTATTGCAGCGAACAATGTGACCCCAACTAGGACAAAAATTGGGAGGGAAAAGAGTAACGCTAAATGCAAAAATCCTAAGAACTACACAAACTGCAAAAAACTGAAAGCACAAAAAAAAACACCTCGAGGCCTCCAGAAAAGGGACATTTTTAGGTCGATCAACCTGATAGAGCAACCTGCTAAGGGTAATGCTCCCAAGGCTCCCATTAAAGTTCAGAAGGCCAGCAAGAGCCAGGACACTAAACCCATCAGTGACAAGGACATCCTGGCCAAGGCTAACCCTGTAGACCGAACCAAAAAGGCTGATGGCGTGAAGGTCAAGGAAAAGGCTCGAATGGGTCAGACAAAGGATAGTAAAGTGTCATCAAATCGATCACTTAACCATGCCTGCTCCTCCCATCAAGTAAAGGCAGATCCCCTTCCATCAAATACTATACGGGTTCCGGTTCCAGCTTCGACCGTGCTACAAGATCCATGGGAAGTAATTTCAAGAAAGCCCCACGAACCAAGGACAGCTGAAGACTACATTGGGCCCCGATATAATGACAAACAAAGACCAGATTGATCCCAAACACCAAAGTTGGTGTTTCTAAATTATCCTAAACCAACAGGTCTATTGTCTCAATCAGCCCGCATTTCCCATTTTATTTCTATTTTAAATGGGGCTCTTCCTGCTTCACTAGTACCCAAGAATGTGGTGGCTATAGAATATTTGTTTTTTGATGGTATAAAAGCGCGTGTGGTGGTTACCTTTAGAGAGCGGGGCTCGGTGGATTACATTCTCAGTGCAAGGGAGGCCCTACGTGCAATTAACTTGGGGCTAGCAAGGCTGTTTATAAACCAAGCACCCCCATTCTCTCTAGCCCCTCTGTGGCATGAAGGGAAACCAGGGCTGGGTGCTTTGACCAGTACCGATGATCTCATTGACCTAAATTCCTCTGCTGATGATTTTTGCCCACTTATAGATCTAAAAATCTGTGGGGTGCCAGGGAGGAAGGTTGGTTTTGTCAGCGAACCCCTGCGAACAAATCCAAATGGAGATTTTTGCCCGGAAGAAAAAGCCCTCCTGCACTCATTTAAGAATCTCTCAGATGATTCCCAGGGGGAGATCTTAATAGGCTTGTCCTGCTCATCCAGTACTTAAGGTCAATACAGACAAGTAATTCAAGGGAGGCTCACGGGACCCCAGAAACCCCGGCAATAGCCCATCAAACAGACATTACCGGAACTAGTCCCCCATGCTACCGGGACCATCTTACGGTCCCTATTAAACACAAGGACAAGAGTTATTGCCAGGCTAGTTCTGAAAGCAACCCAGCGATGATAAGAACTACCCCTGTAAAAACAAAATGTCTGGGCTCTGACAACTCGGACTGGATTGCTATGCAGGCCTTGGAACCACATGAATTTGGCACACCTATCCCCATCAAATCACCTAGGCAATCTTCAGCCCCACTTATCTCTCAAGCCCCTTTACCCAATTGTTGTGTGGTAAGAAATCTGGGAAAAGAACTAGATCTTATTTCTGAATTGGATTGACTTCATTTAGGTCATGATAAATGTACCTTAAAAATCCTTTCTTGGAATATCGCTGGTTGGAATTCTAAATGCAGTGATCAAGATTTTCTGGCGTATTTGGATAGCTTTGACGTGGTCATGCTCCAAGAAACTTGGAGTGAGACTCCTATTCAAGTTAATGGGTTTGTGTCATACTGTCTCCCGGCCCTGCCGAGTAGAGGTAAAGGCAGAGCCAGGCAAGGGCTATGTCTGCTAATATCCTCATCTTTGAATGTAAGAATACGGGAACTGCCAAATTGCGGCTCGTCTGTATTGGCTTTGCTGGTAGCCTTAAGGGGTACTGGGCTATCCATACTCCTGTTTAATGTTTACTTTCCCCCGTTAAACTGCAGAGAGGAAGTATGGGCAAATTGGCTCAATGCCGAAAGCTTTTTCTTAGAACAGACAGCTAAATTTCCCTACGCTCTTCCTATAATCGCTGGTGATTTCAACGCTAGAACCAGCACGGTCTTAGTGGTCTCTGCTAGTCGGGGTTCTTGCCCTTTATTGGGTAAAAAGAATTTCCAAGATGGCCATCGTAACTCTGAGGATACCATTGTTAACTTTGCTGGGGCCTGCTTGCTTCACTTTACATACAGGAACAATTTGGCTATTTTAAATGGCTCCAGCGCTGGTGACGCTTGGGGAGAATTCACATACACCTCATCCAGGGGAGCAAGTGTAGTCGACTATATTCTAGCCCACCCCCAATTTAAAATATGGGGATGTAATTTCAGAGTAGCGGCACAGCCTTGATAGTGATCACCTCCCACTGGAGTTTTCCTTAGATAACTTAAGTTTCCCTAAGCCAGAAATAAATCCTTATCTACCAACCGACTCCCCCACCTTAACTATTGCCAATAAGATCAAATGGTCCCCTAAATCGAGTAAGATCTTTAGTATGCTAATTAATTCTCCCTGCTTAATGGATGCCTTGAAGTCAATAATTACCACCACACATCCTAGTGAGGGAATTTCAGCTTTTGAATTGATCACACAAATTTTATATTCTTCTCTATCAATACCAGCTAGCATAATGCCATGCCCTACTAGACCCTCAGGGAATAAATGGTTTGACTGGGAATGCATTAAATCTCAGCGATTAGTCCAACATGCATATACAACATATCGCACAAGCAATGGAAAGCAATTCCCACATTCTTATTTCGAGCTTAAGAAAGAGTACAAGAAACTTTTACGCCGTAAAAAGAATGAAGTCACCCATGAAGCCTGGCAAATGTTGATAGCGGCATCGGTAACTCACAGCAGTAAACTGTTTTGGCAGCTAATATCACGAGCCTTAAGTAATAGCTCGGAGAATCCAGTGTGCCATATTCCAGCTAATGTCTAGGAGAACCATTTTCGAGCTGTTTTCAGTGACAGTGGTCCTCAAAATTCCCTCCCTTGTCTACCTCCAGGAGTGCCTGAATGGCAACCAGTCGACCCTGTCACTGTGGAGGGTTTAATCCTCCAGCTTAAGAAAGGGAAGGCCGCGGGCCCTGATGGTATTCCTGCTGAGTTACTTCAAAGTAATATTAGTTGGTGGTCTCTGATGTTGGCTTCTGTATTCTCCTTGATAAACCAATCAGGCATCATTCCAGTAGCTTGGCTGAGAGCCTTTATTATTCCAATATTTAAACATGGTTCTAGGCAGATCCATCTAACTACCGGCCCATTAGCTTACTATCGATAGTAGGGAAGGTCTATGCCAGCTACCTAGGGCTCAAATTGAAAGCCTGGATACATGAGCACAACCTGTTGGGAAAAGAGCAGATTGGTTTCAAATCTGGGTCTTCCACCCTTGATCACTGCTTGGTCTTGGCCCATTTGGCCTACAAATATTCTTCCCTTAAAGGCGGCAAACTATTTGCAGCCTTTATTGATTTAAAAGCTGCATTTGATTCCATACCCCGTATACACCTCTGGCATAAACTTGACCATCTCTCCATCGATAAAAGACTTCTGTTTCTGATTCAGTTCTTGCACTTTAACACTTCTGCATGAGTCCGTTGTAACCCACAAGGTCCTCTTACCAGTGAAATTGAAATGTCCCGTGGTGTTAAACAAGGCTGCGTGTTGGCTCCTATTTTGTTCAACCTATATTTGGCAGATCTTCCGCAAATGTTGGAACCATTGCCCTCCCATCCGCCTAAGATTGGTTCTACAAGAATCTCTCTTCTGCAGTACGCAGATTTATTTATTTATTACATTTATACCCTGCCTTTTTTTCCTGCAAGGAACCCAAGGCGGCTTACAGAATTATCCTCCTCCCCTCCACTGCAGTTTTGATTTCACAGACCAGTTTGTGCCTTAAGAGACTGCTGCGTGGTTTCTCTAATTATTGTACTGAAAACCTCCTTACAATTAATCACAAAAAGTCTAAAGTATTGGTGTAAGGTCAGACTAACTTGGTCTATGGGAGGCTCTAGAATTGAACAAGTGGACACTTTCAAATATCTGGGCATATGGTTCCACAAAACTATCTCATGGAACGTTCAGAGGAAGTGCGCCAAGTCTAAAGCAGAGTCAAATGTGGGTGCAATAACCCGCTTCTTTTTTTCTAGGGGTGGGAAATTCCTTCCAGCAGCTGTCCAGGTTTTTAAAGCAAAAATTGTCTCTCAGATACTATATGGGCCCCCGTTGTGGTTCCCAGGCTCTAAATGCTCACTTGAGGGCATTCAATCACTCTTTCTTAGGGTATTATTTGGTGTCCCCAGATGTGTATCTGGAGCTGCATTAAAATTGGAAGCTGGACTGCACTCGATAAACTGCCTAGCTTGGATTCAAGTCATCCACTTTTGGCTTCGCTGCAGACTGGCACTCCCGATAGACTCTTTGGTTTATACGATCTGGTCGGACTCTTTTGAATCCCCCTGGTCAAAGGCCGTGATAAATAAAATCATTTCGGAAGGGCTTTCACCAGATATGTTATTATCTAGTGAATTAGTTAGTGCTAAATCAATTGTGAAACAGAGGTTGTTGGACATTGATTTACAAGAATTACAGGGAGCTGCCAGGGGCCCCTGCTCTCCTCTATCCTTGGGTCTGCCAGCTTTTTTTAGCAAGGAGGGGCTGCCTTATCTATGCTGGCTGACGATTCCCAAATTTAGGAGAGCATTCTCATTAGCAAGATTTAATGCTCTCCCTTCTAAATTGCTAGATGGCAGATATAACAGAATTCCACTTTTTGAAAGATGCTGCCCATGCAATAACTTTGAGGTAGAATCCATACAGCATGTTTTACTTTCCTGCAGCTTCTACCATAGGGCCAGGAAAGACCTGATCTACCCTATTCTACGGCCTTTTCCTGGGCACCCTACGGAATTTTTAATAACTTTATTACTCAGCAGCTCTGATAAGTTAATCACTGAGCAAGTGGCCAAATTTCTGAATCAGGCTATCTTTACCAGATTATGTTTGACTTCCCGTTTTCACGTGTCTAATTAACAGCTGTTTGTTTGTACTATATTGTGTGAGGAATGGTCTATTGACTGTAATAAAGATTGTGTGTGTGTGTGTGTGTGTGTGTGTGTGAAACAGTACTTTAAAAAATCTGTATGCTCCGACTGCAATATTTTCAGTGATGCAGCACAAAAAAAAAAAAAAAAGGAAACAGAAGAAAAAATCCCAGTATATCATGTACAGTTGTTGAGGATTTACAGGATTACCTGTAATCCATCTCCCTCAGTCAATATAAAATGATTAAATCCTTTCTTCTTAGAAAGACAACATTTAGCATAGTAGTCATAACGTTGGGAAATTGGTACAATATGTGATCAATGCCGCAACAGCATTTTCATCATGATAAGTTAGATATTTGAGCTGATCCATGATTGCACAAAGTTGGCACATGTGGCGAAATGCATCTTTCCCACCAGCAACCGCTCATCAAGGCAGCTGTACATTTTTCATCCAGCAAAAGGACTTGTGGGCAGACACAGTCCAGTTCTATCAGCTTACAGCTCTGTATGCTGCTGACAGTTTTGTTCTCTTCATTTCAGGATAGATCACATACTTCTCTCTTCTAGTGGGGGGTGGGGGTGGGGTGGGGTGGGGAGGAAATGATGACCTAACTGCGAGAAAATTGGTGGTTTGGAAGGTACAATGGCATGTTTGTAGCTTAAATCTCTGGTGTGTGAAGCCACACTCGGTTTTCTTTTGTCTGCTCCCATAAACTGAAGAGGAAGGGATGTTCACAGGGTTCAAGCAAGGTTGCAGAGAGAAATAATCCTTCCCCTAACCCCCTGCTCAGACCATACTCCACAAACCTTATCACATTTTCTATGCTACTACCATCCTTACTATATATTCCCAGGATGCTCCTAAGAAATGAATGGAGCTTTGTGTCATGTACTGTGAAATTTGAAGAACCAGGAGCTATGTGGATTAGGCACTAACCTTCTATTCCTTCCCCCACTAGGGCCACTGGCTGCAGGAGGGGAATGCCAGGCTGTTCAAGCCAACATACTAATGTCACACACCAGAATTGTCCTGGTGATCAGGTGATCCCAGAGAATCAGTGCTATGCCACTGCCTGCTATGTAGTTCAAAGGTCATAGAATCATAGAATAGTAGAGTTGGATGGGGCCTATAAGGCCATCAAGTCCACCCCCCTGCTCAATGTAAGAATCCCAGTCAAGGTATCCCTGACAGATGGCTGTCCAGCTGCACCTTGAATGCCTCCAGTGTGGGAGAGCCCACTACCACCCCAGGTCTATTAGATTCCCTCAGTCTGGGCAACTTGTTCTTGAGGGAAGCCACTAGGTTATCCCTCTGCATTGGTTGCTGGTTGCTCCAGTATCTCACCAGTCTTTGGGGCAGAGCTTCATGCATCCCTCAGCATCATTCACCTGTACATTTGGACCCAGGTGTCTGACACTTCTCTTAGGTAAATTATTTTACCCAAAGCACCTTCTTAAATGTACTGTGTGCACAAGTCTGGTCAGCTGTGATATATAGAGAAGCATTCCTGATTGCTGCAAGGCCATTCTCCCAACTGGTCCCCCTGCTCTTGTTGTGGATGCTTTTGCAGCTGAAAACATGCAAAAAGGGACTGTGTTTGTTGAAAATCCTGACTGAAACAATACACTGCTGGTTCCATTTGCAAATGTCCTGAGGCAGTGCCTCAGCATTGAATTGAGGCTACATATCAATAGATTATAAACTGGATCTAGTGGGAACTACAGTGCCACTGAGGAAGGCTGTTTGGGCCGAAACACGTTTGGCTTCGCCACAAGATAACAGGAACGCTTCTTAACTGTGAGGACCTATCTCGGGAAACAACAAAAACATTGGCACAAATAAGACTTTTCCCAGAGATAAGAGTCCTTCAGTCTGAAAAGACATTCAAGACTATCTTCAGCCCTTGAGAAGTTATATTTCACATGTCTATTTGTTTCTGGCTAATTCATGTTTTATATACATACGGTATATTTTTTAAAAAAATTTTTGTAAGTCTTTGATATTATAAATTGAATTTATTTCAATACACCTTTATTGGTTATATTTTTGGTTATTATATATTTCCCTTGACCTTTAAGTTTCTGTGCGGGAATGTGCAGGTTTGGTCAAGAAGGGACACAATTAGGTGAGCACCCTGAGGGTCCTTTATGGTGATTGGCTGGGCTGTGGGACCTGTGGGCTGGGTACCGATGGCATGGGGCTAACCTGTCTCATTTGCTTGGAGTTGTGGAGACCACCCTCTGCACCTGCTTGGTTGTGGTCTAAGAATTAATTCTCACCCCTCTCTCTGAATGGGTTTTAGCACTCAGCTAGATCTCAGGCTAGTCACCTGCAGTTCCCAGGCTTAGTTAACACACACACACACACACACACACACACACACTCCAGCTCCTCTGCAGCTCCTTATTGAGATTAAACAAATGTGCCTCTTTCTTTCCAATTACATCTGCAACTGTGAAATTCACTTCCCCTAGCACCCCCCAAAGCCTAGATTTACACATCTTCCAGAAGAACACATTAGTTGAACTCGCTTTCCATAACCAAGGTCATGATGGTATAATGGTGCAGACTGAGCACAAGATCCAAGTATTAACCTGACCCTCAAACTATTTTGCTGGCACAAGGCTGTAGATAAGTGTTTGTGTGCTGGCCTTTATATGGGTTGTGTGTGTGTGTTTTTTTTTGTGTTTTTTTTGCCAACAAGAAAGATCTCTAGCCTCAGAGCTGACTCAAAGTAGTATAATGAAGAACTGACTTGTGCATCTTCCTTTCCTCTTTCTAATGTAACCATCATCCTAGCACACCACTTTCCCCTATATATACACAGTTGATCTTTGAGATCTTCAGAGGAGGCCTTATAGGTTATTCTGCAACCAGCATAATGTCATCATGCAAGATCACAAAAAACGGGCCTTCTCAGTAGTGGCGCCCATCCTCTGGAACACCCTCTCATGTGTGATTCAAGAGGCAGAAAGTGCAGAGAATTTCAAACGCCTTTTGAAAACGTTTATTTAGAAAGGCTTTCCCTAGTTCGTAATTGACTATGACATTGCTCTGTTTTAATGCTTTTGCTGTAGCTGTTATCTAGTCATTATGTTTATATTGCATTATATGTGTACTTTAGTTGTGATTTCATAGTGTATGTTATAAATCACTTATATACCATTTAATATAATAAAGTATCTAAGTATGATGAATGAATGAATAAAATAATGATGCAATGTCTAATACTCACAGATTTCTCTTGCAGTTAGCTCATGAAATTATAGAAACTCTGGAACTCACACATCTCAGAACACAAAGTGAGATCTATGATTCGTATTTCAGATGTTACAGCAGAAATAGGGAAAGAAGCATGATTCCCTCGTGATTCTATTTTCCCTGCTGCTTATTTGTAATGTTTGAACCTTCTCTTAGTCACAACATCTAGGGCTGGAAGGGGGGAGGGATTCAAAACAGTGAAAGCCATGTGCATGTTTCAGCACTTTGAACTTTATATTTTTACATTTCTGAAGCTTAAGCATATGAAACTGCCTTATACTGAATCAGACCTTTGGTCCATGTGGTCAGTACTGTTATCTCTGACTATATCTCCAAGGTCTCAGGCAGAGCTCTTTCTGAAGCCTGGACACTGGTCTATGGTGCTCATAGATCTGTCAATGGAGTGGTACCCTCCCTCCTTTCCAAGTAAAACAGTACAAGAAAGCTATCTAGTGAAACAGTCTTCCCTTTCAGTGAAATACAAAATTCCCATCACCTTCACCTAGTTCAGCTATCGGTCATATTGCCGGAAGCCTGCATGTTGATTTAGCCAAGGAAAACATGCTGAGGTTTACAGAAAGCAAAAAAAAAATCTCTTAAACACGAACAGTCACAGTTGTTGTCACATAGATTTCTTGGCAATGGGTCAACCAGTTTTAACTTTGAGATTTCTGCTGTTCACTTCTACCAGAAGCACCTTCTTTTGGCATGCTTAAGAATTCTACAGCTTTTCTTGGTCCATGAGAAGTTGCTTTCTTCAAGTTTCCCCATTTAGCGCACCCAACACTGGGCAGCACTAAATAAATCAAAGGCCAGCTGCAGCTACTGATCCCCTCTAACCCTTTTTTTCTCTTAGTTGTAATTTTGACTATAAGCTCAACAATAAGCCCCATCTCTTAATCTCAGCATGAACAAATGGAAAATGGTCAAATGACGCACAATTTTAAGCTTCTTGGTGCATAAATTAGACAGAGTGCGTCAGTTCACTGGAATACGCTGACCTTTTCTCCTTAAAAAAAAAAAGTATAGGAGGCAAGAAAGATTTGGACTGAGTTCTGGGTTAAAAAGTATTCTCTGTTTACAGCGGAGCAATGGATTGGCATAAGGCAACAGGCACATACAGAAGCAGATGCTTAAAACATGCAGAAAGATATAAGCTGGTGAGCAGACATATTGCTGGCGCCAGAAAAACTGGATGATTTAACATGCACTGTTATGAAATTGGCCATTGCATTTGTACATCTCCTCTTTGTAAAGCCAGGAAAGGCAGGCATTAGACTAGTCACTAATTCCCAGTGATACCTACAGCATGAAGAAGGGATAGAGAACATTCATGGTCTGAATTTGTGATGTATGGGAAATTAACACAAGAACCAATCTGAAATAGAACAGGAGGGGGGTATGTATCTTTTGTGCAACAGGAAATAGGTTGTGAAATTGTAGAGCCAAATCTATGCAGTCCTCATGACTAATATGGAGGTGTTGAGGGCAGGGGCTGTTTCATGAACTTTTTTGTTATAATAAAAAAGGACCTTTTATTTTTTTTCTTTGATATTTCTTGTAGAGAACATTGTGAAAGGACCATAAAAGTGTTCACCTTGTGATCCCTGCTCATCCGTGATCCCTAATTACTCATGTGACCTTATTCTTCTAAATGGTGCTTCATTTGCCCTCAGTGATGCCAACAAATAGCCAAATCCAATTGGCGCAACATTATCACAACATTATCATATCCAGCGCGTGATCCCTAATTGGCTGTAATCACCTGAGGAGGAGGAATAAAACAAAGAAAAAGAAGGCCACCAAAGCAAGATAAGAAAAAGTGTCTGCAAACAGTAGTTATTGGCCACAAAAAGATAGGATTACTTTCTAACTGAGAAGCGGACTAGAACAACATTCAGCATAGCCTATTGATTAATCACACCAGAACTAGAATTTCACCCAGCAGGTGCAATTTGAGGGGGGGGGGGAATGAATAACTGTTATGGACATAAAAGGGATTCAAGTGTTCAGTTAACTTCAGCTGCACATTGGCACACATGCTTCTCTCAGAATTCTGCCCATTGGTGTTCTCTCAGACATGATATCTGAGAAGGAAAAAGTTAATAATAAGCACACAAAGCTTAAATGGAAGAATGGTATCCTGGTAACTTTGTTCACTTATTTTTTAGTAAACATAGGCTGCAATCCTATAACTACTTACCTGGGAGTAAGCCCAATTGAAGTTAATGGGACTTACTTCTGAGTAGGCATGCATACGAATGTGTGAAAATTGTTGTTTTTTAATGTAGGAAATCTAAAGAATGCATATTGTTTATGAAGGCCATGGTGATGACTATTGAATGAACACAACAGAAAGCATGGCATTTTGTCCATGGGATTTTTAGGCAAAGGTATTATTGCAGACTGTTTTATGCAGCTGAGCCTCGCTGTTGCTTCCTTCCTGACTACCTTCCTTCCATCATTATTAAGACTAAAGGTCATAATTGAGAGGAGCAGAATATGAATGAAATAATCTCAGATTGTGTGCTTTAAAATTAAAGCCTATTTTAATACAGGCAATGCATTTAAGATGATTTTCCATACAATCAATGATTATTGGTGCATTATCTTGGCAGAATGCGTTTTTATCCACAAAATGCCACTTGTACTGAAATATAGCAATATCTGTGGGTTTGTATTAATTAATTAATTAATTAATTTTATTTAACTTTATACCATCCAATAGCCGAAGCTCTCTGGGTGGCTTACAACAGTTTAATAGAGCAACCACAAATCAACAACTGGATAGCCACCATATGTGTTGGTTGGTAGCTTACGGCTGCAATCCTATGGTCTCCTAGAGGGTGTCCCAGAGGCCATAGGATTTAGCAGACCTTCCTCGCCATGGGCAGAGAGGAATGTCTGCCCTTGCAGGCCTCCCTGTTGCAGGCATGGAAACCTGCACTCCATTGCCGCTCCACTGATTGTGGTATTGGTAAAAGATGGCGTGCCAGGGGCGGAATGGGGGGGGGGTTGATTCTGATGGAAATTGTAATATTGCCTTTTTAAATCAACAAGGTAATGTAACCACTAGTTAGAGTGGGAGGAAAGGGTTAATTGAACAATCCCCAGGGTGCATATTTTCTAACCCCTCCTCCCTACTTCTGGCCTCTCTGCAGCCAGCAACCTCTCTCTCTACCTCTCCAACCTGATGGACACAGGGTCTGAGCTGGCTTCCAGCCAGTGATCTCCAATGAAGCATACTCTTAACACCAAAGACTCTAATCTACCTATATGCATCCTGCATATATGAATAAACAAATTGCAAGTAAAACTAATAATAAATGTCTTTATTAGTTTTAAACCTTATATGGACAATCTATTTCCTTTTAAGAGCCTTTTAGCAGGGTTTAATAACCCATGTGGTGATAACCAGTTTCAATAACCAGGCTGTGCATAACGGGGGAAACTCTGCTTCATCCTAACCAGTATAGGACTGACTCCTTTCCATATCCTCCAACAGATTCCATCAGATCCAAAGCCCTCTTGTTTCCCCAACACACCCCTGGATGGGGGGAGTATGCCAACTGTAGAGCTGGCATACTTCTTTTCCCTCCACCTCCACCCCCCCACATACACACAAACAGAGCTTCTGCCCTGGTAGCATGAATCCCTTCAAGGCTTTGGATTTGGTCATTTCTCTGCCTTGAGTTTTCCTTCCCCCACTGGCCACTACCTTTAGTTTGCTCTGCCCGTCATTAGCCATAAGCAGTAATGGAGCATAGGGTGGCTTGGTTTGAAAATGGTATGAAACCTACCCTCTAAGATTTCACAGATGAAAACAGGGGCAGTCTTATGTAAGCACTCCATATCCTCACATTGAGGATCTCTCTCTCTCTCTCTCTCTCACACACACACACACACACACACGTATGTACTGTTACACATTACTGTAGAGTCTTTACCACTTGCTGTACATGTGTAAGCATGGGTTTGGCAGCCTTCAGCCCTGCTCTGGCTTCTGTCTGAAGCATGCACAGTATAACTTGATCTTAACACTTTCCTCTTTATTTATAGTCTTATTTATAGCCTTTATTTATTTATAAACCTTAGTGGTTTATGTCTTTTAAAACTCAAGCATGTTTAATAGAATCACTGCTTAGCCTCACCATGCATCTGACTGTCCTGTGCCCTTACTAAGAACTGCAGCTCCAGTGCATTCAACATTTACAATGCAGATAGGCCAACCTTCCCCAACCTGGTGCCCTCCAGATGTGTCAGCTCTGCTGGCTGTGGGATGCTGGGAGTTGTAGTCCAACACATCTGGTATTCTAGTACACACCAAAACAAAAATGTTAAGGCATGAAAGGTGCAATCCTATGCAAATTTAGACAGGAAAAAAGGCCTACAACTCCCAGCATGCCCCAGCCAGATGGTTGGGGCATGCTGGGAGTTGTAGGCCTTTTTTCTGTCTAAACTTGCATAGGATTGCACCCTAAGATGTTCATGTATGAACCAACATGATCCAAACCTCTTTGACTAATGTGTGGATTGGAACTTAGTTATCTACTGGCTTGGGCATTTCCCGAATGCTCTGATATAGTTCTCAGCTCAAAAAACATACATTTAGAAATGCATATTTTGAGAGAGAATGAGTCTAAAACTATGAATTTAAATTTGAACTCTCAAGCAGATTTTTAAGGAAATGCATGCAAAAGTGACATGGAAATAGACTCATCTGCCCATTCCAAATTCCCAAAGAATAGTGATTTTTTTTTTCAGGGATAGGTACTAACTAGAAAATAGGTACTGTCTGTCCCTGATAAGTAGGGAAAGTTGGAGCATAGTAATGAAGTTCCAAGCAATGAGTGAGGAGCTGAGAATATAAACTTGAGTGAGCAACTCATGGTTCTTGTTTCCTCACTTCCACTGTACCTTAAAAGGCCTTTAGGCAGCTGACTCTACATGCACCTCTAAGTTTTCAATCACAGGAAATATATTGATTTCCCAGTCAGCTGAGTGAAATCAAATGTGGGTGATCTGTGATTAGGTAGCTATGGAGTTCTTCGGGGGGGGGGGGGGGGGATACTGGACTGCTTTATCAAAAAGTTTTGCTAGTTTCATTTTTTAACCACAGATATATAGATGTATTTAGAATAGATATTTTTAATCACCCCTCCACTCAATGGGTTGGATCCAGCATCATCGTTCCATCAGCAGAAGGATACCACTGGTAGAATGGGACTTCTGTGTCCTCTCTTCCGCCCTGCAGCCCTCCAGGTCTGCTCTGGAGGGTTGGGGGGGGCCCTCTGGATAAGATGAGGTGGGCACAGCGGGGCTCCATGTGGGAGGAGAGGACATGGAAGTGCCATTCCACCAGTGGTATTCTTCCACTGGCAGAACCACAATGCTGGATCCAACTCAATGAGTGTTCACTGTGATGTACAAGAAAACTACAATTCACAATGGCTACTACTATACCTATCACCAAGTTGCACCATCAGGGTTCTAAATGGCATGGGGAGTCTACCTATGTAGAGCAGGTCCTCATTTTAAACCCCACTCCACCCCGGCAATGGACAGAAGGCAACGTGCCTGGGCAACAGGGATGCAACAGAGGGGGCATAGTCCATTCTCCCTCCTAATGCAATGAGGGTGAAGGCCCAAATAGGTTGGCACTACATTCCTTCTGAAATGCAGTTCTGTGAGATGGGGAGGAGCAGATTCATTCAAAATCCACCCAGGATGAATGTGTATTCATCCTTTAGGACTATAGCACGTGCGTTGAATTGTGATTTGAAGCAAAATACACATGCAGTAGGGGAGCTACTGTTTATACTTCCTAGCCTTAAGACTAACATCTCGTTATGCATTTCCACCATAAACTGAGCAGTATGCATGCCTGGAAATATCCCAAACCTGGAATTGATATCCAGGGCCTAGAATAGAAGTGAGCAAGGTAACTCTAATGAGAGAAGCCAAAACCTGAAAGGAAAACAGATTTTTCCATGGAAATCCCTCAGCGTGAGCCAGGAAAATGGGCAGAATTCCTCTTGTAGTCTTTACACATCCATACTGCAAACACTTCTGAAACACATTTTTGGTTGTGTACGGAAGGGATCAGGTTGCTGGGCCCAAACTCCAGAGGGTTTTAAAGAGTTGACAATGAAGGAGAATTTAACCCCCCTCTCCCATGCAAAGTTACTGTTATGGGGAAAGATACATGTGGTGGAATTTTACCTTTCCCGCAGCAGGAACCCTCATATGGGTTTGCCACCTTTTTAATTTCAGCCTAGCCTCCAGCTGCAAGTGCACAGTGCTTCTTCTGTCCATAAAAATGTGGCAACTTAGGTTATGGGCCTGATTACTTTAGAAGTAAATTGGGATCTTTGCATGTAGGGGAACATCAGATGGCTGCTTCTTCCATGCATTCAATCCTGGCTGACATTAAAAGCAAACAAACTTGCCCCTTAGATGGTCATTCTGTCTGTTTGTTGCTCAGCACCAAGCATATTTTGGCATGAAACAAATGTGAAATAGTAGAAGCAGCAGCTATAGTAGCTCATAATTTTGCTGTGGTTAATAAACAGAAATATAAGGCCAGATTGCTAGAAGAAATCCGATAATGCTTTTTTCTTTTCTTTAAAGGGGGCCCTGCTGCTAGGGGAGAGAATTGGCAGCTGTCTGCAGTCAGCAACATTGGAAGACAGCTACTACCCTACCTTTGAGTCGAGTTGGCAGCACGGACTAGATTTAAAGTGAAGAAGGAGCTAATCCTCTAATGTTGATGGTTTAAAAATAAGGATTGTTTTTGTTTAAATGAGCATGCCTGTCTTTCAATAGCATGAGGAACTTCTGCAGGGTCTGCTTATGGGGCCAGACTGTGGGGAGAGACTGGGGTGGGGGGAGAGAGAGAGAGAGAGAAGCAAAAGCTAATTAATGAGATGCCCTGTGTGAAAGAGTGTGTGGAGTCTGGGTGGGTAGATAGGTTATCCATCCCTATGATCCGTGGCAGGGGTGCAGAACCTCCAGTTCTGGGGCAAGATCTGGCCCTTCTGGGGTCCAAAGGCCATGCCCTCTTCCCGTGGCCTCACCCTCTTTCCCCCAAACACTGATCCTTGGTTTATTGGCTCTTGTGGAGTTTTTGACACCATTCTAATAGGTCTCTCCTACGATTTAGTTCCTGGCAGGACGGGCTTTAAGCAAAAATATACTGGTATTTCTGGCATTTTTAATATTTTTGGCCCTACCCCTTTTGCCTTCAACCCTGCCCACCACTAGAATGTGACCCCGGAGCGCTTCTCCAAAAGTGAATGATTTAAAGATTTAAAATCTTTGTGCAAGAAGCTTTATAAAGAGAAGATTTATAAGAAAGTTTTGAAACGGAAAAGAGGTTTCCTAATCTCTAATCTCTCTGTCCTCTATATGAAGAACTTTGTGAATTTTGCTAAATTCTTATATAAACCAGAGTGAAACAGAGTTCCTCCCTATGCAACAGCCAAAATCAACAGGTTAGAGTTATTGAACAGGCACAGCCAGCATGGACAGGATGTTGTGTACCTGCCTGCCATAGAGCTGTTAAAGATGAGGAGCCTGTCAGAAAAAAAAGAGGTGGCAACCCTAATTCAATCAGCACCACCAACATGATTGACTACACAGGGATTCAAATCCAGATTTTTAAGAGCGAAGCACTCAAAGCCCTTGGACCTGGATGGATGGATCTGTCAGTTTTGGTTTCTCCCACACTGAAACTTTAAAAAAAATAATATCAAGCTCTTTCTATTCCCATTTATGAATAAATCTGAAGATTTTTGTAAGTTCTGATCAAAAAATGAACTAAACAAAATTCTCACCCATAAAATTTTAATAAAATTGCAAGGCTTTCCCTACCTTTGAGGCAAGCGCTATAAGCCCCCAAAGCACACAAACGAGCCCCGCCTCTGCATGATTCACACTGGCATGCCTACACAAGACAGTTCCCACAGCTACTATCAATGAACAACATATGGATAGCTGTAGGTTGCCACAGCTACTGTGAGCATGCATCTGATACTCAGTGAAACAAATCTAATTTGGTGAGCCCTGCAAAACTTTTCAATACCCCTGCGTTAGGACTTTGCAAGGTGTGATGCCTCCAAACCCCAAGGAAATACTAAAAGTGATCTGCAGCAGTAACAAGACACAGAAACTTATTCTGACTGAAGGAATAACAGAGGATGCCTCTTTTGCAGGATTTTAAAAAATGTTTATGCATGTATGATTACATTTATATCCAACCTTTTTTCCCCCCCTCTTGGAAGGAATCCAAGTTGGTGTACATGGTCCTTATCCTCTCCATTTTATCCTCACAACAACCCTGTGAGGTAGGTTAGGCCAAGAGTCAGTGACTGGCCCAAAGTCACCCAGTGAGTTTCATGGCCGAGCGGGGACTAGAACCCGGATCTCCCGAGTCCCGGTCCAACACTCTAACCACTACGCCACACTAGATTATGCTGTATAGGGTGTGTGGGTGTGGGTGTAAGGAAAGGGGCAGGAAAGGAATTGGCAGGTGACCCATTAAAAAAGAATGGAAGAAAGTTGTTCAAGAGACACCTGGCTAGAAACTCAATATCATGTTTAGGGCTTTGGGCATGCAGCCTGGAGTATGCATCCTGAAGGATTTCCAAAGCACAGGGGGTTCTTGTCCAGATTTATTTCCATAGAGGGGCCATCGATTGCAATACGATTGTATTTTCAGTAAATGAATAATACCACGAGAGGAACTGCACAGGCTTCCTGCCCAAAGCCAGAGTGCTGCCTGGCTCCTGTTCAGAGCTCACATGATATATTTGGAAAGAAATCTTGGAACACTTGATAGATAAAAAGGACAGTCAAAGAATGGGGAGTCCCATTCAGAAATAACCTCGTGCCATACAAGTCTTTCTCAAAATACATATTAATTCCCAAAGTTGCAAAACAGGTGAATTTCTTGGGCTGATGGCAACTTTTCTAGTACCATCTACATAGTTTAGAACTCACCCTGCATCACATGTTGTGACTGTGAGCAATTCTGTAGCTTTGCATATAATTAGTAAGGGCAGGGATAGTTCCCCTGTTCAGGTATGGTTAGAGTGAACGGAGCTTAATTCATTTATTTCCAAAAGGTTGCCAACTTTTCCCCATAGTTGTTCTGTTGAAGCCAAACAATCAGCTGGTTAATTCAAGTCAATATGTAAAACTTAAGCCCCCTGCCATGCCTTGGGGTTTGGTCATCATTGCTCTTTAAAGGCAAAATATACAGGGAGCATATGAGACCTCCTCCTGCTTGCTTTGATTTTTTTTTAAAACAACAACACCTGCATGAGATCCCATTCATAGAACTCCTGTGTCCTTTCTGGTTTGGCCCTCAAAGCAGGGCTACATTTGAAGATCTGAGCAAACCAGGTGTAGCAGGTAAGGCGGTCATACAGGAATAATAGTTGTCTAAAATATCCTGAGCCCATACTGTTTAGGGCTTTAAAGGTGGGGATGGATGAATCTGCCAATTTGTTTCTCATTTTCTGAACAACAACAATAATAGTTTCCATTAAAATTCATATGCATTTTTGGGTGCATTTATCTTAATACATAATTTTTGTATGCAATTTTGCCTAATATACACATTAGTTGCAAGCAATTTTCCTAATATAATGTATTTTCAGGTATTACTTTTTCACTAATAGATGCATTTTTGTGTGCACTATCCATAATCTACACATTTTTGTATGGATTTTCTGATCAGAGCTATCCACTGCAAAATTCAGAGAAGTGCAGATTTTGAAGGATAATTGAGTTTGGTTCGCATATTGGTTCAAAAGTGTGAAATTAGGCAGATTCACATTATTTATTATATTTATACCCCACCTTTTTTCCTGCAAGGAACCCAAGGCGGCTTACACAATCCTCCTCCTTCTCTCCATTTTATCCTCACAACAACCTTGTGAGGTAGGTTAGGCTGAGAGTCAGTGACTGGCCCAAAGTCACCCAGTGAGCTTCATGGCCCAGCGGGGACTAGAACCCGGGTCTCCCGAGTCCCAGTCCAACACTCTAACCCAAACTAATTTTTGCCCCATCGCTATTTAAAGGAAAACCAGCACCTTGAATTGAACTTGACAATGTAACTAATAAGCAGTGCAGACCTTTCAGTACTGGGGAGACACTCTGCATATGTTCCAGGAACAGCAAGGTGGTTGCATTTCGGACCAGCTGAAATTTCTGAACCAACACCAAGGGCAATGCTTGCATGTTTTGGTCACCTCCAGATTAGATTACACTAATGCACTCTGCATGATCTGGAGGTGAACATAGCATGCAAGACAAAAACAGTTCTCTCTATCCACTGGAATCATTGCCTTCCCAGACATGCCCCCACCAGGAGCTGGCATGCAGAATTTCCCTCCCTCAACAACAACAACAAAGAACAAGAAAAAGCATGGAAGAAACAAAAAGGATGCTGCTCTTCTCTCCCTTCTGCCCTGCTGGTGTGAGCCTGGCAGGGCTTTGGATAAGGCAGTTCCTTTGCCTTTGAATCTCTCAGCCATCACCAGTAGGATAGCCCTGTCCAGGCTATTCTATACAATAAGTAGCACAGTTTGGCATTTTGTGTAATACACAAATTCATTGGAGGTACATAGCTGGGTATTTTCCAACCAGACTTCCAAGACATGTCAGGGTCAAGGCTGGATCAGCTACGGTTTCACAGCTCTAAAGGTCTCTTCTCTGACCCACAACTTTTGTGGGCTTTGCACGTTAAAGCAGCTGATTCATGCTGGTGCTGCAGCAGTTCTAAGATCCCAGAAGTGATATAATCTACCAAGGAGTAATAAAACAAAAGTATTACAGCTGGGGAAGAATATAAACAGCACAGGACTGGAGCTCAATATGCATTTTTCAGGTTTACAGTGGAGAATGCATCTGTTTCACTCAGGCAGTTGGAAAGTTCTACTCTGCCGCTAAAAAGGGGGGGTATATTTAAACATGCAGGCTTGACATGTGCAGCACAACTGCTGTATAATGGAACAATAGCAGATGCTTACCATAGTGTACAGAAAGCCAGTGTTGTATAGTGAGCAGAGTGTTGGACTTTAACTTGGAGCATCTGGGTTCAAATCCTCACTTCGTTCAGCTTCACTTACCTTACAAGGTTGTTGAATGTGAGAACAAAATGAGATAACCCCCATCGGTGCTGCCCTGAGGTCCTTAGAGAAAGAGCAGCATACAACTGTAATCAATAAATATGGGACTTCGAGGTGCGGGCAGACAAAAACGGCACGGTTGGAAAGGAAGCACTGCAGCAGTTCTGTCAAATACTTTTTGTCCAACCCGAATAAAGATGGCGCTGGAGGGCAGCACTTCACTTCGCAGCAAGCCAGACTCCCAGATATTTTTTTTAATGTTTTAATTAAAAGGGGGGCAGGGAGTCTGGTGGGCACCAAGAGAGGTGTCTATGGGCACATTGGGTTAGAACCAATAAATAGACGGGAATGGATTCAATAGACACATCTATCTGTTTCACTTTCTAAAACGTTAACATTTTTTTCAAGCACAAGTTTGTTCTTGTTCCATTCTGCTTCTGCATCAGTTTCTGATTTTTTTTTTTTAAAGAAGTCTTCAGAAAAAACTTGTACTCTTTTTTGTACTCAATTTCACCAAGTGTATGCATTTTTGTATGCAATTTCCCCTAAGGTAACCCTTTTCTGAAAGGTGATCTCTGTTGCAAAATCTGGAGAATTGCATTCCAGTTTGTGGATTAGTTCATGAAGTGAGATTTAGGTTGATTCATATTAAAACCAAAAGAATTTTTACCCCATCCCTAATATGCGGAACAATTTGCCAAGGAAGGGGGGGGAAACCCCCCAAACGTTACTACTGGTAAATCAAAGATATATAAAGTTCACGTTACAGACTTGGTATTGTGGTGTATGAAAGTTATTCGCAAAATTACCCCTTAGCTTTCCTTTTCTTCATGTAATCAAAATGGTTAAATCCAGACAATTCCAGCTGGGGTTTAAGTACAACTGTCAATTAGCCAATCAAATGGACAAACAGTCGACTACCAGAGAGGGGTTGTCATATATTCCATTACCTGCCAGCAATACTTTCAGTGATGAGTGGTCAGCTAGAATGGTCCACATGTGAACAGACACATTAATGAGTACCTTCAGAAACCTGCAGGGAAGACTTTTTGGCTTATGAAAGCTAACCCCATATTCATTTAAAACAGGGGTGCACACCCTTTTTTGTCCCGATAGCCAGATGTGATGCTGGCTCAGGGATCAGGAGCCACACACACCTCCCAAAAATCTGCATGGCAATCTCTGAAGGAGGGAGTAGAGAGCCTTCTCTCCCCACCTGCTTCCACAATGATCCTAATATAGACCACTTGTGGTGGTGGTGGTGGAACAGGGAACCCTTGGGGGCCTGCAGTAAAGGGCTTGGGGAGTGCTTTGCGTGCAACCTTGAGCCACAGGTTGTGCATCCCTGATTTAAAATGCCACAACTCTTTCCTTTTCTCAGATCTGCTCTGCATTCCTAACTACATGCCTTGCCTTACTGTTGTTTTTGTGCAGGGTTTTCCCCCATTATAAAGATTTGAAATGCCTCTCATAATTACTGGCAGTAAGAGCTTAAAGCTAAAATATGCTGATATTTTGGGGTATTTTGGCCCCACCCCTTTTGCCTTCAGTCCCACCCACCAAGGGAATGTGGCCTCCGAAGGCTTCTTTGAAATGGAATCCAGCCATTGGGCTGAAAGAGCTTCTGCACCCTTCAGTTAAAGGATACATGTTCAGGAAAAGAAGAAGATGAAACCATAATGCACCTTAAATGGGGGAGCGGTGAATCAAAAACAAGTTTGTAGGTGAGAGAACAGAACTGGGAGATCATACCTATTGCTGATTCATTTGCCAAGTATAAAACAATTACCCATGTCATGATTACTAGTGAGGGGTGAACTTGTCCCATGAGGAGTCACATTCACTCAGAAATAAATGGAGCTATTTCCACAATGAAGTTGGAAATAACCCGGTTTATTTTTACAGCCAATCCTAGGCTCAGAAAATAACCCTCACCTGCTGGTTTCCAGCAGCCCAAGAAGAATTTCAGAGCTTGTAAAGTTCACTTTTGAGGTGGGCTTTATGAGTTCCCCAGCTGAAGCATGAGTTGCCAGCACCTCTGATTACGAAGAGCCAAACATACTTTTCCTAAATTCCACATTGCTGTATTGGCTTTCTGCAAGACTTTTAAAAATCTAAAGTTTAGTTTGCAATGCAAATTTAAGATAAACCAAAAGGATAAGGAATTTAACAAAATGTGGACTTATAATTCTAATATTTTATACCAAAACATTTATTAGCACTTTGATTCTCTTAGATTCAACCATATTCCCAGTCCAAATTATGCAAAAAGATGAAATTCCCAGGTGAAAGGAAGGTCACCTGTTATGCCCAGGGAATACGCAAGGAGGAAACAAATCACTGGTGGAAAAATAGCTGCCAGGCTGGAGATAACTTAATAAAAATACACTGCCAACAAGCAAGCACAGCTGCAGTGCTACATGCTGCAGAAGAATGGAAAATATGTTTACTGTAAAATCTCTAGCGAAGAGATTGTTTTTTCCATGCAAGTGTTACAGTAATCATAAAAAAGATATAGATAGCTGTGTTGGTCCATTGGGGGGGGGGAATCCAAGAGCCACAGTAGGGTGCATAGCCTCCAACTGCCCTGAAAATTCCAGGACTATCACAAAAGCCCTTAAGTCATCCCGGCTTCTCACTTTGTCATGCAGAGTCCTGAATTTAAACTTTTAAAACTTTCCTTAAAGGGGCCATACCATAGGCAAAATTGCAGCTGAGCTAAAACTGCAAGCCTAGCTGCAATTTTGCCCATGGCATGGCCCATTTAAATGTAGCTCTTTTTAGGCTAGAACAGCTCCACAGAGAAACAGATGCTGGGAGGATGCGTGTGTGCATGCGCGTGCACACACACGCTATTACCTGCTGAAAAGGAGGCTGCACCCAGTGGCCTGGACAGAGGGAGGGAGAGGTGAATGAGGGAATTGATCACATGATTCCTATCTTTATATTGCCAAAGATTTTATTTCCTAACAGAGCTGACTCTGTGCCTTTAACAGGTGAAATACAGTGTCAGAAGGAAATGCAAGAAACTTCTCCTTCTCTCTAAAGCTCCATGTTTAGGGGTGGGGTGGGTGAGTAAGCTTCACCTGTTGAATTTGTGCCAATCTTGACCATTTTAAAACAAAAAGAGATTGCCCTGCAACAAGAACTGACCCCCCCCCTATGAAAAACACCAGATATCAACAATTATACAGGCTTGTGGCTCACGCTGGCTCAGCTTGTCTGAGTGTGGAAAGCTAAGCAGGGTCAGGCCATTACTTGGATGGGAGACCCCTCCTCTAGTTTCCCCTGCATTGAGCAGGGGGTTGGACTCGATAGCCTTGTAGGCTCCTTCCAACTCTATGATCTATGAAATCTATGAAAGTAAGGTTTAAAAAAATTACAAAAGCCACTTATAAAATATTATAGAATAATACATAATATAATAATGTAATAATGACAATATGTAAGATTTTGTATGTTTCCTCTAATAACTTTTGTACTTGACAATGCTCTTTTGCCTGGCCATACCCTTGGCCACACCCTCTTGATCACACCTTCATGTTGCTTAACCATACCATACCTCTTCCAAATTCACATGTGTATCCCTATTTTCATTTGTGAAATGTTGGAGGGTATGAGGGTGGCTACATACTTACTTGGGAATAGGCCCCATTGAACACAGTGGGACTTACTTATGGTGGAATATGTCTCAACTAGGGCCAATCCAACCATTCCACCTCCAATTTAGGGGAATCCAGGGCGGGAGGTGAATATTCAGGTAGGGGCAAAGTTCAGGTGAGGGTAGTTTTTATTAGATGAGGTGGCCAGGTGGTCTTTCTTCTCTGCCACCCTTTTTAAAAGCTTAATTTAAACGGCAAGCCACAGCTCAGCAGCTAGGGTGGCCAGGTGTCCTGTTTTACAGAGGACAGTCCTGAATTTGAAGAGCTACCAGAGGACTGTCCTCTATTCTGTCCAGTCCAAGTCCGGTATAAAGATAACAAACCATCAGAAGGAAGAGCTGGGCCTTGAAGTTGCCTATCCACAGCACCTGGACAGCACACTGAGCAAGCCACATAGATCACCTGGTCACAGCCTTCCAAGCTATGGGGAAACATACAGTATTACTTAAAGTATAATATTATTTTTTAAAAAATTGCCTCTATACATATAAATTAGCATATACAATTTTTAAGCAAATAAGTGCCATCTTTTCTCCTCTTTTTTGCTGATGCATGCCCTCTTTTGGGGTGATTCACAAAGGGTCACTCTATTGGCAGCCAGGCTACGACACACTTGAATTTTGAAGCCTCAAACGTCCCTGGGAATGATGGGGCTGTGATCAGAGAAGGAAGAACTTGTATTTTCCCTTGCAACTGCTTGTGAATCTTGAGGAATGTTGTCATTTGTGGTAACTTAAAATGGGCACAGTTCTTCTCTAACTGTGAGCCAATGCTAGAGTAGCACTATTGTTTCCCCTTTGTCTTGCACGTTGGTGTGGTGTGATTTGTTCCCATTTGGAAGAAAGATGAAAGAGCCCAAAAAATTCAACTTTGAATTCACATCAGGCCTAAAGTGAGGATAATAATGCTTTGAAAGAATAACCTGTAATTTAGTCTTAATTGACTGAATCATTTTAATTATGTCACTCCTCATTTCATGCTAATTTATGGAAAGCTTACAGATTTGCCCACTCATTTTTATTGTATTTTTTTGGTGAGTGAATGTAATATCTGACGTTTTCAAGCATTTGTCTCTTTATGTAATCACTGGAGCAATTCCATGCTGCAGAACAACATGGGGCAAGATAAATCTTTTTCACTGTTGCATTGTCTTGCTTATAAGGGAGCAATGTATAAAGCTCATTTTGGCCTTCTGCCTTTAATTGGAGGAAAGGACTTGTAGTTCTGTTTTTGCATAAAGATGTGTTTCTAGCTAAGCAAAATGAATGTTGTTCACCAAAAAAATACCTAAGAAATTAATTCAAATGAGTGTGTTGCCATTATTCTTTTGATGGGCAAAGTATCTTTTGATACTGTTATGCTTCAAATTAGAAATAGGCTGATTAAACATTCAGAATGCTTATATGGAATGATCTAACAGGTGAAAAGTAATACATTTAGGGCACAAACCTAATCATGTTTAGACAGAAAAAAGTCCTATAACTCCCAGCATGCCCCAGCTGCCAAGGCTGACTGGGGCATGCTGGGAGCTGTAGGACATTTGTCTAAACATGCATAGGACTGCACCCTTAGAGAGCAATCCTATGACCTCTAGATGGTATTTGAGAGGCCATAAAATGTGGAAGATTCCCCCTCTGAGGCTGTAGACAGAGCTATGACCTCAGAGGGAACAATCCAAGTGGGGATTGACCCCACCTCTTCCAGCTACCATGGGAAGCTCCATGGTGGCTCCTTCCCTAAGGTCTGAGTGCCAACCTCAGGAAGAGGAAGAAGAGGGAGGGACAGGTCTGTGCCAGTGGGAAGACTCGGGAGGGGAGAGGCCATGGTTCTGCCAGATCCAAAGGCCTCTCAGCCATCATCACTGGCCCTAATAGGGTGAGTGAGCAGTTTGGATTACTCCGTTAACTCAAAAATTCTGTTGAAATCAATGCCTCTCCTTTGCCTTTGCTTTGCCTAACTGAGTAGCATCTGCATGTGTGTGTGTTTTGTACCAATGGGCTACATCTACATTACATTGTGTCTCAAACATGTTATCAACCAGTTTTAAACTAGTTTACCTATCATGAGACTTTCCAGGAATTCTACTTTTCTGTGGGTACTGAGCATAAGAAGAACCCTGCTGGATCAGACCATCTAGTCCAGCATCAAGTCTCCTACAGACAGTGGTCAGCCAGATGCCGCAGGAACTCCACAAGCATGATATGAAGGCCCCCGCCCTTTCCCACTGTTGCTCCCCAGCAACCATTACTCATACTTCCTCTAACCCTGGATGTTGCATATAGCCCATTATGTCTAGCCAAGCCTGGCATCAGTACCCAATCTGGTGGCACAAATGCTGAGTCCACGGGCCCCAGAGGGCCCATAGTAACTGACACAGGCTTCTCCCTTTTTAAAAGCCCAGCACTGGGCCCAGAGTCATAGAAAAGAAGGGAGATGGAGATGCTCTGCTCTCAGTGCCACCACCTGTCCCTTCTGGCATCCACTGCCTGTCTCCATCCCTATCTAATCCTTGGCAAGCCTTGGTGGGACCACCAGAAGGTGCTGCTGTTGGGTAGTGGGGCCACCAGAAAATGGCACTGGAGGCCACCTTTCCCAGGGCCACATCAGATCTGGTGCCAGCCCTGTGACTATTAGTCATTGAGAGCCTTATTCCCCATCAATTTAGCTAATCCCCTTTGAAAGCCATCTAAGCTAGTGGCCACCACCACATCTTGTTGGTTAACTTAATTGGTTAACTAAGTTCCAATTAACCCTTAATTATGCAATACATGAAGAACTTCCTTTTATCTGCCCTGAATCTCTTGCCAATTAGTTCCATTAGCTAACAGTACTATTAGCCAGCACCATGAAAAAGAGTAGCACCAGCAATTTTTGAAGTCTGCATTTTAGATCTTACTGCTAGAATTCCCCCCCCCCAAATATACTTGTATATTGCAGATATGTAAGTTACACTTAAGGAAGGCCAAAGAGCTCTTTTTTATTTTTTCTTGGAGGCTCATTCTAAGAATAGGAAAGGAAACCTGAAGTATTTTATTCTATACTATTCTAATTCCAAATGCTCCAATTTCTTCTTTGCTGTATATATTGTTGTTCAGCACTTCAAAACTTCAGAGTCTAAAGAACCAGGCAAGCAACCATTACTCAGTCCATCAGCAAACATACACTTCCACCCCTTACTTTCAGCCATGTTTTTGACCATCGACCTTCTTGTCTTCCCTAACAAGAAACTCTGGCATGATTGTTTTAGTTCTCCTGTAATAAGCCAGCTTTAGTTCTCCTCCTGGAATAAGCCAGCTTGCACTAAGGTTGGAACTATTTCATATGTATTTTCCAGTACACCAAATGGTACTGTTAGTCAGCACCACCAAAAAGAATAGCACCAGCTATTTTAGAACCTGGCATGTTGACAGTCACTACAGTACTTTCAAAAGCTTAGGAAGCTATTGTGCAAAGCTAACTGTTGGTAAAATAAAACCCAACTGCACCATATTGAACCTGTTTGCATCTCCAGACCCAGCGAAACCATCTTCCACTGACGGATAATGGGCACCAAAAATTCTATAATGTTTTGATTTATAGAAAGGTGAAGCACGATGATGATTAACAAGTTCATAAGGCTGCATCATTCAGCAACTGGAGAAAAGACTTTATTAGCCTCGTGGTATGTTTTATTTTAAGAGGGTGTTTTTTTTTCTGTTGGGTTTTTGTTTTTTTTTTTGGTCCTTTGACAGAATAAACTGTGCAGCCAAGAAAGGCAGGCCAGGTGTTGCAAATACAAAGGTGATTCACAATTGCATAGAGAAGATAAAACCATGTGTGTAAAATAACACTGATAGGCACATTTTTGATGATTGAATCATCTTAAAGACAATGGTAACAACATTTTGACCAGTCTAAATGGCAGACTGTATGCAGAAACATTAACCTTCTAAGGGTGCAATCCTGGCTGGGAGAATGCTGGGAGTTTCAGGACTTTTTTTCTGCCTAACATGCATAGGATTGCACCCTAGGGGAAGGTTCCATTATCTCTATTCTCAGTCAGTTCACAATAGTCCTTTAACCCCTAAATACTCACAACCCACTTGCAATTTGTTATGAGGCATTATGAGCCAATTTCCCATTTCTGTGACAGTTTACCGAGCATTCATCAGACAAGGCATCCCTTCTGCAGTTATCAGAAGACCGGCTCCTCCCTTTCACATGGAAGCCTGAGAACATCGCGTCTGCCCCAAGGGCAGGGCATGCATCTTTGATATGTGAATGGGACTCTTTTTATGAAAGCAAATGCAGACAACTGGGAGATGCAGATGGTAGTCCCAAACTGTTTTTTTTTTTTTTAATGAATTCCTGTACAAGAACATTCTAGAGAGTGTCCCAGGGAACATAGGATATTTCAGATTCCTCCTCCTGAGGCTGTTGACGCTCATTCAGCCTAAGGAGAAGCCATAACTCATGATTGGGTGGGGGGTGCATATATAAAGCCAGGAGCGTCTGATCCACAGAATGGAAAAGAGCATGGCATGGCTGCCTAGACAACATGGTGCCTTCCCCTGCCCCTACGCTACAATTCCCACATGTCATGCTACAATTCCCACATGTGCAAATTAAGACTGAGAAAATTAGAACCTCTCCTCACCCCCCAAAAAGAGCACATTTGTCTAATTTGGGTCAGGATCATGCTTTCCTTGTTTTTAATGAAACCTGCACAATGGAGAATATTGCCAGTCTGCCTTGTGGAAGCTCTCCTCTTTTTCCCCCCGGAAGGCCCTCCTCTTATGTGGTTGTTCTTTTCTGCATTCTCCTCTGTAGTTGTTAATTTTTATAACGTGCTCGTTCATTTATTTGTTTTAAAAGTTAATTCCCTACCTTTTGGGCATGCATTGCATAATATCTCATAACACATTAAAATCAACTCAGAATGAAGAAACTTAGGTGATATAACAAAAACACTGCAGAGACTCCAACAGAATCAGCTATCAAACACAAACATCTAGTACAGTGTTCTCCAACCTTGGGTCCCCAGATGTTTTTGGCCTACAACTCCCAACATGCCCCAGCCAGCTATGCTGGGAGTTGTAGGCCAAAAACATCTGGGGACCCAAGGTTGGAGAACACTGATAACATAAAAAAAAAACCCAAAGTGCTTCATCAGCAAGTGCAAGCTAACCCTTTGGTGATGCCATCTATCCAGCTTGGCGGGACAATACTGGAAAATGTTGATCATTTTCACTATCTTGGCAGCTATCTTTCTGTTACAGCTAACATCGACAGTGCAATCCAGCATCGTCTGAGCTCCGCAAGTGCCACGTTTTCTCGAATGAAACATAGAGTGTTCGAGGATCGGGATATTTGTAAGAAGACCAAAACACTGGTTTATGAAGCCATTGTATTACCAACTTTATTGTATGCCTGCGAAACATGGACTATCTATAAATGTCACCTCCAACTCCTTGAAAGATTTCATCAACGTTGCCTCCGGAAAATCCTGCGAATTACTTGGGAAGATAGGCGAACAAATGTCAGTGTACTGACCGGAAGAAGCAAAGACTACTAGCATTGAAAAAATGATCCTTCAACACCAACTTCAGTGGACCGGTCATGTTGTTCGAATGCCTGACTGCCGTCTCCCAAAGCAGTTACTTTATTCCCAACTCAAGGATGGAAAGCGGAATATCGGTGGTCAATATAAGAGGTTTAAAGATGTTCTTAAGGCTAATCTAAAAAAATGCAATATAAACATCGAAAACTGGGAAGCTCTGGCCCATGAACGATCTAACTGGAGGTTGGCCTTTCACAAAGGTTCTATGGACTTTGAAGAAGCCCTGAGTGCAAGGTGAAAGGGAGAAACGTGCTAAGCGAAAAGCACGTCAAATGAATCCTTTACAGGACCATCTTCCATCTGGTAACCTGTGTTCCACTGTGTGTGTGGGGGGGTGTTCCTGGCGGTGGGCAGAGGAGGAGCAAGGCTCCACCAGATTCCAAGGAATCCAGGCGCCGCCGCAGCCTCTCCTCCTTGCAAGGAAAGGTAAAACATCTAGAGGGCTGAAATTGACTATCGAGATGTTTTTGAGGGTGAGGGGAGCGCAGTGGATATCCTCCCGCCCTCAATAGGATGCCCATAATCCTCCGGGTTCAGAAGGTTATGGACAGCCTCATAGGATTGCACTGCCCGTCAAGTAGATGTTCCTTATCATATTGAGATTAGCTGTAATTTTATAAAATTGACTTAGAATTCCCTTATGTACCCCACTTGATATTGTTTCAAAGCTAGACCAATCGCTTAGGGCAAAATCCTATCATGTTTAGACAGAAAAAGGTCCTGGGAGGTGTAGGACTTTTTTCTGTCTAAACATGCATAGGATTGCACCCTTAGTGACCCATATTTAGATATTAAATTGGATAGTATATGCCTAATCTGCAAGAAGTATTGAAAAACTGAGATTTGATTATGTTCTATTTCCCAAAGAATAAGTTTTAATATGACCATTTTAAAACAAATTTCTGAACTGTGTTAGATCATATTTCTCCCAAAAATTCATATTACTAAATCTTCAGTTTGTTCATTATAGTTAATAGCAGTAAGAGGTGAAAGTCCTGGGCTCCATTTTTTATTACATAATTTCCAGATTTTATACAAATTACTAATACAAGGGTTTGCCCTTATCACTTATATATCTTTTTTTATTGCAAAACCAGAGTGAGTTCTTCATACTAGCTGTTAAATTATATTGTTGTCTTTTGTTCCTTTATCTGATATGAACCATCATTTTAATATAGACCTCATAGAAGCAATATAATACCATTTAATGCAGGGGAGTGCTAAATTTCCTGAATTTGTAGGTTGATATAAAACTCAGGCATTAACTCTAGCCTTTTCCTCTGCCCAAATAGATTTTGATATTAATTTTTGTCATTTATTAAGCAGTTGTCAGCTCCAGGACATAAGCAGCAGGCATACTCAACTGGAACACTGGGGCCAGGGGTAATGGAGGTGGAAGGAGAACCAAGGCTTTACACAGGCAAGAGTTGGACACTGGCAAGGCATGGTAGGGCCAGAGGTAGCATCAGGAATAGGCAGAAGTCAAAAACTGGCAAAGGCATGGCAGGACCAGAGGCAAAAGCAGGGTCAGGAACAAGTGAGAGTCAAGACACAGATGAAGACACTGCAAAACTAGAGGCAGATGCCAAGGCAGAAACACAATGGAGCCACCACAAAGATTTGTGTTGTTGTGGCAAAGCTAAGCAGGAAACAGAAGCCTTTTATATAGTCTCCTGTGGCTCCCAGTTGGTCTGCATGAGTGGTCTGGCAATAATCCTGCAAGCACCTACAGATCTGGTGCTAACCCTGCAAGTACCCGCAAGGTGGACCAGGCTGCCTTCTCTATCAGGCCACCAGGGGGAGCTGCAGCACTTCACAGGCTGAGCAGATCCTGACAGTAGTAGCCTATTCACCTGAAATGGAATATTCAAAAATAAAAAGTACCAATGTACTTGGCAGTACATTCATTTTAACTGTTGATATTTTCCCAGCCCAAGACATCTTGCTATACAACTTTTCAAGATCAATCAAGATTGTAACTCTCCCTTGTTATTATTTGTATTATGAATAAATGTAAGGTGGAAGTTAATAAATAAACAAAAGATTAAATAAATAAATAAATTCTGCATTAATCTTCAAACCAAAATGAAAATCTGCATGAAATTTTGCTTTACATATGTATTTTTGGAAGTATTTTCTACCAAAATATGCGCAATCTAAGGGCACAATCCTATCATCCTCAGTGCTCCTAAACCGCTGAACTCAGAGGCTTACGAGCATCCACTGCAGAGCAGGAGGAGCAGCGGAGGTGATTTCTACCTCCCTGAACCTCCCACTTGCATTTCAGCTAGATGGCTATTTTCGGACATCTAGCTGAGGCACTTTGGAGGGGGAGGGAAGGAGGCTGGAGCACCATCAGGATACCTTGTATCCTGGTGGCCCCAGTCTCCTCCCTTCCCAACCCACCAAAATGCCCTTTTTACCCCCTCTCCGAGGTCACTTTCCTGAGCTTGGAGAGGCAGCCAACGTGGTTCTTTCTGCACCAACTATGAAGAGTGAGATTGGAGCACAGATCCTCAACTCCGAGGCTGGAGCTTTGTCTCTGACTGACCTTGGATCTGGGCATCCAAATTATTCTATAGTCCCCAGTCCCCAGATGCTGTCTAGAGGCCATAGGATCGCTCTCTAAATGTATTTTGATACACTTAATCTGCCAAGAATTGCATCCCAAAATTTCAGAGAAGTGTGTAATCTGGTGGATAGCTAAAATCCAATCCACACATTCATCTGAGAGGTTGGATCAGGTCACTTCATACTGGAATTTGCAAAGAGTGAATTTCTCAAGAATTCCTAGTAACTAACTGGCCACCTTTGTGATGTATCTCAGCAGTCGAAAGTAAGTGTTACCGTTTGTGCTGTAATTTAGGACAGGCCCATCACTCTCTTGAGAGTTTTAATCTGTGAAATACAGTCTTTTCTTTTGAAATGTTCTTGAACATTTATTCAATTATATAAATACATACTTACATATTACATAAATATTATTACTTAAGTAATTCATTTAAATTAGAAGATACAGTCATGCCTTGGATTGAGAGCATAATTCATTCCGGAAACGTGCTTGTAATCCAAAACACTCTTATATCAAAACGAACTTCCCCCAAAAAAAATTTGTACAGAGATTTTTAATTTAAGCCGTACTACAGTACTTGTATTGCAAGACGTCGCTTGTATATCAAGTAAAAAAAAATTAAATAAATATTTAAAAATTTGCTTGTCTTGCAAAACGCTCTCAAACCAAGTTACTTGCAATCCAAGGCATTACTGTAGTTTGCTTCATTCCATAGTGAATGCATGATATCCAATCTTCTTGTAAACATTCCAAGTGACAGGAAGTCTATCACCTCCCTCCCTGCTCCAGGGCTCAGTTACTCTCCTTATTAGGAAGCTGTATCTTATTTAAGGACTACATTTGTCTGTCTTCAGGTTGCAGCCATTAGCTATGCATATCTCAGCAATACTGAAGAACCCATTAATATAAGATTGTATCCATCTGCAAGTTTCTCTGAGTCATAGGATTAAGAAGATAATATTTTTACTGGGCTAAATGTGGGATTTCCCCCCCCCCCAGGCAAAATAAATTTAAAATTAGGGGGATAGTAGATGTAGAAGCATGCTGAAAATGTTGCTAACACTAGCTAGGATACCTCCTTGCCCTGAAGCCACGCCCCTTTCATTTCATGAAGCTTTGTGGATTTTGTTTCATTTACTTGCTTTCTATTTGGAATCTTTCAGGCACTGTAAAATAATAAAATACAGCTTAAAATCAAAATCTTACTTAAAACATAACAGAAAAACATATATATTTGCAAATTGAGTTGCCAGTGAATTCCACCTAAAGAAGAGTTCAGCACAGATTTCAGAGGGGCTATTCACTGATGTCCACACTCTTTTAAATTATTTAGCTGCTTCATGGAAATTGACAAATGGAAGGGGAAATGGATTTTCTGTGCCCTTTGGACAGCTAAAAGATTGCTATTACAAAATTGGAAGTAAAAAAACCTCACCTCCTATAATGCAATGAACTGAGGACCTTACAACGCTTTCAATATATGAATGAGTGGCATTTAGACAGCAACTTCAAATGGATTCTTGATATTTGGTCCACTGTTGTTGAAGCCTATGTATAATTGCTAGAAAGTTGCATGTATTTTATACAAATCCATGTATGCATATTTTAAAAATGGGAAATATATATATATATATATATATATATATATATTTGGGTACCATGTGGCCCCCAAAGTATAGGGTTTGGTGGAGGATGCAAAATGGTGACCAGGCTGCATTGCCACTTGCAGTGGCAGCACAAAAAACAAACAAATCCTGAGGGAAAAAGAAACTCTTCTACAAGTACTGCTAATGGTAAGCTCCACCTCTGAGAAACTGTTTGAGAATTTCTCCTTCCCCTAGAGAAATACAGTGAAATTGTCCCCCTAGTTTCTCTGCCCACAAATAGAGTAGGAAATTTTGAGAGGCCATTTGCACACAGCTCTAAACATATCTAATTTTTTAAAGCCATCAAAGTTAGTGGCCATCACAACATATTGTGGCACTCAATTCCATAATTACAAGCTGTGTGAAGAAATACTTTGTTTTCTTTGTACTTCCAACATTACATCCCAAGCTGAAGTCATGCCACCATTTGTGTGTGTGTGTGGGGGGGGGGAGGATACCCATAAAATGGCTATGGACATAACTGTATAACATGGGAATGATCAAAAAGATCTTGGAAGCTTTGCAAAACATATGCTTCTGATTCACAGTTGACTACACACTCTCACATTACGAAGCTAGGTGTTTGTAGCCATTTTAGTGCTGCTTTACATTTCTGAAAACGAATAAGGAAATGTCACATCTGAATGAAACTTCAGACATGCACCAATATTGCTTAAAATATATAATGTGAGAAATGGCATTTTAAAGTGTGGCTCCTCAATACCCTTTCATGATGCTGCATGCCAGTGGTAGAAAGTCCCAGTGCTAGTGATACAGCAGATCACCGTCACCCCAGTCTGCCTTTCTCCTCTGTAGGCTTAATGAAGTAGACCAGTGTTCTCCAACCTTGGTCCCCAGAGGTTTTTGGCCTACAACTCCCAGCATGCCCCAGCCAGCTAGCTCACAGTCCCAAATCTCAGAGCATTTGACATTTGAACATGCAGAGTGCAGGTCAGTATGACAGGATCTACAGAATGATTTAAGTAGTCTGAGCGTGTTTCGCAATCCTCCTCCAAACTAGTTCCCTGCCGGCCTTCCACTTCTCAGAATCTGCAGATTCCTGAAATATTCAAGAAACATGCTTTCTCTCTACTCTTTGGGTTGGGCTGTTAAAATCCAGGGTGGCTTTTCTCTATTAGGGAATAGCCGCGGCTCGAACGTCTCTCAGTCCATTAAAATGTAGCTGTTAAGCTGTCCCCAAAGCTGTTGTCTATTAGCTGCTTTCTAAGCATTAGAGCATTTTCTAACACACTAAATAATGATTCAGAGAGTAGTGACATGTGCTGACACTTTGGGTTGTTTTATGAGTTTCTTTTATCCTCCCTGATGTGCTAGTTTGGGCTCTGCCCTGTTGAATAAAAGCCTTTTCCCTAGAGGACAATTAGGAAGGGATATTCCCTTCCTTCCAAATGAGAGTACGCATAGTATTGAAGTGGAAGGGAACCTTAGTGAGAAATGTGTGTGAGTGTGTGTGTGTATTAGCACAGGTAAAGGAGATGCAATGAGCTACAGCTGTTTCCCAGCTGCTCACATGTGCATGCTGTGCCAGGCCCTGCCTGGTTCCAAAAAAATGTATACATAGCACCCCCAGCCCTTGCAGTTCATTAGTGCTTTGCTTTTAAATGAGAACAATAACAAACAACACTGCTTTGTAGAAATTAGGGAGTGGTTTCCAATATATGATGCCTGAACTGTTACAAGGCCGCAAAGCAATTTCCTGGGAAATGCTCTGTGAGAAGGATAGCGGTGAATTTAAAGCAGTCAAGTACACACCCCCATTGAAAACAAACTAACAAACAGCCACTCTGCTTATCTAGGCTGCTGCTACAAGATTGTACCCATGAGATCCAGTTTGCATTTCACATGGCAATCATGTGTCTGCCATGGCTACATCCATGTTACACCGCTATTCCCTGCAATCTACATATAAAATGGAAATGCAGGTGCATATTCCTAAACACACAGAGGCCTCCGTCAATTAGGACTCCTTGTTTAATGTCACTGAGTATTTAGGAGGGCACATCCTCCCTTCACACTTATTTCTTTCTTAAATGTATATCCCACCTTTCCACCACAAATAGCCAGTGTGGTGCAGTGGTGAGAGTGTTGGACTGGGACTCGGGAGATCTAGGTTCTAGTCTGCACTTGGCTATGAAGCTCACTGGGTGATTCTGGGCCAATCACAAACTCTCAGCCTAACCTACCTCACAGGGTTGTTGTAAGGACAAAAGGAGGAAGATCAAGTAAGCTGCCTTGGGTTCCTTGGAGGAAAAAAGGAGGGATATAAATGGAATAATAAATAAATAAATAAATAAATAGTGCTCAAGGCAGCTAACAATAAAATGCAAGATTAAAAAAAAGTTATAATCCAAACATAAAAGCAAATCAACTAAAAACACATCAATAAAATAAAGAAATAAACAGCACCCACCACTTAAAATCTACTTCAGCAAACAAGTCAGCTTAAAAGCTAAATGCCTGTTTGAATAAAAACATATCTGCCTGTCGGAGGAAGGACATCAGAGATGGAGCTAGCCTATCTCCTTTGGCTGGGAGTTCCAGAGCCTGGGCGCAGCCACCAAGAAGGCCCTCTCTTGCATCCCGCTCCTAATGTGCCTCCAATAAAGGGCCTCTCCCAGGATCTTAAAACCCAGGCAGGCTCATGTGAGAGAATGTGGTCTTTCAGATAGCCTGGTCCCAAGTTGTGTAGGGCTTTATAAGTCGTACCGGCACTTAGAATTTTGCCCAGAAGGAGTTTGGTAGCCAGTGAAACTTTTGTAACAAATCCCATCCCAGATAGTCACCTCAGAAGGATACATGGTTGATGGTATCGAAAGCCACTGAGAGGTCCAGCAGCACCAACTGGGACACTCTCCCCCTTGTCCATTTCCCAGCATAGGTTGTCCACCAAGGAGACCAAAACAGTCTGTGTCCCGTAACCAGGCCTGATGACAGATTGAAAGGGATCTAGATAATCTGCCAAATCCAGAAACACCTGAAGCTGACAGACTGCTGCAAGCTACACCAGTGTAGTCTAGTGAATACAATTGCTACATAAAATGTGAAGTACCGCTGGCCCGAAATGACAGAGAGCAATTCACACCTGGACATATGCTGTTTGGGGAGATGGGAATTGTTTTTTTTGGGGGGGATGCAATTTTGAGCTGCATCAGGGATGATGCAAGTAATGAATGGAAGTAGAAATCCATAATCCATTTCCCCCCCAATACAGAGACAATGAATGGAGTGAGGAGGCGAGGGAGGGAGGGAGAGAGAGAGAGAGAGAGAGAGAAAGAATACAGGGGAAGATATACAGTGGCTCCCAGTCCCACAGCAGTCCTGAGGCCCCTTCGGTTGACAGAAGGACAATAATCTTTTGATGTGGCCAGAAAGCAGCTTCCCGTTCTCCTAGGTCACCAGTTTAGTGTACACCCAGGACCACAGCATAAGAAATGTCCTGCTGTGCTCAGTGGACAAAGCCAACTACACAGAAGCCTTATTCAGGTGTTTGGTTCCTATTCAGGTGTTTGGTTCCTATAAAGGGGCTACCAAAAATCTGTGGGCTAGCCCAGCCCTGTAGGCACTGATGCATATGCCTGCCACACCTCCTAGATGCCATGTGATTGGCACCATGCTGAAGGGTGTCTATACATGTGTGGGTGTACCATCCAAGAATTCCATTTCATCCCAGGGTTTCGAGGTGTATCAACCTGGGTTTCTGTCCCAGTGGAGGAAGCCTTGTCCATGTACATGCAGGATGACACTGATCGCATGTTAGCTAGGGGTGTAGGTGGCTGGCATCTGCGTTGGTGTCTATATAGCCCCTTCACATGATGGCTATGCATGGGTACCAAATGCCTGAATGGGGCTAGATAGTACTGCACAACTCTACTGGCCCCTGCCATCTGTGCAGCGCCACAGAAGACCAATGCTGACTGAGCTCAACTGCCAGTTGTTACGGTCAGGACTCAATGCACTGATGTGGAGAATGTGATACCCTAAAGGAGAGTTGTCTGAATCTCACTGGAGACCCTCGTTATATCTTTTTTTTTCTTATGGGAACAAGAGGTAGCATACAGCCTTATAAAACAGCATAAGAAGAAATTCTGATTTGATCATAAGCAGCTTGACATCCATAAGCTCCCTCCCCCCCACTAATATTCAAAGGGGCATCAAAGGAAGTTCCGACCCAACATCCCAATAATATGTTTCCAATTAGTTTATGTTGTGCACATACCACAGAGCGATTTAACAAAATGTTTTGTTTCTTCTTCCGTAGACTTTGTTGTAATCCTACTCAGAACAGTTTGAGAATCACAAAGGACTCTAGTTTGCGTGGTGCATATTAATGGAAAATTTGAGGCCATGGAAACATTTATTCTCCATCCTGTATGTCAATGATATTTACCATTTGCCAATTCACTGACATTTTCGACAATTACTATACATGCCAGTAAATACCAAACAACACAAGTTGCCTACAGAAGAACAGATTAGAATAGTATGGTGGGAGAGATTTTCCACATGAGCCAGTGCTATTTCATTCAAATGCACATGGTTTCTGGAAAGTAATTTTTGTTGGCTTGAAGTTGGGCAGACTTGTCCCACCCCCAAAAAATCACACTCCCAAAGTTATCATTAGACATGGAGCGGGGAACAGACAGTCACACTGTGACTAATATTACCTTGTGTGGAAGAGTTTTTGGTCAAGGAACCAGCATAGGGGCAAAGAGTTAAACCTCTCCTCCTAGATTCAAATCAATCATTTTTGAATTTAAAAAAAAATACACTGGGAGATCCAGTTAGGAGATCCAGTTAGACAATCTGCCCATCACATCTAGATTCACCCTAACAGAGCAAGTTCAGTGCAGGCAGCCTATGATGGATGTAGCAATCTGATGGACAAGAGAACTCATCCAGGAAGCAGGAGAATGCTGCATCCCTTCCTATGTCTGTCCTCATCTCCAAGCATAGCCACAACTGATGTGACCCACGCAGGTCAAAACATAATTATTTGGAATGTGTGAAGTGCTGACGCAGTAGGAGCAATCAAGCTACTAAATAGACAGTAGGGCTAAACTGGACCCAGCAGGTCTCCTACTTAAGAGAACAACTCCATAATTGCACACCAGCAACAAGTTTATACCAATAGCCCAAATTTCCTACCTTCTAAGGGCAGTATCCTATTCTACACTAGCACTAATGGCAGTTACTAGCCAGGCTCAACCACCTGTTATCATCTGAGACTGTGAAACGTTGGAGGGTTATGAATGGCACAGAGTCTGACCTGTGCTTTTGCCTGCCTCTCACCACTACAATGCTTCTTGCTCTCTGACTCAGCAGACTAGGCAAAAGCTCACACGGGTACTGGGAACAGGATATTTATTGCAGTGCACACAGTCGTATTTTCTAAGCCAGGCTTCTGCTGGCTAAGCCAACCTGGGCCCTCTGGATGTATTGGACTACCACTCCCATCATCACTCAGCCAGCATGGCCAGTGGTCAGAAATGCTGGGAAAAATCGGCGAACAGAGCAATGTTTGAGATTACCAGGATTCTCCAAATATCATCTCACTGCTCGCCTCGTGCCCGACTCCCATTCGCATTTGCGATTGTTGCTTGCTCTCTGCACAAATGGGAAACTTGCACAAATCGAGAAGTGATCAAATGGGATATTTGCGCAAATCTCCCCAGGTTTGGGCAAATTTCCTCCATAGACTAAAGCAGGGCTAATTCAGTCTGCTTAGGAAATTTGCGCAAATTAGCAAATTTCTGTAAATCAAACTGGGAATAGGGAACGAGACAAACATGAGCACGTGTTCGACAACTGGCAAATATTTTCAGTGGGTGTGTGCTCACGCTCATGTTCAGAGCTTTGATTGTGGCATGCTAGCATATTTTGTGAGCAAAAATGAAATTCTCATATATCCCTAAGTCCAACACATCTGGAGGACCTCAGGCTGGGGAAGGCTAGTATCATTTTTGAGTGCAAAAAGTATATGCATTAACGCTATCATCCCTATAAGAGTTCGGGACTGTTCTGCAAGTTAGGGAAATGTTGTTATTCCCCATATTGGTTTGCCTTTGGGCTAATTTTGTCAAAATAATTTTTAAAAAATGTTTGATCACTATGACAAATGTCCTTGAGTTAGCACCTGAAGATGCTAACACTATTTATTGGATTATTATTGTCCTGAAGAAATGTGATTTGGACTCAGCCATTGGAGATTTATGAAATGGCATACAATTTTCATTTAAGTAACAAAAAAAAATAATATTTTCCCCTTTTCTTTCTCTAGCATCCTTTTAGTATCCAACTCATTTCAAGTGGTGAAAAAACCCAAAACAAACATCAGCAGCCCATTATTAGGGGTGGGAGGAGATTCAGCAGTACAACCTCCATTATTTTTCCTTTCTCTTTTTAAAGAGACATCACAGTTTTTGACAAGCTCTTGGCTGATCATTCCCATAGCAAGTTATCCTCCAAGTCTTGGTGGATATACTTTTGGATGAATAAGAAGCTTCAAAAGTACAGTTTGTTTGTTTTTAAAAATTACCCAACTATTGTACTGCATATTGTACTGCAGTCCACTCCAACACACTGGCTAGGATTACAGACACGCTATTTGGGAGATGAAAACCAAATTATGCTACAGTCCTGTCTAAATTTAATGTGTTCAGTGGGGAAACACATGGTGACTAATGTTGGTTGTTTGGCTCCAGAGGCTAGATATATTATCTTATACCCCCATTTGGTTTCTGACAGGGCTTTGTTTTACTTCAGGACTTTACTTATATCTCCTGGAAGTAGAAATTTATCTAGAATTTGGGTGAGTTTTTAACACTGAACTTAAATCTGAATCGAACAACACATTTCTACTTTCAGACCCAGGTCTCCCCACTCCACATTCAACACTCTTAATCCCCATGTTGGCCTTCAGACACATAGGAGATCAGCATTGATCTTAATGTAATACGATGATATGGGGAGTTCCAAGGCCAGATTTGACGTATGCGGGTGTTTGTTTTTTAACCAACCTTTTAGCCCTGCATCCCATCAAGTTGGAATGAATGTGTATAGAGGTTGGAACTGGGTACAAGGAAGTGCAATCCCAATTCCCTTCCTCCTAAATCCTCAGTGACAGGTTACATTCATGTAACTAGGTTCATAAATTGAGGAGGCTGGAATGCCATAGGTGTTGATAGATAGAGATTAATGCTTTATTGATCTGTTACGCATGGTATCTTACTGATTGAAGAGTTTTTTTCCACAGACATTTGCCTCTTGTTTTCTTGCAGCTACATACCTATAACCTGGGTTATCCTCCTGAGTTGTTTGTCTTTTGATTGATTGGTTTACTTGGTCCATTGTTTTTCCTTGTGTTAACTATACTTCTTCACATGTATATTTAATAAAACACAACAAATATGGGTGTGTTTTTAAAGGATATTTTCAGTTACCTATCTTGATTCAAATTTGCCACACATCTTAAACTGCCCCGCCCCCATCCCTGCAACAAGCCACTGTAAGTGTACCTGTTTTAAGCTGGAAGAAATGCTGTGCTATCTCAGAGTCCAGCTTTGTGACAAAGTTTTTTGTAGACAACCACATGCCTTGCATCATGATCTGAATCAAGGCATCAGGGTTTACACTGTGTGTTCTCTGGTTGATGGAAAACAGCATATATGAAATTCTCAAATCTAACTGGCAAGGCAAACCAAGCCAAAACAAAAAGAAGTTCTCTAAGGTGGCATCGTAATGGATAAGCATTGCACTAGTTTCTTAAGTGGTATAAATCAGCCGAATTCATCCATTAGAGTCAACCAAACTGCGCAGCAGATGGGAAGTTAGCTTAATATTCCTTTCACTAACATGAGCTGGGAAATTGAGAGATTGCAAGAACGTGCCTTGGTGCTGAGTCAACAGTGAAGGACCTCCTTTCCATGTGCATGAGTTTTGCAACCATGGCAACCATGTATGTATGAAAAGAGGAAACTCTTAATAGCTCTGTGCTCCAAGTTGGAAAGAGCTGAAAGCAAGTATGTGTGGTCATCTGAGAAGAGACGGACTTACTATTCTGAGTTGTTATGCCAGAGTGTTTGTTGGTTGCCTGTTCAGTTGGGGAATCCCCTAGTGGCTTGGACAATGGGAAGAACAACAGACAGTGGGGTGAAAGCCTGCAGTTCATATAAAACCATGCTTGGAAGCTTGAAAAAAAAAAGAACAAAGTTGCACTCATTTCTTTTTTATTAACAAACTGGGCTGTTTTGCTGTTTTACTACCTTCTTGACAATAACTTGTTAAGTTGCCAGCCACTTTCACCTTCCATATCACCTTTGAACCCATTTCAGCTGATACTTATTCTATGATCAAAATGTTGATTTGATCATGAGATTCTTCTGATTCTCTACTAAGCCTGGCTTTCCACAGCTGACAAATTCATTGGTCACTGTCAGTCTAAGAAGCGCAAGAAGGTATAAAATTTGGTTGTGATAGAATACTTCTGGCCACACAGAGACATGAAAATATCATGAATATTGTTTCTTGCAACATTTTATTATATAGCTGTTTATGTTTTTCTGTGTAAAACTGATTTATTTCAAATTATAATCATCCCCCACAACACACACATGCTCACACACACACACACACACACACACACACACACTGTGTGTGTGTGTGTGTGTGTGTGTGTGTATTCAGTCTGAATAATCCAACATACAATTGCTTGGTAAAAGTAGGAGTACCCCCAAAAAGTCTGAGTAACCACTTTGGCTTTTACGGTAAGGTGGCAAAAATGAGAATATAGGAGTCTTGTTGGATCAAACCAGCATTCCCTCAGACCTCAGTGGCAGCCACGTGCCTCTGGAAAATCCATACTCACAGACTGAAGGCAGCAGGCATTCTCTCCCATTGTTGTTTTCCAGCAACTGGTATTCAGTGACCCACTCCCTCTGAACCTCAAAATTACGATCATGATGACTAGTAGCCATTGATAAATACCCTCCCTGAATTTGTCATGCCAATTCATTTTATTTGATGACCCTGAGAGTTCTAGTATTATTTAAGATGTTGTAGCAGTAGTAGTAGTAGTAGTGATGAAGCATTATTAAAGATGAAGAAAAATGTCTCTCTATCTACTTTCTCCACATTATGCATACTTTTGTAAACAGGTCACTGCAATTTATTCAAATAATTAACCAACAGAGCAAACCTCAAACCTATGCACACTTACTTATGAGTAAGACCCATGGAATTCCATGGGACTTACTTCTGGGGAAACATTGCATTGGATTGCGCTGTAAATGTCTTTTTAAACATAGCAGGAAGCATCTGTCATAGAATGAAATATAGGCATGTGCTCATGTTACACATTTTCCCTTTGGGCTCAGCATCAGAAGATACCTGTCATGCTTCATTTAGAATGTTGCAGATCATGGGTCTATACCACTGCTGTTTGAAGCCCAGATTAGCACCTTGCCTGAGGTGCAATCTTCAGTTCCTATTTTATTAATGCCTCAGGACCCATTGTTACAGATAGATGGATAGATAGATAGATAGATAGATAGATAGAATATACACATACAGAAAAGGGACAACATTAGGTCCTCAGGAGGAGTACTTATGATGATGCTTCATGCTCCTTACGTTCACCTCAGGAATACCTGAAAGAGAGTATTTAGTGTTGCAGCACCCACCTTCTGAAACACACTCCCCATTGACTAGGCAGATGACTTCAGTCTTGATCTTGTCTGCTCAAGACCCACCTCTTCATGCAGGGTTCCCCAGGATGGTTATAGATGACTAGTGATTATTTGAATGTGTTTCTTATTGTTATAATGTTATGCTTTTATCCTTTCTGTAAGCTGCTTTGTTAACCCACTGGAAAGTGGTATATAAATCTATGCAATAAATAAATAAATAAATAAATAAACAAAAACACGAAATGCAGGAAATAGTACAAAGCGTGCAAACAAAGTACATTCCATTACAGTCTTCAAGCTAAGGACCATATGATATCAAATAAGAATTTATCAAGCCATAAGATGGGTCAGCAGCAGTATTTATTAGAACGTAAGGAGACTTTAACATATAGCAAATAACTGGCCTACATTTGTGACAGGTTAGTTCTTTTTTCTTTTGTTTGCTATTTGCACTGAAAATAATAATAATAATAATAATAATAATAATAATAATAATAATAATTATATTATTATTATTTATTTCTTACCCGCCTCTCCATCTAGATCGAGGCGGGGAACAGCAATAAATACAAAACACACAAACTAATGAAACACAACACATACTATTAAAACATCTTAAAATATCTTAAAACATCTTAAAGGCATCCTAAAATTCCGCCGGATAGGCCTGTCGGAAGAGGTCAGTCTTTATGGCTTCTTTAAATTCCAAGAGACTGGTAAGTTGGTGAATCTCCTCCGGCAGGCCATTCCATAATTTGGGAGCAGCAGAAGAAAAGGTCCTCTGGGTAATACTTGTCAGCCTAGTTTTGGTGGACTGAAGTAAATTCTTCCCAGTCAGGACCTGAGTGTGTGGGGCGGATTGTACGGGAGAAGGCGATCCCGTAGGTAGCCTGGACCCAAACCATGTAGGGCTTTAAATGGGACTATTGGATTGGTCTGCAGTAAGGAACCCTCTCTTTACTCATTTGTAACATCGCTCTCAGGATCCTATTCACTTAGGCTGTTGGCCTACTCCTTGCTCAGGCCTCAAGGTGCCATGGAGGAGAGTTTCCTAGCGCACCTTGGAAGAAGGAGCGGACAAAATGCTTTCTTTTGCAACACATGTGATACAGAGCCAGTTCACTGGGGTCACAAACAGTCAGAGGCATAGCGTGGGGGGTGCAGGGGGGCCGGCCGCACCGGGCGCAACATCTGGGGGGGCGCACTCGCAGCTCTCTGCCCCAGCTCTTCCTCCTCCTGCTCCCCCCCCCGAGAGGCGGCTGCCCTTGGAGAAAGGGGAAGATCAGCCGCCGCCCCCCCTCGCTGCTGCTGCCGCCGCCGCCGCCGCGCCTGCTGGGTCGTGCGCCTCGGAGAGCGCGCGGGCGGGGCGGGAGGCGAGGAAGGAGGCGCCGGCCGGTGCGTCGCGGGCCGGGCAGGCGGAGGGCAGCCGCGCGCGGTGCGTGGGCCACGGAGCGCTGGAAGGGGCAGCGTGGCGCTGGTGACCGGCGCCTCGGTGGGCATCGGGGGCGGCCGTGGCCCGCACCCTGGTGCAGCGCGGCATGAAGGTGGTGGGCTGCGCCCGGAGCGTGGACAAGATCGAGGTATGGAGGGAGAGCGAGGAGAGAGAGGAAGGAAGGAAGAAAGAAAGAAAGGGAGGAGAAGAGAGAGAGAGAAAAGGGGAGGGAGGGAGGAAAAGAGAGGAGAGAGAGAAAGAAGGGAAGGAAGGAAGGAGAAGGGGGAGGGAGGAAGAGAGAAAAGAAAGGAAAAGAAAGAGGAAGGGAGGAAAAGAGAAGAGAGAGAGAGAGAAAGAGGGAGGAAAAAGAGAGAGAAAGAAGGGAAGGAAGGAAGGAGAAGGGGGAGGGAGGAAGAGAGAAAGAAAGGAAAGGAAGAGGAAGGGAGAAAAGAGAGAGAGAGAATGAAGGAAAGAGGAAAGATGGGGAATGAGAAAGGGGTAAAGAAAGTTGGGGAGACGAGAAAAGGAAGGATGGAAGGCAGATAGAAAGAAAGAGAAAGGGAGGGAGGCAGGAAAGGAAGATGAGGAAGGAGAGGAAAAAGAGTGACCGGGGAAAGGAGAGAAAGAAGGAAGGAAGGAAGAAGAAAGAGAAAGAGAGAGAGAAAAAGGAAGGACAAAGCGGAGAACAGCAAAGGAGAGAGAAAGGAAAATGGGGGAAAGGAGAAAAGAGGAAAGGGAAAAAGGATGGTGAGAGAAAAGGAGGAGAGAGAGAAATGGGAGAGGGTGGGAGGGTGAAGGGAGGAGGGGAGAAAAGGGGGGGAGAAAGGAAAGAGGAGGGCAAAGAAAGAAGAGGTACATTTTTAAAAAGCCAGGAAAGGAGGAGGGAGAAAGGAAATGGGCTAGAAAAAGAAGGGGGCGGATGAATGAAGAAATGGAGGAGGCAGGAAGTTGAGTTGAAGGGACAGGTGGAAAGCGGGAGGAGGCCCGAGCAGAGCAGAGCAGCGCGGGGTGTGTCTTCTTCTTCTTCTTCTTCTTCTTCTTCTTCTTCTTCTTCTTCTTCTTCTTCTTCTTCTTCTTCTTCTTCTTCTTCTTCTTCTTCTTCTTCTTCTTCTTCTTCTTCTTCTCTCTCCTCCTCCTCCTCCTCCTCCTCCTCTTGGGGAGTCTCCCTTATTGCTTCTCCCTCTTTCTAGACCTCTGTGTGACCTCCCCGAATTTAAATTAAATGGAGGAGGCAGGAAGTTGAGTTGAAGGGACAGGTGGAAAGCGGGAGGAGGCCCGAGCAGAGCAGAGCAGCGCGGGGTGTGTCTTCTTCTTCTTCTTCTCCTCCTCCTCCTCCTCCTCCTCCTCCTCTTGGGGAGTCTCCCTTATTGCTTCTCCCTCTTTCTAGACCTCTGTGTGACCTCCCCGAATTTAAATTCTTCTTCTTCTTCTTCTCCTTCTTCTCCTCCTCCTCCTCCTCCTCCTCCTCCTCCTCCTCCTCCTCTTGGGGAGTCTCCCTTATTGCTTCTCCCTCTTTCTAGACCTCTGTGTGACCTCCCCGAATTTAAATTAATCTGTATATTATATACAGATTGATATCTTGCACTTCTATTAAAGAATTACAATTAGAGGTACAGGATTGAGGAAGTTGGCTCCATCTAGCCCAGTCTTGGATCATCTCCAGGGTATGGTTCCATTTTGATGTTTAGTTTTTGTTCTTGATATTTTTTGTCGTTTACGATGGTTGTGAGACGACATATAATAGCATGGCCCATGCTAGGTTACTACATTTGTAGATTTGTATTCATAGACCTGCTGAAAATGTGGAGAATGTGTAATGCATGTTCGCACTCAATAAAGTGTTTGAAAATAAACTTGTATTTAGATGCATTTTACTTTAATTACATCAGTATTTTCATAACAAACAATACATGTGCTTAGGGGGTAAGGGTTTCTTTAACTAATCTAGTGGAAGAGACTCGAGTGCTAAAATCCACGGGTTAGGGGGCGCAAATTACTTGCCTTGCCCCGGGTGCTGACAACCCACGCTACGCCACTGCAAACAGTCAAGAACCTAAAGCATTGCTCATGCAGGCCCATCCAGAGCAATGGAGCATGCAAAGCCACCCAACCAGCATCCTGACTGACTTCAAGTGTGAGCATAATAGTCAGACATATGTGTGTCATTCTTCCTACAATCCCAAAATCCTATACTGCCTCTGCCCCCTCCTCCAAATCAGAAACAAAAAGAGAAAAGGAGGGGTGGCAGAAAGAGAAAAGGGGGTGCTTCCATCCACTTTTGGCTCTGGTTCTTCCCACCATCAGCTTTGACCCCACCCACCACTGCTGTGGTCCCTGATTGGCTTTTCCCATGAGCCAACAGACCTTCATAGAAAAAAGATCCCCAGCCCCTGCCCTGTGGACTTGTCTCTGCCTGTGGACTTGTCTACCTGGAACAGACTCAAGGGATGTAGAATTTTGGCACCATCTGTTGAAGCTGTTCTTGCTGGAGTTTTCCTTCTGACAGATCTAATCCTGCCAGAAGACAACGCCTAGGCCCTCATGCTAGAGCATTAAAAGCTTAGTGGCTTCACTAAAGGTAACTCAAAATCTGTGCCAGGTAACGTCAGCCTACCCTTTTGCAAGGCAGAAGATGTTAACTTCTTCCTAACGACTTTATCTGGGACCAGATGCTTAAAATGCAACGTGGTCATCACACAGCTACTATCTATACTGTTCACCTATTGCCTGGAATTTCATTCAAGCAGGCCTTTAGCGTGTAAGATGGTCTGTTGGGTTGGGTGCTGTTTTTATTCTGCTGTTGTTGTGTTTTTTAACTGTGCTTTTAATCTATTTGTTTTATTATGATTGTAATCACATTTTTATTTTTAAAGAATGTTTTAGTTCCTATGATTGTTAGCTGCCTTCAGTGCCATTTGCTTGGTGGAAGATGGGGGGGTACTAATTTAATTAATTAATTAATTAATTAATTAAATGAATAAATAAAATCATCTCACAACATATATCCAACCATGACCATCTAGCAGTGAAACAGAAACTGCTGGCAGAACCATTTCCCCCTCCCCTCCACAGGCACCATGCACCCTGCATGCGCACCCCCCCAAGACCTGCTTCAGTGGGTCGGGGGATGCTCCGGAGTACATTTGGAAGGTGTACAGTGGGCTGTATGGGGGAGGAGAGAGCGGGGAAGTCCTGGCACATGGAGGTCTGCTCACACCATGTTGAATTTAACCTAATGACTCTGCTTAAAGAATTATGCACTGTATTTATCACAATGGGGGTGAAAACATGAGTATTCTAGGGTGCAGTCCTGTTGTGATTATCATAAGCCCCTGAACCCGGAGCCCTACGTTCATCCTATGCAGGTCGGCAATCTTCGCTTCCCCATCCTCGTGCCCTGCATTTTCTCCAGACGGGCTCTTTTGCCCATCTAGCTGGGACGCTTCAGAGGAGGAGGGAAGGAGGCTGGAGAAGCCTCAGGATAGGATAGCTTGTATCCTGGCATCTCTAGTCTCTTCCCCTCCCTGCCCCCTTTCCCCTCTCTCCAAAGTCATTTTCCTGACCTCGGAGAGGCAGCCGGTGCATTTTTTTTCCTGTGCTGGCTGTGAGGGGGAGGGGGGGACAGATTGCAGATCTGGGAATCCAAAGTATCTTGTCGCCCCTCAGACACTGTCCAGGAGCCAAAGGATTGCTCCCTCTGTTGTAAGAAAATTCATATTAATTTTCTTTATTCTTGTTAGGAAAATATATGTTTGCATTTTCAGGTCTCATTAGTTCAGTATTTAATCTTGAACTTTACTGAAAGCTATAATTAGTTTCTTCCTCCCCCATCTCTGTTACAAATTAGAGTCATTATATCTTACTAAAAATAAAGCGTTCCTCACTGCTGGCTTAAAAAAAAAAAAAAAAAAGGCCATATGCAACATATGTGTGAGAATGTACAGCTGTTTTGTGTGTGTGAGTGCCAGAACCCATAATATTCCAGTTCCTTAAGGATAAGATAGGTATCCAGTAGAGGCACAAAAGATGTTTCCATATGTGAGAGACCTTGAAGTATTTCTATATGTCTGAATCCCATTCATTCCAAAGGACCCTGAACTGGTGGGAAAATGTTAGTAAAGCCATACTGTGAAGAAGATAATTCAAGCCACTTTAGCTTAGATCAGTGGTGCTTCTAGACTAGAACTTTGTCTTGCACAATGGTGAATATGGCGTTTCAGATTAATTAATATGTTCCAGACATCACACAACATTGATTGATTGATTGATTGAAGGCGTTTATATACAGCCCTTCATAATATTTATCCCAGGGTGGTTTACAGTGTAAATTTAAAGAGAAAACAATAAGATATACAATAAAAACCATTAAAAATCAGCAAACAAATAACACAATTAACACTATTACACAACTGAAGCAAAAGCTTCAGTTCCAGTGTTTAAAATACAGCTATGTTCCCATACTGAAAATGCAAGCCATTAGAATAAATGAGAAAAGAGAAGTCTTTCTCATGTGTATAAGATAATAGAGTGAGCAACAGGGGAACAGGGACGTCCATAACTGGCATGCCACAAACGAGAAAGCCCTCTCCTTTGTAGCCACTCACTTCATCTCTGATGGCAGTGGCACTTTGAGGAGGGCCTCAGTGGAAGATCTTGGGCATGTTCATATGGGGAAATGTCCCCATGAAGTCACATAAGAGTCAGAAGACAGTAAGCAAACATGCAGCGTGGCGTCCAACGTGAGATTACTGCTTGAACACCGAATCCAGCTTTACGTACAGTCTTTACATAAAACTGAAAACAATTGAAGTGAAGGGAGAGCAGTGTGTGTGTGCGTAATCCATACAGCCTGATCCTATTTCCAGTAAGTGCAATAAGGCGTACTCCCATGCATGTGTGATAGGATTTCAGATTCATGCATGCCGCACCAGTCCAATAGGAAGAAGTGCATGTGCAGGAAGGGCTTTGTATCTGTTTTCCCAGGCTGAAAGTCTGATTTTCCAGGAACTGGAATCATCGGCTTGTTGGGGAGGAGGGAGAGGAGAAGCAGAGGCCTAGACTCAGTCGAATAATTGAATACAATCAACCCATCTCCTGGATCAGGGCTTTAGCCCTGGGAAACATGCATCTTCCATAAATACCATCTGCAAGTAGGTTAGAATCCTATGCGTGTTTTCTTGGAAGTAAATCTAACTGCAATGGGGATTATTCTTAGGGGGGTGTCTTTAGGATTGCATCGCTAAGAACTGCACCTAGCATTGTTATTTACTTATTTTTAGGACTTGGGAGAAATCTGTGGTATTTATCATGATACTTCCATCTGACGACAGACAGCACAAAAATGGATGATTCAGATTTAACTACATTCCCAAATTGCATTTTATCCACTTTACATTCAAGACGTGTTCTGCAAATGTCATGGACAATCCAGTATGGTTTGGTGGGGGTGGGTGGTGGGGTGGGGGTGTGTAATATTTTGAGGTTTTGACAGACAAAACCCATCCAGCCAAAATTAAGCACCTTTAAAGCCCTGATGATTTGTAGGAGGGATTAAAGCATGTGCCTAAAAGTGTTTAACATCATAAGCAAGCAACAAATAAGAACTGTAAGCTGAAATTTCCCAACCAGCTTTATTTAAGATAGCTTGACAACTACAATAATTTTCTAACCAGTTCCTATTTAAAATATAATTCAAAAGAAAATGGCGGCAAGGCAAATAGTCGACAGTTGCTTTGATATCTTTCATTTACTATGTGTTTGCTGTGACTTTCTTCAGAGCCAATCTGTTGTTGCCTTCTTCTGTGTATTCCCTGCTGTTTAACATGCCCCACATGCATAGTAAGTCGATGAAATGTGTACATGCCTTTTCACTCTTTCCATGGTTCAACTGGACAGGAGACTTTGAGCTAGCTGGTCAAGTCAAATCTTTTAACAACTGACATGTTTAGAGCTACTCTTTAGATAAGATTAGCTAATGAATTTTCTTTGGCATCAGTATTTTTACCCACTGGCTCTATCCCACTGGGAAAGCTACAAGTATTTTATAATGAATTGCCTGTGGGAACTTAATGGCCTAGTTCACAAGATCACGGAGGGGAAATAAACCATCATGGCTTATTTCCTCATCCCCATCCCATGCACATTGCACATGCCAGTCACGTGCCGGGGGGATTTGCATAATTACCTTCAGCTTGTCATGTTGTGCAAACCCAGCCAGGGTGGCTTGTTGCCATGGGAAATATGCACACACACACAATCACTCATGAGTTATGGCTTCTGCAAGGCTCCACTCATCGGTCACCCAACCAGGGTGTTTGGCCTGGCCAGGAGGATCAGGTCAGTGCGAATCATCCCATCTGTTATGTGTTTAGTTTTTTCTCTCTTTCCTGGTTTTAGTAACGGACTTAAACTGCTTGAATTTGCTGTTTCTTCCACTGCATTATTTTGTGATTTTATGGCTATTCTGTTTAAGATCTGGGTAAGCCACACTGAATGCCACTTTTGGCAGAAAGAAAGGGTATCAAAGACCCAAGTGTCTTCCTTAGTATTAACCTCAAACCAATCATTGACCAGGTTCACCTGATCATGGAGGGGCAATGAGCCACAGTGGCTTATTTCCCGTCCCCCCATTCACATGCGTGCCAGGGGGATTTTCATAATTACCCTCAGGAGAGCAGCTTGTCATGTCATGTGAATCCGTCCAGGGTGGCTTGCTGCTGTGGATAACAAGCCACCCAGAGCCCATGGGCTGAGGTTGGGTTAAATAGACTCCCAGTTATTGTGTTCAATACTCTATCACATGCCTGGGCCAGTAACTTTAGGATGTTGCCAGATATCGGCCAGTGAATGAGCCAAGAGCCATTTAGGCATGGCTGTATTGAGTGCATTGTGAAAACCAGTAAGGCCAAACGCTTGGGCCATGATTGCTCCATAGAAGAGTGCCTCTACAATATAGAAACCAACTGCCATCACTACCTGCTGTGGAATTCAATCACCCAACCCTGTAAAGTCACAGTTTTACTGCCAGCTCAAACACCATGTTAAGGGAGAGGAGGCATACATAACTGAGCTTCTGCACTATATGCTTATAGGGTGGGGAAAAAATCTTTATTATTTAAGCTTTAAGGGAAGGCAGGTTCATCCAGAAAACATATATTCTTAACCTTGATGCTCTGTATATATCAAAGCAATATCATGTTCTCAAACAACGTTGCCTTCTCCATGAATGCCTTTTTGCTGTTTACGTATTGGAGCTGTTATAAATTTACAAGTATGCTTTGGCAAATATTTCAGGCTGGGCCCTTAAGAGTTGTCATTTTAAAACATCTCTATCTTGTTACATTCATGGGGGGGGGGAGTCTTATATCATGTTACAGGGACAGTAGTTTAAAGGAAAGTGAAGATGTAGAATCACAGTTACTTCAATGATTGAGGGAGGGGAGTGTGTGTGTGTTGTGTGCATACTAGAGCAATTTTAACTTGATTTGAGGACAAATACAAAATTAAGTTAGTGCATACATTAAATCTTCACCTAAAGATTTGGTTGATTATTTCACATCTATGTTCAGTCCTCCATGTCTGCTCATTCCAAACAGCCAGTTTCTTACCGCCCAGAGCCATCAGAGGAACTATGTACATTTGCATGAGGTTCCCAGCCTCCAGCTGGGATTACACTTGACTTGGCTACACAAGTATCAAGTAAGCAAAACAACAAAACAAAAACCAATTCCCACAAAATAGTAATTTTCCACCCATTTACAGTGAGATCCAAGCCGAAGTTAGAAGTGGGCATGACAGGGCAAATGTTGAGGCCCACAGGACCGGCAGAGGCCCACTGCAACCTCTTCCTTCCTGCTGGTGTTTGGCAGGAGAAAAGTACCCAGTGGCTGGGAATTGAAGTGGAGGAAGACGTCCACAATGGGAGGTGGAGCAGGAAGCAGTAGTGGTGACAGAGGATGCTGCAGCACAGGGGTGTTGAACGTCTTTCAGCCCGAGGGCCAAATTCAATTTCGGAGAAGCTCTTGGAGGCTGCATTCTAATGGTGGGCAGGGCAAAAGGAGGAAGGGCCAGAAATACCAAATATAACAGCCTATTTTAACTTAAAGCTCTTACTGCCACTAAGTAACCCTTAGGCGTTAGGAGAGTCGTTTCAACTTTTACAATGAGAAAAAAAAACTACAAATGCTGGGAAACCACCAAACAATTGGTGATTGGGGGAAAGGGGGTGGGGCCTGTGGGCCTGAGGTTCACTCCCGCTGCTGTAGCAGCTCTAGCTCAGGCAGAGATGTAGATCTGACCACGTCATGCTCCACCCTTCCCCAGCTCTGCCATGCCACCACCTAACCTAAATAGCAATTACGCGATTACTCACCCAGCCTTACTTCTTGCCACCCTCTCCTCTGGCCTCCTCCTCCATTCCCATGCTTGAACCCCTTACCCATTCCCAGCCCTCCAGCTTGAACACAATAACTGCATCCCTCCTTTCCCCTCCCAATCCCAGTCCTACTTATGTAGTTCCTGTGCTGGACTCTAAAGTGGAGATAAAATGGGTAGCTGGCAGACCGCTGTGCTCATGCTGATCTTCCTCTCAGCTCTGCTTGGGGAGGGAGGGGACGGAGACCCAAAGCCAGAGCAGCCTTGGCATCCCTCGTACCCAGGATCAACATACAGAGCTTCAAAGGAAATACTGTCACCGGCCACCTGATTCTTGGGAGTCTTGCTAGCATGGGCTGCTCTCTAAAGGATCTTAAATGAGCCCAACCCTGCTGAAAACTGATTGGTCCAGCATCCAGAAGCAAAGCCTCTCTTCCCTTAGAATACCTTTTGGAAAAGGGAGTTTCATTATGAAGAAAGATCAGAATTGTCCCATCTGGGGTCCATCTCTCATCCGAATATGTGAGTGTGTTCAATGTAGCTCAGTTTTTGCAATCCAGTTAGAGAAGTTAGCTTAGTTTTAGGATGGACAAATCTGTCAATTTCAGTTTCTCTCCATTTTTCTGATCTTAAGTTTGGTTCATCCTGGACGTTGAGAATGTTTCTTTTTAAATTCACATGAAAATGTGTATGCGTTGGAAAGTTCAACATCAGTATTTAATAATAGACTGGTATAAAGAGGTTTGGGATATTGCTTTAAATGATAAACTAACATGTAGTATTAAATGTAAAAGGGGACAATTAAAGAAAAAAAAATAATTTTAAGGAAATATGGGGGTCATTTTTAGATTATGTTTTAGTAAAGGGGAAAGGGAGTAAGCCATGTCATGATATGATGTATTTTTGGAATATAGATTAATAATGGATTATGTGGATAGAATTGGTTTTGGCCCCGGGGTGACGGGTGCACTTGTAGTGTATGATTTGTAGGTTTATGTGGTTTTTTTTTGTGTATGTGTGTTCTTTAAAAATATAAATAAAAATTATAAAAAATAAAATAAAATGTGTATGCGTTTTGGTGTACATTTCTCCTAATACGTGCACTTTATATGCAATTTTGCCTAATGTACACATTTCTAGCAAACAATTTCCCCAATATAATTCATGTAATAATCACATTCACTTAAGTACACATTTTTGTATGCATGTTTTAAATAGTGGTGGGTGATTCGCCCACCACCCGACACACTGGGCACTCGGTGAGCACTGCCGCTGTGCCCACCAAGCCAGGCCAAAACTGAATGTCCCTCAAGCCACTTCGGTGGACTTCAGGGTTCCCGTTGGTAGGTTTTTACGTGGAAAATGGCGTAAGATATGGGGAAAGTAGCCGCAATTTGAGTAACTTGCACCATTTTCTACCTTAAAAATGCTCCGCCAGCAACCCAGAAGTCACTTCCCCAGCTTGGCTCAGTAGAATGCAAGTCGAGCTGGGGAAACAGGTAGGAGGGACGGAGTTTGTGGGGTCAAGCCAAGAGATTCTGCCGGACTTCCACCCCTCCCCCCCCCAAAAAATCCTCACACATCCCTAGTTTAAATCAGAGAACTCCACAGCAAAATTTGGAGAAGTAAATATTTCAACAGAAAACAGAATTCTACCTCTTCAACCATCCCACTGATAAATTAATCCATCCCACTGAGAAAATGGACCCACTGATAAAAGAATAAATAAAATCCATCCTATTGATAAATTAATCTGGCCACTGCTGAAATAATCCATCCCACTGATAAAATAATCAAGGTGAGTGAAAAATGCTTCACAGTTTGCTGGAGTGCACTGGGCTCTATGAATGATGATATTAGACAAACTTACCTGAAGAGAAAATTAAAGAACCCACAACCTGGCCTTTTGCTGATCCATAGGGCTTTCATGTCTGGTAAGGTATATATGAAACCAATTCAGCCTTAAAACCTGAGGGTGGATAGACTTAGTTAGCATCAATGCCAATGAGCATCTCCACTGAGCCCAAGAGAACATGTATCAAGGAGGACAAAAGAGAATACATATATTTGCATTAAATTTGCATATGCTAATTTATATGTGTAGATGCATTTTACAAACAATTGTTATAATTTAAATAGAAATACAGTACATTTTACTATAGTGTGGAAGAATGTAACCAGGTGACCTGTGTGCCTTGCTCAGTCTGCTGTCCAGTTGCTGTTGATGGGTAACTTCAAGGCCCTGCTTGTCAAGCCCGACTCCCTCACGACAACAGCAAGCAAATACTTGTTAAAAGAAACAGTGAACTCCTTTATTACAGCAGGAGTCGAGCACAAACACTTCACAGGAGTGCATGGAGCAGAGTCCTTCATGAGCCAAGTTCAAATAGAAATGAGATTGTCCAAGCAGGAGCCAGAAACAGACTGTTAAAGTCCAGTGGTACAATCCAATACAAGGTCCCAGGGCACCGGATTCAAGGCATGCAAAAGTTCAGGGCTCAAGAACAGTCCAGCAAAGTGAGTGTCCAGGCTTGGTGAATGTTGTATCCACAAGCTCTTGTGCCTCTGTTCCAGCTTTATGCAGGGGGAGTGGCAACTAGAGTTCCTGGCTTGTCAGTCTAGCCCTACAGGGGATCTTAGCCTGAAGTCGAGAACTGCATCTCCTCCTCGCTTTTCAGACATCCGCGTTGCTTGGGAGACAGTGTTGGGCACGCCCTTTTCAGCTGAGTCTACCTCCTCCTTGCCCCTTTTCAAGGAATGTTGTTCAGGCGGGGGTAATTTGGCCGCTTTTTACCAGGCTAGCTCTGGCTGAAGGGAAATAGGAGTAGCAGCCTCCCCCTTATCGCAATCTACTGTGAAACCAGGCAGAGACAATTTCCCTTCTACCTCTGAATCAGACTCTTCATTGGAGACCATGGCATTGCGGAGAGGAGGGGCATGACACTGTTCTTCTTTCTGATGGTTCTGTATCTTAAAGCTGGACCAGGACTGGACAGCCCTTCAAATAGAGGACTGACCTCTGTAAAAGAGAGCACATGGCCACCCTACTGCTGCCTATTCCCAGATCAGGAGGCTAGAGGCAAAATGGAACAGAGGGTCTGAATAGCTACTGTAGGGCAAAATAGAGCATCAGAATCTACTCCTTTGGACTTGGGTCACACACATATTTCAAATCACTTGGAGAAAATGATGTGGACTTTTCCTAATACCCATTACTGCTCTCCTAGATTTGATCAGGGAATTCTGGTTAAATCAAGGAAGACCAATGACAGGTAGACTGTGCACCATTTTGCCTGGCACTTCTCACTCTCCGTCTCTTGACCCAGGTCAGGTTGGAAATAGCACGCACTGACCTACAACTGTCTAGCACTGGGTGGGAACAATGAGAAAGAAGCAGTGTTCTCTCGGATCACAACCAAAAATATGCAAGCTCCAGCTTACATTTCTTAACCTCAAAAATTTGCTAATGCTTTCATTTTGGCAGTTCTGCCCGCAAAGCGGGGCGGGGAAGACACATTTTAAAAAGCACATTTCAGCCACAGCTGTTTCCTACTTCCTTCAGATAGTGATTTAAACACCTTGTAACCAAGGGAGGGAGAAAATGGGAATTTTCCAAATAAAATATCTCCTGTCTGAAACTCTGCTATAAAAATGGTTGTTATTCACTAAGATAATCTCTCGGAATTATCAGAGAACAACTTGGAACTGCATATAATATATAATATATTTCCAAATGAACTGATCTTTCTGAAAAATTTCCACTGCACAGAGACAAGGAGGGGTTTTCTCTCTCTCTCTCTCCCTCTCTCTCTCTCTTTCTCTTCTTTTTTTGGACAGGATTAAGAGCATATAATATGAATACTGTAGGAAAACTGAAGAATACTGTAGGAAAATCAAAAGAGGGAAGGGAGAAGGGGCATAAAGTTCTGTCTGGTGGCAAATCTAAATATAATGACTGCCATAATATTCAGAAAGCTGTCTGAGCTTTTCTTGTGCAATATGAAATAATGTTTTCAGCTCCCTGAACCTGAATTATTGTTGGAACTAAAGGAGGTGGGTTGGGAGACAGATAGAGAAACACAACAGAGTGATTTTCAGCCAGTAACTGAATTACAAAGGCTTGCCAGTCTTACCAACTCCATGACTAACCAGTGCTCTTTGTAGTATTAGATGCTTAGTTTGATATCTGTTCATTTGTGTTGTTATTCTTGAGTGCTTCCATCAATCAAGGAAGGTATTGCCATATTCTGATATGTAAATTAACAGAGCAGCACTGTGGCCCCACTATGTGGGATGCCTTGTGAGATTTATATTCTAATCCGTGGCTCTCCAACCTTGGGTCCCCAGATGTTGCTGGCCTACAGCTCCCAGCATACCCAGCCAACATGGCTAATGGCAAGGGATTCTGGGAGCTGTAATCCAGCAACATCTGGGGACCCAAGGTTGGAGAGCCCTGCCCTAGACAGTGTTGGGGGCACCATAGGATGCTGCGGATCCCCTCCTCCAAGCCCAGGGACAGAGCTCTGACCTTGAAGGAGGAGGAGATCCAATCATGGATCTCCCCACCACCACCACCACCACCACCACCTCATGGCAGAAAGCTCTATGGTGGCTCTTCATCCAAGATGAGAGCTCTGACCTCGGGAAGAAGATGGAGAGGGAGGGAGAGTGGGTGCCAGTGGGCAGGGCAAGGCAGGGAGGGAAGAGGAGAGGCCGAGGATCTGCCAGATCCAAATGCCTCTCAGGTCCCACCCCATTTCCTGGCAGCACACAGCAGCTAGACAGGCTCGGAGGCCCATGCCCATCTAGCAGAAATAATTGCAAAGAAAGACAGTGAAACTATAAACGCTTCTGCTGCTCTTCCCACACTGCACAGCTCTTGCCAGCAGGTCTCAGGATAGATGGAGGGCTCCAACATCAGAGCCTTCTGTCCTCCTCCTCCCATTCCCTGATCTTTCCTTGGTAATGGCAGTGGTGAGGGGCCATTTTGCTGGGCAGCACACTGTGAGAGCGAGTGAGAATGAAAGAGGGCATTGTGGCATGGGTTTTTGCCTGCCCGCAGATCCCATTAAAATCAGTGTGAGGAAAGCACAGGGAACAAAAGGAGGAGGAGAAATACAGTAATACCTTGGATTGAGAGCATAATTTCTTCCAGAACCGTGCTTGTAATCCAAATCATGCTTATATCAAAGCGAGTCTCTGGCGGGCGTGATTTCGGCCCGCTATGCCCGCTCGAGGCGAGTGGTTACATCTCTACGACTTGTATTGCAAGACGTCGCTTGTTTATCAAGTCAAAATTTATTTTAAAAATTTGCTTGTTTGGCAAAACGCTCTCAGACCAAGTTACTTGCAATCCAAGGTATTACTGTACATGGGGTGTGGAAAGCCTGGAAGCCACTTCTACCGGTAAGAGTTATAATTCCGCTTGTTTGGAACACACATATCTTTCTAGTGCATGGAAACAGCAAGCACCAGGGAAAAAACAACAACATAAAAAGGGGAGTTGGGGGGGGGAACACGGAATATTGAGGGAGAAATGGTGTGAGGAGGATGGTTTAGGATGTGCATCATGTGCCAGGCATTACAATGCCTCTAAAAAAAAAATCTCATGCTGACAAGCCCCAAAGTGATGTTAGTGCTCTGTTAATGCTACCATCCTGGGAAAATTACCTGAACTGGATGATTGTGCTCCCCAGTATGAAAGCGTGGCAGCTGTCTGCTACTAACAACTCATACAGGAAAGGACTCTTGCGTGAAATAGCTTCCACGTGGGCATCACTCAACACTCTCTGCATGGCAGCTATTCACTATAAGAGCTGTGATGTGTGGATTACCACTATTGTGTGGGGAGACTCTCCATGTCCCAACCTGCAGCTGCTATGGAATCAGGGAGGGGAAAATCTATTTCCAGCCTATGTCACTTTTCCATGTGTTTATCCATAATTCCATTCCATTTCTGCACACGCGCGCGCGCACACACACACACGTTTAAAAACCTCTTAAAATATAGTTATGATTGCTAGTCAAATCTGCCGGCCAAACCTGGCTAGGCCTCCATTTTTTTTTAGGGAGACTGCTGCCTAATTGCTCAGAATAGCCAGGGAATAATTGCAATGTGTTATGAAAGACCTAAACCAGCCTTCCCCAACTCTCCTTCCTGAAGCCCTCCAGATATTTCTTCAATGCCCATCAGCCCCAGCCAGCATGGCCAATGGTCAGGAATGCAGGGAGATGTAGTCCAAAATATCTGGAGGGCATGAGGTTTGGGAAGGCTTGGGTAAAGCATTGGGGGAGGGGTATACCATACCCTCCACCCCCAGCTAAAGGTGATGTAATCAAGGTATTTCTTTGTGCAAAAGAATAAAAGAATGGGCATGCTCGCACGTCACGACAACCTACCCTAGGAATAAGCTAAGGTGGGTTGGCCAATCGGGCTCACCGTGGGTTGTTCACCCCACCCCCTCCTTCCTCCTCTGCCCTCCTGCGGGAATCCCAGGGGACCCAACAGCAGGAGCAACTTGTCTGCCCGCCCACCCATCCTGCCAGGATTGCAAGCCCTTTTGTGATTGCCGCAAGTTTTTTGCTGTTTTACCCTCTTTCTCCCCTTTTTTTTCAAAGATCACAAAAACTGATCTCTGATTTGACACCTAGTGACAGCCCCTGCAAAGTGTCCAAGAGGTTCATTGGACTGATTAGAGGGGCTGTCACTGGTTTGTCACCCCTTTTTTGTGCCCCAAATGTGCATGGTTTTGGGGGGGTGATCTTATTGTTTTTAGTCAGGCTTGTGCAAGTGCACACTTGCTCACTTTCGTGGGTCCAAAATGGCACGCCTCACCTGGGACCCAGAGTGCAGCAGGCACCCCTCATGGAACCCAGAGAGGCTGCCAAGAGATTTATTTTTGCTTTTGGTTGTCTTGACAGCTGTCAAAAGGCAAGCTGTCAAGAGAAACCAAAGTCAGGAGTGATCTTTGCTCACCGAAAGGTGGTGGCCACCAGTCAACACCCCCTTTTCTGTGTGATCCTCAAGGGTTTTTTTTTTATTTTTTTACCTGGCTCCTCTGAGGGTCCTTTCACTTTTCCACCCTCTCCCCAGTTTCTAGGTGCTTGGGAAGGTGGAAAAGTGTGAGCCACCCCTTTTCATGGGAGCACAGAGGTTTGACAGCTACCTCTCAAAACTCCAGGTCCTTTTAAAAAGTTTTTTTTTTTTTTTTTGACAGGGCTGCCCACAGTTTTTTTCACAGGGACATATGTAGGCATGAATGCAGGCAAGTCTTCAGCTATCTTTCTTTCAAAGGAAGCCAGACCAGGGAAAGCACTCCCCCTAGAACTTCTCAACACTCAAGGGCATGTAGCGTGCTTAACAATACATATTTAAATACTTTGTTAAATGCGTATTTGTTCTCAAAATGCACATTTACTGTATATGTGTGTTTTTGCTCAAAATAATATTTAAATGCACATTTAAAACTAGCACTTTTAAATCCACTGAGAACTGTGTTGCAATACTTGGAGAAGTGCAAAATCAGGTGGATAGGGACATTCCAGTCCACACACTATTTTGAGAGATTCGGATAGGTTGTTGTTGTATAGAAACTTGCAAAGAATGAATTCCTCAAGCATCCCTCCCTACATGGAATCTAGGGGCAGTCTGGAAATACTCATCATACCAGTCGCAGTCCATGTGGTAATGTACTGTACACATTGTCATGTGGAGTAGATCCCATGTGGAAGGCTTTCATCATAGGGTGGGTTGGAGATCCAACTAGATAAATAGTAACTATATATATTAATGAGTTACAGAGCAATTCCTAACCCACCCACCCTTGGGTGGTCTGAGAGAGGGGTTAGAATATGAGCTTCAGAAGGAAAGGAGGAAGTCCATCCTGGAGGCTGTAGTTACACCTGTGGAAAGCTCCATAGGTGTATGTCTGCTGCTAGTAGTTTTCCCATCAGTGTAGGCCCCAAAATGGGGAGTTCTGGGGTGAGGGGGATGGACAGCTTCAGATCCGCTGCAGTTGAAGCTTCTCCATTCCCCCATGAAGTCCCAGGCCCCTTACTTACGCCAGGCTCATGTAGGCATTTTCCCTCCAAAGAGAACCACTGGGAGAAAAACAGACAAGGTCCCCCCTGCCCCCACCATCTCCCACCCTGGCTACTTGTGTTGGCCGTGGTCTGGATGCTACATTGGCTCCGGGTGGATCTTCCTTTCTCCTCTACATAGAATAGCTTTGCCCATCACATGTACAATATAATTCATAGTTTCAAATTTGGAACCATGTTGCTGTACATTAGAAGACAATTCTTCTTCTTCCTATTCTACCCAGCCACTCCCTGATGCTGCATTGTTACCATGGGGTATTCTGTCTCAAATCTCAAAGGGAATACTGGAAGTAGCAGCAAGGCTGCTGCTGCTGCTTCTTCTTCTTCTTCTTGCTAAAAACAAAACGGAAAAAAAATCAGCCCCTCATCTTTAAAGGCGAACCCCCCCACCTGAAAGTTCTTCAGTTTTGCCCATCTCCCCCAAACTCACCTATTTTCCCTGCCCCATATTTGTGGAGGATGAGTGGTCCTGCAAAAGTAGGGTCAGGATATTCTGCCCAGCTGGAATATGAACGTAGTTGTGACTGCTAGATGAGTAAGCCATTGCCAGGAAATGGCAGGTAATCTGGGTAATTCAGGAAGGGGGGAACGTGTGGACGGATATATGGTCACTGACTCCTATTGTTGCTCTAACTGTAACAAGTGTGGCATCATGCCTTCCTAGTCTACATCAGCTACAATATTAGTCATTTGATTACAGATTTCCTTTTCATTTTCTAAATGCTCTGAAGACCATTTTCAGAGAGTTTGACAGAGAGATACCTTTGTTATTGGTCTTGGGTTTCTGGAAAAGAAGATACTAATAAATATGTTCCTGATCCAAGAAAGAAGCAAATGGGGGGAAATGGTATTGATAGCCTAATGGGAATTGAAAATATCTTCCTGTTACATTCTTTCCGTGTCTGGAAAACTAATGTCCTGAAGGTTTAATTGGAAGAAGAAAAAAGTTTCCTCTTTTCATGAATAGGTTGTGACATAAAGCAGGTATTTATTAATCCTAACATACTGTCTTCCTTAGCGGATGAAACTACAAGGGATTCCTATAATCCCTTGTTCTCATATCTGCAATAGACACATTCAAGTAGCTCTGAGTCTTAACATGGCTGTTCAGGCGGGAATATGGGGTGGGTTAGGTTTTTAAAAGAATTTTTTATATTGTTTTAATTATTATATTTTATTGTATTGTTTTATTGTATTTTAATTGTACATCGCCCAGGGTGGCCGGGTGGCCGGCCAGATGGGCGATTAATAAATATAAGAAATAATAATAATAATAATAATAAATAATAAATATGCTTCCAGCAGCTTTTATCACAAATTCAAACTCACCCTTGTTCAGTCCTTACAGAGTGCTGAAGTAAAGAGTGTCTCCAAATAATTTTGCTTGCTTTTTGACAAATGTCTTAATTTAAGACAAGATTTGCCAGTCTGTTTAAGAGGGAAAGTTGAATATTGTGCACCAGATCACATTTTATAAGCGCTCACTCCTCATTTCCGCTTCTCCATATTTATTTGTTGAATGGCATATTTGTTATTGTTTTTTTAAATGATGTTAAGGAAGGGTAATCTTCAGAATAAATGCTATCGATAGAGAAAATGCAAAATTTTGTGAATCCTAACATTAGAAACCCATTTAATTCTGCAATTGTATTGTGCCCTGTGGCATGATATGAAAAAAAATAAACATTGTATAAACACTGTCAAAAGAATTTATGCTCTGCATGACTATTGGATGAATCCATTTTTCACTTAGTTTTCTTTTTTAATGCTGCATTACCTTCCGTCTAGGGGTGCACACTGTTGCGATGTTAGATATTCAATCCAAGAACACACCTTTAACTTGGACAAATGTATTGTTCGGAACATAGGAAGCTGCCTTATACTGAGTCAGAGCCCTGTTCCATCCAGTCCAGTATCGTTGATAATGGACTGGCAGTGGCTCTATTGAGTTTCAGGCAGGAGTTTTTCCTGCCCTACCTGGATATGCTGGGGATTGAACTTGCGAACTTCTGCAAGCAAAACAAATGCTTTACCATGTTTTGCCATGGCAGCCTTTTTGAAAAAATTGCTGCATGGCAACTATGTGGTCTCATTGGGGGATGGGCAAATCTTTCAGTTTCAGTTTCTCTTCATTTCTCATTTTTCCAGCCATCAGTTTCTTCCATCCCATTTCCGCATCAGCTTGTGATGCGTCAGTCAGCGTGCGTGCATTTTTGTACACGTTTCTCCCAATATACATATTTTTGTATGCACTTTGCCTAAAAGACACATTTTTTTGCAAACAGTTTTCCCTTATATAGTGCATGTGTGGAGGGGGGATTGTATGTTCTTTCACTCATATGCACATTCTTGTGTACACTTTCCTATAAGATACGTATTTTTGTATGCATTTTTTAAAAAATTGGGGAACTGCATTGCAAAATCCAGAGAAGTGTGTAAATAGCGTAGGACAGCTGCATTGGAGTTTGCATATTGATTTGGGAAGTCAAATCTGGCAATTTTGTATTCAAATGCAAACTGAATGAGATGCTCCCCCATCCCTAGATGTGCCAATGTATGGTGATGGTGTAGTCCTATTACTGACATGCAGAAACTAAACCCGTGTTGGTCAAGACAATGAATAATGGTGAAACATGCAGTCGCTGCATTGCCATGCAGTCATATCTGGAACTCAAATGATTTCAGCAGTGGGTTGCAAGCACCAATTCCCATTTTGGGAAAGGCTGAAAACTTTGTCACAAATGGTACAAACACATCTTTGAAAGCAGGTGAGTGATGCCAGTTCAACACTAGTGATTTACTAATCCCTCTTTCAGAGAGAAATTTCCCAAATATTTGACGGTGTTGTGTGTGTTTTTTAAGGGGAAGTCCTAAATTTGGGAGAACTGAAAAATTTCCATGTAGATTCATATTTAGTTTGGAGGAGGGTGGGGAACTGAGGAGAAACAAAACAAGCTAAAGAGTATTAGACAAAATATAATTCTGGCATGTTTTGTCTTCTTTGCTTTTCTGGATGTTGGAATTTAAATATATCCTCCTCCTCCTCCTTGCCATCTATAAATAAGAAGCAGGTATTTACATAAGATACAGGCTAGGTGAGCATTGCATTTTTTTTGCTCTGGAGCAGTGCGTTGGAAATGCGTTGACTCCCCCACTTATAATAGTGCTGTGCAAAGGATAGATAGGATTTGGATTTGAAGGCTGGGATAGGAATAGAACACTGCCCATGACCCCCAGTTATCCCCAGAGGGCAGTGACCTATCCCCTGTGGTCCTTGCTACCCTTCCTAGAATGGTACTCATCGTTTTTCTGGGTTGTATCCAACCTTAGTCCTACTTTGAGTAGACCCATTGAAATGAGTGGGACTTAGGTTACACTAACATTGGATACATCCCATCGGATACAACTCTCTGCTAGCACTGGCTCCAGGTTTTGAAGGAGCCTCAGCAAAATGTCCTCAGTGGCCACCACCAAGCAACCAAGTGGTGACACTGGCAAGGAACAGTCTTGCCACTGTCCGCATACACCCTTCTTAGTGAGTGGGTGAGAAAACGTGGCAAGGATCAGCAGCAGACACAGGTCAGGGTTCTGGGACCTTGGCAGCTACCCTAAGGTTGCTCATCCTTGGTCCCAGCCCTGAACTCAGCACTACGGCTATTGCTAGCCCTGCTGGATCAGACCAAGGGTCCATCTAGTCCAGCATTCTGTTCACACAGTGGCCAACCAGCTGCCCATGGGAAACTCACAAGCAGGACATGAGTGCAACAGCACCCACCCACCCATGTTCCCCGGCAACTGGACTGGAGTACATAGGCATACTGCCTCTGATACTGGAAGTAGAATATAGCCAATCAGGACTAGTAGCCATTGATAGCCTTACCCTACATGAATTTGTCCAATCCCCTTTTAAAGCCCTCCAAATTGGTGGCTATAATATCAGCCTAGAGAGCTGCAATGTAGCTGGGGGGAGACAGATTATTCCCACCCCCCAGGGAAATGAGGGAAGTATATGTTGCCCTTGGTGTACACACTGATCCATTAGTCTCTCCATTCACTAGGTTTTGTAGGTTTTTATATGTGAAGGAAGGGGGGCTGGCTGGCCCGCCCGCCAACCCACCCTTTCTACCCAAAAGACCCCCAGAGAGAGATCTCAAGGTGCCAGACTGCCAGCCTCAGCTCTGCAGTCTTGACTTGAATCTCTGCTCAGGGACTTGCCCCTGACTATACTCTGGATTTAGCTGAACCAACAGAGCAACCACAAACACCATGTGGGGTAAAAACCAAGAAGGTTTATTCAGGTAAACAGATTACCACAAAAGGTGGGAAATGAGGAAAGGAGACAAAATAGAGAGACACTTTGGTACATACACAGTAGAGCTACCAAAATAACAAAACTGATTCCTTATATCTCCCAGGCACACACTAGTTACCTGGGGGCCGGTTCTCTTCAGGGTTGGTTTCAGCAAAGCCCTGCCACACGAGGAGACCACCACACCCACCCTAAGGTCCGGGATGGGTGGCCCTCCTCAGGGCTTGCCTTAGCCACAGCCCTCATTCAGTTAACTTCACCAGGAGCCACCTGGGCTGGATCCTGAGGCCAGCCCGAAGGCTTGGACCTCCGTGCAACTTGCTTGCTCATGATCCACAACACCCAAAAGCCACAGCTTGGCAATATAGCTTTCCCCCTCCCCTCCTCCTTTCTGTAGCTCCGCTGCCTCTAGCCAATCAGGATGAACTTCACCTGGCCAGGCAGGGGAGGGGTGACTCATGACTACAGGGCTTGAACCACATTTGCATGCCAAAGGGCCTAGCAGACACTGAGGCGCCAGGGGACATCAAGAGGAACTATGTACATCTTGCTTTTCTCAGATAACCCCTGTACATTCTGCCCCTCCCAGCCTCCAGCCGGGACCACCTGGTTTACACATGAGGAGGTGTGTGTGTGTGTGTGTGTGTGTGTGTGTGCAGGCTTTTTCTTCACATTATATATTTTATTTATTTATTTAATAGATGTATATACTTCTGACCATATTTAAAAATATCTCTAAGTGCTTCTGTACTACAAAAGCAATTTGTGAGGCCTGTTTAACCAGAGATTAGAGTCAATGAGAGGAAATGAGTGCATATCATAAGATCAGCTCCTTTACACAAGATTTCCCCCCCAGGGTTTTTCTTTCTCTGCCTTCCTATATGCTCCATTACAGAACCACGAGGTGGCGCTGTGGTATAGCGAAATTGCGCAAATCCACAAGGGTTTCATTCTGCCATTCACAGATAATACCAGACTTTCCTTGATCTAAAAAAAGTCATGGAAATGGTTGCAAAGAACAGGAGAGGCCCTGGCCTGGAGAATGATGACATCATTTAAAGCACCCACACACTACCGTGAGTGCGGAAGCACGAGTGCACAATAAATGCCTTGTGTCGAAAGGGTCAGTGGCTTTATCATCTCACCTTCAATTCTCTGCAGGGAAAATGGTTTTGTCTCCATCTCAAGACTGAATTTTTCTGGGGCCCTAGGTTGACATTTTCTTTTCTTGAAATGCGTTTATTTTTCTTATTCCCTGCTCTCTTTTAGAAATCTGAGAGTGGCTTGCATGCAACCCCAAGAACTGATCAGATCCACACAATCTTAGCATTCTTCATTGCTATAGACGTCGTAGGCACTCTCACACTGATAGATCAATCCATTACAGCAAGCACTAATTTCCTTTAATAGAGTATAATCTTCTGTTGTTTGTCTCCAGTTTCAGAGTAATGCATTGCTCTGAGTTCTGTGCAAAAGTAGTATTTATTTCATACCTGGTCCTGTGCATTAGCACCAGAAATTGAGACCAAAGCCTTTAAAACATCAAATGCTTCCCCCACAATGGAAGCTGAGATGGGATGTCTAGCTAAAATTACAGCTCATCCATCCCACATGGATTCAGGTGGATGGCTGAAGGATATTTGACAGCTCCAAAAAAATGTGAACCATCTCCCAATGTGCAGCTGCAAATAGTATTTTGTGCTAGGAACAGTTGTACCCCATAATGAGTGTTGAGCCTGTGCACTTTTAACTCACATAATCCTTTTTCCTACAACTCCTCCATCTTGTAAGAATCAGTCTGCAACTGCAAACATATTTTCCAAGTACTCACATTCCTATGCCATATATTAATACCAATGGAAATGTGGCAGGAGAGGAAATATAAATATACAACTTCAAGAGGGTCGGAGGGGATGGGAAGGCTTGGACTAGCCATTCAGACTTTAAAACCTCTCAGGTTTAGGCCTTATTCAAGAACTAGTAGGGTCTAGAGAGAAAGTGTTTGGAACAGCACAGCTAAGGTGTGGAATGTAGTCAGAGGACTGCCTTTTAAAAGGTTTGTTAAAGAGAGCTATATGAATGGAAAACTAAATACTATGAACCACTTAAACTTTACATGGCAGTGTCACCACAGCTACACTCCTGTTAGACCAGTGTTCCCTGCAGTAAAAAATGTAAAGTGGGCTGATGCATATTCCGAAACACTGGTGGGGACACATCACAGAGCCCAGACTGGCACTAAGCTCCCCCAGCATGTGCCCACTGAGAGTTTAGGAATCTGTGCCTTTTACACTTTACATGTTTGATGCAGAGAGAGTAATTTTGTAGTCTTGGTGCCAAAGATGACTGTTGGAGTAGTTGGCTCATTTTCAGGCATGACATTTTCCCTATACAAGCATATGGGGAAAGTGCACTGTCACGCGCGAAAGTCAGGCAAGTGTCCATTTTGCCACTACTGCACATGTTTGGGAACCGCAGCTGATGGAGGCAAAAGAGTTGCACGCCCACCCACCCCTTAGAGCCTGTCGCTCTGCACGGATGCTGCATGCATTTGTGTGTTGCTTCAGGGTTTTGCCTTGCTCCAAAGGCAGGCGCAATGCACCCCCCATGTTCTACTCTCTTTGCGCAGGTGTGACGTACAGGAGCCTCCCCGGCGCAAGTGCCTGTATTGCACATAACACACGGCACATAAGATTTATGCAATTTCCTGGACAGAAGAGCTTTTGTGCAGAAAATTGAATCTTGCCTGAAGGTTCTTTCTTAGAAAGCAACCCATCAAACATATTTTCAACACTTTTACTAATAGCCTGCAAAGCTTTGTCTCCTTGCCACTGCCTTCATCTTTTATGGTTTGTTTCAAAATATCTCTTTCTTTCTGAGAGTCTTTCTTTCTGCTGCTTTCCCCAGCCACTGTTGCTGAAGCATTTCTGATCTTTTCTTTCTTAGGTAGGGTTTGCCAAAAATGGCAAACCTAGTTCCAGGGCCAGGCTAGGTTGTATAAAGTTAACTTGGCCTCTATAGGAAGCTGACAGAGACTTCACCAAAAAAGCCAGCTTCAGCAGGCCATGATGGCCCTGGAGCACAGTGCTCAGTCCAATGCCTTATCCCAGCCCCCTTGCTATTTTTATCACTCTTTACTCTAATGAACAACAAAGAAATTGAGGTGCATTGTAAACTGAGATTTCAGTACCTATATACCTGAGTTTCTTGCATACAAGCCAAAATTGGGCAGGTTGAGTGGTTCATATCTAAATTAGGGTGGCCACTTATGCATTGTCAAAACAGAGTGCAGATTTGTATAAAATTTGCATATGCTAATTTGTGCGTACATGCAAATTGGGAAATAATAGGGCTTCTCCTTAGAATTCCCAGTAACATTCAGAAATTGTGTGTTCCACTCAAAACATTTCCGTAGCCATTCGCCAATGCCCCCTGAACTCACCTTTTCATCTCCTCGAAGACAGCAACTCACACAAAGGTTGCAGATAACGCTGTGTGGCCTCATAGGTCCAACTGCATTCCTGCATTCCTGTACGCATGAAACCCAGCTTTGGGACCCAATGGGCACCTTACCAGGGTTGGTTAAGCTTTCTTGCTAGGTGTACAATGTAAACAAATGCAGCAATAAGGTGGTTGAATCAGAAAGCACAGGGGGGGAAACTCTGGCTCTGGAAATGCAGGATAGGTTCCAGAGTGGAGCAGAGAATCGTGCTAGGGAAAAGTCACGAGGAACAATATTAAAGCCAATTGGACTCCAGGTTATTCTCAGAACTGGACACCAGCAAGAGGGATGCCCAAGCAGAATGAATGAGCATTGACTGCCTGAACTCCAATGCAGTTCTAGGCTTCAAAACAAAGGGTACAAAGAGCTTGATGGCTCAGAGGCTGGATCCAGGAAGGGTCAGCACAAAGGAAACAATACTTTGGTTCTGGGGAATGAATGACTAGAAAGCTCAAGAAGATTCCCTACCCATTGATTAATCTACCCCTCACTGGCAATGTAGAGCAGCATAGTGCAATATTCAAAACATAAGATGTCATCAAGAGTGCTCAGATAGTGCTGGCCCTTCCTGACCTTTCTGGGAAGTGGGGATGCTTCAGGATTGGGCCATTTTTCCCCCCACCAGGGCTTTTGACTGACCAATTCAAAGGTACCCTTTCGGGTTAGTCAGCTGGGTGGTGGCATAACAATCAGGCACACATTTGCAACCAAGGATTCATAGATTCATAGATCATAGAGTTGGAAGGGGCCTACAAGGCCATCGAGTCCAACCCCCTGCTCAATGCAGGAAACTAGAGGAGGGGTCTCCCATCCAAGTAATAATCAGGCCTGACCCTGCTTAGCTTTCCACGCTCAGCCAAGGAGGAAACAACATGTGTATCCTATGGCTCCTCTGCCTCTGCAGTGGTTCAGAGCCTTAATGACACTCCTGGCAGCTTTTCACACTGTGCCTTCCAGAACTGATACATCCTTGAGCCAAGGTGCCGGGGTAGTGCCAGTTAAATACATAGCACACAATGCACGTGTCAGAGAGTCAGCACCTCTGAAGCTCTTCTATGGCAAACATCCTCTGTATGGTAGGACACGGCCGTCTTAATCTAAAAATGCTGAGTAAGCATGGATAGGCCGACACATTTGTAGAACCCCTTCTTACTGCATCCTATAACTGATCCTTCTTCTGCGTCCCTGATGAGCAGTCACCCAGCCCAGATGCCAAGATGCAGAAGATATTTTTTCCAAAAGCAGCAGCTGTCTTCTTGGCTGACTCCTCTGGCAGTTGCTTCAGCCACTTTGAAGTGGTCTCCAAGTCTGTCATGTGTTTATAAGGCTGTTGATGAACTATTTGGGCAGCCCCGATGTCTTGTACACTGCACCCCCCACCCCACCCGCTTGACTCACCTTTCAGTGCTGAGGAATTTATGGGAATTCTTTCTTAGCCTTTTCTGTTGTCATTAAAGCTATGAAACAAATATGAACTTAACACCCAAATCTTGCATGTGTAAGAAGGGAGGGGAGGAATTGGCTGAGGAAAAGGCCAGCATTTCCTGATTCTAGCGGTCAAAGCTGAATCTTGTGGGAGTTATTTTTGTAGCAAACTCACAAATTGCTCAGATAATTTCCATAGCCAGATATTATTTGGAGGCAATTCCAAATAACTGCCTCCAATTATGCAGAGGAGAAGACTGATTCTTGTTACACTTTGCCTCCGCATTTATGTGCTTATAGGCAGTGCAGTAATGAGACTCAATACAGTAATACCTTGGATTGCAAGCATAATTCGTTCCGGAAACGTGCTTGTAATCCAAAGCACTTGTATATCAAAGCGAAATTCCCCATAAGAAATTTGTACACATATTTTTAATTTAAGCTGCAATAAAGAATGATAAAGTCTTCATTTGTCTTGACCGTACTACAGTACTTGTATTGCAAGACGTCGCTTGTTTATCAAGTTAAAATTTATTTTAAAAATCTGCTTATCTTGCAAAACACTTGCAGACCAAGTTATTTGCTATCCAAGGTTTTACTGTACTACTGAACAGCCCCTGATAGAAGAATGTGATGCCTTTTAGGAAGCTGCTTTATACCAGTGTTATCCCAAGGCAGGTTTTTACTAAGCCCATCTTAGCCTAGTGTTTACTCTGGTTTAGCATCAGCTCTATGGAATCTCATACAGAAAGGGATGGGTGACACTGAAGAACTTGACCCACTTGCGCTCAGCGGACTTCAGCGTACCTTGTGGGCTCGAGAGCCAAAAGTGTGTTGAGTCAGGGGGTGTTTGTGGCTTCTGCTTTTAAAGAAAGCTGCAATTTGATTTTTTTTTTAAAGGCAGGGAAATTTGCATAAAATACGACTGCAATTTGTGCAAAATAAGGTGGAATGAATAATTATTATTATTATTATTATTATTATTATTATTATTATTATTACGGTCATTGACCAGAACCAACAATAACATTAAAAACAAGGAAACAATCAATCAATAAAACATGCATTACTACTATACACCATTACACCAGCATACATATCAAGTTCACAACAAAATTTTATATCAAAATTATAACAGTCAAGCAAGGCCAGAGTCAGAGATTTAAAAAGTGCGGCATATTATGGCAGTCGCACAAAATTTAGCCATTCTATTAGGAATATGAGGGACTATGTCAGCGAGTAGCAGGGAAATATAGAATTTATCAGTTCTACCTGGGCAATTACATAGGATAGGAAGAATAAGCTCTTCACGAAGATCCCGGTAGAAGGGGCAATATAAAAGTACATGCCCCACAGATTCAACATCCCCATTATTATTACATGGACGAAGGCGATCCTTAAATGGTATTCCCTGATATCTTCCCTCCAAAACCATAGAAGGCAATGCATCAAATCTGGCTAGAGTAAAAGCTTTTCTATACTTGGGAAAAGTCAAATCAGCCAGATAAGCATGAGGCCCAAAGATCTTATTTCCTCGAGGGCTAAATTTACACAGTGAACTTACATGATCTTGTAATACAATGTCCCTGATTCTCTGGTTAATAGCCACCTTGGCGTTAGAGTAACCCATTTCTATTAACGTGTTGGGAGAAAATCCCAGGCGTGATAATTCATTACATAAATGCTTTTTCCATTTCGATTTGAAGGGATCCAGCAGTATCAATGGAGCCAACCCGACTGGCAGGAATATAAGTTTTAGCCAATAATTCATCATATACAGTTTGGCTCGGGCTACAATGGGAATTAAACCAACATAAGGTCGCAAATTGCACAAATTGCTTCCGTATTTTGTGCAAAATTCGTTCCGGAACTGTGCTTGTAATCCAAAACACTCTTATATCAAAGCGAGTCTCTGGCAGGCATGAGTGGGGCCGATTTCGGCCTGCTACGCCCGCTCGAGGCAAGCGGTTACATCTCTACACTACTTGCATTGCAAGACGTCGCTTGTTTATTAAATTTATTTATTAAACATTTTTGCTTGTCTTGCAAAACACTCTCAGACCAAGTTACTTTCAATCCAAGGTATTACTGTATATATATTGCTTATCTTCCATTCAAGTGTTCACGTTCAGCATATATAACCCATAGACTATCAGTAGCTATCCAATGCATATGGATAGCTGCCATAGTCCCATGTACATTATGGAAAATGTTAGTAGTTGAATGGTTTAAAACAGTGAAGGCGTCAGAAAAGTAGATGCCTTATGGAAAATGTATAAAACACACTGTTTATAAACAATTGTGCTCAATTATCGTATGTTTCTTTTCTCCCCCCCCCCCCTTCTCTTTAGTTGGAGAGGAAGAACTGTTAGATTTAGGCCAGGGTGGAGTAGGGAAAGGATGCTTTCTCAGCCATGAAGCTCATTGTGTGGTCTTCACACTAGGGCTGAAAGTTGTGAACTTCTTTTCCCCTGGAAATCCTATGCCATTCTGTGACTTAGAAATATATCTGCACATGCAATACATGAGTGAAATATACTGCAACAAATACCATGATGCAGTGCACTTAAGCAATAATTCCAATGCACGTACTTCCACTGTGGATTCAGTGTTTCCAGATTAAATCTGTTCCTTGTGTGATGCATGGCTGAACATGCATTTTGTAGGGATTCCTACAGCCCACTCTTCCTGCAGCAGAGGATCTGGGAACAGATTCTGAGGAAGAGGGGGAGGAGGAGGAGCCTTGGAGATAAACTCTACAAGCAGGGAGGACAATCAGTGTCAAATTCTGTGGGAAAAAGCAGTCTGAGCTCTCTGATAGTGAGGAGGGTGAATCAATGGTCAGCTAAGGAGGAGGGCACAGCTGACAAATGTCAGGCGCTCCAAGAGATTGGCCCTTAAGAATAAGGACACGCCTTAGGGGGCGTGGGTGTGGGTAATTTGAGTCTGGAAGGAAGGAGAGGTTCCCAGTTTGGAATCAACTGCACAACAATAGGGCAATCTTCCTTAGTGGTTATTATTCTAACTAAGCTTGTCGCCTTGTGATTGACTCTGCAAATCACTTCTTTGTAATTCAAAGCCAGTTTGCTAGCCTGGCCTCTGTACAAATAAAGCTTTTCAGTGTGTGGATCTTCTTGGAAGGAGGAGGGGAAGTATGGCCTCAATCTATCCATAAGACTACATTGCCCAATCACTTGCTTAAGCCCCAGTGGGAGAAGTGGAGAGGTGGAAGGGAAACACACTTGCATCTGTGTGTCTCTCTATGAGAACCTATGGCTCCATGTTTATTTGATCTATTCATTCATTCATTCATTCATTCAGTATACTTATACACCACCTGTTAAGATAATGTCCTCACAAGGAAGCTTCCAGCAATATTTAAAAACAATACAATGGAAATACAAAATATAGAGTATAGGGATATATACTATATATATACACCCCACACGCACACGCACAAATTAACAATGCAAAGCCACCATTAAAATAAAAACCAGGAGAAAACCAAGCATGAAAGAACTTAACCAAGAAATTGTAAGCACAAATATTGAGCCTTTCGAGAACATTTAAAAAGAACCAAAGAAGGGAGTTGATGAAGGCCTCTGGGGAGGGAGTTCCATAAATCTGGAACCATCACTGAGAAAGCTTTGCCTTTGGTAGCTGCCAAAATTGGCGGGCCAGAGAACACAGTCCCTGCCGCTGATTTAAGGGCTGGGCAGGTTCATGTGCATGTAGGCAGCCCTTCAAATAACCTGGCCTCAAACTTTTGATTTGTGTATAGCAGCCCCTTTCCACAGGCCACACAAAGTATGCATGTGGAAGCATCACAAATGGCCGCTCCGAGTGACAGTAGTCAGCTACTACTGGAGCTTAGCCCCACTGCAAGTGCAACAGCAGCTCGTGCACACAGATGAACGCATGTATTTATGTGTTTTCATGTGGACACCACATAACCCCACCACAAGCATGGCAGCAGCCCCTGTGTGTGTTTGCGCGCGCACACACATATTGCAGATGACTGCCATAAAATGACTCTAATGAGGCTCATTAAAAGGCATGCATGCTGAATGTGATGGAACTTGAATGTACATTTTCTGCAAGAACAAATGCCTCAGAATATAACAAATGCATGTGCAAACCAGTGTAATTCTGAAAATCATCTTCACACACACACACACACACACACACTTTCACATGACTATTTGCCCCCTGTGAAAATGGGATGGGGGATTTTCTGATGTTTTCAGCAAAAGTGTGTGGCTGAGCTTAGTTTCTTCTTCCTTCCTGGAGGTGGCCAAGGGGTACGTCTTTCCTTTTTAAGCCTTGTGGTGGCTTCAGGTGGCTTCAGGTGGCTCTCCCTGCCTCCTATGCCAGCAGTGGGGTGGTTTAACTTTAGAGAGACATGGCTATGGGGGTGGTGGGGGTGGTAATTTTTTAAGCTTAAAAAAGTCTTGTGGTCGTTCTGGAGTCACAAGGATGCTCTCCACTTCCTCCCTGCCACTTCTAGGTCCAGAATGCACATCAGAACCAAACCTGGAGGTTGCAGGGTGGAAGTGGAGATCATCCTTGTAGCTCCAGAGCCACCACAAGGCTTTTTAAAGCTTAAAATTATAGCCCCTCCCCTAATGGCCATCTCTGTCTAAACCACCGCACTCCCAGCATGGCGGGGGGAAGCAGGGAGAGCCTGCTGGAGCCACCACAAAGCTTCAAGTTAAAAAGGAAAGGCGCATACCCCTTGTCCTCATCTAAAAGGGGGGGGGGATAGCTAAGCTAAGTCACACCCTTTCCAAGTCTGGTCCTAATGGGCATTCTCAATGCAGAAGCAGCAAGGAAGAGGTGTAGAGCATTGCACTGCATCTGTAGCCACTGTGATACTTTTTTTAGCTTGAAAAATAAGACATAAACACCACTTGGCCACCTCTGAATAAATGTCGGCCACCTTCACCCTTCTCATGGCAGAAAGGAGACAACGGGAGCATCATAACAATTCCAGAGCTTCTTCAAGGCTTCTTGAAATGGCTAACACAGAAAGAACCCCCTCCTGACAACCATCTTGCCTAAAAACATCCTAAGGTAAGCAACTACCTTCCCAAACACTTCAAGGAAATTTTGCTCACCCCCACAACCTTTGGGGGCATTTCATTTCCCACCCCATCCCCAGTGAATGGCTGAAAACATGGGACCAGCTCTAATTCAGATTACTCCAGAGAACAGCGCTTAACTTTGCTAATTTATTTGTGGGCTGAAAGGCTGGATCGCCTTTTCATCAATGCTTTGAGGATGGTTCCGAAGATGGGCAAACCTGCCTGTTGCTCTGGAGTAGGGAGAACAGTGTGTGTCCCTCTGTTGCCTAGGCAACCTAGCAATGCTTCCCTTTCTTCCCACACTGCAGTGTAGGCCTAGAAGACACTGCCAGAAGATAGGAAAGTACCCCATGTTACCTAGGCAACCAGGTGACCCTCCCTGTCTCACTACACTTTGAAACCTCTCACAGCACCTTGAGAAAATGCAAAATGGTGTAGATCATCAGTAACAGAGAAATGTGTAATTGTGTTTGCATGCAATCAGTCACAGGAGAAATAAATTAAATGTTCTCATGGGAGAGGGCATAAGGGGGGCAATTCATGCCCCATGTCCCCCGTATTGTTCTAGATTTTTTAATAGGTGATACATCAACTCAGTCCTAATTCAAACTATTTCCACCACACTTAAAATGTTCATTCTGTCTTCACCATTCTTTAATGTACTTAGAATCTACACATTAAAGTTATTTTGTAATTCATTACAAGTTAGTTTATGTCATTATTTTTAAGCCCCAAACATTCAGCAATAGTCTGTGATTCTTTGACCTTGAATTTTCCATCCCTTTCAAGTAGCTTGATTTATGTAATATGAATAATTGGACAGTACAGAAGTGGAAACAGTAGTATAATAGTAGAAATGACAATATCTTCCTGGAATTAAATACTGGAAACTATCTGCACACTCCTAAACAAGTGCTTTATCACAAGGGCAAACGGAGAGATTAAATAATCGTGTGTGGTACAATGGAGACCATGCATATCACAATAGAATCATATCGAAGCATAACTACAGCAATCACAGTTCCGTAAGCTTTCTGGGACATTGCTAGAGGGTGGCGCCCTGCCTTTGGAATTCTCTTCCCTGTATAGTGCATCAGACGTCATCCATGATGGTGTTTCGGCACCTGTTGAAAACTTATCTCTATACCTAGGCATTTGCTGATATTAATACCTGGCATGCATGGTAGAGTTTCTTGGTTATTTTTGTAATTTATTTTTATTTTAATTGGTGTTTTAATTATTGATCCACTAATTTTAGCTGATAAATTGGCCAGCTATGATGGGTGAAATGAGCAGCCTGAAGCATCCTCCCTGTCTGATTTTTGGTGAATTGGGACATGACGTAATCTTCAGAAGCACCAACTGTGACCTCAAATTTAAAACCTGGTGGATTTAGCAATGTCGTTTCCAAACCAAAGCACCTGCATTCTACATAGTGAAATGCTGGGAAATAGAATGTAGATTTCATCCAAATGCCTAACTTTGACTCCAGTGCAATCCAAATCAAAATGTTTTCTGAGAATTTCCAATAACAATGATTCCCCCTCCCAAATCCCATTTGCATTTTTATACATTGTTCTTCACGCAAATACTAGCAAGAGCAAAATATGTTCTAGATATATGGAATTAATCCCTGTTGGGTTAGGTTTTGTATTTTTAAGATGCTGCTGCTGCTGCTATGTAATATAAATATACCTAACAAGAGAAAGAATATGGCTAAGTAATGTATGGTCTAAGATACTTTATTATCATTTATGAAGATCAATGGATAGCATAATTGCATCTTAAATATGAGGTCCCTTATCCGTTTCTGCTCAGGAGGCCCAGTTGTACCTTCATTTTTTTCATTAAAACTTGAATAATTAAAGACCCTCTGAAGAAATTGTTTGACATTTTATTCACCCTAGGGTTACATTATATGGAAATGGAAAAAGAGCAGGATGACATGTTAATAGTGATTTATCTCTGACTCTGATGAGCTTCATTTTAAAATGATACTGTGTTCCAGCCAGCGATCATTCTTTTGATCAAATCCAGTCCAGACCTCTGCAGGTTACACAAACGAAAGATGTGAAAACTGCCAAGTTAACATTTAAGGCTTGGAAAATCGGTTGGGTTTTCTTTTCCTCTCCTTTTCCAGGTTTGGGTGGATCAGGGTGGAGATATTTCCTCCCCTTAGTTTTCTTAGTTTCTTTCATGGTGACCCACCCAGCCTAAACAGTTTGATCCCAATCTACAGAATGTTAATTATGCTGTGATGTGAACAGGACTTAAATGTGTTAAGATTCACTTATCACACTGATCATAAAGGGGAAAGGATTAAACATAACAAACTTTCTCTGGATTGGGCCCCCTGTATGGCAGACAACAAGCCTGGCTGAGTAGCCTTTCTGCAGAGAGGCATCCAGGAACTCCTGAGGGACTGCAAACCTCTCTGCAAAGAGCTCTGTCCTGCTGCACACAAGATCAGAGTTTCCCACTTAAAAGGTCCTATGGTCCTCCTCTCCAAGGAGAATATTATTCAAAATTCTCACCTCCCCAGCCTCTTTCACCAAAGTTTTCATTTTGCCCCACCCTTACCCCCACGGACTGCTGAAAATGGAAGAATCAAAAGATTCAGCACAGCACTAGTTTTAATACCTAAAACAGGCTCCTCAACAGACAGGCAATGCCCAACACAATCAAAGAACCATTTTTTGAGATTACTCTCCAAGGATTACAGGCATCCTATGTAGGGCAGGAGGAGTGCAGAGGCAATCTTCACCTCCCTGCCCCTCTTGCCCTGCAAGTCAGCTAGACAGTCGATTTTGGCCATGAGGGTGGGGGGGAAGCTAGAATGCTGCCAAAATAGGTCATGGCAGCCCCAGACCCCTCCTCTCCCCACCCCCTGGAACGCAACCGTATGACCTCGGAGGAGCGGCCAATATGGTTCTTTCCACAACAGCTCAGCTGTGAGAGGGGGAGGGGGATCTGAGCGCAAATTCCCAACTCCAAAGATTCCCAGCTCTTTTTCCATCTTCAGATCTGGGAATCCAAAGAATCCTAGGCCTAGATGCTGTCGAGGGGGCCATATGATTGCCCTCTCAATGTCTGTTCCAGCTACATTTTTTTGGAAAGCATTATAAAAGACAAAGCTATCAAGACAAAATTATTACAAGTCTTCCTGAAGAAGAATCAACATGGCTTCTGCAAAAGTAAGACCTGTCTCACTAAACTTTAGAGCTCTTTGAAAGTGTCAGCAAGCATGTGTAGATAGGGGAGATGTGGTAGACATTTTCTATTTCAAAAAGCTTTTGACAAAATCCCTCACCAAAGACTCCTGAGCAAACCTAGCATTTCTGGAATAAGAAGAGAGGTCTCCTTATGGATTGGTAACTGGTTAAAACATAGAAAGGTAAGAGTAGGAATGAACAGACACTAAATGGACAATGCAGGGATGTTAACAGTGGAGTCCCCCAAGGATCTGTATTGGGGCCCAGTGCTTTTTAACTTGTTGATAAATGATCCCAAGTTTAGGGTGAGTAGTGAGGTGGCCAGATTTGCTGAGGACATAAAATTATTTGGGATGGCTAAAACAAAAGGATCTCTCCAAACTGGGAGAATGGGCAAATGTGGTACAATGTAGGCAAGGCAAGTGTAAAGTGCCGCACATTGGAAGTAATCCTAATTTCTCATACACACTGATGGGGTCTGAGCTGGCAGAGACTGATCAGGAAAGAGATCTTGGCGTTGTGGTGGATAGCTTAATGAAAATGGTGACCCAGTGTGTGGCTTCTGTGGAAAAGTCAACTTGCATGTTGTGTTGGGCCCATTAGGACAAGGATCAAAAATAAAACGGCCAGTTCCATCATGCTTTTATACAAATTTACGGTGTGGCCACACTTAGAATACTGTGTAAAGCTCTGGTCACCACACCTCAAAATGGATACTGTAGAGCTGGAAAAGGCGCAGAAAAGAGCAACTGAAATAATCAAGGGGCTGGAGCAACTCTCTTAGGAGGAAAGGTTAATTTACAATGTTAGGGGCTTTTTAGCTTAGAAAACTAAAAGGGGAGACATACTAGAGGTGTATAAAATTATGCATGGTATAGAGAAAGTGGATAGGGAGAGGTTTTTCTCCTTCTCTCACAATACTAGAACCCGGGGTCATCCCATGAAGCTGATTGCTGGGAGATTCAGGGCAGATAAAAAGGAAGTACTTCTTCACACAGCACATAGTTAAACTATGGCATTCACTTCCACAAGATGTAGTGATGGCCACCAATTTGGAGGGCTTTAAAAGGGGATCGGACAAATCCATGGAGGCTGGTGGCTCCAATGGCAGCGGGGCTGTGTATCCCCTCCAGATTTTACTTGGACTTTTAAGGAGCTATCCATGGTTCTTCACCTATTTTGGGGACAGGGTTCAGCACCATGGATATCTCCATTAAAGTTCAGGCTAAACCCCAGAGTGGATATACTGCCCCGCTGACAATGGGGCTACCAGTTTCCACTGACTACTAGTCAATTTATATTACCTCCAGTATCAGAGGTGGTATGCCCCTGAATACCAGTTGCTGTGGTACATGATTGGGAGGGTGCTGTTGCCCTAATATCCTGCTTGTGTTGTGGGCTTCTCATTGGGGCATCTGGTTGGCCACTGTGTAAACAAATATGCTGAACTAGATAGGCCTTTGGTCTGATCCAGCACGGCTGCTGCTGCTATTATTATTATTATTATTATTATTATTATTATTATTATTATTATTTATATCTTGCCTTTTCCCCCAATACTGGGACTCAAGGCGGCATTACAACATTAAAACTGGTATAATTAAAACATATAAATAGGAATATACAAAAGTTTAAAATATAATTAAATTAGCTATAATATTAAAATTATATAAAAATATCAAAGTTAAAACAGTAACAATATAAACAGTGGAATCCATCACATTCTCACAGGTCCAGGCTATTCCCAAAGGCCTGCCGGAACAAAAAAGTTTTTGCCTGTCTCCAGAAGCATATTGTGAAGGATCAACAACTGGATCCTTTGTGTGAGTTCGGCGCTTAACGGGTTAACCGGCACTGAGTTACAGCCCGTAAAAGCACAGGAGACCGCCTAGGAGGTCCGTACACACAAGAGGAAACTAGAGCCCTTTAAATGACCAAATAAGGCTTTATTTGTTTACACAAGATACGGAGCGGAACTAACAGCTTTCTAGGAATACTACAATGTCAACACAACCTCAGTTGACCTCTGCGTTTATCAATAAAACAGGCTCCCAGGCTAGCGCATTGGGATTAGTCAGTTACCTTAGACCAAAGACGTTACGCTAGTCAATGTCAGCCTGGCTCCGGGTCGGCCGATCCGGGGATGGGAATGGCTTACTCCAGCTGCCGCTTGGAGGATGAATCTGGTTCCGAAGTACCCTGGGTTCCCAACAACCCTTTACCGGAAGGGAGAGGGGTTTTCTACCCCTGAGTTCCCGCTCTCCCCACCCTCCAGGTCAGGTGGGGGCTTATGCCTGCCCCTTCGTATCAGGTGGGCTTATTCCTGCAAGGGAAGAAGGTGACGTACTGGGAACTTTACAGCTCTTTGAGACTGCCCTGATAGTTTGATGGTTCTTGATGGTCCTTCCTTGGGTTTTGTGGAATTCCACCGAGACTCTCCATTGTTGGGGATGCCGGTCTGTCTGGCTGCTTCCCCTGTGACTTCATCCCCCCTCCTCGCCCCCTTCCCTTGGGCGGAGAACAGGTGTGTGTGTGTGTGTGTGTGTGTAGACTCGTGTCAGGCTTTCTCCACACATATCAAGGAGGGTGCCATTCTAGCCTCCCTGGGAAGGGAATTCCAGAGTGCCGGGGCAACCACCGAGAAGGCCCTCTGCCGGGTTCCTGCCAGGCGTGCCTGAGATGGTTGCGGAACCAGGAGAAGGGTCTCCCCTGAAGATCTGGGTTATGTTCTTACCCACCAAGTCAACTTTAATGGTCGAACTGTAATAGCTTTCCAAGGTCTCAATTAACCTCCTGGATCTTCTTTCAGCCTGCCAATGGCTGCAAAAACAAGTTGTGGGCGGTTCCTGTCAGGCCACAAGCTCTGCAGGATTAAAATGAGCATTTTGGTTTCCCTAGCTTTAGTTGTAGCCTGCCTCTTTTTTTGCTGTTTCATCATTACACAACAAAGATCAGATCTGTCCTATCCACATGGGCACTTCTAACAGGAGGACAAGATAACCCTTCAAAGAGCACATTCAACTTGTCTCCTTCACCCCATTTTCTCTGTAGCCATTGGTCATCCTTTGGCACAAAGGTTAATGTGTCTTACCATAGAACCTGTCTTTTACCATGCAACTGCAAATCAACTTTAAACATGTTTCCACTTTGCGTATCAGGCTGGATGTGGGATAAAAGCCAAAAAATCTTTTTGCACAATGCTCAGGAAGTATTTGGTGCTCTCAACAACAGCAGGAAATGGCACAGCAACAACTTGAGGAAGACAGAAACAACCTGTTAGAGCCAGGAGGAGAAGAAAGGCACTTAGATTTTGCCAAACATTCTTTTTTCAAAAATAAAGATGCTAATTGTTAAGGAGAGCTTGGGATAAAGGTGGCATAGACATGAGGCTGCAGTTTCCTGTTCATGAATACAAAGAATAGGATATAATAGGGCTTGGGGGAATGGAATAGCTGTGGGATAGCCTTGGAAGAGAAGGAGGGTAGTGCGGGGGGGGGGGATACAAACAAGTATGAAAAGCCATTTGAAAAATGATTCATGGATGGCATTGTGTGCCTCAGTGCTATTCCTACTCACTGAGGCTTCATTGTTAGACCAAAAAAAAAAAAAAAATACCTCAGCACAAACAAAGAGTTTTGCTTTCAGAGAAATATAAGCTGGTGCACCACTCAGGAGCAACACCTGTTGTGTTTTCAAAAGAAAATAACAAATTGCTGAATACAATTAACATGCACCTAGGTGACTGGGGAGAACCAGAGGGCTTAAGGAGCACTTGGTTAGATTCACTTTTATGAGAACAGCATTTTTAGGCACAGCAAGAGTGATGATTGTCTAGTTAATTCATTTTGTTGGGAAAATCTGTCAAAGGCATTAAAGCATAAATACAGGCCACAGGCCAGCCAACGTTAAGCATTTTTAAGAAGTATTGAATTCAACAGCAGGGGGTTACATTCTCCCATTGTGAAGAATGGGACTTCAAGTTCTTAGCACTGGCTGGATTGTGCCATCAATGAATCATACCTCTTTCTGCTCTCGTATATACACGAGCAGAAGTTGTGACAGCAGAGGAAAGTCGGAGGAATGTTTCACAGCCCAACTTAAGTCGCAACAGCAGCACTACCGCTGCATGAGAGGAAAATTAAGGTGTGTGTGCCCATATTGCACAGTTGGTCTAAAGGTGGGTGTGTCAGGTCTGACAAGACTACTGCCCTAGTGTACATCATGGGCATCAGTCATCTGGGTGAACCAGTTTTGCGCAGCGTCCAGATAATGGTTTGAAAGCAGCTACTACTGCCTTTCCATCTCTGAAGCCAAGCAGCTCTAGACCAAAATTAATACCTTAATACCTGGATGTACAACCATTTGGGGACATGATAAGCACTCCTCTGAGCTCCTTGGAGGAAGGGGAAGGTACACATGAAATCAAGACGATGGTTAAGGGATGGGCTTGGCCAAGTCCAAGATGCATTGCAAAAAAAGAAAAAGAAACAAAAGAGGCCATGGTTTGATCTTGCTGGTGATTCAGGCTCCTCCTCATAACAGAGGATATTTTATTTGCATGTGTTGTGATTTCAAGATCTATATTTAGAGGAATAACAGGGAGGAAATTTGAATGCTGTTGTCCAAAGAAAACACCCAGCCTCTGCCTTTCTGTACCCTTTCCTTCCCATGCAGAGTTTCGCTCAGATCAGTCTGCCCACTTAGGCACCATAGCTCAGCTTCTCTTACACGTCAGACACAATGGAATGAGGTGACCAAATGAAAACATTCTAAATGAAATGCAGCACACGTAGGGGCATTTCTTGTTCCGTACAATGTCCCTAGAAAGGAAATGGGAATGACACTGCTTCCCTTTCCACGGGCATTTGAGCTTTCAGTTCATGCACTGCAGCAGGAGTGAGGAGCTGACTTGGGGTCAAGGGCTAGGGATGTGTGAGGAATCTGTTTGCAGGGTGGAAATCCATTGGATTGCCTAGGTTTGGCCCCCAGGATTCCGGTTCACCACCCATGCGCTGGCGACGCCTTCTGCAGCGTGAGTCGAGCCAGCTCGTGGAATTCCATCTGTAAGACAGACTGCGATTTGCATATTTATATTTTTCAAACCACACCAACGGAATTTTTGCAAACTGGCACCAGGGAAGCACATGGCTTTAACATGACTGGTGCTATTTGTGCAAATAGTGCTAGGCCACATGTTTTTTCAGGTGCCGTTTTGTGCAAAAATGCCAATTTTTACTCAACAGCACCCAAAAAATGTATGGTTTGGCAAGATTTGCACAAATAGCACCAAGCCACATGTTTTTCGGGTGCTGTTTTTCACAAAAATGGCTGTTTTTGTGCAAAACACCTCCCGAAAAAGCACGTGGCTTAGTGCTATTTGCACCAATGGTGCTAGTCATGTTAAAGCCATGTGCTTTCCCAGTGCTGGTTTGAGAAAATTCTATTGGTGGTTTGGGGGGAAAAACCAAACGCAAATCACGGTCTGTCCTACAGATGGAAATCCGCAAAAAAAAAACGTTACTCAGCCCACTTCCAATAATCAGATCAGAAGTGGTCAGGAGGAAACCTGGCGAACTCAAACGAGCCAGATCTCCCTGTTTCAGTACATCCCTGATGGCTTCCTCTAGGCATGGGGAGGAGGCACGTGTTTGTTTCTGTTACCAACCAAAATTGTGTTAGTTGTGCAGCCCGTGTTTACTCAGAAGTAAATGTCACTGACTGTGCTCAACAGGACTTACTCTCACATGTATTTATTATTATATTTATATCCTGCCTTTCTGCCAAAAAATGTCACTCAAGGCAATTTTAATAAGGATTAATAAGCTAACACCCCCCCACACACATTTATTTATTTATTTTATTAAATGTCTTAAAAATAAATTTCTCTAGGCATTTTACAGTAGTGATAAAAATACAAATAAAATCAACAATACAGATGTTCCAACCCAGCATAAAATACAATAGTTAATTACATACTCCCTGATCTTTTTATTTATTAATCTTTTATTAAATGGTTTTTTCTTAACCAAATTTCAATCAATCATTCATTGCCTTGACTCAATATCTTAATAGTAATGAAACCATCCAATGTACAAAGCTCCACAGTTATAACATCAGTAAAAAAATACCTTCATAAGAGAAACCATACAATGAAATACTCAGTTGTCCTGATAAAAATCCACTGTATAAGTATACAAGGAAGAATGATGTCATTTTTCTTCCCAAGAGTTGAATAAAACTACATTGTTACCCAATTACCACTGGCAAGTAGTAGTAGTAGTAGTAGTGGTGGTGGTGGTGGTGGTGATGATGATTATCTCACCTTTTTTCCTCTTGCAAAGAACCCAAGGTGGCTTACACGGTCATCCATTTTATCCCCACAACAACCCTGTGAGGTAGGTTAGGCTGAGAGTCAGTGACTGGCCCAAAGTCACCCAGTGAGCTTCATGGCTGAGTGGGGACTAGAACCCAGATCTCCCGAGTCTCCATCCAACACTCTAACCACTACACCACACTGGCTGTCTTATCTATTTTCTGTTGATTGGACCATGCGCTAGTAGCAATTTATTGATTAGCCATTGGTCATAAGAGTACTCAGCAAGAAAGTACAAATACTTAAACTATAAATACCTTTAAAATACTCAACAACATGGATGTCCATATAGGTTTGTCTCAGGTCTTTCTGCTTCATTTTAGAGAACTGCTCTGTCATGGAAAAAAAAGCAGAAATATCACATACCCTAGAGTTTCAGGATATGGGTATCAAATGCTTTAAACAAGTATATCCGACCACTAGGTATGCAGCCCTATCCTTACTTTATAGCTACAGGAAGATTTTTTTTCCCCAATAGGAACGGCTAGAGGTTGTTGTGTTTCTAATGGAACTGCCTGCCTGAATATATCAGGAAGAATCTTGGGACAAAGCCTTGGGTTGGATGGAGAAATCTGGTCACCACCCAGAGCAAATGTAGGTCTTCTGGCCCTTAATCCTCATTTTTATCTGCACATGTTTGCCCTTTCCAGTTTGGATCTGATTCACCACTTTGCCTTTCATTTGTTTTGCTGTGGTGCTTTGAGCCATCTATTTCTGTCTGAGCCAAATGCCTGGTATTTCCCTAAACCCTTGGCCAAGCTCCAAGTTAAAATTACTGCAAAATAAAAAAGGGAATCAGTCACTCAATGAATGAAATGAAAATGAAATGAATGAAATGTGGGGTGTGTGTGTGTGTGTGTGTGTGTGTGTGTGTTCCTGCTTGTTGTGTTACTCTGAGAATCCTGGTTGCTGAAATTTGCCACCTTTTAGACCATGTCAGCAACATTTCCACAACTCGGACTGTTTGTCCGTCTCTCCAGGACATCTCGGGCTGCTTTGCTCTGCATGGAGGCGGGAGGGACAGGGAAGAAGGGACGTGCCTGTCCTGAAGCTTGTTTGTCCCCAACAGGTGAGCTCTAAAAAAAAATGATTGGGAGGAAAAAAAATATAGGGGGATGCGGCAGCAGCTGCAGGGCCTGCTGAAGGAAGTGACTGGGTGTAATTTCCATTGACATCTGTTTCATTTGCTCAAGAGCTTTTATTAAGAGATGCAACTTATATTTTAAGGACAGAGCTATTTATTACCACTCCAGTTTTAGACAGCACAGCAACGGCTTCTTTATCGGCTCCCCAAACTCCCCCCAAACACCGTACACTAAGCACTAAAAAAAACAACCCTGTAAGATTAATATAGATGACAGGATTACTATAGGAGAAGTGAGAGTGTTTTTGGAAGTTCTATTAATCCCCTTTGGTATGCAGCGTTCATTCTACCATTTCTCTTTCCTTTTTCCATATGATGTGGTTTTAAATAGTTTTGCACTGACAGTGCAATCCTGTGCATGTCTGTACAGAAGTAAGCCCCACTGAACTGGAAAGAGATCTTGAAGTCATGGTAGAAAGTTCACCGAAAACATCAGCTCAGGGATGTTGAGACAAGATAGGGGAGACAGATTCAACATTAGGGGAAGGATCCAATAGCCACTAGTGCTATTTACATTGTGCTAGCAGGAACCATAGAATCATAGAATTGTAGAGTTGGAAGGGGCCTCTAAGGCCATCGAGTCCAACCCTCTGTTCAATGCAGGAGAACAGATGTGGGCAGCCCAGGCAGTCACCCATCCAAGCACTGACCCAGCTCATACGCCAGTGTGGCGTAGTGGTTAGAGTGTTGGACTGGGACTCGGGAGATCCGGGTTCTAGTCCCCGCTTGGCCATGAAACTCACTGGGTGACTTTGGGCCAGTCACTGCCTCTCAGCCTAACCTACCTCACAGGGTTGTTGTGAGGATAAAATGGAGAGGAGGAGGAGGATGATGTAAGCCGCCTTGAGTTCCTTGTAGGAAAAAAGGCGGGGTATAAATGTAATAAATAAATAAATAAAATAAAAATACCTGCTTAGCTTCAGCATGTGGCCTGCATTATGTGCTCTCAACGCCACCTGCAATACATGTGTAACGTCAATAGCATGAGGAGCAAGACACTGCTGGATCCTTCCGTAGGAGGGTAATTACAACAGGAAGTGAGATTATAACAGCAGATGTTGCAATGCCATTATTTAGTGCATGACAGCTGTTCAAACAATCCCACCCCTCCCCCTGCTCATACACCAAACATGTGGAGGGGGCAATAGGACTGTGCCCTCCAGCTCTTGCCCGAACTGCCAGCCCTGGATGCTTGGCATGACAACTGAAAAGGAGGGCTCATATGCATTCAGCTCTATACATGTAGCCTCTCCATGCAATCGGAAGAGCCGATTGAGAAGGGTGGCTGACCAGGCAGAGAACTTATGTGCACAGGCTCCCCTTTCAGACGTTCTACTGAACATGTGGATGGATGTTGCAGGCCAGGCTGGCAGGCACACAGATGTTGTGCACTACAGGGCTGACAGGCAGAGTCCTGCTTCGCTCCCCCTCCATTCATTGGGCATACAAATGGAGAGGTTTGTTTGAACTGCTGTGCTGTAGGGTGTGCCCACTTTTAGAATTCTGGGCATCCCGTCCCAAAAAAGATACCATAGAGCTGAAAATGGGACAACAGAAATTGACAACAAGAATGAATATGGGGCTGGTCAAGGACCTAGGGTTTTAGATGGGGGGGGGAACAACTAAGGGAAACATTGCAGAGTTTTATCAAATGAAGAATAGTGTACAGAAGAAGAAGAACAAGCAAGAAGAGGAGAGAGATTTGGCCTTTTCTTTCCTCCCTCTTTGAGCTTTTCTACATGAGGCATTAACTGTGCACTCATCATTTCATACTCACTGTTGTTTATGGTTTCTTTAGACAATGCCATGACCCTCCAGTTTCGCTTCTGTTTGTAAACAGCACTTTCAAGGAGGGTATTTTAGAGCAGGGAAAATGGGATATTATTTCTGATGGCGAAAGAAAATGCTGTTTCCACTTGTGTATTTGCGCTATTCTGCTATACCACAGTGCCACCTAGAGGTTATGTAGCAGAAAAGCAGGAAATGAAATATGCCTCGTGTAATGCTCAGATCTCAATTCTGTGACGAAACTGAGAGTAGATGTAGTGGATTAACAGCCTCATGAGGAAAAGCCCTTTGTCTCCTTGATGAGGTGGGTAGCATGCCAGAGCTCAAACCCCAGGGATCATGGGAGATGTTGTTCCCCTGAAAATGTCTGTAATTATTTGAACCTTCTAATCTAACACTCTGACTGCTATACTACACTGGATCTTGATTGCAGCAGTCTTTGGGAATACAGCCTCTCTCATGGTCTCCTGTGTTTTGCCCCTCCCTTCCAACTCAGCACAATGGAGAATAAGGGAGGGAAGGAATTACCTCTCTGCTGTCTTCTCTTCAGATTAAAATCCCTGGATTTTAAAACCCCAGATTTTAATCTCAGCCGGAGAATAATTTGGGGGCTTTAAAAATGTACTGCTCATTTGATGTGGGCTTTATGTGTTCCTGAAGGTAATATCTGAGCCTTGCTGGGGAGAAATTCACTGCCCACTTTACTTGCATCTATGCACTAATGAGATGGCCATCAGCTGACTTTCCCTGTGGAGACCATGCCACTGTCAGGAAACCACCACCAAAATGGCCATTGAATTAGATGGCTGTAAAAAGGATTAGCTCTCATATGCAATATGTATATCAAGAGCTATAGGGCACAAAAACTAAAATGGATCCCCAATGTTCAGTGGCCATACATAGCAGCATCTGAGACTCAGATAAGCAGATGCTGAGGACAAAATTAGGGGCTAATTATTTTCCACCATGAAGTGCTTAATTTCTTACATGTTGAGACTATGAAGAGCACACCTCAGGAACATTTGTGCAAACCACATTAATATGCAGGCCTGTGGCTCATGCTGGCTCAGCTTGTCTGAGTGTAGAAAGCTAAGCAGGGTCAGGCCTGGTTATTACTTGGACGGGAGACCCCTCCTCTAGTTTCCTGCATTGAGCAGGGGGTTGGACTTGATGGCCTTGTAGGCCCCTTCCAACTCTATGATCTATAAAATCTATGTACAGTCATGCCTTGGATTGAGAGCATAATTCGTCCCGGAAACATGCTTGTAATCCAAAACACTCTTATATCAAAACGAAATCCCCCCCAAAAAAAATTTGTACAGAGATTTTTAATTTAAGCCGTACTACAGTACTTGTATTGCAAGGTGTCGCTTGTATATCAAGTAAAAAAATTTAAATAAATATTTAAAAATTTGCTTGTCTTGCAAAACGCTCTCAAACCAAGTTACTTGCAACCCAAGGTATTACTGTACTACTGTGCTACAAATAGGCACAAGCAGCTCCACATTATCCATATAACAGATGATACAGGGTGTGACAACTTCTATAGGGAAATCTCTGCATTTTATTCTATTTCCAGAGTTCCACTAGGCTTATAAATTGGGGTTCAGCCGCATTTTACTTTTAATCCAATTTATGGCCTTCCCCTCACCACTTTAAACAATTTTGATTTTCAGTAGGGCTGCACCAATTGTTTGCCCACTTGATCTTGCTCATTTTGTTTACTGCCTGGTTTTGTTACTTCTGGACTTTAAAACTGGTGATGCCAGCCAATTGGTAATTATGTAGTGATATGATGACACCATAATTCATAGAATCATAGAATCATAGAAAAGTAGAGTTGGAAGGGACCTACAAGGCCATCGAGTCCAACCCCCTGCTCAATGCAGGAATCCAGGTCAAAGCATCATTCTATTTCATACAAAGTTCATACAAAGTTCTATGTAGCCAATTGGATTTGATTATGTCATAAAGCCAATTGAAAGGGAAGGCAATGCTTCTTGGATCAGCATTGCCCTTCTGCTAAATGAACAATTTTGCCCCCTTTTGGAGCAATCCTTGAAAAGTTACCAAAGGGAGGAGGAGCTTTTTCACCAGTGCTCAAAGTTTTTGGGGGGGAAGTTCCCACTTGGCTCTGTCGTAATACGTAATGCTTTTCTATAGGCTCCCCAGTTTTCATTTGTTTTACTTTACATTTTGGCTCAGAACCCCTGAAAGCAATGACATCACACAACTCTGGTATCTGAGTATATATCATTTTTATATTCATTTAGGTTAAACTTGCTTCTGCTTCCAATACTTGCAATATGTTTCACTCCCACTGACCTGCAGAAATTAGTACACTATATTTTAAAATGCAAATGCTTTTTTTGTGTGTGCTTACTGACAGGTGGTGCTGCACAACACATTCTATATAAATTTGCCTGAAATCTTAGGATCTGAAGACATGTATAAATGTACAACTTGCAAGTTGTTTTAATGAATGTTTTGATCTTTGAGATTTATAAGAAAATAAAAGTATGCTAGGTGGATCTAAAATGCTAACAAAACATATAGCTCTAGTCCTGAAAAATGGAAGGAAGTAGAGCAATTAGGAGTGTTGATATACTTTAGAAATGATTAAAGTGTTAATTATTAAAAGAAAGGCAGTATGCCTGTGTACTCCAGTTGCTGGGGAATATGGGCAGGAAGGTGCTGTTGCACTCATGTCCTGCTTGTGGGTTTCCCGTGGGTAGCTGGTTGGCCACTGCGTGAGCAGAATGCTGGACTAGATGGACCCTTGGTCTGATCCAGCAGGGCTCTTCTTATGATATTACTTTGAAGCATGAAATGATTTCATTTCAATCAGTGGAAAATTCATAAGATATAATATCTCAAAATATGCATTTTAAATATATTTTAATACCGGTTTTTAAAATCTGAAAACTGTAGGTAATTAAGTTTCAATCTATACAAAAATCCAGGAGGTGAGAATCAAATCTGTTCATGTCGGAATTTGCAAAGATTGAATACCTCAAGCATCCCAGTGTTTTGCCTCCATGTCTGCTCTAGCTAATACGAATCTGGCATTATTGGCCATGCCTTCCTGATCCCACATTCCACCTTCAGGAACCCAAATGTTAAAATAGTGAGATGAATAGAACATATACTTTAAAAAATATATATATATATTTATTTTCAAATAAACACACATACAAAAAGAAAATAAACCCACAAATCCATATAACTCCAAAGTGCACCCGTCACCACAGGGCCAAGAAATAATTCTATCCACATAATCCATTATTAATCTATATTCCAAAAATACATCTTATCTTGACATGGCTTACTCCCCTTTCCCTTTACCAAAACATAGTCTAGAAATGGTAACCATTTCTAACATATACTTTTGCAAAGAACATATACTTTTGCAAAGAAGAAGAAGAAGAAGAAGAAGAGGAAGAGGAAGAAGAGGAAGAAGAAGAAGAGGAGGAGGAGGAGGAGGAGGAGGAAGCAGCAGCAGCAGCAAAAAAAAGCAAAACCAAATGCCCAACTTTCATCCGTAGAGCCCCCACCCCACCCCTGCAAATTCGGTACCACACACACAATAACCGTCTGTCACTCAGAACACTGCATGAACCAGGGACAGCATCGCTCATGGCGAAGTGATGTAATATGACATCTGTTATTTGAAAACTGAAATTATACATCAATTCAAATATATATCATTTTAATTTGTTATACCACATGTAGCAAAATGCTGCACCCATACAAGTGCCATGTACCCAAACAGCCGAAGGCTATGCATCATGGTTGCTGCTGTGCATTTCCTGCCAGCTCTTTCATCTATATTACCATCCTAATCCAAACACCATCTGTTTGTTTTTTTTAACCATCCTGGTAAAGCATCTTTCCCCAGCCTGGCAATCTCCAGGTGTGTTGCACTACAACTCCCATCACCCCCAATAGATGACTGGTGGTGGGAGTTGTAGTCTGACATGTCTGGAGGGCACCAGGTTGGGGAAGGATGCTGTAAAGGCTTCAAGCGCACTTTGTGAGCTTCATGGACCACCGAGGCAACAAACCCACCTAGCTGGGTGCTAGAAAGAAACAGATAGCTCTGACCAGCTTTCAAGGCAAGTCTGGGTGTACTCTTTTTGACATCATCCCCAGGCAACTTCTATAATGTTACAGGCTTCACTTTCTGCCCAAATCAAGGTCACCGTAGTTGTCCAAACCCCAGAAATGTGAGGCGTAGTGGTTTGAGTGTTGGACTGGGACTCTGGACTCCAGGTTCTAGTCCCCGCTCGGCCATGAAACTCACTGGGTGACTTTGGGCCAGTCACTGACTCTCAGCCTAACCTACCTCACAGGGTTGTTGTGGGGATAAGATGGAGAGGAGGAGGAGGATTATGTAAGCCGCCTTGGGTTCCTTTCAGGAAAAAAAGGCAGGGTATGAATATAATAAAATAAATACATACATACATACATACATACATAATACATATCTTCAAAGGAGTCTGAAGGTCTTCTGCTTCTCCAGAAGACTTTGCCCTTTCTCCTGGAACTGCCTCCACAGAACACCAGAATGATGCCATCTCTCTTGCTAACTTACTTCAAATCCTTCCTCAAAACCCTGAATTTCCACACCCTACTGTAATTCAGACTGTAACTATGCAAGCCTAAGCATGTGTAACTGGAACAACTGCGCATTGCTTCCCTGTTTACCCCTAGCCTCTGTTGTCCCCCCCCCCCCGTGTGTTGAATGTGATAAGCTCCTCTGGGCAGGGATCTATCCTCTTGTACTCTGCAGAGGGCAATGCACACTGGTAGTAGCACTATATGATTAAGGAAAAGAATAGGTAGTCGTAGTGGTAGGTAAGGTTGTCAGAAAAATCCGAAATGGATTCAAATGACTTTGGATTTCTATGAGTCCATCCTGGGGGCCAACACCTTCCAAGTCAGATGAACTTGTAGACTATATTTTTTGTAACTTTCTGGAATTGTACACAAATTTAGTCGTACAAAAGTATGAAAGTTACTGGAAAATCTGCTAATATACATCTCTGTAATTCTCTCTTCAGCCTCTGCTCTGTAGCACTCTTTTTTGTGCACTTTGCTCATTGATTATCGGCTGAGCAGAGCTAAGAAAAATACGCAAAACGTTATGTGCCAGTGAAAGTTACGTAAATTGTGGTGGCCTTTTTTGTAGACTTTTCTCAAAGGGGGGGGGATCTGATTCCATCAATGAGCAGATGATGGAATGAAAGATGTCTGGCAAAACACGGTAGGGCTGATGGTGGTGTGGAACCATGCAATGCCTTGCTGGAATCAATGGCCTGGTCCACATGTATCAACAACCCAGAGTACGGGTGCACATGGATTAAGTATGGGCTGTTGTTGAATTGTGGGTTGTCATTACATGTGAACCTTGCACTATGGTTTAACTATGGGTTGTTAACCATGAACAACCCAGGAAGGGAACCCATAGTTTGTTGTTGGGTTGTGAACTTTGGGTTGTTCGTGGTTAACAGGGCTGTTTCCAGAAAAGCAGGCTCCCAGGATGAACTGAATCCTTTGCTCCAGAATCCTTTGTATGGCCAACAACAATGATACAAATCACTTACATCTTGTCATGTCAGCTCATTAGCATGAAATGGCACACTGAGGTTGATACTGAACACTTTTACACAGTGCTTTTTTTCTGGAGAAAAAGGTACCGGAACTCTTGGATTACATTTCCTCGGGAGTAGATGGCGATTAAATTGTAATGCAATTAATAGAAGAAAAGGTGCTGGAACTCAGTTCCGGTGAGTTCCACCAGAAAAAAAGCCCTGCTTTTACACCATCTCCTAATGATACATATTTTACCATATACAATGGTCTGATTCGGTATAAGGCAGCTTCCTATGCTTATAATTCTCATCACATATAGAACGAAAGCAGAAGGGATTTTTGAGGACATTAGATTGGGACAAATGTTTCCCTGGATGTCCAAGCACCGCTAGTTGAGGCAGATCCTGTTTTAGGAACAAGAATATGAAAATCAGTATTCATATTCTGGTCCTCAATATGCAACTTCACCTTTATGATTTTTGATACTATTATGGGTTGATTCCAAGGCCCATTTCCTTTATTTCTGTTTTATTCTGTACTGCCCAGCACAGGTTCCGAGAATGAAGTGAAGTTCTTAAATACAACGAAAAAGGAAAGGTTTGCCATAGGCAGGTGTGAGGAGTAATTATATTGAGTCATAGTGCTTAGGTTTTCTGTCTTCCTCTGCAAGTAAAAAGCCTGGCAAGATTTATAAGGGAATTGACTCCTTCTTTATGTCATATCTGCCTTCTGCTTGGCAAACAAAATGGATGCATAATTCCTTAGAAAAAGATCTTCATGCTGCAATCAAGTGGGTGGCAAGTTCTGCTGCCTGACAGCTGAGTCAGTAATAGGATTGTTAATGGAATAAAACCTAGTCATCCCATTAATCATTCTTATCATTGTTAATCTCTCAGCATTTCTTCCATTTAGTTACAGTCACGCCTTGGATTGAGAGCATAATTCGTTCCGGAAACCTGCTTGTAATCCAAAACACTCTTATATCAAAACGAAATCCCCCCAAAAAAAATTTGTACAGAGATTTTTAATTTAAGCCGTACTACAGTACTTGTATTGCAAGACGTCGCTTGTATATCAAGTAAAAAAAAATTAAATAAATATTTAAAAATTTGCTTGTCTTGCAAAACGCTCTCAAACCAAGTTACTTGCAATCCAAGGTATTACTGTAGTAAGAACAACTATATATTGTATGCAACTTATATAGCATTTCTAGCTATGAACAACAGAGATAACTGTGGCAGGCACAAGGCCTATAGTCAAGAATTTAGGGGGGGGGTGTTGTTGGCCACCCATTGCTAGGCAAGCAACATTAATCTATTAAGCCAACCATGGGAGTCTGATGTTGTTCCCAGTGATGGGAATGTCAGTCTGTCTTATCATTCCTCTCCTGCTACATGGTGCTATATGCAGGACCGGTGCAGGGCAGTTTGGCGCCCCAGGCGAAAAACTATTTAGCGCCCCCCCCTCTCCAAAGCAAAAAAAAAACAAACACTGCGCCGCCACCACCAACCTACCTTCCCCCCCCCCCGCCCTGGCTGCGGCGGCGGCGGCTGCTGCTGCGGCTGCTGCGACGAAGGTAGGTGACGGGGGGGTGACGGGGGGGTTGGGGGGGTGGCGATGGCGGTGGGAGGCGCAGCGGCGGGCGGGCGAGCGAGCGAGCGGGTGGGCGGAGGCGCGGCGGCGGCGGCGGCGGCTGCTGCTGCGGCTGCTGCGACGAACTAAAGTAGGTGACGGGGGGGTTGGGGGGGTGGCGATGGCGGTGGGAGGCGCAGCGGCGGGCGAGCGGGCGAGCGAGCGGAGGCGCGGCGGCAGCGGCAGGCAGGAGGGTGGGGAGGAGGAGGCCTGGCGGGGACGGCGCAGCGGCAGCGAAGAGGAGCGCAGCGTTTCGTGCCCTCTTCAGCCGCGCGCCCCTCTTCAGCCGCGCGCCCTAGGCAACCGCCTAGTTGGCCTAGCGGTAGCGCCGGCCCTGGCTATATGCCAGACCATTTTGAGATTGTATCATCTCTGGATGATTTTCCAAAAACAGTTTCAAATCTTTTTTTCCTCCTGGCTGTATTAAGCTATTTCCCTAAACTGAAAGGAGATTGAAAAGACATGAAACAGACACTTGAGAAACAGACTTTTAAAAAAGTAAATTAAAAAAATAAATCCTTGCGGCCTAGGCCTAATTAGGAAGTTATGGTGAGTGGGAAGCTTACCTGCTCGCGGGTGTGTGCTCCGGAGCACCCCCCACCCGCTCTCGCTGCTCACAGCACCAGGGAACCGGAAAAAGACATACCTGAAGCTCCTTTCCCTGGCGCATCATGGATCGAGCGGCGGCCAGGTACATCGCGAGAGTCTCGGGGGGGCTGAGCGGGCAGATTTTGGCCTGCTTTCAGCCCCCCCCCGAGACTCGCGGTTACATCCCTAGGCCTAATAGTAATGTCTTCAACATATCTCAAGGGCTGGCATATCTAACATACTCTCCAACATTTCACAGATAAAAATAGGGACACACATGTGAATTTGTAAGAGGTATGGTTAAGCAACATGAAGGTGCGATCAAGAGGGTGTGGCCAGGCAACATGAGGGTGTGGCCAAGGGTATGGCCAGGCAACCAAAGGGCATAGTCAGGTACAAAAGTTATTAGAGGAAACACACAAAACTGCAGTGAAAGCCTCCTTATCACCTCGCTCACTTGCCAGTTGCCAGAGCAAGGAGGATCCATTAGTTCCCCTGGCACTCTGGAATACTACTTCACACCTTCTGCTGTGGAAAAAGTCCTGAAGCTCCCCTTCCACTATAACACTGGTAGTAACTGCTGTATGCTCTTGGTCCAGAGGAAGAGGCAAATGAATGGGCATAAAATTATTCCTCTCACATGTCACAGTTATTATGTATGCTGATCATTCTGGTATTATTGATGATAATGCTGACAATTTCTGTTCAGGTTGGAACCCTGTTTTTTCTGCTTGCATCCATTTTTCCCCTGTATTTTTTAATCTCTAAAAATGGTTTAAACTACAGTAACATGTTTATGATCATCCAATACCCAGAGTTCCATTTTCACTCTGTAAAGGATACTATCCCCCCCCCCCCCCGCTTCTAGGTAACAGCAAACCTGTCAAGAATAATACAGACATTCCCTTAAGAAATCCTAAAGGAAGTACTGCCACACCTTGGCACACCTTAGCTAGGAATGCCAGTAAATGCAGGAAAACTGAGTTTCTGGGGAAGTTGTTAGTCACAAAGTATGCTTTAGGTTAAACGATGATACCCAGAGCCGTTCTGTACCTGTCAGCATTACAGCTAATCTGCCTCCTTCCTACTCTGTCTGTGCTGGTTTTGCAGCCAGTTCAGAGAGCAACAGCAGGGAGCAGGTCTTCTAGGTGGCTGTTCCAAAACTGCAGAATATTCTCACGGAAGAGATCGGAAGAGCTAGTTCTTCACTCTCCTTTACAGCAAAGTAATAAAATAATAACCAGTACGCTTTAGCCTCATCCTTTTTGTCTCCAGGTTTTGGGACAGAGGGAGGGGGGATCAGTCATTCGCACAGAGACAAATGCACACCACAGGTGGAGGGGAGTCTGGGATGACACGGTCCCTTACACTTTAGGACCAGGCGCATAAACCCTTCTCAGGCCAAGCATCAACACTTGAAAACCTGAGGGGAGGGTCAAATGAAACCTTTCCCCTACTAATGAGGGAAAAGATTAATACAGGTTATTAAGGATCTATTTTTAAATTTATGATACTGAGGGTGCAAAGGTGTGTGTGTGTAGATTTGAAAGTAATGCAGGTTAATAACACCAAGCTGACACGTAGGATTTGGGTAGCAAACAAAATAAAAATAAGTTTATTTTAATTCTCAAAATCTTAGTTCCAATAAACCTGCCTACACCAAACACTTTATAATTAACCTAAGTCCCTATAACTCCAAATACTCTCACTCCTCATACAATCACTGATTCCTCTTAAAACTCCTGACAAGACACAAACAACCCACCTAACCTAACTCCCAAACACCCTAACACTCCCAACACACTACAACCAACACTCTACTTCTTAACTCGACTGCCTTAACTCTGACATCACTCAAACACTCCTTATATACTCCTCCCCCACCCTTTCCAAGACATCACAAACCACACCCACTTGGTTCAACATTCTAGACACACTAAACATACTAATCAGACATACACCAGGGAACTGAATTGTGGGGTTATGCCACAGAGACTGCTTCAGGGTTGCTGTGGGAGGGAGAGGCTAAAGACTCCTCCATCACCATCCCCTGTGACCCCAATGAGCATGACTGCTTTCACATCACCATTAGCAATCCGGAAGCAGCATTTCCAGCTGCTGTGAGATCACTATGGGTTGGAGAAGTCTTTAGCTTCCTCCTCCTCCCAGCAACCCTGACAAGCATTGCTGCTTTTGGGCCGCCATTAGTGGAGCAGAAGTAACTACGGTATGCTGATTGGGGGGGGGGGTGAATTAAGCAGCGGCATAGGGAGCATGGAGGGCATAACACATGCGGGCTGAAGGTTGTGCACCCCTGCTTTAGGAGAGCCAGTGTGGCGTAGTGGTTAGTGTTGGCCTGGGACTCAGGAGATCCGGGTTCTAGTCCCCACTCAGCCATGAAGCTCACTGGGTGACTTTGTGCCAGTCACTGGCTCTCAGTCAGCTTAACCTACTTCACACAGGGTTGTTGTGAGGATAAAATGGAGAGGAGGATGAGGAGGATTGTGTAAGCTGCCCTGGGCTCCTTGCAGGAAAAAAGGCAGGGTATATATAAATAAAATAAAATAAAATAATAAATAAAAACAGAACCCTGGGTAGTACTATGCAGATTCTATGGTCAAATAACAGTTCTGCACTTACCCCCTTTGTGGGAAGGGCAAAATCAGAACCCCAACCTCTGACACTGAGAGACTTTCTAGGGGACCACAATACACCTCTGGGTAGGGGCACTGCAGACTCTCTCTGCCTCTCTATCTCTCTTTCTCTTTCTCTCCCACCCACTTGTCATAACAATGAAAATTTTGCTAGTAAACGAAATTCCAGCTGTAAACTGTTGTCTATGCTACAAAATACTGCAGGAACCATACATAATAACTTAAAAACAGAGTTGACAAAAATACACATCTACAATTCAGTCTTGGAATACGGCAGTATGAAGCATCCAAATATTATTGCTTTTAACATTCATTTAGGAAACTGGTTAAAAAAAAAACCTATGGAAATACCTGCGCTAGTTTATTAAATGTACTTTCAAATTAAGCAGCTTGTTACAGTCTCCCTGTGCTAATATATCCTGCCCATTTTGCACATTTCTCTATTAATTTGCTTCACACAGAGACCGCATTACAAAATGATATCATGTAATGCATAGTTGCACCCAAGGCTTAATTCCATCCCAGGGCTCACTAAGACTCAGGTGTGAAACCTGTTTTCCAGGGCTCAGGCCAGGGAGATGTCGATCCACTCTTCCTGAACCACTGCACTGGCACAGGGCAGAGAGCATCAGAAAGCAGAGAGGGAATAGTTTGCATTTGGGAAGCCAAAGCAAAGCTAGGACACCATCAGCAGTCCTCTCCCACTGCCTTACTCCTACTCGCACTTTAGGAAATTCTGAGCTCACGCTGGTGGCAGGCTGGGCCATGTTACAGAATTCAAGCATTCTTCCCATTAATATCCAATGATAGTCCTACATAGAGTAGACCCATTGAAATGAATAGAACTTAGGTTAATCATGACTAACTCAAGTCTCATTCATTTCAATGGGTCTACTCTATGTAGGACTAACACTGGATACTACCGAGGGTTTCCATGCTTGAGTTCTCCGGCACCTCTTTTTATACTCCAGTGGCTCCTCACATAAATATGTGCAGGCTTTGCTATACGTTCTGGAAATCCGGGCTGGCCTACGACATTTTGTTGCCTGAGACAAAAAACAAGAGGGCACCTTCTCCCATTCCTTGTACAAAAGACAACTGGACCATTTCTTCAATACTAGCTGTGAGCCAGCATCCTCCACTGCCCCTGAAGGCAGCAGGCTGGCTTAGGGGGCACAGGGCAGCCTGCATGGCACACAGCTCTCTCCTCCAACACCTGGCTGCCACCTCCCAGCATCTGCTGCCTGAAGTGACTGCTTCACTTTGCCTCATGGCAGGGCCAGCCCTGCTTGAGATAATGGATTATGAAAACAATCCATTATCTCATGAGTGTATTCATGTTTGTTGAATATCTTCATGTTTGCTCAGTGGTGCAAGGAGAGGAGTGAAACTGTGAAATGAGATAGATTACAATAAATTGCCCATAGGAAGTATTTAATTATTTATACAGTGTATATACTGCCCTTCAACTGAGATGTATGTGAGTTTTATTTCTGTTCACAAATCATCAGAACTTGCCCCGTTCACAACCCTGAACTCAAACACAAACAGGAGCGCATTTCTAAAAAAAAAAAAAAAAAAAAAAGCTCACACATTATCAAGTTTGCAATCGCATTTGGAAAAATGTGTTCTTGTGCATTTTGATTATGCACTTTACACATTTTCATGTTTGGGGAGAAAGTGCACATTTGGATGCATGCTTTTTTTTTTTTTAAGTGACTTTTCCCAGTCAAAAATGTGATTTTTTTCCCAATCAGAAAAGACGCTCACATTCAAGAATGAGAATGAGGTGAAGTGAGCTTTGAGGAAGAAAACAGAGAATCTCCATGAGCTCAAGCCTTGTTGACTTCCCATCCCTCCCTCCAGGCATGCAGCCAGGGCGGTTTACAAAGAGTACGGACCCCAACGTACAAATTCAAAACTAAGAAATAAACCACACACAGGAGCAGCTAAAAACAATGTAAACTGAAAGCCTAGGTGAATAAAAATACCTTTGCCTGGCACCCAAAAGATAGCAGTGTTGGCACCAGGCAGGCTTCACTGGGGAAGGGATTCCACAAGTAGAGCACTCCAAGAGCGAAAGGCCTCTGTTGGGTTGCCACCTGCCTTACCCCAGATGGCGGGCGGGGGCACCTGGCAGAGCACCCCTAGAAATGATCTCAATATGCAAGCAGGCTAGTATCAAGAACAGGGTGATTGTACAGAAACAATTAAAAGTTGGATAATGGCATTGTCTTGGTAAGGGAGCTTTGATGATTGCAAAGGAATTTGAAGTCCCTGAGGTTTTCATAAAAGGAGATGCAAAAAGAAGGTCCCTGGGTTGCATGCATGTTTTTCAACCCCATGGAGGGGACTTAGGAATGGGAAGAAGTTGTTTGTGAAAGAAAAGGCATAAATCTTTCTTGCCATGTCTCAAGTCTCAGAATCTGATAGAATGAAGCTCAGGGGTGTGCTTGCTTCTTATCAGCCTCTGGCATTAAAAACAAGAATTTGGCCAAGGTTTATTACCCTCTGCCTATTGGTATCACAAGAAAATAAACCCTCTGCAAAGTTTCAAGAGGCATTCCTCAAAGGATTAGAAACCAGTTTATTTGTAAAGCAGCACCAAATTGTTGTTCTCAAAAAGCATTAGAGGTGAAAGGGAGATTATTTTCCCACTGCTATTCAAAGTGATTTGCAATCTCATGTTTCTCTCTCTCTCTGCTGTCACTTCAGCACCATTTCCCCATCTGTAGTATGGGGATAATAATACTGACCTAGCTTGTGGGGTTATTTATAGATTTCATAGATAGAGTTGGAAGGGGTCTCCCATTCAAGTAATAACCAGGCCTGACCCTGCTTAGCTTTCCACGCTCAGACAAGCTGAGCCAGCGTGAGCCACAGGCCTGATTATAGCAAAGTCATGAATATGAAGCATTTTGAGCACTCTAAAGCACTATATGTTGTTTATTTATGTATTCACTTATTGAATATATTTCTGAGTCACTCTCTGAATTTACAATAAACCATAAAAACTGTTATAAAATATAACAGTTCCAAACAAGACTAAACCTAAAACAAAACAGATAAAATAATACATTACAATAAAACAGGGGGACCTTCTTCCTTTCTTTTTACAGAATTGGATCATATCTGCAGGCATACTGGCCACTTCTAAATCAAGCAAGCCTGCCAAATTCCACTCAGATAGGTGCATGGGTTAGGGGGTTACGAATAAAAACAGTATTTGAAGCATTAAAAAAAAATGGAGGAGTGGGGAGAAGTGATCTGGTCACCTCTGCTTCTACCTTTCCCAGAAACAGTTTTGGGGGCACCATGAATTTGCCATGGTACTGCTTCATCCTTGATGTGGAGGACACTGTTTTGAAAGTGTACACTAATGCAGTGCTAGGTGCACTCTATTACAGTGTGTGTGTGTGTGTGTGTGTGTGTGCACATGTGTGTGTGTGCAACACATTCACATGCAACACACACATCAAAGAACACAGACAGACAGACACAGAGTCAGACAAATACTATAACTGCAGGCACACAGTGACTTATAAAAAACACTGAAATGAAATCAAATTCTACTAGAGCCAGAATGAATTATGTGGGAGGTGGGGTGTATGACTTACCTAATAACTAGCAACAAAGATTAGGTCCAAGACAGAAGGAGTGTTCACACACACACACACACTACATTCCATGCATGTACAATTTGAAAGAGTGTAGAGATATAATGTGAATGTGTCTTCAGTGTAACTTGGTAATCCCCCTAGACACAACAGTTAAGAGCAGGGGAAGGATATAAGGGGGACTGGATTTTAGGAAAGGATTGTTCTGGAGTAAGGAGTGAAGGAACACAAGGAAGAAAGGAGGTCACTCACACAAGTAAAGCACAATCATCAACTTCACAGACTCTTTAAGCGCTGCTGCTCCTGACAGACTGGCAGAGAACTCACAAAGAGCAGAGAAATCACTGAAACATCTTCAGATATAGCTTTCTATGTCCCTCCACCATGTGGTTAAATTATTCCCTAATTGGAAGCTAGAGCTGTCAGTCATAGAGCTATGAGTCACACACACACCCTCCTCTGCCTCCCCTCTGCCTCTGTGCCCGGCATTTCCCATTTTTGGAGAGCTTACGGGAGGTACAGAAATGAATGGAACCACAGCAGGTGGCGGGGAGGTAGTAAAATCATGCTTCTGGAAATCTGAGCCCATTCCAAAGCCCCAGGACCAGCCCACTGCACCTCAGACCATTTGGTTGCTTTTGATTAAAAGTGATCCAAATATCAATGAATCGGGCTGGACTGGATTCATCCTTCATCCAAACTGAAAACACTGCCCTAGCAATTTTCATCAGTGGCGCAGCAGCGGAGGAAATTACCAGCCGCTAATTGCATTTTTAAATAGGTGCATGTTAAATGCAAATATACATTTAACATCATGTCTAATTTAGACCTAAGAAGGCTGCATTAATAGAAGTATAACTTCCAAATCGCAGGAAGTGATAATTCCCCTTTACTTGGCACTGGTTAGGCCTCATCTTGAGTACTGCGTCCAGTTCTGGGCACCACACTTTAAGAAGGACGTAGACAAACTGGAGAGGGTTCAGAGGAGGGCAACAAGGATGATAAAGGGACTGGAAACAAGGCCCTATGAGGAGAGACTGAAAGAACTGGGCATGTTTAGCCTTCAGAAGAGGAGACTGAGGGCAGATATGATCGCACTCTTCCCGTACTTGAAGGGATGTCACACAGAGGAGGGCCAGGATCTCTTCCGATCATCCAGTTTGCAGGACACGGAATAATGGGCTCAAGTTACAGGAACCTAGATTCCACCTAAACATCAGGAAAAATTTCCTGACTGTTAGAGCAATAAGACAATGGAATCAACTACCTAGGGAGGTGGTGGGCTCTCCCACTCTGGAGACATTCAAGGTGCAGCTGGACAGCCATCCGTCAGGGATGCTTTGACCTGGATTCCTGCATTGAGCAGGGGGTTGGACTCGACGGCCCTTGTAGGCCCCTTCCAACTCTACTTTTCTATGATTCTATCATCTATGATTCTAAGTCATGTCAATGGCAACTTCAAAAATAAAAATAAAAATGACAGCAGGAGGATGAGAAGGAACATAGGATAGAAGAAATTGTGGGTAGTGAATAGTTTGTACATTTAATAAGAGATTTATGTAAATAATATGGAGACAAAATTAGGCACCTCTGGCACCTCCTTGAATTTCTGCTAAAAAGAATACAAAATGCATCTAGCTAACATTACTGCTTTTTTAACGAATACAGCATGTTTTGGCATTGCCTACTAATTGCATATCTGAGAACCTTATTAGAATTACTATACTATACTAGCTATACTATACCATACCATCATTGTATCATCTCAATTCTATTTCTCGTCTTCAGGGAGAGGTGCTGTTCTTATGTAGCCCAATCGGCAAAAGTCATGCAAAATGGGACATATCTACAGACTTGGCAGAACCAACTGTTTGCAGAAGTACAAAACACCTTTAGGGGGGGAAAGGTAAGAGGGAGTCCCAAAATAGTCCAGTGAGCATGCTCAGTGGGTACAGAATACTAACTGAATGTTGTGGGGGGAGGATGGAAAAGCGGGAGGGAAGGTGAAAGGAATGGGATATCCTGAACAGCAGCACTCCGCACTGCAACATTTTGTTGCAGGCCCCACTTATAGAAACTCACAGCAATCTCAGTTCTCTAAGCACTGCTCCCTATGCAGGTAAAGCAGCCTAGCCCACACGAAAGAGGCAGGTATCAGCAGGCGCAGGAGAACCTCCGATGTTTGCAGAATTTGAAAAATGGGAGGGGACCCTAAGGTGGGGGGATCTTAAAATACCTCCGTGAGAAGCGAGCATGCTCATTAGCCATGGAATGCTGACTGATTTTTGGAGGGGGTGAAAACTGGGTGGAGGTGGAGGTGGAGTGGAATGGAATATTGTGGAAGAGGGCATGGTTGACTGACTGAAGCACTGAAAAGGAGCGTTCCAAACCGCAATATTTTATTACAGGTTCCACTTGTGCTCTAATATGCCGCCCAGGGCATTTGTGTATAGGCGGGATATAAATTGAATAAATAAATAATAATAAATAAATGAATATAATATAGGAATCTTCCATATTATTCTAATATGTTCATCACCCACCACCCATTCTTGATAAACCCAACATAAATATTATCTGCTTCTTATACTGCATTTTTGGAGGCTGCTCATTTGTATGCAGAATTTATTGGTTTCATTAACAACCATAATGAAAACATGCACTTTTGTCTGTGTTTCCTCATTAAAAGGATTGTCAGATGTATTAAGCTGCTATTTTTAATGAAGCCCCAGCAGATTTTATAGCTTGTAATCGCAGCAACCAGGAAGTGACATCATCGGTTGCCTGAGAGAACATGAATTATGTTTATACTATCCCAGGAGAACTTTTCAGCTGCCATTTTGCCTCCAAATAAAAATCCTGAAGAGCCATTGAATTATTTAATACTCTGGAACTATTAAATTGTGTTTCCATCTTTTCCACTTTGGGCAGGCAGGACTGGACATTGCTCATTTTCCAATGGCAATTCTATGGCATGAACACACATTTTAAATTGCCCTTTGCTTAACACTGGATCTGACCTTGATTTACCATGCTAGATAAGGTCCATCTATTCCAAACCTCTGCTTCCAAGAGTGGCTCTCCAGATTCCTCTGGGAAACGTATAGGCAGAGCATGACATACATAGAAATAAATAGTCAATGCAGGTGGGAACCAGCCAGAGGGCAATGCTACCATTCATCCAGAATCACTGGCTTCTGGCTGGCATCTCTGTTTGCTTCTCCCAGGTTCTCACCAAAATCTCGAGCAGTATGACAACTCTAAGCACCACCACCACCCGGCTCATTGCTATTGTCCATCTATTATAATTTGCGATCCCTTTGCACAGGGACAGTAAAACATGCATGTTTAGTTTTACAGCACCTAGTAGAAAGCGGATGCTAAATAAATCATAACCAGTATTGACACTAACGACTGATCCTTGAATTGAGTTGAGATAGCCAGTCAAAACTGAAAGGCTGGAAACACTCCCATCTCTACATTCTTAGTTCCGATTTGTGATAACCAGAGTCAGCAGTAAACATAGTCATAGAGAACATTCTGATCCTAAATTTGTGTCAGCATGTCTGCCTGCCCTGCTGCTGTGATTGGTTGGATCCATTTGTGTGGTGATTTACATCTTGCACTGGATACTCCTACACGCCACCTTGCCCAGATTCATAGGGGAGCAAACTAGCCCATTAACAAGTAGTGCATGTTTCAAGCTTCAAATCCACAAAGGGCTAGAAACTTGAACCACTATTTCAAATTGCTGTTGTTTCTGGGGGAACTGAAAATGTTCAGGTATGTTTAGGACTGAAGATTTGCTAGCTTGGATATTTCTTGCTTGCTTACTTGCTTGTTCTGAGAGCAAGAACATCTTCAATAAGGTCATAGCAGCTGGCAACACAGGAACTGGAAGTGAAAGCTGATCTGTTGCGAAGGGAGCTTATTTTGAATAGCCTTTTGAAATGTGCTTAATCTCTACATTGTTGGTTAACCCCTTCCCTTTCTAGTTATATGTGGCAGCGAGGCTGTGTTCACATCCACTGGAGCATGATCTGGCAGCGCCAGGATGTGACACTGGCAAATTCAGCAGGGGGCACTCTTCCCTTGGAATCAGGATCTGTTCTGCCAGCCTCTCGCTCTGGAGCTTTCTCCTGAAGCGGGATCCAAAAGCCTTCCTCTGTCATAAGATGCAGAGGTTCTGAACACACTTGGTTACTGAAGACTCCTATAACAACATTTGCAAGAGGAAGACTGGGACCCCTAAGCTCCCTAGACAGGCCTCATTTCTGATCATTGCCCTTCGCCTTATCTACATTCCATTTCAAGAGAAGAGGCTCTTCTTCTTTTAATTCTGAACTGCTAGGTGGCACTGTGTGGTTGTGGTATTTCCCACCCCATATTGTACAACAGCCTTCCTCAAATACCTGGTGTCCTCCAGATATTTGGGATTTCAGCTCCCATCAGTCCTAGCCAGTATGGCCAATGTGTTGGTGTTATTTTGTGTGTGCGAGTTGGGAGAATTAAAATCCTGTCTCTGTGTGCTAGCAGAGCCTGAAATTCCACACAGATCTTCCAGATCTCACCTCCCCCCGCGCAGCGTGCAGCATGTTGTGCCAGCAAAACCAGCCCAGTCGGCCTTGTCAGACTGCTTCCAGCTTCCAGCTTCCCGTTGCAGATTAATCCATGGAGTCAGGAAACACTCTGTAACACCACAGGTCTAATTCTACCTGTTTATTCACTTAGCAAGTAAAGTTCTACAGAGTATACATTTCCTAGTTACAGTCCATGCGCAGAGATAAATGTATAGCAAGCATTACATCCAGTGGAGTAAGTTGAGCTTCACTCCAACTCAGCAAAGACGTTACATTGTTGCAGTAACAAAGTCCAGCAAGAAGAAAACAAAGGAGAAGAGAGAAAGCAGTCCTGCTTCTCTCTAAGATGGCTTCAGACAGAAAAACAAGTTAGCACGTCATCAGAACATACAAACCATGTGACTAGCTCATATTGCTCCCACGGTCTAGCTTCCCATGCGAAAAACACGGGAATCTAGAAAGACATAACAAACTTGTTTACAGCCATTCTGTTCCTTCCATGTGTAAACAATGTGCTTCAGCTGGTGAAGTGATACATATCACAACACAATGGTCAGGGATGCTGGGAGTTGTAGTCCAAAACATCTGGAGGCCACCAGGTATTTGAGGTATACCTGTATAAGATATACATTTCAGCCACACGCTGCTGTATAAGATATACATTTCAGCCACATGCAGAGAAGTGATATTGTAAAGAAAAGGTCTTGGCTTTCCTTTTAAAAGGGATATTGCAACTTTGCTGAGCAGTCTTCCCATCATTATTTTATTTTATTTTTAAATTTATTGTTACATTTATATCCCACCTCTTTTCCCCTTGATCGTCCTCCTCTCCATTTTATCCTCAGGCTGAGAGTCAGTGACTGGCCCAAAGGCACCCCATGAGCATCATGGCCAAGTGGGTGCTAGACCCAGATCTCCCAAGACCCAGCCCAACGCTCTAACCACTGCGCCACATGAGCTCTTAAGTGGATTACTCAGTAGTTCCCAGGCAGATTTCTTTCTTCCTCATTGTGACCCTTACCAAAATTCTGCAGATGTGTTCATCTGGAAAGCAAGTTAAAGGAGTAATGTTTGGTCCCATCAGCCACCCAGCCCAAATCTTTGCCTTCCACACTAGGCCCAGATATGGTGAACAATAAGATGCTATTAGCCATGCAATGCGTAGGGATAGGGATAGTGCAACACAGACCATCTCAGATCTTGGACCTGGAGACTGAATGGTGCACCTCCCCTTCTACTGGGTGTTTGCCATCTTTACTCCTTCCCACCTCCCCCTGCTACCAAATTTCATCTGGGCAGTTCATTATTATTCAGATGCTGAGTTAAACAACAAAAAACCACAGCCCAATGAGGAGGAGGAGGAGGAGGAGGAGGAGAGAGGAGAGAGAAGAAGAGAGAGAAGAAGAAGAGAGAAGAAAGAAGAAGAAGAAGAAGAAGAAGAGAGA